>RCWM02000166.1:0-1200000 GCA_003667255.2 Euschistus heros
TTTATGGGCCAATAATAATCTCAAATAGGTTCAAATGTAGCATGTCTAATTTTTAGTGAGTGATTTAGTAACCTTCCTAAGCAGTGATGTCTAGTTTATAGGTTATGAAATTACATAAAATAAACATGTTACTCACTAATATCCGGGAGGCAATGGAACGGGCACAAGAAGAGTCTCTTCATGTTGCAATAAAACCGGTCCTCGAAGGGCCAGAAGAAGAGAAGGAAGATGGAACCAACGGCTAGGACAAGGTACTGCCACCGTATCTTGCCGAACGCCATCTATTCGGTTCCAAGAGGGCTTGGTTGAGGACTTCCCAAACGGAATGTCTCATTTAGCGCTACAGAAAATTTGAATAAGGACTCCGTGAAACCCTTTTGACATAGATTGTGTCTGTGGCACACTACATAGAAGCAAATACAGATGTATTGGCGAACATATGTCGTACAGGTGGCGCCTATATCGATTCTTAGAATTGCTAGGGGTACCGCCGTACTAAGACCAAAGAAGATAGCTCATAAAAACTGGCCGATTATGGTAAAACTGAGAACTTGATGCCTTGGGATTCATTGTTGATACGTACTAGTTTAATATTCTCGCAGCTTCACTTAAAATATTCTTATTTTTTCACTAACAGTTTGGCTAAGTGTCGGAGAGTAAGTTTTTAATACGCTTTTATTAACTTTACCTGTATGTAACGGAATCTTCCATTGTAATTTTCACCGATGTTCAGTAATCTGATTAACTGGAAAATTTGCACACGCTTCAATACACCAATGACAATACAATAATTGCACAACTTTGCTCGAATGTTCTAAAGTTTAGTTAAATTACCCCCCCCCCCCCCAATATGGGTCTACCTTGCAAAAGGTGGAGTAGTAGGTTTTATGTTTTTATATGGTCCAGGTGGGTCCTCAGAATAAAATATAAAAAATGAAACTAAATTTGAAAGAGGAAAATGTTTATGGGGCAAAAAAAAAAAAAAAAAAAACCCAAACTTATTGAACTTTTTTTAGATTTTAGAAAAACACAAATAGAAAAATGCTTTCAATTGGATAATGTTTTATTTACAAAATAAAAGTTTATTAAATTGTTCGTCTAAAGACATCCCTTAAGCTGAATTAGATTCAAGCGTTTAGTCACAATCGATTGTCAATCATCAAAGAATTTTTCCAACTTTCACAAAAAGTTAATTTTGGTCATGTTAAGGAGTCTACAACGCAGAAATGTCTAATCCAATCAAA
This sequence comes from Euschistus heros, assembly GCA_003667255.2. NCBI lineage: Eukaryota > Metazoa > Arthropoda > Insecta > Hemiptera > Pentatomidae > Euschistus > Euschistus heros. Next base: position 1,245 of record RCWM02000166.1, read on the forward strand.
AATGTTTTACACTAAAAGTTGTAGATCATTATATTTTGTGCAAGATAGGATTTTAATGTAAAAAATCCTCCATGCCAAGCGCCATTATAGAGCAATCTGGCAATGCACAAGATATCCATCCGATCGTTGCACGTATAATTACTATACGAAACTCGTTAAGCGCGAATTGGCTTCCTTCAGATCCAAGTCATTCAACACCTACCTCTCGTCCCTTTCCACACATGATAATTCCCTCTGGAATATAACAAAAAAAATCCTAAAATCCAAGCCCATCTCCCATCCCCTCCGAAGAGGTGATGGCTCATGGGCCGCATCAGACATAGAAAAAGCAGAGGAACTAGCCAATCACCTCTCCCAAACATTTACACCAAATCCTGGACCTTATCCTAATCAATCCAGTTCAGTCGAAGAGTTCTTATTTTCCCTCCCTCCCAGAGCAGTTACCCCCTCTGAGGTCAAATTCCAGATTCGAAAACTAAATCAAAGAAAATCCCCTGGCTATGACCTCCTTACTCCTCAAATCCTCCGCCAACTTCCACATAAAGCAATAATGTTCCTTACCTATATCTATAATTGCATCCTACGCACAAACCACTTTCCTGTCCTGTGGAAACACTCCATCTTAATAACTTTCCTAAAACCAGGTAAATCTCCTAACAACACTTCATCATATAGGCCAATTAGCCTACTTCCTATCCTATCTAAAATATTCGAAAAAATCCTGCTTAAGCGTATCCTATCCATACTTGACGCACATAGTTTTCCCTCCCATCAATTTGGATTCCGTCCAATGCACTTAACAGTCCAACAAGGCCTCCGCCTTGTTGACCATGTGTCCTCTGCTCTGGAAAGAAAGCAATACTGCTCGGGTGCCTTTCTGGACATTGCTCAAGCTTTTGTCCGGATCTGGCAGATCGGGTTGCTTTTTAAACTTAAGAGCATACTACCACAAACCCTCTACCTCATCCTACATTCCTACCTTACAAATCGCTCCTTCCGAGTTCGATGTGGCTCTGAATTTTCTGACTGCTATCCTATCCGAGCCGGAGTTCCTCAAGGCAGCGTTTTGGGTCCTGTCCTTTACACCCTCTTCACTTCTGATATTCCTACCACTCCCGACACGTTCCTTGCAACCCTCGCTGACGATACAGCGATACTATCATCCCATAATGATCCCAAAACAGCCTCTTCTAACCTACAACATCACCTCTCAAAAATTGAACTATGGTGCAACGAATGGAGAATAAAAGTTAATGAATCTAAATGCAGCCACGTGACTTTTACTCTACGCCGTAGTTCCTGCCCAAATGTCCTATTCAATAAGATCCCATTACCTAGATCTGATACAGTGCGATATCTTGGTTTCATCTTAGACAAAAGACTTACTTGGAACCCACATACTAGACTTAAAAGACAAGAACTTAACAGATGATTCGGCCAACTATACCCTATACTATGCAAGACTTCAAAACTTTCAATAGACAACAAGCTTTTAATTTACAAGACTATCCTAAAGCCTATCTGGACCTACGGACTAGAAATTTGGGGATCAGCAAAACACTCGAACATCAAACGTATCCAATCCTTCCAATCCAAATTCCTGAGAACCATAACTAATGCCCCCTACTATGTCTCCAACAAAACCTTACATAATGATCTTAATATACCTTTTGTCCTACAATCCATACCGGTCAAATTTTCAAAATTCCATCAAAAACTTTCCTATCATCCTAATCCACTAGCACGATCCCTATCTAGCTCCACTCGCCCCTATAATCCTCCTCGCAGGTTAAAAAGGCAGTGGCCTCGAGATCTATTATAAAATTCACTCAGCCTACATTGGTATTATCTACACCAGTAACGCAGCTGAAAGAAAAGCGCTGGGGTCTCTCAGGACCTGGCTCCATAAGTGGAGGGACAAGTCTCGTTGGGGGATCCCTCGGATTTGTATATATTTTTTATTTATTTATTTATTTTTTTTTAATTTTAATTTTATTTTTTCTATTGTATTATATATTATATGGAGATTATTTACTTATTTTATTTTATTATATTTTATTTTGTATCTTTTCTTTGTATTTATTTCTTGTAAATATTGTGTGAATGGATCATAAGCCATCCATATTACTTATTGCCCACATCGAGGCAGATTGTAATACTTTCTTTAAATAAATGTTTTCAAAATCAATGTAAAAATTTGCCCATTCCTACTCTGAGATATGTCAAAAAAAATTTTGGTTGATTTTGGATGAACTCTGTTAGAATGGCAAACATATCAAGAGTAGTATAGGGAAATTAGCTTCGAACCTTGAACTCTAAAAATTAAAAGGTCTGACAGCAAATTGTTCACCACACTTAGCTTTTTAGTTAGGTTCGCTGTAAAGCGTGTTTTTCTAAAACTATAATTTTTATTTTTAACATGTAGCATGTTTTACTGGTGACTTACTTTGCTAAAAGCGATATGTTTTAGGGGAACGCGACAATGTAGGACCAGTTAAGAGCTCAGATCTCGTTATTATAAACTAGCATCCCCTGTCGTGGCTTCGCCCGCTCTCACAAGTAAAGAAATAATGATTTTAACTAATCATTATATTTTTTTATCGATAAAAATCTTGTATTAAAGTATGCATTATTTCTTCAATGATATTTCATGCCAGTCAGTCATGATTAGGTATTTGAAGAACTTGAAAAGAACTACTCATCAGTAGCCCTTCAATAAAACTTGATGGACTAGTGGATTTAAGTGGTAAAGGATCTTACTATGATAGGATAGGTATCTGGTTTGGGCTAACACAGCAACATATGGAACATTAAGCTCTTTATGGATAAGTTTATTCGTCACAAAGTAAGGAACATTTAGGATTTTTCGAAGGATTTTGGATTGTAAGGATTGGATACGACGAGATGAATTGGATGGTTTAGTGGAGCCAGAAACAGATTTTAAATGGGAGGTCACCTGGTGTAGTGGTTAGCATAGCAACCTACTAAACCCAAGATCGCGGGTTCGCAGCCCGGCAGATGACCTTAGGATGTTTTAAAGGGAGTAAAAAATCCTTAGCTATGCCGTCCTTCGGAAGGGACGTAAAATGGGGGTCCCGAGCCTGTGCGATGTCAGGTACTCGTTAAAGATCCCTATCCTAATTATACTTGGATAGGCAAAATTTAGGACTCCCACCGTAGCCACCGATTAGCCATAGCAGCATAAAGTGACGTTAAGCGAAATAAACAAACAAACAGATTTTAAATGGGAATATTAATAAATATTTATCTGGTCATTTAAACAAAAAACTTTATCGGTTATGAAAGATTTTATTATTTCTAATGATTCATAAGTATTTAATTTGAGGCTGTTTTCTACTTTATGTATTAGTTTCATTCTCAAGTATTATGTATGATCTTATATGTTATTTTAATTTTTAGTTTAATGATCGTCCTATGTTTATCGTGCGCCACTACCTGTCATATTAGTTTTGCTAACAAAATAATTTAATTTGCTTATTATATTTTCTCAAGTATATCTTGGACGTAACTTTTTGTATAGTGACTGAGTAATAAAAGATTATAATAAAAAAATAAAAAAATCTTCGTTTAGATAAGAATAATTTTAGAAAACTTTTATCTTAAAACCAGCATTTCTACTGATAAAACAGGTTGAATGATAACTGCGTTGATGGCTGACAAAGGATGTTAATAGCAGAGATACTGACCAAGCAGGCAGCGCTCCTATAATTGGAATAGTTTGATAGTTTCTCCTGACGAGGATGATCTGATGAGTTGGAGATGAGTTAGAAATTCTGATTACAGTAGTTATAGGAAAATCTGTTTGTTTATAACTACTCTCACTTGTTTGGAATAGTAGCATCGTAGCATAATATTGTGCACATAGCCAGCATCATACGTAATATAATATGATACATATAATACATATAGCCAGCATAAGCTACAGTCAAACTCCGATTATCCGTATAATTGGGGCCGATATTGATCGGGATACCCAAAAAACCCGGATAATCAGATTTACTATTAAATTAGGGTACTGGAATAAAAAAAAACACAGGCATATGTAATGTTTAACTATGTATTTTAATGAACAATTATATCTATGTATATCTATCTATAATAAAATTATATCTATGTATCCTGTCCTACAGTATCCTTTAATGCTATTCCAATAATCCCTGTTGAACAGATCTGCTACCTAGGAATCCATTTACAAGAATAAAAATACAAGAAACTGTCCGTCTTTACAGATTACTTCAACATTTATTAGACAAACGTTCAAAGCTCCCCATTAATTACAAAAGACTAATATACATGACTGTGATTTGATCTAGCTGGACGTTTACATTTTGCATTACATTTTAAATTGTATGGAACGTAAAATAAACTACCGAAGATTGATATACAAGGTTCAAAAAACAATATGTAAATACATATAAATCCGGACCCTAGTGATCACAAACCAAAAATGGCTTCTACTTTTGTACAGTAGTATATATTAAGAATAACTTAAATTGGAATTTTTAATTATATTATTTCAAAATTTATGGGGAGTTTATTATTTCTAAAAATATTTTTTTTATATGACCTTTTATTTCTTAGAAAAAAAAAATTGTTTGAAGGAAGAAATCAATATAATTGTGGCATATAAAGTAAAATAATAGAGAGCTCCTTCCTAACAGACAATCCGCTATCAAGAAGGCCATTGTTAAGGTCTCTTTTAATCTGGCTAAGACCTAGGCCCTTCGAAAGGCGACAATAATGAGCATTTATCTTCTTCCTGTCCCTTCGTAACGAGTTAAAGTTTGACTTGAATGGGCTGGAATTAGATTATCCGTGTCTCACGATCTTTTCACATTTCAGAATAAGGAAAGTTTAAGAATACTTCAACATTTACTAGACAAACGTTCAAAGCTCCCAATTAATTACAAAAGACTCATATACATGACTGTGATTAGACCTATTTGGAAGTACGGAGTTGAGCTTTGGGGCTCCACTAAACCATCAAAAAATCAAAATCCATCGAAAAATCCTCACTGCTCCACCAATAAACTTATCCATAAAGATCTTAATGTTCTATATGTTGCTGATTTAGCCCAAACCAGATATCTATCCTTTCATAGTAAGCTCCATAACCACTCAAATCTCCTAATTTCTCAACTAAGGTGAAGATCAAGCTGTTCTATAGATATCAAGTTTGTAAAACTCAATGTGATAGGTACTCAGCTATTATAGAAAATTTAATGCTAAATCCGAAAATGTGGTCAAAATTAGAAAAATATTGAAACAAAGTTGAGATATTACAGATATTTCGTTATATTGCGAACATTACTTGCCAATCTAGCTTGGAGCTGAATAATTGGATTGTTGGGGATCAATGAAGATCCCAGCCGACCTTCCTTATTGACTATACGCTGTGAATACTAAAGCTCTCTCTCTGCTACTGAATGCTAAAACAGCAATCGTTGTCTTTGACTCTTCTTTACGTTCTTTTTTTACAATACCCGCTGTATTATATATAATCTATAACGAATGGTGAATAGCATTATATTTTAAGAAAGAGGGGCCGATCAGTTGATTAAAGAAACAGCTGGATTAAAAAAAAAAAAACTTAAAGCAAATAAAACAAAAAAAACATAGACTGTGGAGTAGTAAATATATATTTTCCATATCTATAATTTTTTTCAACTCAATAATTAAACATATTTTAAAAATTGATTTTGAAATGGCATTAATATAACAACTTGAACGTGAAGCGGGGCCAGCCTTGTGATAAGTTCTTTATTATAATATTGTGTATCCTAGCAACCTGATAAAAAAACGATTGTGAGTTTTGACCTGGCTTATGGCAGATTGGATTTGATTCTAATTAATCTTCTCACCCTCTCGACCAGGAAATTACCATATTGCAGTCACAATATGGAAGAAGAAAAAGAAAATTTTATTTCTCCTTAAGACTAAAACGACAAGAAACTGCCCTTCGTTACAGACTGCTTCAACATTTACTAGAAAAACGTTCAAAGCTCTCAATTAATTACAAAAGACTCATTTACATGACTGTGATTAGACCTATTTGGACGTACGGAGTTGAGCTTTGGGGCTCTACTAAACCATCCAATTCATCTCCTATCCAATCCTTACAATCCAAAATCCTTCGAAAAATCCTCAATGCTCCTTACTTTGTGACCAATAAACTTATCCATAAAGATCTTAATGTTCCATATGTTTTTGATTTAGCCCAAACCAGATACCTATCCTTCCATAGTAAGCTCCATAACCACTCCAATCTCCTAATTTCTCAACTAAGGTGAAGATCAAGCTGTTCTTTAGATACCAAGTTTGTAAAACTCAGTGTGATAGGTACTCAGCTATTATAGATATTATAGATTATTATCTCCCAACTTGCTTCCTCCTCCATCCATGATAGTCCTCCGAGGCGCCTGAAAAGAAGAAACAACCATTTAAATACTTTTTGAAAAATAAAATAAATAATAATTGGTTCAAAGAAGTTCAGGATGATTTGAAAGAATTAGATATAACTCAACAACAAATCAAAGACAGAGAAGAGAAGAGGATTTTGAAGAATAAAAGTATAAGTCTCAAACTAAAAACAGTTAAACGGAAACAATATACTATAACGGACACACAAAGGACAGCCAGGTCGGAGTGGATGAGAAAGTTCTGGGAGCAGAAGAAGAAGAAGAAGTCTAAGTAGAATACTCAAATGTATTGATTTAAGTGCTCCAATGTGAGCGTAAAATATGTAAAAAAAAAAAAATAAATAAAATTTATATAAAGATAAACCTCTGCCACAAAAATCGATGAATTTTTTTTGGGTTTAGAGCTAAGGTAAGGATGCACTGTTACTGGGCCAACAATTGTAAAAAAGGAGGAGATCGCCCCAATTAAGGATATCCACTTTTAAAGCCTGGGGTTTCCCAGGAGGGTCAGAAAATAAATTTTTTGCCTTCAGTCGGACTCGAACTTGTTTCCTTCGTTTCCTATAAAAATCTAGTGAGTTACCCTGTGAGCAAACTATATGTATATATGCAGTTATTAGTAAACTATAACTTCTTTTTAGTGTCGTTTAATTTAGTTATAATGTTTTAGTTTAGTTATAATTTCTTTCTAGTGTCGTTAAAAAATATCAGACTAAGTATCTGTTCAAAATTTAAGGCCTTGTAATGTTTATATTATAATTATATTATTCTATTCTATTATAATAAAAACATTATAGTGAGAAGAATGAGTATTTAACGTGGTACTGTATACAAGTTAGAAATGGATTTGAAAGATTTTCCTTTATTAAATAGGATTTAATAACAATGTAATATCAAAAATGGTTTATCAATAATCGATTGATTAAATACCATCGATACAGTTTATCTCAACCGAATCGATGAGAAACTTAACTATGAAGGAGGAGAAGACCAAGACTAAGCCGGTAGCAATCTAGATCGCCGAGAGCTCTTGGCAGTTCATTAATCACACAACCTACTTCTTTTTCTTCCGCATATTTCATGGATTCCTCTCTCTTTCCCTCTTCGATTCAATTTATTTCCCTACCACTTAGCCAACAGTAAAATGATTGCTTTTGTTCGCCCCCATTTCGCTTCGCAGATCAAACGGGAATCAAATTTTCCGTTTCACGGTTTTATATCGACTGGATAACACAAAAATACAACTCAAAGGATATATTAGGTGACGGTTCACCTAAAATTTAAAAAAAAAAACTTGTATCATAGTTATACTCAAATTTTCATAAGGGAATGTGTTTAGGATTCTGAAAATTAAAATAAAGGACTTATATTTCTCGTATTATTTATTATTATATTTATACAACTTTAAGATTATTAAATACTGGATATACTGCTCATTGTGGTGTAGGCTTTTGACCGTACCTAAATAGTGTTGAAAATATTTAATCAATAAAAACACTTTATAACTTGAAGGTTTATTGTGACAACATTTCGCTAGTTTTGTAGGTCTTCATTAGTGCTAAAAAACAAAAAAAAACATACAATACTAAAATAAAAAAAAATAAAAATAAAAACATGAAATTAAGTGACTACATATGGAATACAATTATGCATATAAAGGACATATTAGAATTTAATCGAATGATAAAAATATAAGAATTTTAAAAAAATTGAATAAGTTAAAATTGTGAGATCTAGTGTCAGTAAGAGGAGAGGAAAGAACAAAGCAGGAAAAAATACATAATATATATATATATATATATATATATATATATATATATATATATATATATATATATATATATATATCTTAATATATATAAATTACGTGTCGCCGCCTAGGGGCCGGCTAACACCTAAACTACTGAACCGATTTTAATCAAATTTGCATACCGTGTGCAGTTTGATCCAACAAAAAAGATAGGATATCTTATATCTTAATTTATAGTCGCAATATTATTTGTATATTATCTGTAAGTCACAATTATCTGTTAGCTCTATACGATTCTAACATATGGCGGTATAAGGTTATACTATTATATAAAAGGACAAGCAATTTTTCGTTTGTGTTCACTAACCGCCAAAAACTACTGAACCAATCTCTACCAAATTTTGACTACATCATCGTTATAGGATGGTTTAGCAATAGCAAAATCTAATGATTTTCAACTAATTCTTTATTGAAAAATGAATAATAAGTGGATAACAGTGAAGTTCAAAAATGGCGCCAATTGCAATCTACATGAAAGGTTAAAATAAAAGGTACAGTGTTACATAGAGGTGAACATTGATAATAAAATTTACTTATTTTCAATTAAATTGTTATAAAAACAGCTATATGGAGTGAAATATACCAAATTTTAACTACATCATGTTCATAGTTCTAGGTTTAGCAACAATGAAAATTTAAATGTACAATGTTGAGTGTTAGAAACAGGTTTTGCCACACTACACACATACTTTTATGGTTAGAAATTAAAATCAAACCAGATCAAATCAAATAAAATTATTTCTGTCGAATGAAAATTATTAAAAATCAAAATGCTGATCCTCAGCTGTTTAATATTGTGTGTAAAAATATGAATTTTGAACCTTTAGTTGTAAGCACTGATAATGCAGTTTCTTAATAGTCTCTGTCCATCTGGATTACCAACTCATATATTAAAATTGAAAATTGGTGTCTAATTATGCTTTATGTTATCTTCAAATACCTAATCAATCTAAATTTAACCAAGTTAATAATGGCTGCTATGCGTGAAAATATTATCAATGTATAATTTTCAATTGTTCACTTTAATACAAGATTTTTATCATAAACAAAAAATCAATTATTAGTTAAAATTCCTCGACGTGATCACTAACCGCGAAAACTATAGAACTATTCTGTACCAAATATAACTACATCATCTTAATAGTTCAAGGAAGGTTTAGCAATAATAAAATTTACATATTTTCTCTTATATTACTGTTTATAAAGCGCGATAAATATGTAGTGGGTAGTAAAGCGAGCGCCATTCAAGAGAGGTTACAATGATCCAGTGTTAATTATAGCTAGAAATTGATAATAAAATTACTAAATTAAATTAATTTGTAATCCAAAAAGCTATAAATATGTGGTGTGATGTGTGGATTCCAGTGAAATTTAAAAATCGAATATGTGCAAGCGACAATAGCATTTTAGTAAAACTAATGAACCTATATGAACCAAATTTTAACTACATCATCTTCATAGTTCTTGAAAGATTTACAATTAGAAAATTTACTATAATAATAACTTATACTATTATATAAAAGGACAAGCCATTTTTCGTTTGTGATCACTAACCGCGAATATTACTGAACCAATCTGTACTAAATATTAACTACATCATTTTCATAGTTCTAAGAAGGTTTAGCAATATTAAAATCTACTGATTTTTAATTTATATTTTATTAAAAAAGGTTAATTTGTGGACAACAGTGCAGTATGAAAATTGACCAATAGGTGGCGAGTGCCATTCTACGCGAGAGGTTACAAAACAGCTTGAAATTGATGATAAAATTTACTTATTAAACTATCAAGAAAATTATTAAAAAATATTTAAATACGGTGTGCGATATGTGGGTCCCAGTGAAGCTTGAAAAATCGACCGATTGTCTATAGCGCCATTCCACAATAGAGTTAACAATGGTAAACTGAACCTATCTGTACCGACATCTAAATAAATAATTTTTATAATTCTAGGAAGGTTTTGCAATGGTAAAATTTAGAATAACTAAAATTTAAATGTACAATTTTGAGAGGCAGGACCGAGGTTTGCCACACTGTCATATACTTTTATAGTTCGAAATCAACATCCAACCAGATCAAATCAATAAAGTTTTTTCTGTCGAATACAAATTATTACTAAATCAAAATGTCGATCCTTAGCTTTTTTATATCGTGTGTAAAAATATGATTCACGGGCCTTTTGTCGTAAGCAATGATAATGCAGTTTTTTTTCCGCAAGAGTTCCTTAATAGTCTTTATCCATCTTGATTACTAATTCATACATTAAAGTTAAAAATTTTATGCCTAATGGTGCTTATATGTAATCTTCAACCACCTAATCAGTGCAATTATAACTAGATTAATAATTACTGCTAAAAAATCATTGAAGAAATAATGCTCAACCACATGCTAAAATACAAGAATCTTATCGATAAACAAATAAAACTTTAATTTTTAGTTGAAATTATCGTTAGTTATGAGGGGCGGGCGAAGCCGCGACGGGAATGCTAGTATATATATATATATATATATATATATATATATATATATATATATATATATATTAATGGCGGAGGGTAATGAGAAGTTATAACCAATGTAAATATATTTATAGAAAAAATATAATAATAGACCAATTTTTTTTTTATCCAATCCTTTGGAATATGTGAAGAGTATATCGTTTGTATATTTTGTGATTAACAGGTTGTAGACTGATTTAGAGAGAAGATCGACACAATAGCAACAATATGTCATAAGTCATATTTTGGCCTAAATTAGTTAGACCTTATTATTTTCGCAAAAATTTCACGCTGGATCCTTTTCTGAGGGCAGATTTTGAAAAAAAAATTAAAGGCTGCTACATCCAGTTCTGTCCATATGGCAACCTTTTTATAAAATCCTTTGTCCACATGCTACAACTTAGCTGTTTTCCATGACGTACACCGGTGAAATGAAGGCACACGTAAGTTTCTTATTTGTTTCTCGTGTAAATTGAGACAACAAACCCGTTTTTTTTTTTTTGTTTTATTTGGATAATATTCATAAATCACTTTTATATGTCTCCTGTAAGGTTGGGATAGCTACATGACAAAAGGCATGTCATTGCTCAGAGATTTACATCATTCATTCATTGAATCATTGCTTGAGATTTTTTTTTCTAATCATGAGATGGATGTTAAGGTAGAAGTTTTTGGCTTTTGATATTAAAGTAAAGGTTTGTTGGCGGAAGAATAACAGGAAAAGACATGCTTAAGAAAGAGATTCTTCTTTAGGCTGCTGGATTTGAGGTATTTTTTGGTCTTGTAAAAAGCTAATGAAAGTTTAATTACTATATTTAAATCTTTTTTAGTCAATATATATATATATATATATATATATATATATATATATATATATATATATATATATATATATAACACACAAGCTAATATAGTCTAGTAAAATAAGAGCTCCAAAGACCGTTTTCAAGATAAAACTGCAGAACTTTCATTCTCAACGGATCTTTATGTTTTTCGGGGCGCTGAATCCGAATCTGAAGTTTACTACCACGGCAGCCGTCAGCTACGTACATAAAATAGCAATAAAATAATTAATATTCTTCTTTACATAAAGATAAAAAAAAAAAAAAAACTTTATTTAAGCAACTGTACAATTAACATGAAATGAAATATAATTATACTAGTTCACTACAAGACTAGGATACTACTAATGATGGGGATACAAAAAAAGGGGGTATTTATACCGGCTTGGGGGGAAGAGTCAGCTTTTGATGACACTTTAAGATTCTTTACCATGACTAACCTATAACACGACAACGAAGCTTTTTTTTAAATGAAAATCTTTGTATATTAACTATAGCTGGAACCAATACCTACGAAATGAATAAAAAAAAACTCCGAAATCGAAACATATTTAGGAAAAATTGTAGAAATTGGCCAACTTGCGGTCAATTCCACTTCTCCGCGAAAACACGTTTGCCGTACTCTTTTGGTCATAACTCTAAAACTATTAGTCCGATACAAACTTTTTTTTTATCTAAAAGCTGTTTAAATTTACTTTATGAAGTTTTAATAAAGTCTCTTAAAATACACATTCCAGTACGTAAAAATCCCGTACTTACTATCCCACTACTACCACCATGAAATCCAAGTTTTTTTTTTGGCACATTTTTGTTCTAATTTCGCAAATATTTGTCCGATCCCAAATTTCTTTTTACCATCTCAAAGCTGGTTTGAATTGTTATAATAGGAGGGTTAGGTTATTAGAATGCAGATTAGATAATGCGAATTATAGGGCAGCGGTGGGGTCAGTTTTACGAGTGGGGACTCGATGCTGTAAATTTGATGCCAACACTAGAGAGAGCTACAACGATCCGGCAAAACCTCCTAATATTTATTATTAGGTCCTATATATGCACTTTATGTTAAACCCCGTGAAACACCCGCGCTAGAACGTTAAATGTTTATGTTTTGGTAAAATCAGACAATTATGACATATTCAGTGGGCTGGCGTGGGTAATTTAATTTAATAAATTTAACTATCTTTAAGATGAAAAAAAGTAATTTTGGATCGGACTAATAGTTTCGGTGTTATGTCCAAAAGAGTACGACAAACTTGTTTTCGCGGAGAAGTAGGACTGACCGCAAGTTGGCCAATTTCTATACTTTTTCTCTAAACCACAACTTCGCAAAATATGTTCTTATTGGTTCTAGATTGGTATAATTAATAAACAAAGATTTTCTTCGAAAAACGATTTATTGTCGTGTTATAAGTATTGGTTTGGCAAATAAGTCCGTTCGGTTTTATTTATTATTTTTCAGGGTGAAATACAACTTTGTATTATAATTACATAAAGTTTATTTTAATTTACAATATATTCACCATTATTTAGTATAATTGCATAATGCCTCGTTTATTGATCATCTGGGGTTTATTGTCGAAAACATTATCCAAGTGGTTTTTTATTTCCTGTTCGTTTTGGAATTGCTTTCCGCTCATGGAGTTCTGCAGAGACCGGAATAAATGGTAGTCACTTGGATCTAGGTCTGGTGAATACGGAGGATGGGGCAAAAGGCCCCGTTCAAAGCTTAATAATTTATTGCGAGTGACCAACGAGGTGTGGGGCCTTGCGTTGTCTTAGTGGAAAACAACACCCTTTCGATTTGCCAGTTTTGGGCGCCTTTTTTTAAATTGATTGATCCATCATTGGTAATTACATACAGTGTATATTTGAATAAATAATTTGTCCGTATGTCAATAGCTCTTTTCGATTCCCCGTGGGTGGGTGGCCAGACCGTGGAGCGTCATTGATGTCAATATTTCCTGACAGAACTTTGGCAAACCAATTTTGACAGCTGCGTTCGGTTAAGGAATCATCGCCATAAACACTGTAAATTTTTTATGTGCTTCTGCAGCACGGTTACCTTTCTTTAATAATACAGCAAAATATGTCGATAACGAATGATATTTTTTTACTAGCTCACAATGCAATAACAATCACATTAACCAGGTATTGTAAACAAGAATTCGCAGAAATGTTTATTGACATAACACAAACAGAGTACACAATCCAACTTAGGGATTGATTCAATAGACAAGAAAGGGACCGTAATGATATAAAAATAAACAGAAAAACCGAAAGGACGTATTTGCCAACCCAATAAAAACCGCCAATTAACCCGTATTTTGGGCGATTTTTAATAGCGATTTTGGGTATGAAACCGATGTCAGCCGTGGAAACAAAGTTTTGATTTGGATTCAGCCTCCCCCCCCCCAAAAAAAAAAATATACAAAGATCCGTTATGAATAAAAGTTCTTCTTCTGGCAGTTTTCTCTTCGCCAAACCCTTATTGTACTGGATTAATAATAAAGCTTAGACCCGTAAAATAGATTAAAGTAAAACGAAGAAAATAATTATTTATGTTCATAATATTATTATTTATAACCAACGTTATATATAACAGTTACATTCTAAAATATGTTGCTGTACATATGTATATGAGGATTTTGCATTGCTAAAGTGACGATGGCAGAATATAATTTTCAAGCACCTACGTGTTGAGAATAGTCCCGCCCACGGGAGTCATTTTCATAATCGGATAACCGTGAAGGTTCGTAATATGAGCAGCGGCCATCTTCCAAAGGCCGTAGGTAAAAATAAATGCTGCAATATAAATGTGAGTTCTGAGTTTGGAAGTCAGTATTTTTATTCCACTATATTTTTTCTTTCTTTTTTTTTTCTTTCAGGAGTTCCTATCCACCTGTACACCTTTTAGGTATCGGCCATTATTATAACTAAAGCTTGGTTGGTCTCTGAAATCGTAGATTAATCAATTTTTATTTTTATTTTGTACTTAGATTAGTTGTTGTTTTGTGAGTTGGTTGGTTTCTGTAGAAAAACCAATCGGACTCAATAGAGCTAAATTTCCGAGTTGTATTGCCATTGATACTTTCTTTGCCAACTTCAGCATAAAAGTCTTCTGCAATGATGAAAATATCCGCTATTAGGATAGCGTAAAAAATATTTTTATGTTTTCTTTATTTTCTTATTGTAGCCTTTCTATAAAGTAAAGGACAATAGAATAAAGGGAATTATTGTGACAGCTTTACATTAACTTCCGTTTATGTATACAATAAACAGGGGATGAATAGATGTGTCTATCTGAATAAAATGGGAATAAACAAAATAGAAGAAAACAAAAACCTAATTTTCTAAAGTGGTTTATATCTGAAAAGGAGGAAGACCTTAAGGGATTTAGCCAATTCATCAGGGAAGAGCTGATTCCAGTCCCCGGGGATATGCTTACAGGTGCCGCCTGGTTGAATCACCCTGAATAAACTGCATCGCAGAAGTTTATTGTTTATTGTTGCAGTCAACAAGATTGTCGCAACAAAAACGTCAATGAGATGATTTAAAAAAAAATTAGATGAAGCATTGTAATAACCAGTAATTATTTTTTTTGTTTTCTATTATATTTCACTTTGTGGGAAAAAATGGTGATTAAATGATATTAACTGAACTGGATATTAATTATAATATGCATTATAACTATAATGATATCTTACTATGATAAAAAAATAAAAATAATTAATAAATAATATTTTTTTTTATAACTATTTATTGTTATTTACAACTGTACATCAAAATACATCAAGTAAATTTGAGGAAATGATTATAATGACATGTAAATCACTTGTGAACAACTACTCACTAGTGGCACTTCAAAAAAATGTTCTAAACTGGAAAGTCTCTTGGCCATCTTCTTTTCAGACGCCTCGGTGGGTTGTCAGGTATCGAATGAGAAGCAAGTTGGGAGACTAATGGATTCGTGTGGAAGTGCAGTGTACTATGAAAGGATTGGTATCTGGTTTAGACTAAATCAGCAACATATGGAACATTGAGGTCTTTATGGATACGTTTATTCGTGACAATTAGGATCATTATGGAGTTTTCGAAGGATTTTGGATTGTAAGGATTGGATTCGAGAAGAATTGGATGGTTTGGTGCTGCCCCAAAGCTCAACTCCGTATGTCCATATAGGTCTAATAACTATCATGTGATCAAGCTTTGATCGTTTGTCTAGTAAATGTTGGAGGTCTATACCGACGAGCCATTTCTTGTCGTTTTAGTCTTGTATGTGGATTCCAAGTGAGACGTTTGTCCAAATGGAGTCCAGGTAGCGGATTTGTTCAACAGAGATTAGAGGAATATCATTAAAGGATAACGTAGGACAGGGTGTCGTAGGTTTATGACGGAGGGTGAAGGCTATTTGATGGGATTTATTTTGATTCTCCATTTTTGACACCATTCTTGAAGGTTTATGATGTGGGATTGGAGTGCCTGGGATGCAATGAAGGGATCATTATTTACTGATAAGAAACATGTGTCATCAGCGTAAGTGGTGAGGACAGTGCTAGGATGGGTCGGTATGTCAGCTGTATACACTGTGTAGAGGATGGGAGCTAGGATACTTCCTTGAGGAATACCGGCAGAGTAAAGAGGGATGAATGGGGGAATTGTGACTTACTCTGAATGTTCTGTCATTGAGATAGGATTGCATAATAAGGAAGTATGTAGGAGGAAGGAATTTACGGAGTTTGTAAAGTAGTCCCTGGTGCCAAACTCGGTCAAAGGCTTGTTCTACGTCTAGAAAGGCTCTAGTTCAGTACATCCCGCGCTCCAATGCGGATGAGACGACGTCCACCACACGATGGCGTTGCTAGATAGTGGAGTGTGACATTCGGAAACCAAACTGGTGATTGGATTGAGGCGTTTCAGAATGAGTTTTTCTAGGATTTTGCCCATAATGGGCAAGAATGATATTGGACGATATGAGGATGGGAGTTCAGGTGGCTTTTTTGGCTTAGGTATCATCTTTACTATGGAAAGTTTCCAAGGATTGGGAAAGTATGTGGTGCGGAGAACAGCATTATAAATATAGACTAGGAAAAGGATCGCTTTCTGAGGAAAGAGTTTTAGGATTTGCGCTGGAATTAGTTCATGTCCAGGGTAATCTGCTTTGTTAGAGGGTAATCTGTGGATTATGTTAGATACCTCTGAAGGATGGAATGCTTTAGGGGGAGGAGGCATTTGGAGTGGAATATTTAGTTCTGCTTTCAACACATTGGAGGTGATGAGGATTGAATATATCAGGATGGGGGTTGAATGATTTAAAGAGGTGCTGATTTAAAACGAAAAATATTTAATTGAAAATAAGTGCTGTGGTAAAATTTAATAAACCTATATAAAATTAAAGAAAGAAAAATTAGTTTGATTATAAAAATACAAGCATCCCCAGTTCCGGCTTCGTCCATCGAATTCAGTGAGAATTCCATTTCTGTTTTAGTTACCTCTAAGGTGAGTTCCCATGTTTGATTTCTTGTCTTACTTTTTTTAAAACTTTAGTATATATAATCTATGTAAAATAGTACTGATGTGTTGAAACAATTTTGTATGTTTTAGAACTGAAGATGAATGTTTAGCATTCGAAACTAGTTTTCTAATAAAATAATCTCAATAGAAGTGGCAATCCTAATTGTATTGATCCTTCTATACCATCATGGTGTACCTCAAGTGAGTTTTTCTTTGATACTATTATTCTTAGTAAAACTGTTTCTACAATCAAATTATCCTATGTATTTATTTTAATCCTGATCAAGAGTTTTAACAATTTACAAATAATTTTTGTTTGCGTTCAATAATTAATCAAGCATTTTTTTTTTTTTTTTTTTTAATTATGTGTGTTATATGAGATCAAATTATTCTGTCTACTATAGATTTTATTTGAATGCTCTAATAAGAATTTTATTTTAACCCTTAATAACTTTATAACCGTCTAAAATGTTTTTACAAACCTTTTTTTTTTTTTTTAGGGTTTAATACTAATAAAAGTGATATAAAATCTAAAATGATATCTAAGAAAAGGTTTTTACATGCCTTAGCCTTACATAAATCAACAATTTTCCTGGAAAGGCAATCAACTTTTCCTCTATAAATAACTTCAATAGGCGCTGTTTACCTTTGGCCAAGTTTTTTTTCCAGGACCTTGGGGACTGATTGGCGTCGGCTGGAACAACCTGATTGAATTTCTAATTGGCTCCAGAGGTATCAACTTCCAGCCAATGTTTTCCTTTCGCGAAAAAGCAATGGGTTTTATTTTCATCAGCTCTAGCCTCCTACACAATATTTCGTAACATATAGCCGCTCTGTTTCATCTTACAAAATATTATATCTAGTAATAATAACAATTTGTAATCTAACAGGGAAAAACTCAAAACTGCTGTAACAAAACAAACATTCAAATACCACCCACAGAGTACTACTGGAAGAGCGGAAACAAAAAAGACGCACAGTGAATTCATGAAGAGATTTTGGAAAAATAGAAGAAAGGAAAATGGGAACCAAACATCATGTACAAGTTTCAATGCTCTCTTAACTGGGATTAACGAAAAATGATAATAAAAATTCGTAATCAAATTGTCCGAAAATGTTAATGAAAGAAAATAATGATTTCATAATCTTTAACCTTTATACTTTAAACTTTATATCTTACCTAGGCTCTATAAAACAAGTATGTATTTATGAAAAATAACAATAAATTTTAGAACCTTGCTTTATTGTATTCCGTCGGTTGATGCCAGGTTAAATTAACAAACGGAATTCTTATTTCATTTTAAGCAATTTATTAAGTTACAAACAGAAATATACTCTAAGCGAAGACCGAATGCGTACAACGTAAGGTAGTTGGGTAACCTTTTATGTGCTGACTCAATTACCCATGGAGTTTTAAGACATATGGAGAGACCCTCCCCGTATTTTCTTCAGTGAGAGGTGAAGCCAAAACACCAACCGGCCACGCCCACCTTGCCAAAATTGGCGACTTTCATTCCATTTTGGTTAGGGTATTTACACCGATCATTAAATGGAAAAATGACGCATTAAATATAATAAAATCCCTCAGTAAAGTTTAAGAAAACCAAAATTTAAACTGAAAAACGGATAATATGCTGAGTACCATATATGGTGCAAATCAAAATGGATGCCTCAAGTCAGTTACTGATTCAGCGATTGAGAGGTATGCCACCTCCACTTGTCTATAACTCCATGCAATTACCGCCTGTTCTTTAATATAAAGGAAATAAAATTTGAAATAAATTAAATTATAAATAGTCAAGTCAATCTAGACCAAAAATGTGCAATCAGAAAAACTAAAAATATTAGTTCCCTTTTTTTTTTTTTAGAAATGTGTAGGGGATGGTCCTATGAACATGAAAAAATAAAGTCCCTCCAAATTCCGGTGCCGCTGCAGGGAGAGGTGTCTTTAAATGTTCCATTTATACAACTCGAAAACGGTGCGTTGCATTGAAAAAGTTTATTTGTACAAATTGAAAGCTAATAAAATCTGCTAAATGTTTGGTTATGTACATTTCTAAGAAAAACTGAACCTGTTTCGTACTACCGGCTCCGGAAAAGTTGTTATTTTCAAAACAATTATTTTCCACTCATGTTTTCCAGGTTTTTTGTCTTATTGATCCTCAATCGTTTATTTTATGGGAAAATCGTCGTAATAAAACTTCTACAACATTTTATCCTCGAACTATTATAAATAAAACTAAATCTAGAATTACAGGGATATTTACAAAAATTTACATTTGTCGAAAATACAAGGAAATCATGTTTATTTTTAGAGGGATAGGAAATAGGCAGAGACGTCGTTTAGATAACATCAGAGAAGTTATCAACAACGTTATTGGCGGAGGCTATTATTTTAATCTGAGAGATACAGTTGTAATTTTTTTTTTTTTTTTTTTAAATAATTTATTGAAATTTACAACTGTACAAAATTTATACAAGTAAATGCGATGTAGACTATTACAATAACGTGACAAAACATGAAAAGTACTACCAATCTATAGCACTTCAATAAAAATTCTACACTAGAAGGTCTCTGGGCCATCTTCTTTTCAGACGCCTCGGAGGATTATCAGAATAATGTGGGAAGCAAGTTGAGAAATTAGGGGATTTGAGTGGCTATGGAGCTTACTATGAAAGGATAGATATCTGGTTTGGGCTAAATCAGCAACATATGGAACATTAAGATCTTTATGGATAAATTTATTGGTGACAAAGTAAGGTGCATTGAGGATTTTTTGAAGGATTTTGGATTGTAAGGATTGGATACGAGATGAATTGGATGGTTTAGTGGAGCCGCAAAGCTCAACTCCGTACGTCCGGATAGGTCTAATCACAGTCATGTAGATGAGTCTCTTTTAATTTATTGGAAGCTTTGAACGTTTGTCTAAGAAATGTTCAAGTAATCTGTAACGACGGGCAGTTTCTTGTCTTTTTAGTCTTGTATGTGGATTCCAAGTAAGACGTTTGTCCAAGTGGAGTCCAAGGTAGAGGATCTGTTCAACAGGGATTTATGGAATATCATTAAAGGATACTGTAGGTAGGACAGGAAGTCGTGGGTTTACGACGAAGGGTAAAGGTTATTTGGTGAGATTTTTTTTGGATTTATTTTGATTCTCCATTTTTGACACCATTCTTGAAGGGTTAGGATATGGGATTGGAGTGTTTGGGAGGCAATGAAGGGACCATTGTTTACTGATTACACACATGTGTCATCAGCGTAAGTGGTGAGGACAGTGGTAGGATGAGTTGGAATCATTTGTAATTTAAATCTTGTTTATGCGAGTCCAGAAACAAAAGCCTCTCAAAACATATACGCGCAGCAGTCAATCTTTCTTTAATGACAGTACTTTAATGCAGATATTAAGAATTTTCGTCATGAGTATTATTACAAGGAGTCTCGGCCTGTTTCCAGACAGACGATATAATTTGGAGTACAATTTGGCCAGAAGAACAACGCTTTTAAGAATTCAGTCTGTGCAGTTTCTATTGCATCTAAACAGCAAAGGCTCCATATTTCCGCGCCATAAAGTAATGGTGAAGATACCATAGCATCGAAGAGGGTCATTTTAGTTTGTCAAGCGTCAGTTTTCCCTTTCCTCAGGATATCTTTCACTTTCGCAGCTGCAACGTTTGACCTATGTAAAATATTTTTAGATGGTTGGGAAAATGTTCCAGAATATGAAAATGGTACCCCCAGATTTAATATTTTGAATATTCCAATTCGTTGTTGTACCATAATAACGTATATTAAGGAAACATGAAGTACTTGGGGAAAAGCCACTTTAACCAAGACTAATTTTGAGAAATATGAGTATCTCTGGAGATACCGAAGATAGATCTTAGAAAACAGGTCATTAATCTTGTGATTGATTATTTTTTAGACAGTTCATTATTCTTTAGCTTACATCTTTGTTTCATTTTTTTTTCTATAGTATGTTTTCTTGTATAAATGTTTTATTATATTTTTTATTGATATTTACAGCTGTGTATACACTATATACAATAAGTATATGTACGGTAAAATGATTACAATGACATGTCAATAACTTGTAAAGAACTACCCAATAGTAGAACTCCAATAAATTTTATAATGGGAGGAGTCAGAAAAAATGACCGTTTTCTTTGTGTTTGAACTTTGCATCGTAATTCCTCTCTTATATACATTAGGGAGCTGAGAATTGTGATAAGAAGTTCATGTTTGATTCCGTCTATACCATTAGATAAACAGCATGCCCTCTATCTGGACTCAGTACTTCTTTAGCTTTCCTTTGTTCACAATAACAGCAAAGTAAGAAATTATCGTAATTTTGCTTCGTTATTGGAATCGGAAGTTTTCAGCAGCTTTTAAGCCTTGATAGGAAATCAGGGTCAGGGCGTGTTTCAGTAGTCAACCAGGATGCTCTGCGCTTCAGAGCTATAGAGCTCTGAATAGTCAGAACAGCTGCAGAGAATTTACGATGTTTTAGTTCAGCGGCATCTAGGTTTAGTCAAAAGGAAGCAAGTATTGTTCCAACAAGATTATGCCAGACCCGACACCTCTCGCCTTAAAAAAAAAAACTAGCTGATTTGGATGGAATCCAGCTTTTCCCTCAGCCGCATATAGTCCAGACCTAGCACCATCAGACTGCAACCTGTTCAGATCAATGGCTCATTTCCTTCGTAGAAGAACATTCAACAACTTAAATGAAGTTGAAAATGGGGTTCATGAGTTCTTCGATTCAAAACCCAAAGAGTGGTACCATCAAGAAATTCTACAGCTGGCTTCCAGATGGCGTCAAACCATAGAGCACAAAGGTTTATATTTTGGTTATTAAAATTGATTTTTACCTATAAAACGGTCATGTTTTTCTGACTCGCCCCATTACATTAGAATGTCCCTAGGCCATCTCGTTTTTAGACGCCTCGGGAAGTTATCAGGAATCGAGTGAAAATCAAGTTGCGAGACTAGTGGATTCGAGTATTTGTATTTGGGCCAAATCTGCTACAAATAGGAAATCGAAATAGTTACGGATAAGTTTATTTGTGACATATTAAGCAGCATTAAGGATTGTATAAGAGAAGAATTAGGACGTTTAGTGAAGCCCCAAAGATCAACTCGGTATGTCCAAATGGATCTAATTACTTTCTTGTATATATAATATATGTGTGTGTGTATATATATATATATATATAAATTATGTATGTTTATATGTCTTAACAGAACATGGACAAACTAAAGCATATCTAAAAAGGTTTAATTTAATAAATAGTAACATATGTACTTATGACGGACGAGAACATACATTTAAACATATAATTTACGACTGCTTATTATATGACAGGCAAAGATCCAAACTAATTATGACGCTGTTTTTCAAAGGTGAAAATTGGCCTGTGACAGAATATGACTTGTACAACAAATACAGAGCTGAATTTACAAAATTTATCTATAGCTTAGACTTTGACAAACTAACCAAGGACTGAGAAGGAGGAAGGAAATTTTTATGAAATGTCCTTTAAATATTTAAAATTATGTGCTAAAATCAACCATGGACCATATTTTTTATTTCTAATTTTCGTAATCAATTTGTAATGTTTTATTTGTTTCTTTTATATTCTAAAAAAATTGTTATATATTCAATGATCTGAATTATTTTATTAATATTATTGTAAAAGTTTCAATGTAAATGTAATTATGATAATTAAGGTACGTAGTATACATTTGTATGGAACGTACAACCTACATAAACGGTCCTTTCAAAGGGTTACTTTGAAAGGAAAATATATATATATATATATATATATATATATATATATATATATATATATATATATATATATATATATATATATATACACACCTCTAACTTGTAATGGCTTAAGTATAAAGATGCCTATTGGAGCAGTTATAATTTCAGTCTTGAAGTTACGTTTATTCGTTCCATTACTTTTACTATCAGATTATTAGATAATATTTGTGTTTTTATATCACATCTCTAGATTTTATATTACTATTTCTAAAAGTCTCTGTGATGTTTTTTTTTTAATACTCAAGATTAAATTCTTTGCCAAGACCCCATAACCGTTTGACATTTGCACCTCCCGTCCAAAGTGTCCTTTATCAGATATTTCATCCCGAGTTGACCTGTATTACCGGCTGTAAGGACCTCGTAAACCCTCTGCAATATCAGACTTTATCGTTATCATTTATTTTAAAAAAATCTATAATAATAAATCTCATTTTTTTTTTTTTTTATCAATCACAGGTAGACGCTTAATTTCATGGATTTAATTGAATATTCAATATTTGGTACCTTTTTTGTTTTGATGATTAATAAAATAAATAAAGAAGTCTTACTGTCCTAAGAAGTCTTGTTTGAAGCGATGAAAGGCCATCAGTGGGAGTAACTTTGAAGAAGAAAATCTAATGATGAGGAAGATCTAATCGTGAGAGTGTTCACGGTGATTGGATAGTTTGAAGAAACTATCAGAGAGAATTACTCCAATGAAATTGTTTCCTGTTCTTCATATTGTACTATAGTTCAGGGTTTGTTTACGAATGGATAATAATACTAATAACGGCTTGTCAGAATATCAAGCTATCATTTTTTATTTACTTGTAGATATGTAAATTAAACATGCCATTTTTCGTTTGTGATCACTAACCGCGAAAACTACTGAACCAGTGTGAACAAAATTTTAACCACATCATCTTTATAGTACCAAAAAGGTTTAGCAATAATAAAATCTGCTGATTTCAAATTAAATCGATAAATATGAAGTGCGCAGTGAAGTTTGATAATTGTCCGATAGGTGGCGAGCGCTATTTTAGGGAGAGGTTACAATGTTAAGGTGTTTTCCGGAGCTTGACATTTATAGTAAAATTTACTTATAATCGGCTAAATTATAAAAAATATTTAAACATGAGGTGCGACTGTAAAGTAAGAGAGTTTACAATAGTAAAAAAACTGGAACCATTTGTACCAAAGTGTATCTACGCCATCTTTATAGTTCTAAAAAGGTTAAACAATAATAAAATTTACAATGATGAACATTTAAATGTTCAATGTTGAGTGGCAAACAAGGTTTGCCACACTGTCATATACTTTTATGGCTAGAAGTTAAAATCCAACCAGATGAAATTAATTTTTTTTTTTTTTTTTTTTTTTTTTTTTTTTTTTTTTTTTTTTTTTTTTTTTTTTTTTTTTTTTTTTTTTTTTTTTTTTTTTTTTTTTTGCAAGATATTTCTTGTACAAATAACATACGAAATAAAACAATTATTTTTTGTCTAGCAGCACTAGGACTTTGTATAGATAATATTAAATTATATAAGTACTACAAATATACAGAAATAGTTTAGACACTTTTACCTAGAAAAAGAAATATTATAAAATAAATAATAATAATAAATAAATAAAATAATTATCAACTCAATAACAAGATCAATGCAATTACAAGGTATACAGAGTTACAGATTTATAACTTCCCACTAGGTCATATTTAGTCATTATTGAATTTAATTAAAGGTTAAGAGAATCAGAGAATCAGTGACCCAGTAATTTAGAAAAGAACTACAATAAGACCATAGTCAGAACCCTATTCCAAAAAAAAAAAAACATTTAGCTTTTCAGTCAATGGCACAACATATTACAAAATAATATAGTCTATTTAATTTTTGAATACAATCTACATTTAAGATTTCCTCTATAGACAATGATTCAGAAATGTATGTACCTAAGAATTTTTTTCTCTGCTTTTCAAATTTGATGGACTGAGTAAGAAAATGGCTCAAGGGATCCGACACCAAACCACCGCAGGCCATGCAGGCTTCGCAGGATTTCATAATTAGTGTTGTGTCCTTTATAAACACCTTTAGGTAATCCCCGCTTGAGACTCTTAGGCGACCCACAACTCTGATTTTCTTAAAATTTGTCTGAAACAGCATGTAATCTTCCGGGCTTGCTATATTAAAATTGCATATTTTTCTATACCTAGGGTGGAATTCAAAATTCTGTTTACATCCTTTGAAAACTGATGGTTCTTCATCTTTTCTAGGATGTCTTCTTTAAACGTGCTCAATCCTTGGGGTAGTACTCTTGAGAACAAGTTTTGACAACCCAACTCCACTGCAATCGATTTTACTTGGGTCACCCAATTGTATGCTTCGTCAGACTTTCCTTCAGATACATCAAGGGTAAGAAGTCTATATAAACATTGCCTGGGTAAGCGCCCTTCCTCCATTAAGCTCAACTTTGTCCAGTAGTTGACAACTTTTTTCAGCACTTGAACACTGAGTGGATACTTCCCGCATTCTAGGCGTGTGATAGTTGAAAACGCTGTCCAATAGTTCTTTGACAGCCATCCCAAGGGATGGTTGCGTGGCATCGAGCAATTGGCTAGCAGATGGGTAATGACGGTGGATAACAACGGACTATACTTTGAGTATTAATTGTATTTTGTATCAAAGAAATAATAATACAAATATTTGTTTAGAAAACGGTCATTTTTTTTATACACCCCATTATGATTCATGAGCCATTTGTTGTAAGCACTGATAATGCAGTAAATTATTTGCAAATGTTTCTTAATATCCATCTGAATTACCAACTCATACAGTAAAATTAAAAATTGGACGTTAAATTATGCTTTTATATAATTTTAACCATAATTAATCTGTTTAATTTTAATCCGGTTAAAATTTACTGCAATGTGTGAAAATATCATAGAAAAATTAATAGTCAGCAGTGTACTTCAATATAAGTATGCCAACTGCAAATTTGATTAAAATCGGTTCAGAAGTTTAGGAGTCCATAGGGAACAAAAAACGTGACACGTAATTTATATATATTAAGATATAATAATATAATAGATATTATTATACAAGAATAAAACAGTAAAATATTATTTTTTTTATCTTTAGTATTTCCAGTTTTACTTTTATTCATATTTAAAACATACATGTTGCCATTAAATGGCGTTTTGTAATTAGTATGGTGATCAATCGTTAAGAAAAAAAAAGTTGCTTTTATTTATCAATGAAATATATTAGTAGCGATTAATTTTTTTAATAACATTTCATTAACAACTTTCCGATAAAAATTAAATGAATCAAAATGATAGAGAAACTGAAAATAATTTGTATGAAAACATTTGTTAAATTTCCTCGAATGTCGCTTTATGAAGCTCCCATACTGGAGGGGAGTGTCGCGGAACTGGTCTTAATGATCTCGCACCTTCAACTCGTGTCTGATTAAAGTTTTATGCTTCAACAAACAGGCAACTTTTGCTTCGTTAAATAACAAAAGGTATCCTCTCAGTTCAATATAGCCTTTATATGTTCTGAATAATCATATTCATACATTTCAATATATGTATCATTTTTATTTTCAATGTAACAGCTAAATTTATCGAGTCATCTGTCATTTATACACTGTGTAATAAGTTCAACAAAAATAATATTATAACAGTAATAATTATAATCTATTATATATTTGTCAAATACCACTCACTCATTTAACACGAAATCTCAGAAACCACCGAACGGATTGGAATGAAATTCGATATGTAGCTTCATCTAGGGCCGTAGGTGCTCGCTAAGAAAGGAATTAAAAAAAATCGGCCTGGACCGCGCCTAATTCGCGAAAAATGCGATTACAATTTTTATTGCGTGAATAATAAAAGATTAATTATCATATGGTATTTGGAGATAAGCTAAGTTAAAAAATAGGTTAGATATTTAAGCCGCACACTTTGACCAAAATTAAGTTCCTTATAATTGTAAACAAACAAAAACACGATCGATGTCGAAACCTTATAATATGGTACTTTCTGTGAACTCATGGTGGCTGCAGAGGTGTACCCTTACAAGAGTTGTTTCGTGACGAGAAGCTATTGAAAGAATTATGTTAAAGAGGAGGTCAAAATACTTATGTTCTCTGGTGATGACATGTAAGGCCAGTTCAATGTAGGGACAAAAAACTGATAAGAATCAGTGATTTCTATCAAGTGTATGATTCTCTTCAGTATCGTCTCACGTTCTGCCATGGAGAAGATGGGTACAGTATTAACATCCCTCAGCGTGACCCAAACACCAATACACCACTTAAGAAAACTGTCTGCAGCTGATTTTTACGCCTGAATGTTAGTGGAGCGAGGAGGTGAAGAACCTTATTTACTTTAATTTCGTAATTTCTCCTCAACAAATTTATGCTTGATATGTACGCAAAAATAGTAACAGAAAGACTAAACCTTATTCGAAAAAATCAAAAAAGTTGGGAAGTTGAGACTATATTCACTTAACGCCATAAGAAAAGCTGATGGTCTGGTATCAGAGCTGGGTAAGATGGTAGTGCTGCCTCGAAGCTTCACTGGAGGACTATCAAAATAATATAAAATAACCTTTTGCAAATTGTCAAATTTACTTATTGAAATTATTCTAAGAATGAAATTCTTTAGGTTTATTTAAGTAATAATAATTATCAACGTTAAGCTTAACTTTTACTGATTTAAGTTGTCCTTAATCCTAATGATATTAAACCGTAGCGGAGCTCGGGCACTTTCAACTAGTATTAAATATAATAAGCTTTATTGGCACCAGTATTCATACAAAATCCTCCCTCATATGGAAGAATTTAGAAATTGGTCACAGCACAGAAACAAAAAAAGAGATTAGTTCTAAATATCACTTCTTCTAAAATAGTAACACTTTCTAAATAGAATAACAACTTACGGCACAAAATAAGAAAAAAAATAATCAAACAAGAAAAGGAAAATTGTTTATTACCGACTACTTCAACATTAACTAGGCAAATGTTCAAAGCTCCCAATTAATTACAAAACACTCATATAGATGACTGTGATTAGACCTATTTGGACGTACGGAGTTGAGCTTTGGGGCTCCACTAAACGATCCAATGCATCTCGTTATACAATCCTTACAATCCAAAATACTTCGAAAAATCCTCAATGCTCTTTGCTTTGTCACCAATAAAGATATCTATAAAGATCTTAATGTTCCATTTGTTGCTGATTTATCCCAAACTAGACACCTATACTTTCATAGGAAGCTCCATAACCACTCGAATACACTATTTTCTCAACTTGCTTCCCACTCCATTCCCGATAATCCTCCGAGGGGTCCGAAAAGAAGATGAGCTAGAGATCTTCTGGTGTAGAATTTTTATTGAAGTGCTAGTAGATCAGTAGTTCTTTTCAAGTTTTGACATGTTATTATAATAGTTATCAAGGCATTTACTTGATGTATATATTTTGTATAAATTTCAATAAACTTCAATAGTTATATCTTACATATGTTCTGTCATGTAACTATTATTCTTAAGGGACTTTGTCCTTGAATATTTTTTTTTTTTTTTTCTATTCTATTCTAAAGTAATATTTTAAAAAATGATTATTTATAACTTTTCCTGTTACTAACTTATCCCTCACCACAACCCACCACTTTTCGCCTATTAGATTTTGCAAAACATTTCCATATAAACATAATCTGTTTTATGCTTAAATGAATTACTATGGTTTGAAATAAACTGATTATCAAGTCTCTGGGTTGATATAAGTATACAAATGTGTGGGTTTGATTCAGTGATTCAGCTTGCGTAATATAACAGTGTTTTATTTATGAAATGTAAGTGGATTATTTATACCAATACCAAACCATGGAACTTATATTTGTTGAACTTGTGAGTAGTGCAAAAATAGTATCGTAGAAAAAACGCAATCTTTTTCACAGTGATTTACAAATTGGTATTCCTCGCCTTATAACAAAATTTAGCAGACCCAAAAAAAAGAGAAAAAAAAACCTTTACGGTGATAAATATACCTTAAAATTCACAAAACAACTTTCTTTTTTTTTCTATATATATTTCTTTTATCTTTTGCTCAAACCGCGACAATAAGCGAAAGTAGTATAAAACTGTATACAATTTTCATGTCAGGCTTCTGGGAGTTAAGCTCTTGATTTTAAACACTATCATCACATTTACTAGATATGTTTTATTTTATATTATATATTATATTTTATATTTTTCAAGAAATACCTTAAAAATATTTATTTTTATTTATTTGATCATTATTTTAGGTGCCGTGTACAACTCAGGCTAAAGGCACCATTACATAACATTTGTCATTAGACTTCTAAATTAGTCGATGCAAGTTGTTTTCTTTGAGTATGGTAAACAGTTTGTTCCAGTTTTTGGGTTTTAAAGCCTCGCAGTATCCTTGGAGATGCAACAAAGTCCTGGAGGGTAAAAGTCGGGTGCAATCCTTGATAATGTGCTCCGCGGTCAGGAGGCAGTTGCAAGTGCTGCATTCTGGTGGAGGATTGCCTTCAAGTAGGTGCCGATGAGTCAACTTGCTGTGTCCAATTCTAAGCCGCGTTATTACTGTTAGAGCCTCCGCACACGGGTCGACGCTCGAAGTGCTCGTCTCGAGAAAAATCGAGCTCGTCTCTCCCCTCCACTCAACTAACAATGGGTTGCATTGAGGTCCGCACACGGGTCGTTTTGTGCTAGTCAAAAACCGAGCAGTTCCTCGTCTCGTGCGTTCCTCGTCTCGTGAGGTCGGTAGTGCAGGGGATTTCTCGAGAGGACCGTGCGATTCTACGTCTTGGAGCTGATTATAATTTCATCTTCTTTCTTCTTTTTTTTTTTGTGCTTTATTTTTAAGTGCTAATTATTTTTACTGATTAAATCATCCAGATCCTTCTCCCTCCACAGAAGATAGTTCATTTTAAGTTTTAGTTTTTTCTTTATTTTCTAGTTGTATTATATTTTTCTTCTCTTAAATTCTATTGTATTATTTTTTTTTCTTTAATATTTTTTTATTTTATTATTATTATTTCTTTATTTCTTATATAATTTTACAATTCACAAAATTACATGCTGTTCCAAGAAAATAAACCAGACTCAACTTAAAATACAATACTAATAATCAACTTAAATATATGTGATGTAATCATAATTTATAATGAAAGAAAAATATATGAAAAAAAAAAAAAAAAAAAACTTTCAACGAATAAACAGAAAGATATTACATCCTAGTAATAGAATAAACAAAAATTGTGACTATACGTTCTTAAATATGTCTATATATATATACATACACACACACACACATACATTATATATATATATATATATATATATATATATATATATATATATATATGTATATAATGTGTGTGTGTGTGTGTGTGTGTGTGTGTGTATGTATATATATATATTCACTCATACATACCTATATACACACATATTTACATACATATGCAAATTTTGTCATTGATATAGTTTTTATGTTTTTACTTTATTTTCTAACTGTATTTTAATCTATTCTTTTGTATTATATTCTTTTTTCTTACCTGAAATATAAAACTTACCTCAAAGTTATAAGTATGCGTTCCTCAGCACCCAAACAGTCCCTCATATTGGTATCTTCATAATGAATTCTCATTAGAGTGGTTTATGAATCTTTCGACATTCTATAAAATGCTAAAAATTTAGGGTCACTCTGTTCCAGTTCTTTTGCACCAATAACCGAATATTAAAATTACGTTCAATATAAGGATGCACCCATAATCTACGTTTATTTCTTTTCAAGCGCCGGTACCACAAAAACATCACAAAGTCTTCCTCATCACTACTTGAACTGCTCTTTTTTATTACGTTCTGGGTTTAAAAATGCGGAGGAGGTCAGTTCTGGTCGCGAGATGCAAACAAACTGAAGTCGACCAATGTGCGGATGGCAGACGCCCGAGCCGCAGATATCGCACAAGACGAGAGAGACGTGCGAACCTCTCGACGAGTCAACAATCGACCCGTGTGCGGAGGACCTTACTCTCCTGTTTATTGGGAGAGGTGTCGCCGGAAGAAAGCTTTCATAAATCCTTTTCATTTTATTTGTATTAGGTACTTTTGCCCAGATGTTAATCCATGCCTCTCTGCACAGGTTAAATATATATTTATGAGAGTCGTAGAGAGTGACATTGGTATTTGGAAAAGAAAACATGGTTCTTGCTTCCTTTGCGTTTATGTCTGCCAATTCATTACCTTCTATATTGGTGTGACGAGGGACTCAAAGAAATGTAATGTTTTTATTTATGTTTAGCGCTGATTTCATAATTTTCATGACGATAGGATTGTCGGTTCAATGAAATTTTTTGATTACCTGAAGGGCAAAGAAGATATATATTGTATCTAGATATATATTTTTAAAAATGTTTAAAAATATATATCTAGATACAATAGAAAATAATTCCGTATGCCAATCTTAAAATAAATTTCATCTCGGATTTCAATATATAAAAACCAAGAGCACAGGCTACCTAAAAATATAATTGTTGCTCACAGCTTCTACTTTGTAATCCTGATTAAAACTGTCAGCTTGAATAATAATACTCATTAAAAAAAAAAAAAAATAATGATTCAAGTTCTTTGCTTTTGTTGGGATCTATAAATAGGACCTCCTGATATTACAGTCTTTTCTCAAAGATAATTGAAATTTCTTGCTTCCTTGATCTGTTATAGGAACAGAATTAGATTTTATTCGAACCGATTTGAATCGGAGGGGGGAGGGAGAGAGAGAGAGAGGGAGGTAGGAATAACAAGATTACGGAAAATTTCATCTCCAAATTATCGAAGAATTGATCTCGTTACCCAGACAATGTTTCCTAGTATATTATCCTTTATAGGGTGATCAGATGTCATTACAAAGACTGGTAGTTGATAATATTTTTATAAGTAATTAAAAATATATAAGAATATGTGTATCGTAAGAGGCATTTATTTTAATATTTGTACGTTTACCAAATTTTAATATTATATGCAAATAAAAACCAAACATATTATATGCATTATAATGTATCATATACTTTTTTTTTTTTTAAATGATAATATTGAAATATGTTATTTAAGTAATCTCAATGTAGGAAAAATAAATGAATGAATACACTGAAAAAAATAGAATAAAATAAAATAATTGAATCTAAATTATGAAGATAACATTAATTACAATTACTTTTTCAGCAGTTTTCAGCAGTGGGTCCGCCACTAAATAACTTTTAACCCGCCCAGGTGGGATTCGAACCCACGACCTTCAGTACCGAGCGCGTGAGACCCTCGCCCCAACTCTATCGGCCATTCAGTCCTTTTCTGTCTCGTATTTGTGATGTAATGCAGCTTTATATTTTTTAATGGACTTTAGGGGCTCCACTAAACCATCCAATTCATCTCGTATTCAACCCTTACAATCCAAAATCCTTCGTAAAATCCTCGATGCTCGTTACTTAGTCACCAATAAACTTATCCATAAAGATCTTAATGTTCCATATGTTGCTAATTTAGCCTACACCAGATACCCATTCCCGATAATCTGAAACGAAGATGGAATATACTAGAGACCTTCTAGTATACAATTTTTAAAAAAGTGCTACTGATGAGTAGTTCCTTTCAAGTTTTAACATGTTATTATAATCGTTGTCAATACATTTACTTGATGTAAATATTTTGTACAGTTGTAAATTTCAATAAATGTATTTTTAGAAAAAATGAACTTTATTTAATTATTGACTTTCACGATATCAATAAGACTAATTACTTTGATTTTGATTTGGTTTCGTAATCAGGAAGAGTATTATTTTTATTAATTGAAATATTGAAGTAATTTATATTTTTATTTTTTTATAAATATAAATGATTTATTTTATTATTTCACTAAACATTACTAGGTAATTATTTTTTTTTTTCTTATTGTTTGTAAGGATTTTCTTCGCCAATCGAAGTTTCCTTCTGCCAAGCTCCTTCCTTAGCCGGTTTTTCCACTCCTCTCTGTCAATCGCTTTCTCTTCAGTTAGTCCCCACCACACCATACTTTTAGCCCCAACATCTCTCCACCTGATGCGCGGTCTACGTCTCCTTTTCGCATCCTTTAATTTCCATTCAAATGCTATTCGGGGATTCTTTACTATCCATCCTTTTTATATGTCCGAACCATCTCAATCTCCTTCCATCCATTTCCTCCAGGACATTCCCTCCTATTTTCATTCTTTCTCTAACAATCTTTCATTAAGTTCTCATTTCTGATTTGCTGAATCCTTGAGATTCTAGCTGATCTCTTCCAAAAATCTATCTACGCTACCAGAAATCGTTTGCCTTGTAATTTTTGTAGGACTATCTGAACCGTATAGCATTAAGCTTTCTAATACGGCCTTATTCATATACGAGTATTAATTTTTTTAACATTGGTATGTATGTTTTCACTTCCATTTTTTTTTCTTAATTTCTTTAATACTGTATTGTACATCTAAATACAGTTCTCTTGAGGTAGGCATGATGGTATAGAAGGATAAATACAATTAGGATTGATGATATATTGCCACTTCATTCTCCGTGTTCAGATGAAACTGCTCCCAAGTTCAGAGGGAAGAAATTCAAATGGAAATGCAAAAAATGAATTTTTAGAACATGTTGCAACCCATGGCCTTATATGATCAAAGCAATTCTTTAACAATTTAATTTATGCAACAAAGCTAATACTTATTATGCTGTCAATTTTTTTTCATTTTATAATACATTATAAAAGTTTCAAAATCAATTTTTTTTTTTTTTTTTTGTTAAACCATTTAATGATGAAAAAAAATGCTAGAAATGTCGAATATAAATATAAAATAACATTTTTTTAAACTGAGTATTTTGATGGAGAACAGTGAAACTGAGTGTTGATTTATATGTGATACGAAGATTTATGGTTCCAAAAGTCCAACAAAATAACCTAGCGGCAGTGCATGGAAGTAGATATTAGATAGACATATCCTGAATGCTTAATTTTTCTTTTTTTTAACTGCTTTTTCTTACTAATTTATTTATTTTTTGGCTTCTGCATTTTCTTGTATTTTGTCTAGTCAATTAATATTTTTTTAGACATATGTACCTAACCTTATGTCCAGAAATAAGAAATAGATGATTTTGAAGATTCCTTCAAGTAATTGTTGCTAACCCTGAAGTAGAGAAGAGCAGACCCGGGGCCGACTTAATATTTCAGAGAACTTGCTGTGGAAAACTTTTTTCTCCCCTCCCTCGGACTGAATACAAATGTAGTTTTATCTAAGGGCTATAGGATTGCATAACGCTCCTCATCCACGTCAGTTCCTTTTGGTATTAATGCCTGCATAATCAAAACATCTCGAAACTTGTTTTTTTAAGAAATTCTTGAAAACTATACAAGTCACAATACAACGATAGAATTGTAAAAAGCTGTATGGTAAAAAGTGAAATACTGGAAAAATATTTTGCTATGTATGTCGTTTAGTACAGCTGCGGTCAACATGTGTCATCGCAGTTTAATTATGTACATAGAGTTTTTTGTAATTTTAATTAAAATTAAAATTATATAATTGTTTTACCCTGGTACATAAAAGGATTATAATAATTATAATGAACTAATTATTTTGTTTTGTTTTTTACATGGATATTTGTCTCAGCTGGGGATTTGTTTTGTTTTTTGTTTTTTTACAGTTCAGCTGCGGTCAACGTGTGTCATCGCAGTTTAATTATGTACATGGAGTTTTTTGTAATTTTGATTAAAATTAAAATTATATAATTGTTTTACCCTGGTACATAAGAGGACTATAATAATTATAATGAACTAAATTTTTTTTTTTTACATAGATATGTGTCTCAGCTGGGGATTTGTTTTTTGTAAAGTGTTTTCACTATCAAAAATGATACGCTCTAGCTTTTTCGGTGTTGCTTGAAACGGAAATTCTCTTTTGAAAATTTTCTGATTATATTTTTTTTTCTTTTGTATTTTTTTAGTCATTTTAGAAATTTACAACGTATAGACAATATAAAAATATAATACATAAAGTAAATATGATAATAATGATAAAAATGACACGTCACTTGTATAAGTAAACAGTAATCCTTTTTAAAGCAACTACCCATTGGTAGCACTTATAAAGGTTCTATATAATAAAGTATTATATTAGCAGGTCCCGAGGCCATCTTCTTTTTAGGCGCCTCGGAGGGTTATCTGGAATAGAATGGGGAGCGAATTGTGATACTAATGGATTTGAATGGTTGTGGAGTTTGCTATGAAAATATAGATATCTGGCTTGAGCTAAGTCAGAAACGTATGGTATACTGATATCATTGTGGATTAGTTTGTTTGTGCGAAGTAAGGAGCATTTAGGATCTTTCTTAGGATTGTATAAGAGATGAATTAGATGGTTTAGTGGAGCCCCAAAGGATTAGAAATTTAATGGAAAAAATTTATTCCTATAACATTTGTCGCTAGTACCTACCGTTTAGGAGCTATATTGGTTCGAATGAAAAAGGCACAATTTGAACTTATGAACTAATTATTAGTTTATTTCGGATAATAAAACATCAATTATTAATTTAATAATAAAATAAAAAACTTATCAAAAGAAGGAAAATGTTGAGAACGATTTTAAAGAGTAATCGAAAGTTGATTTGGATGTGATACGAAGACTGATTAAAATGTCCAGCAGACAAAACTGAAAAATGTAACAATTTGACAAGCTCTAGCTCTCTTAGTGTTGCTCGGATCGAAAATTTGTCAAATCTCAAATTTAATGGAAATTATTTTTATTTAATTTTCTTCGCTAGGAATTACCATTTAAAATCAATATTGGTTTGAATTAAAAAAAAGTCACGTATGCCTAATTTTTTTAAATGTTCGGTCTTTTTTGACACGCTCTACCTCTGTTAGTTGTGCTCGGATCGAAAATTTGAATCAATTAGTTTCCTTGTCAGAAATTAATTTAATATTTTTTGTTTTATATTATTTGTAGCTAGGGCCTGCCGTTTAAGAGCTATTTTGATTTAAATGATAAAAGTGAGGTTTTAACGCTTTTTCACACTCAAAAATGTAACCATTTGCCACCCTTTAGCTCTGTTGGTGTTGCTCAGATCAAAAACTTGCTAGACGTTTATTGAATTTTACAACTGTAAAAAATTTTTACATCAAGTAAATGTGCTGCTAACTATTACAATAACGTGAAAAAACTGAACTACTCATCAGTAGCACTTCAATAAAAATTCTACACTAGAAGGTCTCTGGGCCTTCTTCTTTTCAGGCACCTCGGAGGATTATCAGGAATGGGTGTGGGGAGCAAGTTGAGGAATTAGGGGATTTGAGTGGTTATGGAGCTTACTATGAAAGGATTGATATCTGGTTTGGGATCTGCAACATATATGGTAGAACATTAAAATCTTTATGGATAAGTTTATTGGTGACAAAGTAAAGTTTATTGAGGATTTTTCGAAGGATTTTGGATTGTAAAGATTGGATACGAGATGAATTGGATGGTTTAGTGGAGCCCCCAAAGCTCAACTCCGTACGTCCGGATAAGTCTAATCACAGTCATGTATATTAGTCTTTTGTAATTATTTGGTAGCTTTGTTTGTTTGTCTAGTAAATGTTGAAGTAGTCTGTAACGACGGGCAGTTTCTTGTCGATTTAGTCTTGTATGTGGATTCCAAGTTAGAAGTTTGTCCAAGTGGAGTCCTACGTAGTGGATCTGCTCAACAGGGATTAGAGGAATATTATTAAAGGATAACGTAGGACAGGGGTGTCGTAGGTTTATGACGGAGGGTAAAGGCTATTTGATGGGATTTATTTTAATTCTCCATTTTTGAAACGATTCTTGAAGGGTTAGAAATTTAATTGAAAATATTTTTTGCTCTATAATATTTGGCACCAGGACCTAACGTATAGGACCTGCATCGATTTAAATGAAAAAAGTCAAGTTTGAAACACCTTTTTTTTCTCAACTTTTTTTATTTCGAATAATAATTGATTGTTAATTTAATTTAATTACTAATTAAAGTAATTTGAACTTTTAATTCTGAAATGTAAATTAGAAAAAACAATAGACTGTAGATTGACATATCCATGATTTATTGTTTTTCCCAGTCAGGGGGTTTTTTTTTTGTTTAATTGTTTTTGTATTTGATTTGTTTTTTACACGATTGTATAAAATATATATAATAACGTTAGTATCGCTCATGCGTTTTTCACGTCAAGCTTGATGTGCGGTTAACATTGAAGCTGGATAAACGCATCGCCGGACCAGCCGACACCTGAGTTAGGAGGAAAGTTTGCTTCAACTAGCACAAGGCCAGAACAATCTTCAGCCACATTGGCTCGTCTTATCTTTCAAGAGGCATATCATATCTGTACTATACTAAAGAGGTCAATAGCTTCGTCTTCAGCAGGACTGGAGAGATTTGGACTGTGTATTAATTAATTAATATTACTAATTTAACTACAAATTAATTTTCATTGAAATTATAGTATCCATGTAGTAAATCTAGTGAAATGTCGATACGATAACGTATCAAAAACTTGTGTAGAAACTAAACATTGGCAGCACTCAAATAAATGTCCGGTAATAAACGATTCTGAGGTCTTTTAATACGCAATATTATTATTATTGCATAATAAGATTAACAGGAATTGTGTAGGAATAATGGTGAGAAATAAGTGAATTGTTTACTTTATAATAAAGTATTTAGTTTCATGGTATTATGAATGGAAAGATATCTGGCTCTTGCTAAATTAGTAAAGTGAAGAACTGTAATGGATTGTGGATCAGTTCATTTGCTCCATAGTAAGGGACATTTTACCAAGAGCTTGATGAATTTTGGATTGGAAAGATGGTTACTAAATACAACATTCATTATTTTTCTATATAGTCTCAACAGTCTCAAAAATATGAGGCAAACCAAATTTAGAATTTGGGAAAATTCCCATTTTTAACTCAAATAAAGAAATTTTTGGCTCATCCATGATTATGGCATCAAAATAAATTTTGTTATAAATCACAACATAGCTTTTGCTATAATTTATATTTTTACTTAGATATAAAAACAAAAAACTGACCAAAAGCTGCTTAGCATCCATCTTTGATCCGTTATTTCGGATAAACGCTTATGTATGAAATTATCAAAAAAAAATTTATATATAATGATAGAAAATAATTTTAAATATTTCAGCTAGTTTTGATTTAATTTCATATCAAACCCTAGATTTACTTAGCTATAATGGCTTTTTTTTTCTAGGCATTGTCAGTGAGCCAACATTTACTCAAATATTGTTCCAAAAGTAATTTATCTAGTTTTATGACAAAAGTTTTAGTTATGCCTACATATTTTGTTGAATAAAAGAAATTATAAGTGCAATATATTAATTCAAAATTGTATTAATAATTATCAATTACTGAAAGCATTTTAACAACTCACAATTACTTTTTAAGCTCACTATAGCAGTAGTCAAAATATGTGTGCATATATATATATATATATATATATATATATATATATATATATATATATATATATATATATACGTATGTATACATATCTTGACTGTTACTATTAAATGTTTAATAATATATATTTTTATTATTCTAACACATGTTGTTATATACTTATATTGTAGCTAACCTGAAATAACTTGTATAACTTATATAATTTTATTGTAACCTGTTTTTTAACTGTAGGGCATGATTATGAAAATAATATAGTCTCGAAACGTCGCCAAAATAGATGTTTTTTATTTATTGACTGAACCTCAAGAACCTTACTAAACATTTATTAGTAACAGTCAAGAAATTTATCCAAATTTACATATTGAGTCAATACTGGAAAATATCTATAGTGGAAGAATGGGATTTTATGAAGACATCAAGACAACCTACGGTCCTGAAGTAGCTACAGTGATGAAGAAACTCAAGAAAGCCAACAGGAAATTAGCAAGCGTGAAGAATACAAGGACATTCCAACTAAGATGCAGGGCATGATTATGAGAACAATATAGTCTCCGTCGCCAAAATAGTTGTTGATTCATTGACTGAACCTCAAGAACCTTACTAAACATCTAATAGAAACAGTCAAGAAATTTATCCATATACCTTTAATTTGATTTTATTTATTTGATTGATGATGTTATATAATATAATATTTATGTTATCACATGAGTGATTGTAAATCATTTCAATTTCAAAAGGTGAAAGACAAACCGTAATTGGGTGTTCACTAGGCGTAGAGAATGCCTGCTCAAAGCTGACAAGGTCTTCCAAATTACTTACCTCTGTTCCAGGAGGCTCATTACCCTTATCCCGGAGGCTGAGAATAGAAGAAAATAGCATCTTGTCATCCTTTTGTCCTTTAATAAGGAGCTGTGAGTGGCACAACTTCTTTGCCCGGGCGAGAGGCGCCCCTGGGAGCCTCCTTATACCGCCTCCAGTCGGTTCAAGCAGATGTCATTTAGTCAATAACATTTAATATATTTCCTAAGCCAATAATTGACTTCAATTATTAACATTTAATTATATAATTCACTACGAACAATAAGTGACTTTTGATCGGTTTTCTCCTCTCTTGACTGGTTCGATCGCCGTGAAGAAGACAAATGGCTAATCCAATCAAAAAATGTTATATACTAATAGTTGTAGATCATTAGATTTTGTCTAAGATAGGTTTAGTTTGCTATTAAAGCGTGTTTTTTTTAGTTTTCTAAACTATAATGTTTATTATTTTGGGCTTATCAATTGTTATAATAGCACAAATTATATATTAATAAAATATCTCTACCAAAGTAATGGTCCATGATAATACATTCACTTGAATGTTTAAATGTAATCAGTGGTCACACGATAAGACAGACTACTGAGTTATAATTTATTATTTTGCATAAATATCTCATATTTTAACCTAGTCCATGAAAATATTATATTAAAAAAATATAAGTATATTCAAAAACATAGTTTTTTGTTTATTTAAAAATAAAAATAAAAATTCACAAATCTACTTTTAGTGTATTAAAAACTGAAAATGTTTAAATAATCTAATATCGAAGGTTGAGAAGAGAATAAAAATGGAGCCGAGAACGGGGTAACGCATCCGAATATCCTTTTTGGAGGAAACCCTTGGAGCCTGGAGGCAATTCAATCACTCATCCAGGATCCACCAGATATTCCAGCCAAGGCCAGGATCTCTTCCAGTGCGGTGTAGATCGGCTGATTCAGCTGGAACGGAATGAGGCAGCTGCTCTGCTACGTATTGTCTCAGCAACCAATAAAATAACCAACCATCATTTCTTTTGATGTTATGATAAAGAAGAAAACAATTCTTATATTGGTTTTAAAAATAATTATTTAAAATCACTTGAGGTAGGCCTGCTGGTATAGAAGGATCAATACAATTAGGATTGATGAATTATTTGTTACTTCTGTTGGAATCTTTTTATTTTAAAACTAGTTCCGAATGTTCATTCATTCAGTATCAGTTCTACTAAAACATACAAATATTTCAAAACATCAGCACTTTGCTACATAGATTTATGTTTGTATGTTTGTTTTTTGGGGCTTAACGTCCTTAGGTACTCCAACCAGAGCAGGAAGGACGGATTACCTTATCTATTGTAGTGTAAGGTGGGAAGGTCAAGATTTATTCGTGGGTTCACCACGAAACAAATTTTAACCCGCCCAGGTGGGATTCGAACCCACGACCTTCTGTTTTCGAGCGCGCTGCGACCCACGCCTAATAGATTTATGTATTACGTTTTATTATTATTATTTCCTTCTTTTTTTTTAATGTGAGACAAGAAATTAAATATTTTGATATTCACATATGGAGACAAAATAAAAAAAATAAATCTTTTTGACAGATATCAGATAGAGGCTAAAGGGTCAGGTGGAGATAGATTATCCTTTCGGTTATACATATGACTGGTTGGTTTTTCTTTCTTACTGGAACAAAAATTAAAATCGAACTTTTGGAAATATTTATCTGGCCATTTATTTAAACGAAAATTTGGATTGGTTAAGAACGATTTTATTATTTATTAAATATTTAATTTTGTACTATGATCTACTTAAAGTATTAGTTTCACTCCTGAGTCTGTGTTGAATTTATGGTTGATTTCATTTGAATGGATAGCGGACTCGGAATTCTGCATCTTATTATTCTATGCTCTAGGTTCTTTAAAGCTTTACGTTTTTCACATGTATTTATCTTCACAGTCATTACATTTTAGTTCAAATTCGTTATCAATTTGAATTGTGTAAATGGAATGTATGATGTTAAATAAAATAAATATTTGTCTCAAAGAACGGTGTTGAGCCCCTGAGAAATTGCCTAAGGTTTTGGATTAAAACTGCGAACTTTGAACTTGTTTGATAACATTAAAATTAAATAATAAATAAAAATGAGCATGCAATTTTATAACGATAAAAACAAAACACTCATTGTACATAAAGGATTAATCACAAAAAAAGTACCGTAATAGGCTTTTATATAAAATGCAGTAAAAAAGCTTTTTATTTTAAAATTAGAAATAAATAAAATAAAAAAAATAATTCAAGTTAATAATAACTGATTAAAACCTAAGACGCCGGCATATTTGCCCACAATATTAATTAAATATTATCTCTTTACACTGAAACGGAAATCATTTAATAATAAATCTATATCTACGAAAGTAAATACAATAAGATCAATAGGCTAATTACAATCTCGTCATGTTGACAAAGTTTTACATTGCAAATGGTAAGAGATTATCTATGGCTATAGTCTATAGTCTATAGTCCTGCAACTCCTCCCTTGAAATGAAAAATATTTAGCCAACAAAGGCGCTAGTTTCAGAAAAGACGCTAATCTTCAAATACTCAGAAGGCAAAAGGATATCTCTTCTCCACGATTATTATCATTTTTGTTTTATTCCTTTAATCATAAAGTCGGAGGATCAGAAAAAAGAATGACTACAAGTTCTTCATTTTCAATTAGCATTATAAATTAATTGTGTGTCTAAGATTATCTTACAGTCAATAAATGGCAGTCATATAACACTCCCGGCTCGCCCCACACTTTTCTATCCTCTCTGAGGAGTCTAGATATTCCTTCTCTTCTTATTATATCAAGCTCCATCTCGTATTTTTTTTTTTTTTTTTTTTTTTTAAATCGTGAGTGAATATAAATATTTATTTAGCTTGAGACTATTGCTTTATATAAAACGTGATATACTTTTTTTATGAATTTCTTTCGGACAGTTTTATTGAACATGAAAAAAAAAACCAAAAAAGAACTACACAATGCTTACTGGAACATTAACAAAACATTTTAAACTTGGAATTGATGCATGATATTGTAATTGATGAACCTAATCGTATTCAAATTTTCCCTTTTAAGACCTTATAAAAATATATTTTATAGAATAGAATTTTATTTCAATAAATTTCAAAGCGACCAATGCCTGGATAATCTACGATCGGGCTGATCAGGATGGTCATGCTGAATACTATTTGCATTCATTAAAGTTGCCACGGACAGATTTGTAGTTTAGTTGTGATTCGTTTGGGTGAACAAGTTACCTACTAACTAATGTTCGTTTGGGTGAGATAACGTGATAACTAGTTAGAATTAAATTACGGTTTATGTAGAATTATCAGATTTTTTTATGTAATGTTTTAGCCCTAGGTATTTGTGCTATAAACAATTTATTAATCAAAAATATTTTTAATACAATAGTTCAACACAAAGCTGATGCTGATTCATGAATATGAGCTTGTATTGTATTTAAAAATTACAAAAGTTACGAATAAGTCTTGGAGTGGCAGTTCAAACTAATCCAGGAATACTATCCATCAAAGATTTTTCGAGTCATTGTCCCTAAAATGCCTATCATACATTTTTTTCTTAATTTATTTTGTTTAAATTTAAAACTTGAAAATTAAACAAACATAATAATTATAACTAAAATGTTGAAATATGTTTCAACAAAATAATTCTTTTTTTTTTTTTTTTTTTTTTTTTTGGGCAATTTTCTACCATTTTTCTTTTTTTTTTAGTCTTCATGCACAACTACATATGTTGGGGGAAAATTACAGATCTTCAGGTTATTTACCACAATTATAATCAATAAATTTGAACTTAGAATTGGTAACTGTATTATTTATATTATATCTAATTGTGTTAATAATAATTTAAAAAAAAAAAATGTAGTGACTTTAGTGAAAAGCTGAATATAGAAAATATTTCCATTCAAATCTTGTGTATGAAGAATAATAAAAATTAAAATAATACTACAAAAGATAATTACTTTATTATTCAATTTTCTTAACCTACGATAATTGAAATATTTTACTACTTTGTTATCAATACTTTTTATAAATAGCTTATAATAATAAATAAAGTCATAAATAAATGTTTCTAGACAAAGATCCGTTCAAGGACCCAAAAAATATCAGAGCCTAGGCAATTCGACTGTTTGTTGAAGACATTGGACCGTGTCTGTTCAAACAAACCAATGATTTCCCGCTCCCACGCCCACTTAAGTCTTCTGCCTGAAACGTTTATATTGAAAACATTCTTTTATGAATACATTTTTCTGTCATAAAAATATATTTTCATTTTTTTTATTAAGATAAGTAATGCAGATTAAATAGCACGTTAAACTATATATATCATAATTTTATCACTAAATCTTAAAAGTATTAATATAATAATAATAAAGATAAAAGACAATTAAAAAAAATATTAAAAAATTCAGTCTGGTCACTGACTTTATTTATTTATTTGTTTTTGAACTCATTTTTTTATGTTTAAGGAACTTTGTCCTAAAATAAAATTATTTATGTTTTATGTTTATAAGGGTGCTTGAAAAGCAAATTGTATTTATTTAGCGTAAATAAAAGTTATGTTCTAATAAACAGCAGAATAATCAGGATTATAAATCTCCTTTGAGAAAACCGTAGTAATGACCAACAAAAAAAGTGCACCATCAAAGTTAAGCACTAAGTACGGAAATAATAAGAACAAACGAATTTAATTACCTAAGAGAAATCATACAGCCTTATGGAGGAGAGAAAGAAGCTATCCAAGCGAGATTGCATAAGATGGAATTAGCATTCTACTCAACTAAAGATGTTTATAATAAAAATCACTTTCCAGAAACTCGAAAATTCGTCATTACAAGACAGTGATTCGGCCACAATGTTTATATGCAGCTGAAAGACTAATTTTAGGAACAATAAAAGAAAATGAAGAAATAAGGAAAAAGAAAAGAAAGATTGTGAGGAATATATTAGGAAACAGAACAACGGGTTATTAGGACAAATAGCAGATGGAATTAGGAAAAGGAGACTAATTAACAAGAAAAATTGTACAATATTTTGAATGGTTAAAAGGCAAACCCGATTGGCTTCAGATGGTACGTGAAGATTTAAAAGAAAATGGCTTAAATAATGAAGAAATTGAAGACAGATCAAACTTCTTCTTCGGCTCTACAGTCCATGGTGAACCTTGGCCTTCCTGACAATTAATCCCCAGCAATGTCTATCCAAAGCTTTTCCTTTCCAGTTA
Source organism: Euschistus heros (assembly GCA_003667255.2). Lineage (NCBI taxonomy): Eukaryota > Metazoa > Arthropoda > Insecta > Hemiptera > Pentatomidae > Euschistus > Euschistus heros. Next base: position 45,762 of record RCWM02000166.1, read on the forward strand.
GTCACGCCCATCTTTTCCAACTCCTCGTCCACGTCAGCAATCCAGCTCTTACGAGGGCGTCCTCTTCTTCTCTTTTCAGGGAAAGTCGTCTGGAAAACTTTTTTGGTCATTCTTGTGTCTGGTCATCCTTTCTAGGTGTCCTAACCAGCTGATCCGTCTAGATTTTGTAAATCGTACTATATTTTGACGTTGTATAAGATCTTCTATTTCCTGGTTATTCCTAATTCGCCATGCTCCTTGAGCGAACACAGGGCCAAACACGCGGATCAATATCTTCCTTTCGAAGATCCTTAATGTTTGCTGGACAGCTGCTTTTAGTGTCCATGTCTCTGCGCCATAGCACATAACGGGTCTGATAAGAGATCTGTACAGCCTGTGTTTTGTCCTTCTTAGCAGATTTGATCTCATCATATTTGTAAAGTCAAAGTAAGCTCTATTGCCCCTCTTTGTTCTTTTTTCTTTTTTAACCTCATCTCTCGCTATATTTTCGGATTTAATATCTGTGCCAAGCTACACGAAGTGGTTAACAGCTTCAAAAGAGTGGTTGTCAAGGGATAAGTTACACGGCTTTCTTCTAATTCCAGAAGCCGAAGATACCATATACTTACTCTTCGCCTTATTAATTTCAAGACCTACTATTTTGCAATATTTAACCAACAACAATGGCCCTACGGTCCATGTAGAACCTTGGCCTCTTCATCGATTCCCCTCCATTTCTATCTGTCACCAGCTGCTCTCCTCCAATACCTCACACCAAGGGTCTTTAGGTCTGCCTCAACGTCTTCCCTCCAGCGCAATCTAGGCCTTCATCTTTCTCTCTTCCCTCCTTCGGGACGTCCATTCAACATGTTTTTTGGCATTCTGTTGGGGATCATTCTATGAACATGGCCCAGCCATCTTGATCTCCTTTGCTTTATTGTAGCAACCAAATCTGGAGCTTTGTACAGTTCTCTTAGTTCCTGGTTGCTTTTTATTCTCCATATATTTCCATCTCTAGTAGGGCCATATATCCCCCTTAAAATTTTTCTCTCCCATCTATTTATAATGCCTTTATTCTTTGCAGTGAGCGTCCAGGTTTCACTCCCATACAATACGAATGGTTTGGTAAACCCTTATTTTCAACCCTTAATATTTAACCATCTTATGCAAAATGACCTTTAAAGTTTTCTCAATTCTTGCCAGGAACAATATCATCAGCATACCCAAGAATTTGGTAGGTTCGACTCACTAAAGTCCCACCAGATTCCAAATTCTTCATTGCTTTATGCTGGGCTAGATTAAACAGGACTACTGAGAGAGAGGGCATCACCTTGTCTTACTCCAGAATCAAAATGTATTTTCCTGCTTATTCTACTACCGACATTAGCCTGAGTCTTGGACATTGTCATTGAACAGAACAAATTATAGGAACAAAATTAAAGAGTGAGAAGGCTTCCAAGACAAAACAGCTCCAAAAATACTGGGGAGAAAATGGACGACTGAAGAGAGGGAAACGAAAAGTGAACAGATGAAGGAGTATTGGGTGAAAGCGTAAAGCTAACTTGGTGGATTAAATGTGGTCCTTAGCTAGCCTGTAACGCGAAAAAAAAAATCGGGTGTAGTTGATTGATTTTTTAATTACTGATTAAATTATTTCATTTTATTATTAAAGAACTAGATTTTAGATTGAGGTTTTTTTTTCAACTTCCAGGTTATCACGCCCTTTTCATCTGAATGTTGGAAATTTATTTTTCTTTGTCCTCTATAAACATTATTTGAGTTTTATATTTTATGGTAAAGTGAAAGTTCTTTAAAAATAATAATTTATAATTTTGTCTAGTTTTGTGGATCGGGGTATTTCATTTTGTTTTAACTCCTGTTGCAATAATGTTCAATCTTCTATTATGTGTGTAATAGTAATTGGTGATTGACAACTTTCACAATGTGTTTGGGCCTCTTTTTGTCATTAAATATGCGTGAATCAGGTCAGAATATCCGATCCTCAGCATCGTCGTAACCACTTCTCTTCTGTTGCCTCTTATAGCGCTTGTCCACTGCTACGTAATTTTTTTTATATTTTTTAGTTTGTTCGTCAGTGGAGTTTCGAACCACATGATTTCCTAATTTGTTTTTACTCTGTTCTTCAAAATCGCATTAACATCATTTGGTTCATATATTTGAAGTGGTGCGGTATTCATCATAGTAGCTTCTTTGGCAGTTTTATCCGCTGCTTCATTTTCAGGAATTCCGGAGTGTTCAGGGGTCCAGAGAAAAGTTATATGGTATTTTAATATTTCCAAATGACTATGGATCCTGTCAATTGTGTGGCTACTTTTGCTAAAAGAATTAAAAAACTATAAGTTTTATTTATGTTTTTTTTTTTTTTTAAATCTGTACATGTCCCTGTAAATCTGGTGACTTATTATTCTAGAAAGAAATACTTGAAAGACCTCCCCTCGAAGATCCTGGAAGGAGATGGTAATGAAGCAATAAGAAGTGCCCGGGGGAGGGGCGCATGCGCGAGCCTACCGCCCCCGGCTCGCCCGCCTCCTACGGCACTAGCTCTCCTACTGTCCTCCGAATAGCGACCTTCTGCAGGTAACTTGTCACCTTATTGTGTACGCATTCAAAATACATCATCATCATCAACACTATCTAGAATCCTTTACATAGTACAATAATCTACAATCCAACATGAAAGATTAAAAAAAGAAAAAAATATATATCAGTGAAAAAAATACTTGTTTAAAAAAAAAAAAAAAAAAAAAAAAAAAAAACCATAAACAACCAATATTATTTTTTTTATAGAAAATTATACAATTTATAAAAAAAAAAAAAGAATTATACAAACATATCATGAATTTTCATCATATGTTGCTTGATATGCATGGTGCATTTCGTTAGCATAACATCATATAACAATAATATGTTTATAAATGATACTAATATGACATTATATTATTATAAAAAATATCCTGAAGAGTTTAACGTCACTAGATTGTGGAACTGAACGCAGACATATGGTGGGAAAACATAAACACAAGCCAGGCAATCTTATCGTCCGCTTTCCGCCTGTTTACTGTTTGTTTGTCAACCAGCTCTTGTGAATACATGTCGCATGCTGTGTATATATGCGTGAAAGCTTTTTGTGGATATGTCTATATTGTTGATGATGTTTTTAAATACTACATTAAATTAAGTAATAATAACAATAGTATTTACTAATCGCAATGGTTTCACATGCAAATCACAGACCATATTGTCATTTTAAGAGGAAATTTTATTTGTAGGCGTCTGACATTATGCTTCCTATTTATGGATGACACGATAAGTTTTAAAAAAAATAATATTTTCAAGTTTGTTCTGGAAGTTTGTGAGTAAATATGAAACAAATGTATTTATGTATAAATAAAATACAAAAATTATATTTAAAAAATTATATTTAGCCCATGATTTATTTCTTATCATTATAAGAACAAGAAGAAGTTTCAAGGATCACAATGTAAGATTTTTTTGATCTCAACTTGTCCAACGCTTATGAAAACCTGTTGTTATTTTATTTAAGAAAAATTAAAAAGGCAGCACTCCTCTGACGATCAGTAATATCATAGGTTACTGTGACAACTTAACTACAAACATATACATATTTTTATTATCTGAAAAATGAATTCAATTATAAATATGTGAAAAAAATAGGCTTGTAATAAAAACTAAATTACAATAAAGACTTTAAGACTTTTGGACAATTTTTTCTTTTTATATTATTATTTTTGTGGATACTGAAAATAACCACTTCCAGTTTTATAGAATGAATATATATATATATATATATATATATATATATATATATATATATATATATATATATATATATATATATATGCAGGGTGTTCGGAAGATCGTGTTGGTCAAAGAGGTACTCGGGTAGAGAGGTTCATTTCGAACCTATTTAATGTACCAATTTGGCTATTTTTTTTTTTTTTTAAATGGCCAAAACCAAACATTTATGCCTTATAACTCCGTTGTTTACTGATATATCAACGCCATTTTTTTGCTGTAATTACTAATACATTGTCCATGTAAAATAAAAAAGATTTAATGCAAAAAACAAATAAAAAAAAAAAAAAACGGAAGATCGTTAAATCTTGTTAAAGGAAAAAAAATTAATAACTTCAAGTTTAGTTCTAGTCTTAAAATAATTCGGATTTGGCGCTTACTTTTTTTTTTTTTTTTTTTTTTTTTTTTTTTTTTTTAACCTAAAAGTCTTAATTTTTTTTTTTTTGCCTTTAACAAGATTTAACAATCTCCCGTTTTTTTAATTTGTTTTTTTGCATTAAATATTTTTTATTTTACATGGACAATGTATTAGCAATTACAGCAAAAAATAAAATGGCGTTAATATATCAGTAAAAAACGAAGTTATAAGGCATAAATGTTTGGTTTTGGTCATTTTTTTCAAAAAAATTCCTAAGAAAAAAAACAAGACCATAAGACTTTGTATATCGGTAAGTGACCATAAATAGATTCAAAATGAACCTCCCTACCCGTGTACCTCTATTTTTCATTTTTTTGGCTAAACGTCTAATTACTTTTTAGGATTTTACGATCCATGATGCTTTAATGCAAGAAATTAGGGACGTAACCTTAAAAATATTAATTTAATTTAAAAAAAAGAAGTATTAAAAAAAAAAATACAGTTAGAATATTTTTAATTATGATTTATTAGATTCTATCATTAGATGGAGCATCCCGCTCAAAAAAATATTAAAAATCACATTTGGTCCATACCCCATGGAATTCAAGACGTAATGAACTCAAGCGGCTAATATAAACCTCGCTGATTTAAAATTTACAAATTTAAAATGGCTTAGTAATATTTTTGAATACGCCTGTATTTTACTTAATAATTTTTTTTTAATATGTATCATATGTTTAATATGCTGTGGTCGATGTACATGGTAACGTAAACATCTAAAAAGTATAAAACTTTATGATCAGACAAAAGATGAATTTTTTTCCTCTCAGAGTATATTAAATGTATCTCATAATTAATAAATATATTGAAAATCTGTGATTTTATTTTATTTAGTTTTTTTTTTTTTTATTTAATAAACTAAGGAACTAATACGAGTATTTTACTTGTATATATTCAGTTTTTTTTTTTTTTTTTTTTTTTTTTTTACAAAAGCCGAGAAGCATTTTTAGAAAATCACTAGGTATTATGTGCTGTGTGATTGTATGAAACGAAAATAGTGAGTTTATTGCACACTGCTCACATCTAATCTCAATCATTTTCATAATGATTTAAATAATGTACTCTGTACGTAGGTGTTAAATTTACTCCAAGAACTTATATTGTACTCAATCTTTTGAATTTTCTTGTACTCAATATATGAAAATATTTCTTATTCTCTATTAATTAATTAAATAATTTTAATTCAGTTTTCATCCAGTTAATGTTTTTGCAAAATGCCTCCAATATGATTCCCGATAACCCACCAAGATAAAAAAGAATAGACTTTGTAAGTCCCTACTAATCCTCCGTACAATTTCAACGAATAAACATTAAAAAAGTTTTTTTCGCTCCTATATATCAATTTATTTAAAATTTACAACTGTACAAGTATATACATTAAGTAAATGAGCTGATAACGATTACAATAACATGTAAAAACTTGAAAAGAACTACTCATCAGTAGCACTTCAATAAAAATTCTACACTAGAAGATCTCTAGGCCATCTTATTTTCAGACGCCTCGGAGGATTATCGATAATGGTGAGGCAAGCAAGTCGCGAAATTAGGGAGTGGTAATGGAGCTTACTATCAAAGGATAGATATCTATTAACATATGGACTAGATTGGGAGTGGAAAGCAAGTTGAGAAACTAGTAGATTGGAGTGGTTATGGAGCTTAAGATGAAGGGATAGGAATCTGGTTTGGGCTAACTCAGCAACGTATGGAATATTAAGGTCTTTATGGATAAGTTTATTAGTGGCAAAGTAAGGGAAATTTTGAATTTTCGAAGGTTTTGGTTTGTAAGGATTGGATACGAGATGAATTGGATGGGTTCGTAAAACCGCAAAGCTCAACTCCGTACGTCCAAATAGGTCTAATCACAGCCATGTAAATAAGTCTTTTGTAATGAATTGGGAGCTTTGATGTTTAGTAAATGTTGAAGTAGTCTGTAACGACGAGCAGTTTCTTGTCGTTTTAGTCTTGAAAAAAAGTTTTAAAATGAGAATAGTGTTTATTTTTTTTGAGTTCGCAGAAAACTTCTAATGAATAATTATAGCTGTATTTTAGATAACACATTTTAAACATTATTGATTACAACTCTTCAAAGTAAAGCCCGTATTTTTCAACTGCTTTCATGTATAAATTAATTTTAATTCTGGTATCACGACATTGGTATTAAGACAAATTAACGTAATGTAAGAGAACAAGTAAAGTGCTTGTCGTACGCCACACAGCGCTGGATGAGTTATCAGGGACTTAAAAAGTCCTAAAGCCATTTTCCTCTTGTCTAGGAGGGTTATCAGGAATCAAATGGTAGGTATTTGAGTAGGTAACTTTTTAAAACGTGTTTTGTCACAGTAATCCCACTTTTCAACAATAACAAAAAACGTATATTATGAGATGCAATCACCCTTCATAAGCAAAAAAGTCCTAATTAAGCTTATCGCAACTAAAAAAAAACACATTACAACAAGGATTAGAAATATTTTTACTCCTAAAATTAGCATTTTTAATTTTAAATATGGACAAAACACGTTTTGAAGTGGCTATGTTTTATTTTACAGAAGCCACTGTTTGCTCAAAAGTAAACAAAATAAAAATTATAATTACATAACAGATGATGTATGCTAATGACACTCATCATTTTCGGAGAATATTTTCATTTTCTTAACAGTCGCTAGTTTTTAAATATGCAGTTCACATCTTTAATTTTCTAAACGGTCTCAAGTTTCATCCTCTTCCACAACATTTACAACACTTAGAAAGTCAAAAAGTACAACCTTGTACCAGTGTAAGCGATTATTGTCAATGTTGTCATTATTGTCAACAATGCAGAGTTCCCATTGGTTTTGTGGACAAACCTTGATTTTTTTTACTAATTTTGGATGGGAAAAAGCTTGTTTTGATGGCTAATTCTCATCACATATTGTAGGGTTCTGAAAAACAAATCTAGTGATTCCAAAAACATTTTTTGTGACAAAACACTTTTTGAAAGTTACCTTCTCATTTGTGAGGCTATTAATTGGACGAAAAATAAATTAAAATAATTTTATTAATTTTTTGAAAATAAGAAATATTTTTAAATATTGAGTACAAAAAGAAGATTGAATACAGTACGTACTCATTGTAAATTTAAAATCTATGCCAGAGTACATTATTCGAATTATTAGGAAAATGATTGAGTTTATATGTGAACAGCGTGTGACCAGCTCACCGTTTTCTTGTCATGAAATCACACAGTTATCAGTAATAGGGTTTTTAATAATTAATTGTTATCCATTCTGTAATAACGGTTATAATATTTGTTTTAAGATAGTATTTTATATTTCATCATTTTAATTTTGACAGGGGTGTCTCTTTTGGCTGGGAGTCTCTACTTTTTTGCTGTAACGTTTTATTTTTTTTTATTTTATAAGTTTCGTTATCAAAAATTTAATAAAGATTATTATTTTTTTTTTTGTTTAAATTTGTTGCTATAACCTACCGTTTCGGAGCTATATTGGTTAAAATAAAAAAAAGCTGTGTTGGGGCTTTTTCGGCACGCTCTAACTCTGCTGTTGCTCTTATCGAAATTACAACAGCACTCTCTATATTAGAAATTTAATGAAATATATTTGTTGTTATATAGTATTTGTCACTAGAACTTACCGTTTAGGTTAAGTGTAGCTGTATTGGTTTGAATGAAAAAAGTCACGTTTGAAACGGATATTTCCTTTTAAATTTAGTTTATTTCGAATAATCATTGATTGTTAATTTATTTGAATTATTATTTTATGCAATTACAACTTTTAATTCTATAATCTGAATTGGAAGATGCAGTAGATTATATGTAGACATATCCGTGTTCTATGATGATTTAAATATGCTTTTATTAACATCACCTATATGTAACGGAATATTTCATCCCAATTTCCAGCAATCTTGATCAACTTGAAAATTTGCACACGTTTCTAGGACCAATTTTTTTTTTTTTTTTTTTTTTTTTTTTTTTAATTATTATATTGCAATCAAGCTCTTTACGAGCTTATTACCAATTTTTTTTCTAACAACAATTATAAAAATACACTATTAAAACATATATACATAAAATATAGTTTTATTTTTCAAAATTAAAAAGCTTCAAATGCCAATAACTTTGAATATAAAGCCTAAGACCCTATATTAGGTCATGGGGCTTCCTTCTCTTTAGCCACCCCACCAGTGCATTGAAGTCCAGGAGATGGGCGGCCTCGGCGTTGACGTGGTCTTGCAGGCGATCCTGATGCGACTGGGCGTATTTTTGGATTACCTCCTCCACGGTTGGCATCCGAAGGTCTCTGTGGAGATCATCGTTCTTAATGTACCAAGGTGCATTTACGATGCCCCTTAATACTTTATTTTGAAACCTTTGAATTATTTTTCTATTGGAGTCCCTCGTGCATCCCCATAGCTGGATTCCGTATGTCCAGATTGGCTTCAGGACTTGGTTGTATATTAATATTTTGTTGTTTACAGGCAGTTTGGATTGTCTGCCTAGGAGCCAATATAACTTTTGATAACTCAAATTGAGTTGTATTAGTTTTTTTTTTTAACGTGTTCTTTCCATCGGAGTTTTGCGTCCAGTGTCATCCCGAGATATGACATTATAGGACCAATGACAATACAATAATTGCACAACTTTGTTTCAGTTTTCTTACTTAGTCCAGTCGAAATACCCCCAAGAAAGGGGTCTACCTTGTAAAAGGTGAAGTAGTAGGTTTTATGATTCAGTATGATCCAGATGGTTCCTGAGAATAAAATATCAAAAATATGACTACATTTGATAAGCGGAAAATATTTCGGGGGAAAAATCCCAACATTTTTGCTCTTTTTTTCAGATTATTGCAAAACACATATACAAGAATGCTTTAAATCGAAAAGTATGTTATTCACAAAATTAAAGTTTATTAAATTGTGCGTCTAAAGAAATTTCATAAGCTGAATTTGATTCAGGCGTTCAGCCACAATCGATTGTCAAAAATCGACGAATGTCGCCAACATTCTCAAAATGTTACTTTTGGTCCATAAGTGTGTATACACAAAAATGGTTAATCCAATCAAAAAATGTTGTATACTAATAGTTGTAGATCATTAGATTTTGTCTAAAGATAGGTTTAGTTCGGTTTGCTATTAAACCGTGTTTTTTTAGTTTTTTGAACTATAATTTTTTTTTTTAATTAATTTTTAATCTCTTGTCTAATGGATTTGTAAGGTTATTTTAACATTAACCAGTCTATAGTGCGATTTTAACCTACTAGCTTACAAGATTTCTGTTTAAATTATAAACTTTTTTTTTTTTTTTTATTAATAATGATAGACATGGAGTTGCTTATAAAAAAGTCACTTATTTCCACATTTATTAAAACACATTTTGCAATAAACGGCCATAAATGAAAATGGCCATCTAACTGCTGTTATTGTCCGTTAAGTGTAGAATCATATCGAGATCCAACTGCGATTGCTAGAAATCGATATGAGAACCTCCTCCCCGGGATAAGGCGATTTATAGCAATATGGCCTGCTCTAAGCCTATCCCACTGTAGCAATTGATTCTACGGGTTATAGCTACACTGATAATTTTGATGGTGACTTGCTCCACTTATAACTGAATAGCAAAATAATCGCAAAAATCAAAATATTTCAGAGGTAGTTAAAAAAAAAAAAGCTCTATTTTTCCCAGAAAGGAAAAAACACAATAGTTCATAGATATGTTTATCTAGAACCTACTGCTTTTCCTAATTTATATTTTAGACTCAAAATGACTAAATTATTAATTAATGATTATTCGAAATAAAAGAAGTGGAGAAAAAATAGGGGCTAAAACGTGATTTTTTTCATTCAAACTAATACAGCTCCTATACAGTAGGTCTTAGCGACAAATGTTTTATAAAAAATATTTTCCACCAAAAGAACAAGAGCTTGTCAAAATTTTACATTTTTGAATGTGAAAAAACGTTTTAGAAAACAAAAATCTGTAGACCCCCAGCCAAAACACATATACATGTCAAAAACATTACTTAAATATCAGGCTCATCAAATTTTTAATATTTTGAATTTATATAAGATAATACGGCTTTTTATAAATAGCATGAATTTATTTTTAAATTGGTATGTTTTGTTAGACGATTATTCCGTCAATTAAGAATCGATTTTGATGATTATTTTTAACTCTGCTATCATCATAGACCGTTATTAAATATAAGTGTACACACCGTTGTGGTCATATAAATATGTAGAACTATATAAATTGCATCACTTACAGAAATAATTATTTTATTTTTATTTAATATATATATTTATATATATTATCAATTTATTGAAATTTACAACTTTACGAAAAAAAATAATAACATCAATACATATTTTCAACACACGTTGTTCAAACAAAAAAATATTATACCCATTTATAAAGTTAATTTTTAGGGGAAAAGATAAAAAACAAAAACCGGCTTTAGGGTTAAACCTACATGTACAAACTTGAATTATATATATATATATATATATATATATATATATATATATATATATATATATATATATATATATATATATATATATATATATATATATATATATATATAAATTGGGAGTTGGAATTAATTTTAAAGGATTTTTTTTTTTTCGATTTTTGAGCCTATTTAGAAAAAAATTAATATTCAAAGTATGTCCATCGCTAGCGACTCTTTTTGATCTTTCTGGCATTTGACCATCCAGGCCCTTTTTTTTTGCACCCATTTTTTTGCAATCTTCATAAGAAGTGAACCGCTGGTCAGTCAGGTCGTGTGTCATGCTTCGAAACAAGTAGTAGTCAGAAGGAGCAATGTCTGGAGAATACGGCGGGTGGGATAGGACCTCCCATTTCAGCGTTTCCAGGTATGTTTTGACCGGTTTAGCAACATGCGGCCGAGCGTTGTCATATTGCAAGATTACCTTTCGTCCCTTTCCCCAAATAGCGGCCGTTTTTCCTTCAGTGCGCGGCTCAAACGCATCAACTGAGTTCGGTAGAGGTCTCCCGTGATCGTTTCATTCGGTTTCAGCAGCTCATAATAGACCACGCCCATCTGGTCCATTTTTCATCGCCAGTGACAATACGATGCAAAAAAACCTTTCTTTTTTGACGTTGGAGCAGTTGTTCACAGGTGAAAAATCGCCTCTCAACGTCTCTCGGCTTCAATTCGTACGGAACCCAACGTCCTTGCTTATGAATCATTCCCATTGCTTTGATGCGTTTGCCGACTTTTGACAAGTCGACTCCCAATGACTCAGACAATTCTTGAAGGGTTTGACACGAGTCTTCATTGAGTAATGCCTCTAATTCTTCATCTTCAAACTTCTTCGGTTGGCCAGGGCGTTCCTTGTCATCCGTGTCAAAATCACCATTTTTAAACCTCGAAACCAGTACTCACAAGTGGAAATCGATGGAGCATAGTCCCCATGAACCTCGCAAACTAACCGATGGGCTTCAGCTGCTTTTTTCTTCAAATGAAAGCAGAAAAGCAAAGCTTCCCGCAAATTCGTCTTACTTGGCACAAATGTTGACATGCTTAGAGAGCAAAAAAATAATGTTGTTCACACTTCAAAGAAATGACACCTACTGAAAATCAAAGCTAAATGATGACGCTTCAACATGAATATAGCAACAAGTTGGCCCGATGGGATTAGAGACTAGTAATACCATCTCTTATCAATCCTTTAAAATTAATTCCAACTCCCAATATATATATATATATATATATATATATATATATATATATATATATATATATATATATATAATCAATTTATTGAAATTTACAACTTTACAAATATAAAATCAAGTAAATGTGTTGTTAACGATTACAATAACATGACAAAACTTGAAAAGAACTACTCATCAGTACCACTACAGTAAAAATTCTAAACTAGAAGGTCTCTAGGCCATCTTCTTTTCAAACGCCTCGGAGGATTATCGATAATGGTGAGGCAAGCAAGTTGCGAAATTAGGGAGTGGTAATGGAGCTTACTATCAAAGGATAGATATCTAGTAACATATGGACTAACATATGGAACATTAAGATCTTTACGGATAAGTTTATCTGTCACAAAGTAAAGAGCATTTGGAATTTTTCGAAGAATTTTGGACTGTAAGGATTGGATACGAGATGAATTGGATGGTTTAGTGGAGCCCCAAAGCTCAACTCCGTACATCCAAATAGCTCTAATCACAGTCATGTATATGAGTCTTGTAATTAATTGGGAGCTTTGAACGTTTGTCTAATAAATGTTGAAGTAATCTGTAACGACTGGCAGTTTCTTGTCGTTTTAGTCTTGTACGTGGATTCCAAGTTAGACGTTTGTACAATTGGAGTCCTAGGTAGCGGATCTGTTCAACAGGGACAAGTGGAATATTATTAAAGGATACTGTAGGACAGGAAGTCGTAGGTTTACGACGAAACTTGAACTAAATAGTAAAAAATGATATTTTAATTACTTCAAAACAAAGAGCATCAATGGACGAAATTATCGATACTTATTCACAATTTATGATCAGTTATTTTTGTAGTCGGTGCCTACCAAAAGAAACAGAATTCAAAGCCATTGTGGTAATTGTAAAGACCCTGCTGTCTCGTGCCATTCGAAAGTTTGCTGCAAAGGCACGATTAAACTGCTCTTCTTGGCTGTCACGGACTCCAAAAAATAACTTATCGTAAATTGTAAATAGGTATATAAGTACCGATAACTTTGTTTATTGTCTTTTAATACTCTTTGTACTAAGTAATTGATATAGTATTTTTTACTGTTTAGTTCAGGTTTGTAAATGTAGGTTTATTCTTAAAGTCGGTTTTTTTTTCTAAAAATTAACTTTATTAATGGATATAATAATTTATTGTTTATAAAACGTGTGTTAAAAATATATGTTGGTTTTAATTTTTTAAATTAAAGAAAAATTAAATAATTATTTCTCTAAGTGATGTAATGTATATAGTTACATTTATATGACCACAACGGTGTATATATATACTTATATTTAATTATGTTCTATGATGATAGAAGAGTTAATTATAACTTGTTGCTAGAGAAGTTATAATTTAACTAATTGACTCATTAAATAAGGGGAAAGATGATCCTCGAGTATAGAAACCTGCTCTTCTCCGATAATCTTATTCCTCGGCTTGCTCTTCGTTAATGAGCTGGCCTTTATTATTTGTATTTTTATATTAAACATTTCTTCTTATTTTTATTATTTTTTTAAAATCTAAAAAATAATATTAAAAAAAAATTACCATTTTTAAATTTGATTTAACGCTACTTCATTTTATGGGTTCGTAAATTTTATAGACTTTTGATCAAATTTCGTTATTCGAGCGAAGCTATATAATTTTTTATTAAAAGGATTAGTTTGCTTTTAAAGTCTCATATTGATTTAAAATTAAATTTTAATAATAAACGGGGTAAGTGATTTATGCCTTTGTATAAAAAGTTATTAAGTTTTTTAATTTTTCTTCTCTCAGGAAAACTTTTCATTCGGATAACTCCGTCCGTGGAATTCAACGATCGACAAGAATCTTATGACTCCATGACAGTTTTATTGACGAGATATTCATTCAAATATTTATTTGCTATTTTTTTCCATCTCATCGTTATCGTTTTGGTAAACTTCCTGGTTTTAGATCCATACAATAGTATGGTCTTAACATTTATATTAAAAAATAAGGATTTTAGTTCTAAGGCAGATTTCAATTGATTATCAGATCCTCTTCAGTTGGGCAAATTAACCTCTGATTTTACGGATTTGACTTGCACCATTCTGTGTCCCCAGCTGATGCCACGATCCTACCCAAATACTGGAATGACTCGACTGTCTCGTTTTCTTCGGCCTAAAACATGTAAAATTAGCGGATCTCGAGTTAACCTTCATCACTTTGGTCTATCATTTATTCAATTAAAAAATATACTAAAAATTTAATTGTAGACAGCTCGACAGATCAACAGGTAAGCTTTTAATTATTTAGAGGCATCTTAGTCCAGTCAATGAGTGCTGAAATGAGGGGTGTTGTAGTGCCATAAAAAAATAAGATACAAATAAAATAAAATAAAAAAAAAAGTTAATATCTAGAAAGTCCAGTCAATAAACACATTGTAGAGTGCATGGAATATGCGATAATTTTTGACTTCATAGCTTCGTTAGTAATAGTTAGAAGAGAAACATACTAAAAGTCTAAAAGGGGGGTGAGCTAACGGTGGTGGGGAGGGGAGAAGTTCAATTTTTTTGTTTTTTCTGTAATATCTCGTAAACCGTTGACTTTAAAAAAATATGTTTCAGATAAACATTAAAGCTAATTAAATTTCCTATAAAATTAATTATATATAAATTTGTCGTAATTCTAGTCGTTTAAGGGATGTTCGTAATTGAAAATCGGTGATTTTCGGAAAAAAAACAAATGTCACCTCACTTTTTAAATTGAGGTAAATTTAAGGAGAATTCAAATAAAAAATAGAAATTTTGGATCGAACAATTAGTTTCGGAATGAGTACCAACAAACGTGGTTTTCAGAGAAGTGCGATCGCAGTTAAAGAGTTTGACAAAAAGTGAGGTGACATTTGTTTTTTTCCGTAAATCACCGATTTTCAATTACGAATATCACGTAAACTATTAGAATTACAAAAATTTATAAATAATCAATTTTATAGGAAATTTAATTAGCATTTATGTTTATTTGAAACATATTTTTCTAGAGTCAATCGTTTTCGAGTTATTATTGAAAAAACAAAAAAATTGAACTTCTTCCCTCTCCCCCACCGTTAGCTCACCCCCCAGGAGCGGGGACTTTTAGTATGTTTACCTTCTAACTATTCCTTACGATGCTATGAAGTCAAAAATTATCGCATATTCCATGCACTCTACAATGTGTTTATCGACTGGACTATCTAGGTATTAATTTTTGTTTTATTTTATTTTATTTGTATCTTTTTTTTTATGGCACTACAACTCAGTGACGTGTCCTGGCTTCCTCCACCAGCTTTCTCCAGTTTTCTCTGTTTTGTGCAGCCACCCTCCAGTTCCTCACTCCCAGGATATTTTTCCCGTCTGCGGCTACACCATCCGACCACCTTAGCTTCGGTCTTCCCCTTCTTCTCCTGTCATACAGAGGTTCCACTAACAGCCTTTTAGGAACGGCCTCATCCTCCATTCTGGTCACATGACCAGACCATCGTAGCCTTCTAATCTTCAATGATTCAACTAAATCTGCTTCGCCGTATTTTGAGTAGACGTCATAATTCGTTCTCCTTCAGTTTGCATCTACTGAAATTCCACCCAAAATTCTACGAAGGATTCTTCTCTCAAAGACAAGGAGGTCATGTTCAATATGTTTGGATACAGTCCATGTCTTCGATCCATACAACAATACTGGGCGTATTAATGTTTTAACTAGCGTCTAGTAGACATCAACATGCCTCACTGATCTTTAATAATAAAAACAAAACTTTCGGCCACGACAATTTCTTTACAAAAAACGATACATAGATAGAAAAAGTTAGCATTTTAGTGTAAGTTATATGGAGTCGAATACATAAATTTTAATTTTATATAACTTAACCTTAACTTCGCTATAAATATTGAAAAATCCAAAATTTATTTACAATAAAGGGGATCCGCCTGGATGCACATCAGTTGCTGATTACAATGGCAACACAGGCCTTCCGCGGAACCATTATGTCACCGCTGACGACCAGATCCTCCGAAAGATCTGGAAGATGGATGGACCAGGAATACCCCTCCCCCCTCCAAGCCCCCTCATGAAGAACACGACGTCGGAGGGCAATGTATCACTTCTGACTGTTGCAGATGACAAAATCGATAATCAACTTTTCCGGCATTGTAAAGCATAATCTTATCGGAGGCTAGTATTCGTTACCGAGTCGTTCAAGTTGAATGGAACTTTTGCAAGTTATCTGCAAGTGTGTTGTCTATTCAATGTTCTTTCCAGCTCAATTATTTGATAGTCTGTCTAGAATGATTGATGATAGTTGTTTCTTCCATGTTTTTCATGTAGAATTTATAGAAAAATTAAGAATATAATAATTTTAATAAACAACATATCTTCCTATGACTCTAGTCCTAAAACAAGACTAAAAGCCAGGTCGATATTGAGAAGCAGCAAGTAATACTAAAAAAAAAACTACATATAACATCTATAAAGAAGGAAACTATCGGTAACTATTATTATATTTGATTCATCGATTGTCTCTTCTCCTAATTAGTTCTTTGGCCCTGATGAAGACCTGTAAGGCAAGTCGAAATGTCAGCGCTTAATTAAAGTTTTTTGCTAGGACAGTTTTTTTCTTTCTCCTAACTCACTTGAGATACACCATGATGGTATAGAAACATCAATACAATTAGCATTTATGAATTAATATCCACTCGTATTGGGATTATTTTATTAGAATACTAGTTTTGAATGCTAAATATTCATCTTCATTACTAAAACATAAAAATTTTTAACACATCAGCACTATGTTACTTCGATTATATACAGATTGAGTATCTCTTAGTGTAAAATTTGGGTGAAACTAGATCAAATATGTATCAAAATGCTGCAGACCTCACCTTTCTATTCCAATCCGTTGCAGATATAGGATAAATCAAAGACTTTTTTTAGGAAACCTCGTTTTTCCCATAAAAGCTGTAATATCTCCATTTTGTTTAAATATTTTTCAAATTTTGACCAAGTTTTCGGATTTAGCATTAAATTTTCTTTAATAGCAGAGTACCTGTAACCTTGAATTTTACAAAATTGGTATCCAAAGAACAGCTTGATCTTCACCTTATTTGGGGAAATCACAATGTCTTATATTACTTCAACGCTCACCGTTTTTCGAAAAAAAAAACTGCAAATCTTACTAAAACTTGCAAATTTAATCAGTTTTCATATAGTATGATCAAATTAATGATTCCGTTTCGATTTTTTAGAGAAATTAACATTTAAAAACGGAAAGACGTGGTGTTTTCATTTGGGATACTAATCAGTTACTTTCATAAATAAGACATTATGATAATCGCCTAATGTAAATATGCATTTTACACATGATAAAGTCTTCATTGGAATAAAAAACAAAAAAAAAGAATTATTGTTTAACTGAAAAAAAAAAGAAAACTGTCAATAAAGCGACACTAGATCAAAGGATTTTATGTTATTACATTTATTTATTAATTGTTATTATTAAGGATTTATTTTATTCGATATTCAATGTAAGGCTTAAAACCCAATAATAATGTTCATAGACCTCTGTTTTGCCGTTAGCTTCTGAATACAGATGATATTGAAGAATACCACTTTTTGAGGTGAATTTTATGGAATGATGAGCGTTTTTATAGAAAAAGGCATTTCTACCTATTCATGTGGGTTATAGTTGGTTTATTCATTTTTGTACTGCTTTTCGAATAATGTGGAGGAGCGCCAAGCCTGATTTCTGCTCTAATCTACGTTAGTAAATAAACCTGGATGTAAACAAACTTTATCTTTCCGATAATTGTTCACTGACTGAGTGGACACAGTTGCTCTGATAACATACTTCTGCGTCATCGATCGACCTTATGGTATTAAAAATATTTACAATTTTGGTTAGTAATAAATTTTTTCTGTATTTTTTTAAAAATCTAATTATAACTAATATATATAAATAGGTAATAAGTGAAAGTGTGATAAAGAAAAGATACATCTTGAAATGATTAAAATATATCTTAAATGATACAATGTTCATTCAGAACTTTTGATTACTAGAACACCGTTCCTCTTTTAGTGTTTTTAAAGTCAAAAATCGTTTTAATTTATTTAATATTGCTGTTCAGATATTTGGCTTGAAACTGCATTTTTAGAACTAAATATCTTTATTTAATCTTAAATAGGTTTTAAAAAGTTCCTTTTTTCTGACCTATATAGCCCATCCCATAGAACTTCTACATTCCAACGCTCATTTTTCTTCCGCTCAGCCATTCTCTAGAATTCTTCCCACTCACTTATAATTATATCGTGTTCCAGCATTTCTGGAGACTTATCAATAACTATTTTTTAAAATTGTAAACTTTAGTAACGACCAAAGAGGAAAGAGGACATAGATACAATGAGGGAGCAAAATATCACTCCGAGAGAGTGGATAAGTTTAAGTACCAGGGTGCTATTTTCACTGAGGACAATTGTATCAAAGAAGAAATAAAATAAAGAATAATAGAAGGAAACAAGTGCTATTGGTCTTTAGTGAAAATTGTTCAAAATAGAAATATCTCTAGCAATCTCAATGTAAGGGTACATCGAACGATCCTTCAGCCGGTTGTTATGTACGGGAGTGAGACATGGACCCTGGCATCACATCAGGAAAAAGTATTAAACATGTGGGAAAAAAAATCCAACAAATTTTTCATCTAAATATGGACTGTATCTTTTACGAGTGAGAAAAAATGAAGAACTGAAAACTTTATATGCAGCTCCAGATATTGTAGCCGGTATAAAAAAGGCAGAATAAGATGTGTAGGGCATTTGCAAAGAATGGAAGTTACTAGGCTCTCTAAGATGATGCGGAGGGACACCCGGGTGAAAAGAGAAGGAGAGGAAGGCCTCGACTTCGTTGGCTTGAAGATGTGAAGGATGGAGAAGGGCAGCCGAAGATAGGTATGAATGGCAGAGAATTGTAGAGGAGGCCAGGGTTCTACAAGGACCATAAGGTGCCATAAGACGATGATAATAAACTTAGTAAAAAATTGTTTTAATCTGTATATAACTTTTAGATACTTTTATTAAATATTATGTTTTGCACTACACTAAATATTATACCATAGGAATTTTTTTTTTATTTTATTTTTTTTTTTTGCTCGACTTCGAGGTCGGGAGACCCTCTAGTGTCACACCCATCCTTTAAGTGGATACCCTTAATCAGGAAAAACTTTGTGATTTCGTCCATTTCTCCTTTCAGGGCCGTTGGTCTAGTAACAGTGCATCCTTATCAAAATACTAAACCCAAGAGCCTTAATGTGTTGTTTTATTCAATTTGTATAATGTTCTTTAATATTTCTCATTCCTCTCTATATCTTTATTTAGAATTTATGTATGTATTATCTTTATTTAGTTTTTATATATATTAATTTGTTTCTGACAAAATGTAATTTTATTTATTTCTGTACTTATTTCTTATTCTTAACGGATTTTGTCCTAGAATAAAATTCTTTTTCTATTATATTGTAAATTTTCTTTTAATTTTCCATTTAGTTCTAATTTTATAACTATTTCAAGCATATGTGCAAATAAAAGAAAACAAAAAACAACGGGTCATATGGATTTTTTGAAGTACTAAGGGGGCAGTAACCTGATCAGCTGATGTAAACAGTTAATGGTCCTGATAATATGTCGTAACTGACCTTACGGCTGTAATCCCGTTTTTATGTATGTATCGTAAAAATGTCCGAACATTACTATGAAACAGTGACTAATATGTCTCAAAATTGTTAACATATTCCTTCTTTTAGTTCAATTTACCTTGTAGAGAAAGAACGAATAGTTTCTTCTAAAAATACAGTAGACGATTAAAAATATATAATATTTGTAGATGGTGAAGAAACAGAAAAACGATATGGTAAAAGTAATTATCAAAAATTATCTATATGAAAATGAAAAAAAGATTATTATAAAAAATAGTGAATTCAGGCTAATGTTTTATGTTTTATTGGCAGCTTGAGTTTAGAGAGAGAAGCGCTGTTGGAAGAGGAGTGTTTAAATGCTTCGGGTCTTCGAACATTATATATTTCTTGAAATATCCTCAATTCATTAATATTAAGTGAAGAGGTTCTTTTTCATCCAATTCGTCTCGTATCTAGAAATCCTTCGAAAAATCCTGCTTCTTATTTTGCAACAAACGAACTTACTCTTAACAATCTTAATGTTGCTGATTTAGCCGGAACCAGATACCTACCCTTTCATAGTAAACTTCATAACTTTTAAAATCCACTAGTATCATAACTTGCTTCCCATTCTATTCTATATAAACCTCCGTTTTTCAAAACCCTACAATATGTGATGAGTATTAGCCATCAATACAAGCTTTGTCCCATCTAAAATTAGTAAAAAAAAATCAGGGTTTTAAGCAAATAGTGTTTTGTCCATAGTCTGTTTTTAGTTCAAACCATGCTTTGTCCACTAAGCCAGTGGAAACGGAATGCTGCATTATTGACAATAATCGCTTACACTGGTACAAGGATGTACTTTTTGACTCTCCAAGTGTTGAAAATGTTGTAGAAGAGGATGGAACTTGTGACTGTTTAGAAAATGAAAGATGTGAACTGCATATTTAGAAACTAGTGACTGTTAAAAAAATGAAAATATTCCCCCGAAATTATGAGTGTCATTAACATACGCAATTATAACTTTTATTTTGTGTACTTTTGAGCAAACAGTGGCTTCTGTAAATTGAAACATAGCTACTTCAAACAGTTTTGTCCCCTTGCTAATTCATCAAACCGTGTTTTATCCACTTTGTTTCTTCAAAACGTGTTTTGTCCATATTTAAAATTAAAAATGCTAATTTTAGGAGTAAAGAATATTTCTGATCCTTGTTGTAATGTGTTTTTTTAGATGCTATAAGTTTAATTAGGAATTTTTTGTTTCTTAAGGGTAATTACTTCTCATAATATACTTTTTGTTATTGCTGAAAATTGGGATTACTGTGACAAAACACGTTTTGAAAGTTACCTTCTCATTATTAGTCCATATACTACTATTATAAAAAACACAATATTATTGACATTTTTGGTAGAATAATCCTAAGAGAGACAGTACAATAATCCTGCGGAGGGGTAATCTAATGCCCTCTGCCCTTAGGACCGGTAGAGCTGTTCTGGCTCGGCCAATTGAGCCAGTGTAATTGAGCACCAGTCCTCTCAAATATGATTTATTTTAGGGAGCGAAATGGCTCCTAGGTGGCGCTATGTACTTCTCATTGTTCAGCAGCTTTATTTTCCGAAAGTTTGTTATTTTCTTTACTAAACCATTTTTTATGATGGATTTTTTTTTAGTTAAGAATTTTTCATGAGACAGTCTTTAATTATTTCAATTAAATCTTTTTGGACTGATATTGAGAACTACAGTAGAGCGTCGATTATCCGAACTAATGTTGTCAGGGGTGGTTCGGATAGTCAAAAATTTGGTTAATCGACATTCTTTTTAAAACATGTGTAAACAGTATCTACTTTTCGCTTCTTTCACATTTTCACGAATCAAACAGATTATGGGGTTCCTAATGATTGAATAACAGTTATTTTTGATTTCCGTTATTTTAGATTTACTAACCCCGAAATCAATGAGTCTGACTTGATTAATTTTTTTTAGCCACCCAATGATTTCTATTTTGTCTTTAACAAAAATGATCACAAAGGCGATATATACCTCACAAAGAACGATTTAAAACTTAAGGCGAGATATATTACCAACCAAATGATTAGGAAGATATTGAGTGAAATAAAATAACTGGTCTAGAATTTCATTTATTATAGTTTCTGAGAAATAAATAGAGCTTCCCATATAGACATTCATGGAAAAAATTATTCTGTTTTTCATTTAATTTTATTTGAAATAAAAATGATTTTAACAATACAAATAAGTAATTAGATGATCAATTTAATTAAAATTACATTCCAAAAAAAGGTTCCGTTAGTTGATCGTTCCGAAAACGTTTGAATAATCGACGTTCCACTGTATTGTTGTTAGCAACGTCTTGGCCTAGAAGGAGATAATGTTAAACTTTACGTAAAAATATCAATTTAAGTAGGAATTTGTTCAGTAAGTAGGCTAATTTTAAGAGTAAAAGTCAACTAACGATATTTGTTAGCTCGTTGGTTAGGCAACGGAATTCTAGCTTCCGGGCCCAGCTTCATTAAAATGTGTAACTCAAATTGGGAGACCGATTTTTACTAATAAACATAATGGTTATAAAAGATTTTTTTTTCTATATTTTACGTGAACGTTTTAAAAATTAATTATCCATCTTTACAACTCTATACAACCTAATATAAGTTAATGTGAAGAATATGATTACAACGATATGTCCAATAACTTGTAAAGGACTACTCATTTGTAGCACTTCAATAAAACTTGTTCAATAGAAGGTCTCTTGGCCATCTTCTTTTCAGATTCCTCGGTAAATAAATATGATCAAGTTAGGAGGCTAGTGGATTCGAATAGGTATGGAGAATACTATAAAAATTAAGCTATCTGGTTTCAGCCATATGGAACATTAATATCCTTATGGATAAGGTTTTAGTAAACTTATTTTTTTTCATTATTCTTATTTAACACTAAAACTACCAACATTTCATGTTTAACTATTTCTGCCACAATTTCTTGCGGGCAGGCGCTAAGAGGGAAGTTGAGAGTGACGTTTCTGAGAAATTTCAAAAAAGACCTTAAAAAGATAATAGTTAAAAGTTGACAAACAAAAGTAAAGGATCGCCAGGAGTGGCTACGAATTCTGGAGGAGGGCAAGGTTCTTCAAGAGCTGTTCTTTCAGAGTTCGTCAGTAAGTGAATGAAAGAACCTTTTTAATTTTAAATTCAAGCCTCCCTCTGAGGAAAATTCCCATCTGAAAAGAAAATGGCCTCGGGACCTTCTTATAAAGAACTGTAATTGAAGTGCTACCAGTGGGTAGTTGTTTCACAAGCAATTATGAACGCTATTATCAAAATAACTGGATGTATTTTTGTTTATTTTTTTATACACAATTATAGGGATGGTATAAACCAATATTTCTCAGTAACAGGTACGAACGATATAGGTCAAAAAAAATATCTGTTACAAATACCTGTTACTTTTCTCAAGATCAGCTTCTCTAATTACTCGTAATTATTTACCGGGTTACACTGATATTTTAGCATACCTATTACTCGCATTGATTAAATATAACAAGTCATCAAGTGATTAATACTAAGCCGGCTGCACACATTCGTGTTATGTCATAACACGCAACACGGAAAAGGCATGCTCGTCAAACATTGGCGAATGTGTGGATGGGCACTCGGCTCGTGTTATGTGTTATGATATTGTTTCAGATCCTGTTATAGCCGTATAGTCAGCTCCACACATTCGTGTTATGTCATAACACATCACACGAAACAGAGCTGCTCGTTGAAGATGCCGAATGTGTGGATGGCCACTCGGCTCGTATTATGTGTGATCAAGTTGTTTCTGCTCGTGTTATGGGTGTAACGCTATAGGAGGCGGTTTTTAAACACACATCAAAGGAAATTTGTTTCCCCATAACATTAGCCGAAACAGAGACAATCGCTTATTCACAAAGTCGCTTAGCAACAGCGAATAATCGTGAAGCACAGTTAATCATTGTTATTAATAATAACTGTTTTAAAATCAACAACTATTAAATTTGATAATAAATAATGTTAAGTAAGCACGTAGCGATTTAAAAAATATGTAATTTAAATCGATAACTAATTTCATGCATTTTGAATTGAACTGGACTATATTAGGTTTTTTTTGTTTGTTTTTTTTATGGTAGCATTTGTAATGGGAAACTACGTTAATGACAGAGTTTTTTCGTCTATTCAAATAGTCAAGAAGAGATTTTCGTTTCTTTAAAGAGATTATCTTCACTTTTGCTCTTAGTTCAGTCAGAAAGTAAATAGATCATGGCGTAAATAAAGCTTACGCAATCTTTATTAACACATGAGACAATGTGTTAAAGAAATAATAAGAGCTGACTGTAAGGAGATTAAGTAGCCTCGCATTAAAAAAATGGTATTTGAGAGAGTCCTGAAACAATGGCAAAATAGAATATAAGATATAAGAAAGGGGGGAGACCGAAGGATAAAACTCAATTTCTCCTAAACAGGGAAAAACAATAGATCATAGCCCAGTCGATTTATACATCGAAGGATACCAGCCTAAAATACATGTTTTTAAATACAGCAATAGATACTTGTACATGTTTTTAATTAAAAAAGAAGCAGGTAGATTCCTGCCAATTCTCTCACTCATTTTAAAAACCACCAATGCATTTTTTTTTCTAAAATCCGATTTTGTAATCTTTTCCCGTTTCTAAAAAAAAGGTGGCCTACAGGTACAGTTTAGATATTAAATTAAAGCTAATTAAATTTCCTTTAAATCTTTCTCGAAGAAATTTTTATGAAACCAGTACTTTTTTTAGAATGTGGCCGAGAACTTGACTCAACGGAAAAAATTCTAATATTGTGAAAAATCACTATTTTTTGGAGAACTGTATTTCCGCAACCAATTAAACTACACAGCTGCGGTTAGAATTAAATTTTCACACATTTAGTACTCTTTAATATTGAAAATGCTATGTCAAGCAAATTTTCATATTTTAGAGATATAAATGAAAAACGAAAACAGTGCTAAAATTCCGCGGTTTATCGAGTACTACGAACATCCCGCCTGGTTTTGAGGTTTGAAAACTTGAATTTTAACTATCCTTATAGGTCCCACACATCAAAAAATGGTAGATACATGCCTTTTTACGAACTTGGCTTATTTTAGTAGGTATAGATATATTGTTATGACAGAAAAGAGAACTGTTTTGTCATTATTTCGTTTCATGTGTTATGCCATAACAGCAACTGTTTCGTCGTTGTTATGTGTTATGTGTTATAACACACATAACACGAAACAGGATCGGTGAACATTGGGCGAAACAGTTTCCTGTTGCGTGTTATGATATAACACGGATGTGTGGAGCCGGCTTTACAAGAAAATTAAAAAAAAAAAAATTACTGGTAAAAATTTTAATTTTTTGCAGGCATTTTAATTCTTTTTTTTTTTTTTTTTTACTTCGGATTGGTTTAAAGCTATCATGAACAAAATATAATTCATCACTTATCATAAATATTTTTTTTTTATTTCAAAAGTTTATAAAATTTCATATTTGAGTATATTTTAATGATTATTAAAATTAACAATAATAAAATAGAAAAGAATGTAAGAGTGTCTAGTACAATGAAGACCGGCTAACATTTAAACAGAAAATACTCGTAAGAGAGTAGAAGTAAAAATACTGGTTTAAGTAGTACTCATTGTCAGTATAAAAGTAATTGGTATGAATGTTGTTCCCAGTTCTGAAGTAAGTATGCAAGTATCTCGTACCTGTTACTTCTGAAAATCGGTAACAGGTACGCCGTTTAGTCAGCCTATACCTGTTCCAAAGTAACAGATCCAGGTATTTCTGAACCACCACTAACCAGTAGTAAATTTCAATAAATAGATAAACAATAAACCTACCATGACGTGTCAAGTGACTCTTTTCGGACTTTCTTTTCTTTTCAGAGTTCTTGGAAACAAAATTCATTACTTTGCTTTTTGGCTTTACTACTTTTGTTGCTTTTAGTTACAGGCGAGATAACGGCCACGTTTTAGCCACCAAGTTAGCTTTATGTTTTCTCCAATACTCCTTCATCTGTTCACTTTTCTCTTTCCTCTTTTCTACCGCCCATTTCCTTCCCACTCTTGTCTTCGATTTCTTCTTTATTAAGTCAGTTTCTTTTAAATCTTTATGTACCTTTTGAAGCCTAATGGGTTCGCCTTTTAATCTGTCAAAAAGTTGGTTGATTTTTCTTGTTAATCTGCTTGGACTCATTCTTTGTATGTGCCCATAGAACACTAGTCTCATTTTATTAAGCTCATCTGTTCTTTTTTATACATGTTTGTATACTTCTGTGTTACTTCTTAATTTGGAAGTTTCTGCAGTTTTTCTGTTTTCAAATATTTCTTAAAGACTAAAACGACAAGCAGCTACCCGTCGTTACAGACTACTTTAACATTTACTAGACAAACGTTCAAAGCTCCCAATTAATTACAAAAGACTAATATACATGACTGTGGTTAGACCTATCTGGACGTACGGAGTTGAGCTTTGGGGCTCCACTAAACCATCCAATTCATCTCGTATCCAATCCTTACAATCCAAAATCCTTCGAAAAATCCTCTATGCTCCTTATTTTGTGACCAATAAACTTATTCATAAAGACCTTAATGTTCCATATGTTGCTGAGTTAGCCCAAACCAGATACATATCCTTTCATAGTAAGCTCCATAACCACTCAAATCCACTAGTCCATCAAGTTTTATAGAAGTGCTACTGATGAGTAGTTCTTTTCAAGTTTTGACATGTTATTGTAATCGTTATAAACACATTAACTATATGATTTTACGTAATCTTCAAATACCTAATCATGACTGACTGGCACGAAATATCATTGAATAAATAATGCTTAATTTCATACAATGCATACTTTAATACAAGATTTTTATCGATAAAAAAATATAATGATTAGTTAAAATCATTATTTCTTTACTTGTGAGAGCGGGCGAAGCCGCGAGAGGGGATGCTAGTTTATAATAACGAGACCTGAGCTCTTAACTGGTTCTACATTCTCGCGTTCCCCTAAAACATATCGCTTATATGCAAGTAAGTCACCAGTAAAACATGCTACATGTTAAAAATAAAAATTATAGTTTAAAAAAAACTAGAAAAACACGCTTTACAGCGAACCTAACTAAAAAGCTAAGTGTGGTGAACAATTTGCAGTCAGACCTTCTAATTTTTAGAGTTCAAGGTTCGAAGCTAATTTCCCTATACTACTCTTGATATGTTTGCCATTCTAACGAAGTTCATCCAAAATCAACCAAAATTTTTTTTGACATATCTCAGAGTAGGAATGGGCAAATTTTTACATTAAAAATCCTATCTTGCACAAAATATAATGATCTACAACTTTTAGTGTAAAACATTAAATGAAATAGGTATACATGAAATGTCAGCAGGTTTAGTGTGAAATAAGAATAAGGAAAAAGAAGTATACTAGAACATTTTCCATCCAGATCTTGATGCTCCATATATTGTTGATTTAGCTTAAAACTATTCTCCATACCCACTCGAATCCACTAGTCTTCCAACTTGATCACACTTATTTCCCGAGGCATCTGAAAAGAAGATGGCTAAGAGACCTTCTAATGTACAAGTTTTATTAAAGTGCTACTAATGAGTAGTTCCTTACAAGTCATTGGATATATTCTAATCATATTATACACATTAACTTACTGTTTATTAGCAGTATAGTTACATCTCTTATCTTCCCCTACTTTGACTATTGCTGTGATGTGTATGGGGGTGTTTCTGGGGATCTCGAGGCCAGAATCAAAATACTATTTAACTGCTTCATCCGTTTTATTTTCCGGATCCAGAGAAGCGCCCACATTAAGCAGTTTCATACGGATTTAAAGTGGCTTATTATTCCTTCCTACCGTCGCCAGTATTTCCTGGCATCCTTTCTTTTTCAAACCGTTCAATCCCATTATCTACCTTACGTTTCCGAACTCCTTCAACTCAAATCCTCAATCCTTACGCGCTAAACCCGATCCCGTCAATCAGATTTGTACACTTCTGCTCATTGTTCGGCCACTTCCAACAGATCTTTCGTAATCCGATCCTCTTCTCTCTGGAACTCCATCCCTCTCAACATAATCATTGAAATTAACCTTTCTATTTTCAAAAACCAATTCTTTAACCACCTACTATCCACCCATATCCTGTCCTCCAAAAACTGTCAATAGCCACTTTTTAGTTGTTATTAATTATAAACTATAATTATAAACAGTTTATATTCAAGAAATATTTTTGTTTTTGTAAAAAAATTAATATAAATTTTCTGTTACTTTTTATTAATATCTTTTTTCTGCTCTTTTTATATTATTATTATCTGTTACTTTGTTATGAAAATATTATTTTATTTTAAGGCTCATAAGGTCCCAGAATAAATAAAGAACTTTATTATTATTATTATTATATTATATAGAGTTGTAAATATGGATAAATAATTTTAAAAATGTTTACTTAAAATATATAAAAATTAACCATTCTGGTTATCAGTAACAATCGTTTATCTAATTTAAAGTACACATTTTATCGAAGCTGGGTCCGGAAGCTAGAATTACAGTACCTATACAACAAGCTAACGCATCTCGTTTACATTGATGTTAGTTAACTTTTACTCTTAAAACTAACCATATTTTCCCACCTACTGCAGAAATTTCCGTGTAGGAGGGGAACTATCACTTCTAGGTGATACTGCCAGAACCCCATGAAGATTGTTTAAGATGTTACGTAAAGTTTGACATTATCTCCTTCCGAGCCAAGGCGTTGCTTATAACAATGGTTCTCAGTATCAGTCCAGATACTTCTACCTCTGTCTTCTTTTAATATTTTTTTTACTGGTCTATTTTTCAAGTTTCACAACCTTCGAAGTAACCTAATTTTATAAATATGTGTGTCATTACTGAACAGAGGTCTTATTATTTATCTTTTTTTTTTTTTTTTTTTTTTTTTTTTTTTTTTTTTTATTTTTTTTGTCATCCTCTTGAAAGAAAGCAAACTGAAAAAAATACATAGTAATTAATTATTATTTGAATTGGATCTTTACCTTTTTCTATTATTTCTACATGGGATATACTATGTCATGATCAAAGTATTAACCCTTTGTGCTCAAATAAAAAAAAAAAATATTAATGAAGCAGTTTGATATTAAGCATGAGAAAATTTTGCTTTTAAATTTTACGTGATCAGATATGAGGTGGGACCTATTTGTCCCATAGTGCGTTGAGTATGACAAAAATTAATACTTAATATATTGTCAGACTATAACCGAAATCAATAGACAACTAAAGAAGAATATAAAAGAAGACCTAGACAATTACAGGAAAAACATAGTAATCAATATAATGTCGAAAAACAAATCCATTAAGCAACTTAAAAAAGATCTTTCACCTGGTAAGCTTTGGATAGGCAACCTTGAAAATAAAAACAAAAACCTGATCACAGCAAGAGTTGATATACTAAAGAAGCAACAGAATTCTTTACGGCTCTATATAAAAAAGATGGAAATGACGCTGAAGATATTACTCTATATTTAGAAGAGGATGATAAAGCACTGCCACCAATAATAATAGAGGAGGTAGTAAAAGCAGTAAATAATTTAAAGAATGATAAAAGCCCAGGACCTGAGGGTGTGAAGAATGAGTTCCTGCGAGAAGGTGGGGAGCTATTGGGAAAGAATTGTCAGAACTTCAATTTAATTATGAGAGAACTAGTACCATTGGCAAAAAATTGTATCTTGTTTAAAAAAGGCAATATGGTCTATCGACCGATCTCACTATGATAAGGCTAAATTAATGAAAATAGCTATCAAGATTTCGGAAATATGGACCAATAGAGAGTAAATGGGCAATGATAAATCTAAAAATAAAACCCTCTTTACACTTAACGAGCCTTCGACTCTATTTATCACGGCAACTTGTATCAAAACTATAGGAATACAGAACAGATATAACAAAAATAAAGAGATCCAAAGAAGAAATTTTTCCCTGTGTAAAAAAGGCGTGAGACAAGGCGATCCACTTTCCACAGAGAACCTTGGGGAAGAAAAGAAAAAATAGGTGGCTGGTCCCTAAGGAAATGGTATGTTAAATGAAAACCAATGTAAAAAAAGTAGGTATAGTCCCAAACTTGATATGACAAATAGTGAAGAAATAGAAATATTCAAAAAACAAACTTTTGAAAGAGATGTATCTTTCCAGTTCTGTCCTATGGAGTTCTGCCTATGGAACATGGTCTCTCACAAAGTTTCAAGAAAATAAAGTAAGAGTCTGGCAAAATGCAATAGAGAGAAGTATGAAAATATCAAAAGAAAGGATAGGATTAATGCACTGATATTCAGAAGAAAACAGAGCTCAAAGACTCTTCCATGCATATAAAAAAATTAAAATGGAAATGGGCTGGACATGTGTTGAGATCTACTGACGACAGGTGGTCATATACTGTAACCGAGTGGACACCATATGACAATAGTAGGAACAGAGGAAGGCAATTGAAGAGATGGAGCGACTCCTTCAAAAAAGAGGCTGGCCCAACATGGTGGAGAACAGTAAAGAATAAAAATTTATGGTGGGAAAAGTGGAATCAGATTTCGAACCCCGCTTCCCAGTAGGACTGGTCACCTTGGGAAGTGTAAGGCCATTACTCCTCTTAAAAAGAGAAAGGCTAGTGCAAGGAAGATAAATGTGTATGTATTTATTGTTTAATTGTATATATTATTTAGTTGCACAATAAAAGCTATTTTCATTTCATTTCATTTCATATTGTCAGACTGTTGGATATATCTGTCCAAATCAGTAGTATTATTATAAGTAATTTTTCCAATAAAAGAAAGAAGCAGAAGACCTAAACAATTTTTTTAATTATAAAAAAAGTGTTTTTGATTTATAAACAGAGATAAACTGTAGGTAAAAAGTAAAAAATAAATGTAATGCAACTCTTGTTCATCTAAAATCGTCTATAAAGTTTATGTATTAGGTTAATGCAAAAATAATGCAGGTTTTGAATATTCATTTTGTCCAGGTAAGTGCGTAGCAAGTAAACCAAGATAATCCTCCAGTCTAGTTATTTGATTATGAACAATGGTTATTAGTATTGTTTTTCCTCAAAGTTTAATTTAGTTTGTGCTACATTTTCTATGAGTAAGGACCTCTGAAATTCTCTGTGTCAAAACAAGATTTTGGTAAAACTCGTTTTTATGAGTTCAAACTTGGTCGAAGTGTGCCCCTAACCAAGTGTTAATGTTGTTTAAAGTGGCACAAGCATCAGTGAATGTACAGTGCAGCGATGGTTACAAAAATTTCGTCTTAGACAAGGGAGGTTGTGGTAGGCCTCCTGTTGCTAATCACGACCAACTGAGGGCTTTGGTTAAAGAAAACCCTCGCAAAACTACTCGGGACATTGTGAGAGAAGTTAGTGATGACCACTCATTACTATAAACCAAGAAAATTTACAATACTTTTTTTTTGTGAGGTATAAACCTGCATTATTTTTGCATCAATCTAATATATGTTCGTTTACTGTGAGTACTTGTAAATCTGAGTGAAATGTACCAAGGTGATTTCGTGATTAGTCTGAGTATCTTTGATTGGAATATTTGTATTTTTTTAAGTTGCGTATTTTTTGCAGTCCCTTATATTTGTGTGGTTGATTTCCATGTGGGTTTAAGTAAGTGTATTTGTTTAGTCGATTATGAAGTATTAATCACAAAAGTTTTAGTCTCCTGTTTAGACTAAGACGTTTCTGTTTTAAATGTGGGCCCCAGGCAATTTTTCTATCGAATGATGTTGACATAATGTTACCATGTTTACAATTTTTAGAATTGAAATACTTTGTTTATATTTTTAGTTAAAAAAAAAAAATACATATTCAAGGAATACTTCGTTTGATTAAAAACAAAAATTATATTAGTTTTTTAAATATAATTTCAAAGAAGATAAAAAAATAAAATTTTAACTAAATCAAACTTCTGTCATTGTGATTGGAATAAAGCTTTAAAATAGTACGATATAGAGAACACGGCTCTCTCTAGCGCTCAATATTCAAAATCCGATTTCCTCCCTAAATCCATGAAAGACATAAATCCAACTTCCAACAGCCAGGACGGATTCAGTATATGTAGTTCAATGCAATGCCATATATATTCTTCTAAAACGACGACCGGGAGGTCTATAAATTCCCGATGAAGGTGGAAGTCATGGAATACAAAGTTGGCGGTGCTTCAGGTCGGATTTAGCTCCCTTAAATGTTTCGTATAGTCTGAGCCTTCGTGGAGAGAATTCGTCTTGCCTTCCTAAGTACTCTCACACCCTCTATTTTATTTATATATCTTGGTTATTTATCATACCTTTGCATTTATTTCTTTTTTTATTATACGTTTTT
Source organism: Euschistus heros (assembly GCA_003667255.2). NCBI lineage: Eukaryota > Metazoa > Arthropoda > Insecta > Hemiptera > Pentatomidae > Euschistus > Euschistus heros. The sequence continues at coordinate 77,794 of RCWM02000166.1, forward strand.
AATAAACTCCCTTTTAAAAGTATTGCAACACCCATAACTCTCGACATATTCCTGGTTTTACCTTAATCCGTACTTGGTTTATATCCATATTAATATTATTTATTAAATGTGACACATTAAGGATTAGACACATCATCCCTGTTAATAATGCAATTTTTTTTTTTTTTCAAATTTTCTTTAGTCCATGTTTATCATTCGTTTCGTCATTTACAAGTATGCTAAGACTAGTGGAAGCAGTCATTCAAGCCAGAGGGAGCAATATGTCTTATCAAATATGAATTTAAATGTTAAAAGTTAAAATTTTTAAAAATGAAAATTTTAAAAATGTAAGTTTTCTAACTTTTTTGTTTATTGGTGGTAGAAATGTTGTAATTTTTAAAAAATAAGAATGGTTTATGTCTAGTTTAGGAATGTTTATTATAGACTTCAGAACCTTTCTTTATTATTAAAAAAGATACGTTTTTATAAAATTCAAATATTTCAAAGTGTGACGATAGACGATACTTTTGCTATGGAGTTTATTTATTTTTATGTAGTTGAAAATTTTAATAAATAGATAAACAATAAACCTAACATGACGTGTTAGATGACTCTTCTCGGACTTTTTGTCCGAGTTCTTGGAAACAACATCATTACTTTGCTTTTTGGCTTTACTACTTTTGTTGTTTTTCGTTACAGGAAAGCTAAGAGCCACGTTTAAGCCACCAAGTTAGCTTTATGCTTTCACCGATACTCCTTCATCTGTTCACTTTTTTCGCTCTTCTGCCGTCCGTTTTCTCCCCTGTCCTTTTGGAGCTGTTTTGTCTTGAAAGCCTTCCCACTCTTTAATTTTGTTTTTATAGTTTGTTCTGTCTTCAATTTCTTCTTTATTTAATTCAAGTTAACCCAAAAAGGTTTATTAGGGGGGACAATATACAAATAGTAGCTGTATTATAAATATAATAACTTGACTGAAAGTTGTACATTAAAAGATCGTCTTTCACTTATAACCTTATTTATATTATTATATTATGCGTACCTCAAGTAGAAAGGAATCTATTGAGTTACAAGCTCCTTTCTGTGTGGCTAAGATTTCTTACTTTAAACCTCTAAAAAAAGCATATACATGCCGAAAGAAGTGTAATTTCATTTATTGCAACAAAAAAGGTTGAAAAAGAAATACGTATTTTTTTTCTGATTTTAATGTAATTGGTTTTTTTAAATGGATATGAAAGGAAATGTGTCTAGTTCCAATCCGAAGCTTACTAAAGTTTATATTTTTATCGGTTTAATAATTATACAAATAAACCTTCCACCGGTCGCGCCCATTTCTGTACCACGAGCGGTCGCGCGTTGTACAAAGTACAACACTCAGTTTTTTATCCATTTTTGTCCAAATTTTATAATAAATCTATTAAATCGAATATTTTGAGTGCTCTACATTTAAAGTATGATATATGTTCAGTATACTACTTGAGAGATATTTATAAAATAAACGTAAATTAAAATATGTTAATGTTTAAGACAAAAATTAAAAATAAGTTCAGAACTTGTTAAATTTTTATTTACAATATTACAGTCAAATATAATTATTGCAATGTTAAATGGTTGTTTCTATTATTAATTATTGTAAATAATTTTTTTTTTATAAATGATTTTTACAGAAAAAACATAGATATCCCACGGCTGCCCCCTCCCCCGCGGCATCTCAATCATTATCCTTAGCATAGGTTTCTGAATCATGATCTATAACAGGGGTCTCCAAACTACGGCCCGCGGCCCGCCTGAGTCATCAATCCTGCCCGCGACAATAGTTTGTAGTTGTGAACCAATTTTACCTGTACTAATTAATAAAATAGAATTAAGGTGCACATTGGTTAACTAAAGTTATGGCGCTAGTATTTCAATGTCAGTATCAAAAGGATGTTGAAAAATCTTAAATTTATTCGTTATGGCATCGAAGAATGAGAAACGAGTATCAAAATTAATATTCAAAGCTTCGATTGCAAAATCAACGGAAAACTGAGTTTCAGTAGTGTGGCTGAATATTTCACATGTTTTTAAAATTTAAAAACTCTTTACGCAATTGTGATTGAAATAGTATTATTTTCTGCTGGAACGGTTCGGTTACAGAAATTCAGTTCGTTCATGTTTGGTTAAATCGACGTAGGTAGAATGATAACATCGACAACATCGATTTTGTTATTCATTGATTCGCTATAATAAAACAAAATTTCGATCTTTTGTACCTATTCGCACTAAATGTCTTCAAGTGTCGTTGATTACGATGAGCTTTAATGGCAGGAAAACAAAATTTGGCCCGTGGAACCCTTGGAAGTAGTCAGTATCTGGAGACCCCTGATCTTCTATTTTCTCTTCACTCGAACCCAAAGTTTTATTAGATTGTCCGGTTTTTTTTCCTCGTGTACAATTCGAGGAATATCTTTCAATTTTATGTTTCCACCTAATGAAAACATTCCAAATAATTAGTATTCCGCTCAATAAGATGAACAAATGTAAAAATGCAAAAGAATCTTACTTACATTATATCAAACCAGCTGATTGCCGAGAAAGGGGTGAGAAAAAAACAAGACGAGAGCGGTCGCTTGTTGTACTTTGTGCAACACTGAAATTTACTGGTGCCAAATAGAGGAGTGTCTAAGGTTTAAAAAAATTAATTTTTAAGAGACTAAAATACTGAAATATTTAACTTGACTATAATATCCGTAGGGAACGGATCCATATTTTTATACTTAGAAAGGAGAAAAGTCCTTTTAGTTGCAAAGCCGATAAATAAAGAAGAAGAATTGCCTCTCTGAATATTTAATCAGAGAGAGTTTATTCTACTGAGGAATTAATAGCTGCCATATCTTTTGTCTAAATGGCTTCACTTTCAGTTAAAATTAATTTTACACAATGGATTAGATGAAGGTCAGAATTTATATCTGCACTTATATCTTATGAAGACTTGACTATTTTATTTTCTAGGGAAAACGTGATAGTAAGGCGCGTAATTGATTAACATAATAGATAACAGAATCAGATGGAATAGGACGCAAAATACAGTCCCCTACAAAATTATAAGCCATCCCCTATTTTATTAGTTTATTACATACTTCAGTCTTGATTTTAGTCTACGCCTCTCATACAGGTCCTCAGATTTCTCAGTGTGTTTTCTGAGATATGTGTTGTGGACAGGTCGTTTGCTGGGATGTCCGTATAATATTTCGTGAAATCGATCTAAAAAAATTTGGAGTCTGTTAATACATGTCTTTTTAGCTTTTCCGTATATCTGCGAAGAGTATGTACGAATGGGTTTCAGTAAGTAACTATAAGTGTTCATTTTTTGTTTAAGTTGTAGAGTTGAATGTTTGAAGAGAAAGGAATATAAACGTTTTGGTTACTGGTCGAGGGTTTTACGTTTAACAGATATAAACTTAAATATTTGCGGGTCCACTTGAGCAAGTTATGTGGATTCAGATATTTTATTATTTTATAACGCTTGTTACAATAATGTACGATCTTCTATTATATGTTTACTAGTCATAAGAGGTTTACACTTTTAACAATGTGGTTGAGCCACTTTTGTAATTAAATAAGCATGAGTTAGGTTGGAATGTCCGATCCTCAGCCTTATTGTAAACACTTCTTCTCTTATATTACGTCTTATGGCGCTCGTCCACTGCTTTGTACGTTTTTTTATATTTCCAAGTTTGTTAGTCTGTGGAGTTTCGACCTACATGGATCGAACCTATACGATAGGTACCAGCGACAAATGCTATAAAAAATATATATATTCTTCATTAAATTTCTGATCCGGAAATTTTCGATTTGAGCAATACGAATAGAATTAGAGAATGTTAAACCAAGCGAAACGTTCTCACGTTTCCCAAAACCGTATCAATTTTAACGAACTAGTCTGCGGTTAAAATTGCTTTCAAATAATGTGGAGGAGCACCATGATGTTGGATAATCATATTTTGCCGAACTTCAGGTGGAATATCGTGATGAAGTTGTGGTAGGATATTTTGTTACAAATCTTAGTTATTCTCATTATTCAATCTATTGGAGAAACTATGATTTTTCAACACTATTCGACAGCAATACAAGGATGAATCAACCAACGATACCCCTCATGGAAAGGTAGATATGCCTGCCGTTGTAATAACAGACTCATCTACCCATAAAAAAAAAAATACTCCCCAACTAAGTCGATTTAGTATATTAGGAAGTAGTAGTTGTCCTTTAGATTACCTTATCAAATATTACTTCTATATTAGTGTCGAAAATTGTGAAACAGCAATACAAATATCTATTACAAATTTAGTATTAGCTCTAAATTAGAAGCTTTGTTTATATATTATTATATTATTTATATATTATCCCCCTTATTATTACCAAGCTCGTTCTCAGCGGTATCACATAATCACATTGCGAAATGTAGTGTGTGATTTATTTACATTCGATATGATCTAGAAATTAGCATTTGTATTTGCACAGCAATAACAAACATAACTAACAGGCATCATTGCGAGTTAGATAATTATTGAGTTTCCTCTAGGGATCAGGAAATGTATTCCCCACCCCAGCACTAAGCCGAATATAATTTACTAATATTACTACGTCAGTAATCTATTGAATCCAATCGACTATTCCGAGTTAATTAAAAGTTAGAAGCGGCTCAATGGAGCCTGATTTATGGAGTTCGACCTATTGTACCAAGTTCGCTATCGATTGTTATAGAATCGAGTTAGTCATCGCAATCTAGTGTAGCCGCTGTATCTACTGTTGGAGAGCTGTAATAACAGCTTTCTCCTGATTAATACAATACTTAGCCGAACGGCTCGGGCCTGACAGGTTGATCTAAATGCTACGCGTCGCTTCCTTCCACAATACCCCAGGCACTAGCCTAGCACCTAGGGGAGGGGGATGTTCTGGCTAATTGGTATTGTGGTTCGTGTTACTAATCAAGGCTTATTAATGCCGGCTCCCAAAGGTTTAATATTGTGGATAGACCTGTACCTCAACTTATTAATGCCGGCTCCCAAAGGTTTAATATTGTGGATATACCTGTACCTCAACTTATTAATGCCGGCTCCCAAAGGTTTAATATTGTGGATAGACCTGTACCTCAACTTTTCAACAGGTTCCATTCCAATCCTTATTAGGTATTTGCTTTTAAAATTCGAAAATCAAATTTTTGTTTATAAAATTTTTATTTATTGATTTTTATTTATTTTTTAATTCTTTATTGAAAATAAATTACATAAAGGCAAACTAGGCTAAAAAAAACATAGGTACATGTTTGGATACACATCCATCTCACATGAAACAATAATTAATAACAATATAGGAATCTATAAACAAATGAATAATACAAACGAGATAAAACAAAGGAAAACTTTAAAAAAACTCACACAGCAAAATAAACAATATTAGTTAAATTAACCATTACTTGTTAAGTTAACAATTTATGAATAAAAATAAATAATTTATTTATTTATTATTTATTCGGTGCGACAGTCCTTAGAGCAGGACCAGGACCTCCTCAAGTCTCCTCCAACCTTCTCGATCCGCGGCCTTGCGGCGCCATCCTCTAACTCCTGCCTGACGGAGGTCTTGTTCCACGTCATCTAACCATCTCAATCGTGGCCGCCCTCGAGTTCTAAAACCTTCTGGTTTTTCTTTTAGCAGTTTTCTTGGAAATCTTTCTGCAGGCATTCTTTCCACGTGTCCCAGCCACCTTAATCTCGCTTTTTTTGTTTGGGCGACTATATCTGGCTCACCAAACAATGCCATTAATTCATCATTTTTTCTTATCCACCATTCGCCATTTAGACATTTAAAAATAAATAGTAGTTAAATTATAATCATAATTTAAGGATATTAATATAAAACTTATACAATTACAAAATACAGACAAAAAGATAATAAAACTACTTTTGGGAAATAATACAAAAATCAATCTTTTTCTTAATAACTTTATGGTTTAAAAAGATATTTACACTACACTAATTTAGTATCTTGTAATTTATAGAAATTAGTTTTATTTTTAGTCTTCAAGTGATATGTGTTTTGTCCGTTTGTGTTTGTATCTTTTAAGAGTTTTCTTGTTGTAATTACCTATTTCTGTTTATTGTTAATAATACAATAAAGGATAAGATTTAAATTAGAATCTTTATTAGGGAAATTATATATATATATATATATATATATATATATATATATATATATATATATATATATATTTATATATAAGACAGGACAAATTACTGTGAAGTAAATGGGTCTTTTGTAATTTACTGGAAGCTTTGAAAGTTTCTGTCGTAAATATTGAAGTAGTGCATGACGAAGAGCAGTTTCTTGTCGTTTTAGTCTTGTAGGTGGATTTCAATTAAGACGTTTCTTCGAATAAGATCCAAGTTAGCGGATCTGTTCAACGGGGATAATACAACAAAAGCCGGCGACATTAAACCTGTCATGTGTTGGACAAAGTAATTTTGTATTATATAATTTGTAACATAATTTCCTATTGGCAGATACAGAAAGGAACTGACCAATAGCGTGCAACCTTTTATCTAAATATTAACCTCTCCAGAAATATTGTATTTTTATTTTTATAACCTGTATATAAAAAGTGAAATGTTCTTGTGAAGTGTTGTTTTTCTTCTAATAAAAGTTTATATTTTTTCTTCTAATAAAAATCTATATTAAATAGAGTGTTATTAAATCTCACTGTGCGTAATACCGAACGTCATGATAGTGTTGGACATTTAATTTGTAGATCCGTGGCAAAATTATTTCTGCCATGTGATATATTTAAAACGTTAGTTGTATTGTTGTGCTTGATTACTTTAGAAAAATATTATACCTAACGTATCAGAAAAAATTGAGTCTGGTTGTTAATTAAATCCAATCTTAGTTCAGCAGATAGGTCTTCCAAAAAAACCAAAGTTTATCTGAAAGATCATCAATTTTTGTGTAAGAAAAACCACTGCTCCCGTTTCGAAACACGGGTCGAGATCTTGGCATCATCTAAAATAAGCTTCCAGAAGGTCTTTGGTGTGATGTTTTTGGTGTGCTCAATCTGACTGTGAAGTTTGCTACCACGACATTCTTTTTTTGCTACCCGAAATCGCAAAAACACGCCCAAAATAGCAGTTGCTGTCGGTTTTTATCTATAACAAGACATCGAAGTGTTTTTCGAAGAATGATTATATATATTGTAAATTGTAGCTAGAACCAGGATCTCTGAAATGAAAAAAATCGCGAAGTTATGGTCTTGGGAATGTTGTAGAGATTGGCTGACTTGCCTCAACCCCACTTCTCGGCAAAAACAAAATTATCGGTAATCTTTTGGTTATAACACCGAATCTATTTGTCCGATCTAAAAGTTTTTTTCATCCTAAAGCTGGTTAAATTTACTATTAGACACTGTATATGAAGTTTTAATCAAGTCCTTAGAATAGACACGCCAGCACGCTAAAAAAATCCGTACTCTTGTGAAAGCTAGGTTTATTTGGCACATTTTTTACTACAACTCCGCATTTATTTGTCCGATAAAAAATTTTTCTATATCAAAGCTGGTTAAATCGTATTTAAATTCTTATAATGAAATGAAATCAAATAAAAAAAAAAAAAATCTTTTTTCTGGGACGTATTGTCACAATATTGTTATATAAGTATAACAAAATTGTGTCATAAAATAGTACAATGGTCTGGCATATATATTTTCATAGAAAGGTATTTATATATGAAGAACAATAGACATGCAAATACAGTTAAGTAAATAATTGTCTAAATAACTTTAGTAAATAAGATAACATAAGAAGGATAAATGAAATAATACTAAAAAAAAATAAATAACCCTGAGAAAATGAGAAAAGATATATACAGGGGATGAACTATGTCTATATGTACATTGGATGAAGAAAATATTTACAGAGATTACGATAAATACTGATATACACTGCACTCATTCACTTATACACCTGTAGGGTATCAAATCGTATTAATAATTATATAAAAATATCGATTGATATTTTAATCATATGTAAAAATCAGAAGGTTACATATTGTAAAAAAGTAATGTGTGAAATAAAAATTTAAAAAGTGAAGTTATATTTATTTGACTAAAAAGTTCTAAAATCTCTGAAGATATAAAGACAGCAACAATTTGGTGACCCCTTCCGCCATCCGACGACAAGATATACTGCCTCAATGCGATTGATCGGTTTACATCGTGGATGGAAGTCATACCATTGCGGACCATAACAGCTGAATCTGTGGCTCAAGCATTCTACAAATATTGGATTTGCAGATTTGGTGCACCTATTAAAGTAATTACTGATCAAGGCCGACAATTTGAATCACATTTATTTAAAAACCTGGCTAGCATTTGTGGTATAAAGCTGCAGAGGAGTTCGCCATACCATCCTCAATGTAATGGCAAAGTCGAACGCTTACATAGGACTCTAAAAGCGGCTATTAAAGCTCACAATTCTCCGAAGTGGACAGAAACCTTACCTACAGTCTTACTTGGCTTACGTGCGTCTCTCCGAGATGATGGCAATCATTCAGTTGCTCACATGGTATATGGAAAAGCTCTTCGACTGCCAAGTGAATTTTTTGAAGAGAAGACATCTCGCATGGAACACGGCACTTTTCTCTTCCGTTTACAAGAGCAGATGAATGCTCTCAAACCAATTAAGTCAGAGAAGAAAAATTCAAGAAGTGTGTTTATACATAAAGATCTCAGGGTGTGCACCCATGTTTTTGTGAGAGTAGATAGAATAAAGAAGCCCCTTGAGCCAGCTTATGAAGGACCCTACCTTATAATATCAAGAAAAGAAAAGTACTTGAACCTTGAGATCAAAGGAAAACAGGTGAACATCTCATTAGATCGGTTGAAGCCTGCTTACATTTTGGACCCTGAGGACCCAACATGTAGGACGGATCAACAACCAAGATTATTGACAATGCCTATGAAGCCAAAGCCCTTAATGACTAATCAGGATGTTCCATTTTCAGCATCCAGGAATGAGGGAACAACAAAAACGGGTAAAAGAGTCAGGTTTCCCCAGCGTTACCTGCAGTGATCAAATGCGAAATGTTCCTCTAGTGATTAACATAGGTAATGAGTGAAGTGGATTATTATCATTTTATTTTATTTTTTTAAATTTGTTATGGTTTTATTCTTTTTTAGAAAGAGAAAATAATTGTTATGTAAAAAATGTTAGGTATAATTATGTTTTGTAAAAAAATTTTTTTTTCAGTTTAGAAAAAGTGCTTATTTAGATAGTTTTCTTTATTTTTTGGCATGACAATGTAATCTCAAAGTCAAAATTGATATCGTAACATACTGATGTTACTGGGAGAGGAGTAATGTAGGGTATCAAATCGTATTAATAATTATATAAAAATATCGATTGATATTTTAATCATATGTAAAAATCAGAAGGTTACATATTCTAAAAAAGTAATGTGTGAAATAAAAATTTAAAAAGTAAAGTTATATTTATTTGACTAAAAAGTTCTAAAATCTCTGAAGATATAAAGACAGCAACACACCTATACACACAACTACACACATATGAATTGTCGATAGACAAAATTTCTTTGTTTAGGAAAAACATTTAAAGTAAAAAATAAAAATAAAAACAAGAAAAAAGATTTTTTATAAAAAAATAAATAAAATGATTATTTACCAATGTGGAACAAATAAAAGATTATTATTATATCAAAGAAAATTTATGAGTCAATTCACCGGTATCAAATTTATTCGATTTGATCATATTTAATTAATAATAATTACTGTTCATATTGACTGGCATCTGACTGGGATAAGAGGAGATATTGGAAAAGGAGTATTTTAAATGAGCTTAAGGAAGGGGCATGTCTTATTTCAGGAGGGAGGGTGTTCCAGAGGGTAGTGGATCGGGCTAGGAAGGAATGCTAGTATAATGTTGTTCTATGGAAAGGCAAGTATAGGTCAGAGGAACGTAAACTTGTTGTGAATCGGGAGTAGAAGGAAGACTTAAATTTCAACAGATTATAAATGTAGGATGGGCGATGGTGATAAATGACTTGATAAAGGAATGAACCTAGGAAGTATGATTTGTGGGTGGTTGGGTAGAGCCACTTCAAGTCCATGTACAGGTGTGAGACATGGGAACGCATCGGGGTTCCAAAAACAAATCGAACGAAGCAAGTCATAATTCGTTTTAACCTCTCTTGGAGACCCACAGAGAGACCCCCAAACACCACGCAGCCATAGGATATATATATATATATATATATATATATATATATATATATATTCATTCATTTAGATTAAATTCCGTGAAATAACTTCTCTAGCCCACAAAAAATTTTAGTTATTCTATACTACTGTATATAGCTGTGCAGTAACGTTAAATATATCCACTATTCTATAAATAGGTCACGAAGACGTGACCTTTTCAAAATGGATGTAGTACACACACTGTAATGCTAAATAGCTGCATTGAAACAGAATCAAAGTCCTTGCTTACTCTAGCTGCATTATTTATAGGGCTTTCCCTATTTCTTATTTAATCAAACTTTCTATTCAGCCTTCATCAACTTGCAACAACTCCTCTGTATGAAAAATCCTTAATGAAACTTTATTCGTTATTGAAATTCATTATTTCATGTTGTCGGTGAGAGGGGCTCACTTCAATCGTCCACCTACCTCTATCCCCAGTCTGGGTCGTACTTAAAATAATTCTAGAAAACAAAAAAAAAAGCAAAATAATAAATAAACAAAAAGTAGTTATTTAATATTATATAAAAATGAGGAAAATCCTGCACTGACGGTTAAGCGTGAAACTGGCCACATCATCCGTTGGTCTCAAAATAATTTCTCCTTGCCACGGAATGAATCCAAGACTTCTCATCGGTTCAAGCGGTTAAGGTATACATGTACTTTGACGCAAATAAACTTATCCATACAAATTTTAATGCTCGATATGTTGCTAATTTAGCCCAAACAAGATAGCTATCCTTTCATAGTTATCCAATCTACTCAAATCCATTAGTCCCTCAACTCTCGATGGTCCCGGATCCAATACATAACTTGTAAAGTAATAAAGTGCTACCAAAAATTAACATGTTATTATAAATACAGCCCGCAAATAAGTCAAATGTCTCTCTATACGTACAGTTGTAAATTTTAATATATGGATTTTTTTAAATATTAAACTTAAGACTAAGCCGACAAGAAACTGTCCGTCGTTACAGACTATTTCAACAATTACTAGACAAACGTTCAAAACTCCCTATTAATTACAAAAGACTCATATACATGGCTGTGATTAGACCTGTTTGGACATATGGAGTTGGGCTTTGGGGTTCCACTAAACCATCCGATTCATCTCGTATTCAAACCTTAAACACCAAAATCCTTTGAAAAATCCTCAATGCCACTTGCTTTGTCACCAATAAACTTATCCATCATGATCTTGATGTTCCATAAGTTGCTGATTTGGCACAAACCAGATACCTATCTTTTCATAGTAAGCTCCATAACCACTCAAATCCACTAGTTTCACAACTTGCTTCCCACTACATTCCCGATAATCCTTCCATTATCGATTCTGCGTCTAAAAATAAGATGGCCTAGGGTCCTTCTAGTGTAGAATTTTTATTGAAGTGCTATTGATGAGTAGTTCTTTTCCAGTTTTGACATATTATTGTTATCGTTAGCAACACATTTACTTGATTTATATATTTCGTACAGTTGTAAATTTCTATAAATGGATATAAAATATATTTTATACAAAGGTAAATATTTTATTACAAATAATTATTATAAGGTAATAATTATTACAAAGGTAAATATTTTATGGTATTTGATGGCCGAGCGAGTTGGGGCTAGTTTCAGCGCGTTCAGTACTGATCGTGGGTAAAAATTTATTTCGTGGCAGACCCACAAAATTGATCTTGACCTTCCAACTCTAGCTAGAATATGTTGATTACATATCAGATTACTCTCCTTAAATAATAAATATAAATATGAATAAAGTGGACAGCACAAAGATGAACTAAGATACAGATTCAGAATATATTACATATGAATAAGGTTCTTGAGGTTCAGTCATAAAATAAAAAATCTACTATTTTGGCGACGTTTCGAGACTATATATACATTCCTACTAAGATGCAGGGCATGATTATGAGAAAAATATAGTCTCGAAACGTCGCCAAATTAGTAGATTTTTTATTTTATGACTGAACCTCAAGAACCTTACTAAACATTTAATAGTAACAGTCAAGTAATTTATCCATAATATATTACATATGAATCATCTAAAACTACTCTAACCTGAATTTTATAAATTTATTGCTCCTGATGATGGGAATAATTCCCAAAACATGTTCAATTAATATCTCTCTAGTTATTAAAAAAGTATAAAAATACCTAAGCGTAATATATTCAGTTTTTTTTTAAATTTAATTACAATGTTCTACACTCTATAAAGTTTTTAAAAAAATAATTAAAACAGTGTCCTATATATTTTAATTAATCAAAATATTAATCATTAATCTAAATTACACGAGACCTATTCTCATAAAGCTTTTTCCGGCTCTATGTCACTTTCCGGAACGCTGAATGTTCTGTTATTAAAAATAGGAACAATGGGGAATAAGCCACTCTTTGTTTGCCGTTTTTAATACGTGGGGTAGTATCGCCGGCCGGGTGAATGGGGTTCCAGAATGGAGCTTCATATTGCCCCTCCATTGATTACAACTATTATTTGACCTAGTACAGCTATTTTAGGCACTAATTTCTACCCCGCTTGTCAGGGATTTGCAAAGGAATAGCGATATGCATATTAATAGCAGTGCTTTCATTTACATTTTCAGACATGTTTAGCAGTATAGGATTTCTATTACATTTTGCGTAGTACAGTACAATTCATTTGTATTCTCTAAAATATATATATTTTTTTTATTATTCTTTATTGAAAATAAATTACATAAGGCCAAATTAGTCTAATAAAAACATAGGTACATGTTTGGATACACATCCATCTCATGTGAAATAGTAATTAATATGGAGGAATCTATAAACAATTAAATAATGCAAATTTGATAAAACAGTAGGAAAACTATAAAAAAAAAACTACACAAAAAATAAAAAATACTGGTTCAATTTACAATTATAGTTAATTTTATGAATTATAGTAAAAAATCGTTAAATTATAATCTAAGTCAAGTAATGAAGATAATAATACACAACTTGTAATTATCAAATATAAACAAAAATAATAAGATTACTTTTGTGATATAATACAAAATCAAACTTTTATTTATAACTTTATGGTGTAAAAATTTATAGAATTAAATTTATATTTTTGTTATTTATAGAAATTAGTTGTTGTTTTTTTTTTTGTTTTTTTTTAATCTTTAAGTAATATGTGTTTTGTCCGATTGTGATTGTATCTTTTTAGAGTTTTCTTATTGTAATTACCTATTTCTTGGATATAGGGGTTTTCAGATATGACAGTTGATATGAAAAATGAGTTTGGGACTGAATGTGTTGTTTGATTGTGGGTAGCTTGAGATTAGAGAGCATAGTTACAATTCTTGTGTATTTGAGATAATTATTTATGATTCTCATAGAAATATTTTGTATAACTTCTAGTTTTCTATAATTTGTATTACATGTATTACTCCAAACAGGTGATGAGTAGGTTATCATAGGTCTGATTACGGATTTGTAGAGTATTAATTTGTTTCGATTGGATAAATTAGAGTGCTTATTAAAGTAAGGGGACATTTTACTGATCATATTTTTTATTTTGTACTGTAAATGTGAGGGATCGGTCTAATTCTACACCAAGATATGTTGCTGTTTGTGCCCAAGGAATATGGTAGTCTTCTATAGATATATAGTGGTCTATTGTAGGTCTGCGTTTTGTGAAAATTATTGCTGTAGATTTGTTTTGGTTAATTTTGATTTTACATTTGTTGTAGTATCTGTTAAGTTTTTTAAATACGGATGATAAACGGTGGGATATGGTATCAATCCTGTATGAGCTTGTATATACGGCCGTGTCATCAGCAAATAGGGATCGTTCAATTGATGGGATACTGGGGAGATCTGATAGATAAATGTTAAAGAGTGTGGGTGAAAGGCATGAGCCTTGAGGAAGTCCAGCTGTTATTAGGTGGGTAGATGAGGAGGAATTATTAATTGTAACATATATTGATACCTCTCTAAAATATCACACTCACTGAAATATCACAGACCATGTAAGAATTTTAAAGAAGTCTTCCCAACAAGATGAAGAAAATAAAAGATACCGTGATGTCCTGGATTAACTCAACTTTTAACTCTCGAAGAAAAGCAGCCGTATATTATATATATATATATATATATATATATATATATATATATATATATATATATATATATATATATATTTTTTTTTTTTTTTTTTTTCAATCGGCGCAACAACCCATTACTGGGTCCTGGCCTCCTCAAGCAGCTTCCGCCACTTTATTCGGTCAAGTGCAGCTGCTCTCCAATTCCCTACTCCGAGCAGGGTTCTAGCATCCTCTTACACACCATCCACCCATCGAAGCTTAGGGCGACCTCTCGGTCGTGCTCCATGTAGGCGCTCATTCAGAAGTTTATTTGGGATCTCATCTGTCCCCATCCTTGCTACATGGCCTGCCCAGCGGAATCTTGCCAACATCAGGCTCACCAATCAGCGAGTACACTTCGCTGTTCGTGCGTCTTCTCCAAGCTGAACCATTCTTTACTGGACCGTAAATGCGTCCTTTCTCACAAATATTTGGAGAGACAACATCAATATTATTTAGTCTAGTCAATAAACACATTGTAGAACGTATGAAATATGCGATAATTTTTAAATTCATAGCTTCGTTAGGAGTAGAAGAAGTTAGAAGGTAAACATACTGAAGGTTCCCGGCCCTGGGGAGTGAGCTAACGGTGAGGAGGAGGGGAGAAGTTCAATTTTTTTGGCTTTTCGAATATATCTCGAATACAGTAGAATCTAGAAACATATGTTTCACACAAAAATTAGAGCTAATTAAATTTCCTATAAAATTGATTTTATATAAATTTGTCAAAATTCCAACGGTTTTTGAGATATACGTTATTGAAAATCGGTGACTTTCAACAAATGTTACCTCACTTTTTGTCAAACTTTTGCTTCTCCTACCATCCAAGAACGTTTCTCAGAAAAAAATGTCAAGATCATAATTTGTAAAACATTAAATTTTTCATTAATTTCTTCCATTCCATTAGTTTCTGGTATTTGAAGCGAATGTTTGACAAAAAGTAAGGTAAAATTTTTTTTTTCTAAAATCATTGATTTCGACAAATATGTGTAGAATTAATTTTATAGGAGATTTAATTAACTTTAAATTTGAGATGTAAACAAAATCGAGACCCTTTTCCCTCACTCCCACCGTTAGCTCACCCCCAGGGACGACATACTGTTAGTATGTTTACCTTCTGACTACTCCTAAACAAGCTATGAAGCCAAAAATCATCGCATATTTAATGCGCACTCTAAACTCCTCATTTCAGAACACTTTAACTGGACTGCATTGTAAAATTTGTTGTTGTTTTTTTTTTAATTTCGTCAGGAGTTGGAGTTGTATAGGCTTAATCATTACTATATTTATTGTATTGTGGTATACGCCTTTTAAAACTTGAAAATATAATAAAGGATTAGGGCAATAAATATAACAATTATTAAGATTATACTACCCCATCTTTTGGCGAATCTAAAAAAATAAAAATATTGCTTTTAAATAACTACTTGATAACCAACACCATTAATGTCAAAGCCATTCTTTGGAAATTAACAGAGGAAGTGTAATTAATTGACATATTAGGCTCCAAGATGGATTGTATAGATATTAAATTTATTTTTTCATAATTTTCTTGTTTTATTCCTTCATTTTTGTTTATTTTAATCATATGGATATATATATATATATATATATATATATATATATATATATATATATATATATATATATATATATTTATATATATGTTTAGTAAGGTTCTTGAGGTTCAGTCATATATTAAAAAATCTACTATTTTGGCGACGTTTCGGGACTATTGTGGGTTGTCTTAATATCTTCATAAAATCCCATTTTTCCACTATAGATATTTTCCAGTATTGACTCGATATGTAAATATGGATAAATTTCTTGACTGTTACTATTAAATGTTTTGTAAGGTTCTTGAGGTTCAGTCATAAAATAAAAAATATACTATTTTGGTGACCTTTCGAGACTATATTGTTCTCATAATCATGCCCTGCATCTTAGTAGGAATTTCCTAGTGTTCTTCACGCTTGCTAATTTCCTGTTGGCTTTCTGGAGTTCCTTCATCACTGCAACTGCTTCAGGACCGTGGGTTGTCTTAATATCTTCATAAAATCCCATTTTTCCACTATAGATATTTTCCAGGATTGACTCGATATGTAAATATGGATAAATTACTTGACTGTTACTATTAAATGTTTAGTAAGGTTCTTGAGGTTCAGTCATAAAATAAAAAATCTACTAATTTGGCGACGTTTCGAGACTATATTTTTCTCATAATCATGCCCTGCATCTTAGTAGGAATGTATATATAGTCTCGAAACGTCGCCAAAATAGTAGATTTTTTATTTTATGACTGAACCTCAAGAACCTTACTAAACATTTAATAGTAACAGTCAAGAAATTTATCCATATATATATATTATATATATATATATATATATATATATATATATATATATATATATATATGTAATTTTTCTTGATCTAAATCAATATTATTAAATATATTATTTTATTTTTGAAGAGAAAAGATTTGACCCGGTCGGGATTCGAACCCGAGTTTCCACCTTTCTAGCGTGGCGCCTAGAGAGGTGGAAACTCGGGTTCGAATCCCGACCGGGTCAAATCTTTTCTCTTCAAAAAAAATATATAATATATATATATATATATATATATATATATATATATATATATATATATATATATATAATTTAAGGTGTATAGGGGAACAATATACAGCTTAATCCCTAAACAACCACCAAATGTATATAAAGAGGATTGTAGGACAATAAAATCAGTCTATTACCAGTACCCGTATGTGCTATTACGTT
This sequence comes from Euschistus heros, assembly GCA_003667255.2. Lineage (NCBI taxonomy): Eukaryota > Metazoa > Arthropoda > Insecta > Hemiptera > Pentatomidae > Euschistus > Euschistus heros. The sequence goes on from RCWM02000166.1 coordinate 94,941, forward strand.
CCTAATTTTCCTTTTTTTCGTCGTTTTTATTTGAAGTTATATATATATATATATATATATATATATATATATATATATATATATATATATATATTGATTTTGTTGAACCTAATCTGGTTATTAAGAGACGGCCTTCTGTATTTTAGCAAGCCGTTCGTTGCATATATGTATGGAGAGGGTTATTTCCACTCTAGTTACTCCGAGAAGTTACTAGCAAGCTCCGAGTTCGTGTTCCACTTTTAGAACAAAATTTAAATAATTAATTTTATTCTTATGATAAATATTTGTTTTATTTTTATCTTTTATTATTTTTAATTGTGTATGTGTTTTTTGTATTTGTGGTAAAAATACATTATTATCTCTGTACTTATCGCCTTTCACTGAAGCAGATTGTACATTTATTCTAAAGCTTTTAAGTAACTAAGAAGAACAAAATTTATTTTATATAATTACAGCACTCCGAAGGATTGACTTACAGGTCGTCAGATCCTTCAGAGTAAAGCCACCCTCTATAAAGTGAGAATGCTTAATTGGGGGAAAACCATACTGACCGTATTTACTATGGCATAATTGTGGGGCACGATTTTCTTTATCGAACAAAACTACTTCTACCTTCGATTTTCAATCTCCTTGTTTCTCTATTTAGATTTATAATTCTGCATTCACAACAGGTTGTAAGACTTTTTGTCCTAAACAATGCAGTTCCTAGGCAAACGATTTCTCCCCCCTTTTTATTTTCAGCACCGAGTAAGGTTGAATGTTTTATCGTTTTATCAAATATTTCTTCGGCAAGGTCGAGAAGGCTCCATGAATTCTCAAAAGCTGCTAAAATACTCCACCTCTATTGAATAGTAGTTGCGCATTATGTTTTTATAACTCTTTAAAATAAATTTGTATACGCTTTTATTTAAATTTTATCATGCAATTCAAATTTCGTTCATTGAATTTCTTAGTTATCTGTGATTAAAGTACTTCTAATTCTATTTAAACTTACTTCCTTAGCAAGCAAAAAACGTTTTAATTTTTTTTCATAGTTTCTAGTGGTACATACACACCAGCATGTATATTTGTATATATATATATATACATATATATATATATATATATATATATATATATATATATATATGATATCTCTTGAAACAGAAAGCTTTATGTTAAGCTAAATGGAGGATGAGAGACGCACTGAGCCGTGATAGTTGAGCTTACAGAGTTGTTTCTGAAGCCAGGTCTAAAAGCAGAAGTGGCTGGCCATCTGCCTCATTCCGTGAGACTGCTTAACGTACTGGAAGGTGATTTGTTGGATGGGTTAACTCAGCCAGTTTTAGATTTCGCTTTCTATTTCTGAGAGGGGATTCAATCGATTTAACAAGAAATAAATTTAATAAACATCCATTCGCAAAAATACTTCATCAATAGTCCAGTTTTTTTTTGCAATAGAGTTGTTAACAATTTTTTTATACGGATTTGTCTTTCGGCTGAGGATCTATGGTATAGTTTTCTTATGTAACTTTTTTTCACTAAAAAATGTAACATTATGGCAGGCTCTAGCGCTGTTTGTGTTGCTCGGATCAAAACTTTAAATTAATTTTCCTGATCGGACATTTAATAGGGAATATTGTTTGTCATATAAAATTTGTCCCTATGACCAACCGTCTAGGAAATATATTGGTTTTAATAAAAAAAAGTCAGGTTTTGCCTACTTTTTTTAAATATTGGACTTTTTTGACACACTCTGTTGGCCTTGCTCCGATCAAAAATCTTACGATAGTTTCCTGATTAGAAGCAGTAGATATAAAATCGGTAGATTTTAGATACGACACAGGCAATTATCTGTTGTTTCTCCCAGTCAGGGAGAATTTGAGTTTTTTTTTTTTAAATCAACACATCTTTATTAAAAAAAATAAATAAACAAATAGTATATAATACATTCTATCAATAAAATGTAATGTATCTAAATACAGATCTATAATTTATAATCCATTCGGATGTTCTAATGTGAATAAACGTGAAACATTAGTGATAATAATTACAGAGCTACATTCAGCTTTATAATTTTTATGTTTATAATTTTTAAAATACCTTTATATCTATGCTATGAGTTCGAGTCCGACTGAAGGCAGAAAATTTATTTTATTTTATTTCGGTTGTAGCTCGATTTCGAGGTCGGGAGACCTTCCTGAGGCATACCCAGCCTCTACAAAGTGGGTGCCCTTAAATGGGGTAAAAAACCTAGCGGTTGAGCGAGATTCAGGCCAAATCTCCTCCTTTCACAACTGTTGGCCTAGTAACAGTACATTCTACCTAAGTACTGAGCCCAAGAACCTTCATGGGCTGTAGTGGTACCGTGGTTAAGTTTTTATATATTTTTTCTTTATATTTTATGTATTTATCTTATATATTTCATTATTCGTTTTGTTAGTTAAAGGAAAAAAAAAATGTTTGAAACTTCAACACCAGCACACAAAATAGTTGTATCAAGTATATATTTCTAAACTCATCAAGTGACGTTCAAAACTTGATTATCCCTTAAAATTATGTAACTAGATTATGTAACAATAACACACCTATATTGAGTATTTAAATTTTACTGAAGGCATGTAAATATGAACATTTTATTAAAGTCGAAATCATAGAGCGTACTCCAAAGTAAAATTTTATCCCTCTAGCCCTGTCCTTTGAAGAGTAAATTCATTACTTTTCAACCCTTTACCAAATGAATTTATCACCGTATCACTTTATGAATTAATTTTCTAGCTCAATCAATAAATTTTTTATCCTTATAAAGATCAAGGCGGATATTACTTTCATTAATGTTTGACAAAATATGTAGTTCAACTACTATTTTATTCAATTCTGTAAATTAACATTTTATAATAATTATGCTTATTATTAGTAAGTAAATAAACTAATTAAAATTACTTCACAAATACAAATAAATATTTCTAAAGCTTATCAGTTAAGAAAGAAGATCATAATCATTTTTTAATATGGAATTATAAATTTTAAAATAATAGTTTTCTGACACTTTCTTAAGAAAAACAATGCTGTACCAAAAATAATACTCATCTCTAGTAAAGATTCATTACTAACAAATTAAATAAAAAATAATAAAAAGAAATAAAATTATTATAATATGAAATAAAGGAACTTGGTTAGTAAGACTTCAAGCTCTTGGGTCGAGTTTGAGTCCAGCTGTGAAAAGAAATTTTTTTTTCCGTTTTTGTAGCCATGAATCGACTCCAGGGCCGAGGAATCCTCCACATCTAGCCTCGGTGCCAAATTTGCCATTTTAATTATTCTATCAGGTTACAATAATTGTCCTGTTTATTTTGCCATTTTAGTTAATTTATTTCACTTATGAAATAGGATTACAATTATTTCATGTATATATGTTTTTATTTATTATTTTTGTAATCAATTTATTGAAATTTACGACTGTACAAATAAGTACATCAAGTAAATGTGTTAATAACGATTACAGTAACATGTCAAAACTTGAAGAGAGCTACTCATCAATGGCACTTCAATAAAAATTATACAATAGAAGATCTCTAGACCATCTTCTTTTCAGATACCTCGAAGGGTTATCAGGAATAGAATGGGAAGCAAGTTAAGAAACTAGTGGATTTGAACTGTTATGGAGCTTACTGACGAAAGGATAGGTATCTGGTTTGGGCTAAATCAGTAACATATGGAACATTAGGATCATTTTTTATAAGTTTATTGATAACAAAGTAAGGAGCATTAGGAATTTTTAGAAGGATTTGGCATTGTAAGGATTGGATACGAGATGAATTGGTTCAAGTAAGATGTTTGTCCTAGGTAGCAGATCTGTGGATTTATTTTGATTCTCCACTTTTGACACCATTTTTACTATTCTTGAATGTTTTCAAATATTTGAAATTATTGATAAAGTAGTTTATTATGAATTAAGCAGTAGGCAGTATAGGTAAATATATCGAATCAGATATCAGTATTATGAGGTCAACTATTTAACTCCCTCACATTTGTACCACGTGCAGATCCAGCAAGTACTAGTCTTTCTAACTGTCACCTGCCCCTAACATTAAGAATTTTCCTTAATTTTAAACAATTTTATTAGGTTTTGTTACTTAGTCTTTAACATATATAGTCGTTGGTAGTTTATATATTTTTCAAATAGAGAGACCGGTTTATCGTAACACAGATACGACAAATATTTTTTTTTTTAAATATCGGACTGTAAATTAAATTGGCATGTAAAAATGTCGATAATTTACATGCATATAGATGAGAACAAATCATAATCCCAAACATTTATCCTCCACCTAAACTACTCCATTAAAAAAAATGTTTGCTGCAGTTTTTTTTAATATATATTTTATGTTCTATTTTGTTTATTGATATAACTTTATTTGTAACAAGTCTAAAAAATTATTACTATTACTTATTGCCCTAATCATTGGTGGTAAAAAATATTTTTAAACTTTACTGAAATACATCTGGTTTTATTTTTCTTTTAGTAAGCATTTTGCTGTTCACATTACCCTTCGACGTTTAGGATCAGTTTGCCTCGATAAGTATCATATCCTTAGACCTATAGGGAGCCTTATTGCGTTTTCAAGGAGGGATCGCCTTGTTGAGAACAGGGCAAGGAAGGTATAGGATTACGACTGATAGATTCTGGAGGACTATAAGTCAAGAAGCACCATCTCTAGAAAGGTGCAGGTAGTTTTATTGAATCTTAGTAAAAATTGAACCAATCATAAATGTAGTAGGAAGAATATGTAATTTTATATATATATATATATATATATATATATATATATATATATATATATATATATATATATATATATATATAATGAAATGAAAAACTAATCTTTCTTGGATTCTGGGACTTATTGTCCCCTAAGAATGACACAAATGTGCTATAAGATGTTATAATAGTCCGGCTATTAAAATGTCGGTCAAGGATAATAATATATATAAAATATGAGATATGTAAGTTTAAAAAACATTAATATAGTTTAGAAAAATAAATAATGTAATCCATTTTGAACTACTGGGTTGCTTTTTAATTTATTTTTTTTCTACTTGTGTACTTATGTACTCTAACTAGGGCAGGAAGGACAGGTTTATCTTACAGGTAAATAATCTATTTTAGCCAAGATGGGAAGATCAAGATTCTTTTAATGAGTCCGCCACGAAATAAATTTTAACCCGCTCAAGTGAGATTCGAACCCACGACCTTCAGTACCGAGCGCGCTTAGACCTTCGCCCCAACTGGCTTTAGTAAAAAGCTATTATTGTTTTAACCCAATTTTATTGATTATTCGTTTTATTAGTTGAAGGTTTCAATACAAAGCCTCCAGTCTCTTAATTACTGCGTCTGAACAATTAAGGCATTCAGGGATCATATCACTGATCAGCTGTTTAATTATTCATCAGCAATTTTATGTGAACTTCCATTTCATTGGCATTTGCTGTTCCATTTGTGAGTGCTGTTCTACCTTTATTTGGAAAGTCTGTATTAGGTGCTTAAAAGAACTATTCTAGCTCAGGTCTTACCAGGAGACGCCGATTTTAATCCAGATTTTTGGGATTAGCTGATTAGCCAAAAAAAAAAAAAAAAAAAATCTCAAAATCAATCAAAATAACAACAAGATACAATATTCTAAACGAAAATTGAATTCATTTCCTCATAATTTTGACCCTTCTCTAAAAAGATACAAAATACGATTTTTCTATTTCCAATGGAAATTTAATAAAGATGTTTTTATTAGTTAAAATCTACCCTTCATTGTTGTATTGTAAAATCTATAATGTTAGTTAACACAATGATTTTTTTTTTTATTTACTAAAAAAAACACTTCTTTAAAATAGAATTTTTTGGTTAAAAAAAACATCTGGATATCATTTTCCGAACACTACATTATATTTGATTAACATGTTTGCATGCGTTGTTAACATGCGCCCATTGAACGAAAGAAAATATTATGTATTGATTTTTATTCGATTTAGAATTAACAAAAATACTTTTTTGAGTGATCTAAGAGAGCTGAAAAGAAGCTGGATAGCTGCTAAATTTATTTTATTTATTTAATTTTTTTTTTTTAAACAGGGCAGGATAAAGTTACTGGAGATATTAAAGTATAAGAATAATAGCTTTATTTATAAAAACAATCTTTTATGTACATATAATTACTATAGTTTATAGACCGGTATAAATTAAGTAAGAAAAATATTGAGCATTGCATTAGGGCTGCGATATAGAGTTATTAGTATTATTTTTACTTACCGAAGATAAGGAAATGGATGACGTGATCAATGCGAGAATGAAAAGTGGAAAAAAGCCCTATTGGTTGCTAAGGAATTTTTTTCTAAATCAAGAGATACCAATTAAACTAAAAATAAGGTTATATAAGGCGGTTCTTCGCCTAGTTGTTATTTATGGTAGTGAGTCTTGGGCATTAACCAAGTACCAAGAGAGATGAATAAGTTCGTGGGAGAGAAAGATTCTAAGGAAAATATATAGCCCAACCAAAGAAGGAAATAGTTTCCGCATAAAATCAAATAATGAAGTAAAGGACATATTTGGAGAGCCTGATATCGGTTGTTGTATCAAAAAGGAAAGGGTAAAATGGTTGTGGGATGTACATTGTATGAAACCTAAAAGGCTCCCAAAACAAATACCGCAAGGGCGCCCAGATGGGGAAAGGGAAGAGGCGGGTCCAAGCTGCGATGGCTGGACGATGTGGAGGCTGACCTTCCATTCCTGGGACTGCACAACCTGGAGGAGAGCTGGGGATGGCCGTTCTGTGTGGAGGAACATTGTTGAGGGGGCCAAGGTCTTTCATGGGGCATAGCATAGGAAGAGTTTAGTATTAGAATTATTTTATTTAAAGCAAACTTATGATTATTCTTTTTATTTCTGAGTTGGTCAAAGATATTTAATGGTAGCTTCTAAATATATATATATATATATATATATATATATATATATATATATATATATATATATATATATATATATATATATATATATCATAAAGGCAATTCTTTATACTCCAGAATATATTTAAATTTAAAGGTATTATTCAATATCTGTGAACTATTACATCAAGTAGAGCCTAAATCCAGAACCTGTAAATGGCCCTCGAGAGGAATGGCAGTCAGAGAATAATTGCATTCATTAGTGAACGTTCACTCGCCGTTCGCTGTCGGTCGTTATCGAGCCGATCAATTCGGACCATTATATTCAATGTCAATACTTATTCAGTGATCGATATTTTGAGTATACACATATATTTTTATTATTTTTTAATATTATTCAACATATTTTAGATGAATATATTCATAAAGTTGTAATAATTATGGTGTATAAAGTATAAATACATTTAACTGAACAACTACCCAGCTTAGCTGCCGAAAATTAATTGGTCCGTGATTAAACTGATAAACTAGTTTGTAACTAGTTACTTAACTGGTACCACGCATCGTGTTAGTATAATATACGGAAGAGTATAATCGAACTCCCTACAGGGGAATCTTGAAAAATGATGGTATATTACTAAATCAATACAAATTGCTTTTTGACTCATTTACTATTCAGTAGAATACATAGGTTTATATATCCACTTAAAGTAGAGCAGATAAATTTATGTTAAAAGAAGTAAGAAATGTAACCTAGAATTCGTTGCTTGTTTTTCTTAACAACAACAACAACAAATAGGAATGGCGCTACTAGCCATGTATTGTAGAACCTTGGTCTCTTCCACTATCCTTCTCCATTAGGTTCTTGAGGTTCGGTTTATAAATTAACAACATATTTTAGCTTATTTGCTATACAGTGAAAAAAAACAGGTTACAATAAAATTATATAAGTTACACAGGTTATTTAAAATTTAAGCTAGAAAAAAATAAATATATAAAAACATTTGTAAAAATATATAACTTCAATATAATTACAAAATATGAAAAAGTATGAAACTACTTAAAATGTTACTGGTGGATATGCTGTCTACTACTAAATTATAACAATTTAAGTATACAAACTGACCTGGGAAAATTTGGGGGAAAAAAAGTTAAGGGATTTCCAAAACCTACTGGTATTCCAGGTACAGGTAGATGAAATTTCCGTTTGTTGTGTAATATGTAAATGGATAAATAGTTTATTATATATAAATGTATATTACTAATCTGAATGCATTAAATTGGAATAACATGTGTTAAGATTTAGGACGTCTGATATTTAAAATTTTCTTTTGTTATAATTTCTTTTAAACAAAACATTTTTTAACACATTTCTTCTAACATAAAACAAGAGACTATTATAAAACATTCAAACAATATCAATCTAAGTTTACTCCTCCCACACTTTCTTAACATTATGTTAAGAAATAGGAATGGAAAAATGGCACACAATAATCAAGATAATGCGAACATTCTTGCAGAATACTTTAAAGAGTTACTTAATTGTGAGGATCCTGTGGAATATCTAGAATTTGACTCTAACCAAAAAAATAAAACTCCATTACAGAAGATTATACCACCAGAATATAATGAAGTGAAAACAGCAATTAATGCACTTAAAAACTACAAAGCAGCAGGAGAGAATCAAATAGTTGCAGAAATATGGAAGAATGCTAATGATCAGACTATTCAAAACCTACATAAATACATCATTGATATTTGGAATACGGAGAAGCTTCCTGAAGAATGGAATACAGCAATAATCCACCCATTGCATAAAAAAGGTGATCCAAATAATTATCGGGGATATCCTTACTTGATATTACATACAAGATTTTATCCAAGATTATATACACAAGGATCCAAGAACAACTTGACCAAGAACTTGGAGAATATCAAGAAGGATTTCGACCAGGTAGAAGCTGTCCAGATCAGATCATTAGTTTAAAATGGATAATGAAATACCAAAGAATTCGAAGTAAGGGTCTAGTAATCACGTTCCTGGATTTTAAAAAAGCATAGACAGTATCCATCGTGAATCATTGCTGGAAATCCTTAAAGAATTTGGTTTACACCAAAAACTTGTCAACCTAATTAGTATGACCTTTGAAAATAGAAAAGCAAAAGTAAAATTTAGAGGTGAATTATCAGAATCATTCACTATAAGAACTGGACTCCGACAAGGAGACGGACTTTGTTGTTTAATTGCGTATTAGAGAAGGTTATGCGTGAATGGAACAAGAAATGCCAACCAACCATCAGGATCGGTAGAAATATTAAACTCAACTGCCTTGCTTTGGCGGACGATTTGGCATTACTTGCTAACACAATTGAAGAGGCTAAATTCCAAATTGAGCAACTAGAAATTATAGCAAGAAAAGTGGGATTACAAATTTCATTTGAAAAAATAGAAATGATGCCAACTTTTGTTGTTGATTTACCAGTCATTCAACTGAACAATAAGAAACAGATTATAGTCCAGTCAATGAGTGCTGAAATGAGGGCCGTAGAGTGCATGGAATATCCGATAATTTTTGACTTATTAGCTTCATTAGGAATAGTTGGAAGGTAAACATACTAAAAGTCCCCACCGCTGGGGGGTGAGCTAACGGTGGGGGGGAGGGGAGAAGTTCCATTATTTTGGTTTTTCGATAATATATCGAAAACTGTTGGCTCTAGAAAAATATGTTTTAAATAAACATAAAAGCTAATTAAATTTACTATAAAATTTATTATATATAAATTTGTCGTTATTTTAACCGTTTACGAGATATACGTTATTGAAAATAGGTGATTTCGGGGAAAAAAACAAATGTCACCTCACTTTTTGTCAAACTTTTGCTTCTATTACGTTCCACAATCGTTTCTCAGAAAAAACGTCAGAATCAAAATTGTAGAGCAATAAATGTACTTTAGTTTCATATATACGTTTTTGGTATTTGCTTTAAATGTTTAACAAAAAGTGGGGTAAACATTTTTTTATTTCTAAAATTGTCGATTTTTAATAATGTATATCTCGAAAACCGTTGGAATTTCTACGAATAGGTATATAATTAATTTTACAGGAAATTTAATGAGCTTTAATATTGATCTGCTACATATTTTTCTAGAGTCCACCGTTGTCGAGATATAATCGAAAAACAAAATTGGGACCTTCCCCCCTCCCCCCACCTTTAGCTCACCCCCCAAGGGCGGGGACTTTTAATATGTTTACCTTTTAACTATTCCTAAAAAAGCTGTGAAGTCAAAAATTACCGCATATGTCATGCACTCTACACCCCTCAATTCGGCACTCTTTATCTGGGGTTGCACATCTCTGAAAAAACAAGTTTATTGATACTCATTACGAAACTAATTGTTCGATCCGAAATTTATATTTTTTATCTGAAAGCTCCTTAAATTTACTATAAGAACCTATATATGAAATTTTGATTATGTCACGTTATACACTCAAACCAGCCCACTGAATTTGTGACTATCGTCATACTTAGCTAAAACATACATATTTAGCGTTCAGGTTTGGGTGTATTACGTGACATAATCAAAATTTCATATATAAGGCATGATAGTAAATTTTACTGGATTTTTGTTGAAAAAAATAAATTTCAGATCTGACAAATAGTTTCGGCGTTATGGTGAAAACTATGCCAAAAAAACTTGGACTTAAAATAGTAAGCGGTTTTTAACGTGCTGGTATGGGTATTTGATGGGACTTGATCAACATTTCATATATAGGTCCTTTTAGTAAATTTAAGGAGCTTTCAGATAAATAATAGAAATTTCGGATCGAACAATTAGTTTCGTAAGAGTATCAATAAACGTATTTTTTCAGAGATGTGCGACCCCAGATAAAGAGTGCCGAAATGAGGGGTGTAGAGTGCATGACATATGCGGTAATTTTTGACTTCACAGCTTTTTTAGGAATAGTTAAAAGGTAAACATATTAAAAGTCCCCACATCTGGAGGGTGAGCTAAAAGTGGGGGGAGGGGGGAAGGTCCCAATTTTGTTTTTCGATATCTCGACAACGGTGGACTCTAGAAAAATATGTAGCAGATCAATATTAAAGCTCATTAAATTTCCTATAAAATTAATTATATTCGTATTCGTAGAAATTCCAACGGTTTTCGAGATATACATTATTAAAAATCGACAATTTTAGAAATAAAAAAATGTTTACCCCACTTTTTGTTAAACATTTAAAGCAAATACCAAAAACGTATATATGAAACTAAAGTACATTTAATGCTCTACAATTTCGATTCTGACGTTTTTTCTGAGAAACGATTGTGGAACGTAATAGAAGCAAAAGTTTGACAAAAAGTGAGGTGACATTTGTTTTTTTCCCGAAAATCACCTATTTTCAATAACGTATATCTCGTAAACGGTTAGAATAACGACAAATTTATATATAATAAATTTTATAGTAAATTTAATTAGCTTTTATGTTTAGTTGAAACATATTTTTCTAGCGCCAACAGTTTTCGATATATTATCGAAAAACCAAAAAAATGGAACTTCTCCCCTCCCCCCCACCGTTAGCTCACCCCCTAGCAGTGGGGACTTTTAGTATGTTTACCTTCCAACTACTCCTAACGAAGCTATGAAGTCAAAAATTATCGCATATTCCATGCACTCTACAATGTGTTTATTGACTGGACTATTAAACTAGTTAAGAAGTTCAAATACCTTGGGGAAATAATAACATGGAACACAAATGAAAAAGCAGCAATAGAACACAGATCAACTAAGTTGAAGCAAGCACAAAGACTTACCTGGCCAACTTAAAAAAAGAAATCTCTTTCGATAAATACTAAGTTGAAACACTATAATTCCACAGTTAAACAGAGGCAACATATGCTAGTGAAACGTTATTCAAATTAAATGTTAAATCTACAACAGACAAAGTACAAAAAACTGATAGAAGAATTATCAGAACAATTATTAACAAAAAAAACACCAAGTTGATGGACAGTGGAGATTGTTGCCTAACAACATAGTCTACAGTGAATGTCAGTCTTTGGTGTTAAAAATAATAACTACAAGGCGTAAAAGAAGAATGTTCGAATTCCTTTTTTTTTTGTCACATATCAAACGTGGTGAGACTGACCGGAAACCTGGACTTATTGCAATCTTTAAACGAAACTATTTGAATAGCCATTTTTTTGATTCAAAAAAAATAAAATGGACGAAAATAATAATTGGTTCACGAAAGAAGTTTTTTCAGGATGATTTGAAAGAATTTCAGAATCCCAAACGATATAACTCACATCGAGTGCAAGAACATAAATCAGAAGGGAAGACAGAGAAACAGAGAAGCTACCGACAACATATGATTTGAGTTTCGAAAAAAGAATCACAGGCACGCCAAAAAGTATAAGTCTCGAACTAAAAACAGTTGGAAAAACGGTAAACTGATTATATACTATAACGCAACACTTCAACAATTTCGAAAACACGAAAACGAAATGGGGCAGCCAGGTCGGAGAGGATGAGAAAGTTCTGGGAGCAGAAGGGTTATAATGCAAGTATCTTCCGGATGTACTTCTTTTTTTCTTTTTTTTTCTTTTTTTTTTAATAATATAAAAAGAAATTGGATTGGCTGATCAGTTCGATATTCTGTTGTTCTACTCGTGCCTACAGTTCAAATCCTAGGACCCGTAGGTATATAAAGAGTTTGTTATCAAAGCAATACTGAGAAGTCCTATATAGTAGTCTATGCAATATCCTGAAGCTTTTTATGTTCTTGCCTTTTGTAGTCATGTGTGAGGTTTCCATGTTTGTTTTTTTCAAGGTAGAAGCAAAGATACCTTTCCAGCGAAAGGTAGTAGAATAACATTGAAGTTGACAGGGGAGCAGGATTGGTAGCGGAGGGTAAACTTTATCAAGTGCGGATTAGATTCGTTTACTTTGATCTATCCACCATTTGATGCAACAATCTTCAGTGAGGGATAAATATCTTTTTTAACTGTAGATCAATTAAAAATCGTTGAACTTTTTTCTATTAAAATAAAGTTTTGTTTTTTTTAACCTTCATTTATCGGAAAAATTTTACTATCTGCCTCACTCAATGGAATAAGTAATAAAGATGAAAATGATTTTATTCATATAATTACATTAAAAAAAGAATAAAATATCTGTATTTAATTTATTACAACATAAATTAAAAAAAAAAGTAATAATGAAATCAATCAAAAAGTTTGAAAATATAGTATAGGTGATTATAGGATATATTTTATGAATAAGATGGTCTGAAATGCGGTCAGGAATAATAAAACACTTGTCCTTGTTTAAAAATCTTTATATCCAGGGACGAAGTTTCGACCTGGTTTGTAGGTCTTCTTCTTTATGGCTAAAAATAACAATAACTGGATGTGAACAAATGTTAACACAAATTAACAAATAAATTAAATTGAATTACAAATGAATATCAAAAGTTTTAATCACGTAATTAGACATAAAATATTTACCTTATATAGTGACAGGTATAAATTAATACCTATTTAATAAATTAAATAACTATTTCATACTTAAATATGTGACTAAAACTTTTGATATTTCTTTGTAACTCAATTTACTTTATTCGTTAATTTATTTTAAACTTTGATCGCATCCAGTTTTTGTTAATTTTAGTCCTGAAGTCAAAACGTCGACACTCTGTATAAATTTGTTTATATAGAACTTATTTATATAAAAACTTGGACATGTTTTTATTACTCCTGACTTCATCCCAGACCATTTTCTTTTTAAAATAGGTTAGTAACTAAACAAGCACATAGTTCACAGATTTTTAAAAAAAAATTAAAATAGTTTGATGATTCTTACTATAAGAATAGTTCAATAATTCAACTTCAATGCGTCAATGTTTTAAAAAGAAATAATTTAAACTTACTTATCACATACGAGACTTGAAAGACTAGAAACTGTTCGTCATTTCTGACTACGTCCACATTTACTAGCCACTTTTAGGATAACCCGTACAGGTTCCAGGTTGTATCATACCTCTATGCGGCCATAGATCGATAAATCGATTAAATAAAAACAAAGAAAGCAAAAGAAAAAATTTAAATAAACCCAAATCAACAATAATACCCTTCTGCTCATTACATAAATTTGAACTTTTTTTCAACTGCTCGTCGTTTCCTATTTCAACATTCACTAGACAAGCATTCAATATTTCAAATAAATTAGTAAAACTTATTTACATTACAGTAACAAGACCAATTTGGACATACGGATTTGAGATTTAGGACTCCACTAAACCTTTTAATTCTTCTCGTATCCAATCCTTATAATCTAAAATCCTTCTTAAAAGCCTCAATGCTCCTTATTATGACACAAACAAACTTATCCATAAAGATCTTAATCGTCATTTCAGAATTATGTTGTGCTATATCCTAAAACAAGGGTTTTGGGAAATGAGATTTGAAGTTTATTTCTTAAAGTACTTTTTTATTTTGGGATAATGAGTAAATGCATTTGCAGTTAAATATTCCCAATATATTAGATAATATTTTACTACATCAAACTTACATCTTCATTGCATTAATTTAAAATTAAAACGATTTTATTCATTTGGCTATAGAACACAAATGGCTATTTTTGCATAACCTTTAAAGAAATACGGGATATAGAACATTTTTAGATCAATAAATTGTTGAATATCCCTTTGAACTGAATTCTTTTTAATAATTTGAACAGATTATTGTAATAAAAGCTCTTTTATTTTATATAAATTTTATTATTACAAAAAAAGTAATAAAGAAGTAAAAAAAATAATAAAGTGTGAATAAAGTGTAAGTATATAATTTATTTTATCTCTTTCGGTTTTGCCTTCCTTGCCTTTGGAGTTGTTTCTGGTTTATTTTATGGATATAGAACAAAATTAACGGTCTATAGAACACTATAATTGCTCAAGCTATCAATAGAACAAGATAATTCTTTAATGTAGACACAACACTTGGGTTATAGGACATTTATTTACTTAATACTCAATTATGGGCTAAGATAATACTGTTATTTAAATTGACATAACAAGAATTTTTTTTCTAAATTTTTGGAGTATATAACTCTATATACCCTAAAAATGGACGAAATGTCCCATGTGTTGCTGATTTTTCCCAAACAAGATACATATCCTTTCATAGTAAACTCTATACCCACTTGAATCTACTGGTCTCCCAACCTGTTTCATACTCAACCCCCAATAATCCCCTAAGGCGTCTGAAAAGGAGATGGCCGAGAGACCTTCTAATGTAGATTGAAATGCTACTAGTGAGTAGTTGTTTACATGTTATCTACAGGTCATTTTACTTAAATTTAAGGGTCTTTTTTACTCTTGCCATCCCAGTTACTTTTTTCTAAAACAGTGATTTATCTTATTATTAAATTAATACTAGTGAATAACATATGTTCAAAATTGATGAATTAAAATATTTTAAGTAGGTATTCTATAATAGATTCATAGAAATTTTCATTTTGAAGGCCAATAGTATCTCAATGATTCCAAATTACATTCAAATATATCCCTTTTTTCATAGCTCTTCCTATATACAAATTCACGTAAGTAGGAATCAAACAGGCTTTTTCTTGTACCACATTCCTTTTTATTTTTTATTTTTACAATTGCCCATAGCGACTCAATTCTTTGTGTGTGCGCTCCTGTATTAGGGTCGACAAAGTTTTCACTGTGATTGACAGTATAATGTCTATACCTCATACCTCGAAGATTTTAGGTATAAAATCTATACCTATATAAAATATACTCCGATAAGTCGGAGTATATTGTTGTACAAGGGCGTATAGAATATTTAATGCTACGATTTAAAAGATTCATATTTAAAAAAAGCAAGTTAAAAATGATAACTAGAACGTAACACTGAATATAAATAGTCATATGGTAGTTAGGTTATCTCTTAGCAACTGTCATTTTATCTAGATCGCATGTTACTTAGAAAAGTAACTAGGATGGCTAAAGTAAAAAAGACCCAAATTTAATTTTTGTATACAATGTATACCCTCGTAAATATCAATAAAAATATATACTTTTATTAATGGTTTAATGAATTGTTTAGTTAAACACAGTAACAGTTCAGATACAATGTAACTGACATACTTATTATAATTGTTAATAACCCACAACACAATACACAGACCCTTCTTCCCTTTGACGAGCTGAGAACAATCCATACCCTGAACATGGCTGACTGCCCCCGATGAACTGGACTCACTCATATCAAACCATTGGGCAGCTGTTGTGCTCAATATCCCTCCACACCCCTCCATTCTATTCTTCTATTCTATTTAGTGGAAGGATACAACTACAGCATTATGGCACTCTGATAATCGAGTTGTAGCAAATGATGATATATTTAATGCCGATATATTTAATAATTTCTGAGAAGTAGATTGTTGGGGGTATGCAGTAATAATAGATACACAGCAATTAAAAAATAAGTTTTTTAATTTGTAATGCCAACGTTTCACAACATGCATTGCAACCCTTCATCAGGGCTAGAAGATTCATCATTATTTATATTTACCTAATTTCCTTCCAATTTAAATCAATTCAGTGACATCCCAAGTCATCCTATCACTATCCTCCCCATTTACGCTGATGACACATGTGTATTATCAGTAAACAATGATCCCTTCCTTGCCTCCCAAACACTCCAATCTCATATCCTAAACATTCGAGAATGTCAAAAATGGAAAATCAAAATAAACCCAAACAAATCACACCAAATAACCTTTACCCTACGTCGTAAACCTACGACTTACTGTCCTACAGTATCCTTTAATGATATTCCACTTATCCCTGTTGAACAGATCCGCTACCTAGGACTCCACTTGGACAAACGTCTTACTTGGAATCCACATACAAGACTAAAACGAGAAGAATCTGCTCGTCGTTACAGACTTCTTCAACATTTACTTGAAAAACGTTCAAAGCTCCCATTTAATTACAAAGCACTCATATAAAGGACTGTGATCAGACCTATTTGGACGTTCGAAGGTGAGCTTTGGGGCTCCACAAGACCATCTAATTTATCTTGTGTCCAATCCATAACATCGAAAATCCTTAATGCACCTTAATTTGTTACCAATAAACTTATCCTCTCAATTCCCGATAATCCTCCGAGGCTTCTGAAAAGAAGATGGCCCAGAGACCTTCTAGTGTAGATTTTTTTTTGCAGAAATGCTACTGATGAGTAGTTCTTTTCAAGTTTTGGCATGTTATTGTAAACGTTTTTTTAACACATTTACTTGTTGTATACTTGTACAGTTGTAAATTTCAATTAATTGATTAAACAAAAAAAAAACTAATTCAGTAGTCAGTATGCATTATTCTTCATGGCCATTCGATATTAACTCATTAACTGGTCCTTACTATCTCATTAACTTTGTATCTACTCAGTTTTTATGTTTATCAATCATATTGTTGAATTTACTCATTAATTTTTTAATTAACTATCACTCATTTTAATTTCTTTTAATTTTAACCTTTTTTCAACTCTCTACAATTTAGTCATACCTTTTTTTTTTGTTTTCTTCTACTAGCCCTGATGAAGGCTTGCAATGCAAGTTGAAACGTTGGCATTACAAATTAAAAATTACAAATTAAAAAACTTATTTTTTAATCGCTGTGCATCTTTATGACTGCATACCCCAACAATCTACTTCTCTAAATACTTAACAGTCAACTATACCTTATCAATTTTAATAATTTCTGTAAATTTTATTTTATTTATCTAAAGAAAATTAAGTTTAACTATAATTGTGCAATACCGAAAAAATTAAGTTACGAATAGATTGCAGTGCCTTATAGACAAAATTGAAAATCTTCAGTCTGAAGCCAGTATTTTTTCACGAATTCATAAATTTTACTAAAAGGTATGTGCTAAATTGACATAAGTAAATTAAAAGATTACTTTCTAATTTCTAAGTTGTTTTTTTTCTATTAAGATGATTAAACATTTTTTTTTTCAGCAATGATCCCTTTATTGCCTCCCAAACCCTCCAATACCATATCATAAACCTTCAACAATGGTTTAAAAAATTGAGAATCAAAATGAGTCCAAATATATCTCAGCAGATAACCATTACTCGTCGCCGTTAACTAACGATTTCTTGTCCTACCATACAGTATCCTTTAATAACATTCCACTGATACCTGTTGAACAGATCCGCTACCTGGGACTCCAAAAATGCATATAATAAATTACACAAAACTATGAAAATGCCTTGTGAAGAAACTACCTATTCGTAGTAATTTCAATAAACTACCTACTTCATTAAAAGTTCAACTAGACAAACGTTTAGCTTGGAATCCTCACACAAGGCCCCAATTATAATCATGAATTATTGTAAAAACCGATTTTTCTTTTGAAGGCAAGATTCACTTTTGTATTCGCTTACTATCTTCTAAATTTTATGTTAAAAATAAACGTTTTTTTAAAGTTCAAATCAGTCTATAGCATTAAGTACACAAATAAACCTATACCTTACAATACCTCTGTATAAATTACACGCATATTATTGTGAATATTTATATTATTGTATATTTGCTTGAAGACAAATTATTATTAATGAATAATATTGTATTAAATTAAAATGAAAATTCATCCTGAAAATTATAGGACTTAGGCAGATTAGTTATTGAGGCATAAGACAAAACTTTTCTTGGGGAAGACGGCCGAGCCTTATTAAACTTGAGGAAAAACTTTTTTATTTTAGGGTATTTTCTCCGCGGTTCAAAAGTTTTCTCTGCATCGCCAAAAAGTGTGAAATTTTTATTTTCTTATCTAAATATTACAAACAAAACTTTTAACTACTCTTTAAAAAACAAAAAATAATAATGACATTAAACCTTAATAAAACCATAGCATACCATCAATTATAATGAGTAATCTCAGTTAATACGCAAGCGAGACATGGGTGCTAACAAAAAGAAGTGAAGCGCTACTCCGAGTTTGAGAGAGAAAAATACTTAGAAAGATATTTGGCCAAAAATGTCTAAATGGCGAATGGAGGATAAGGATTAATGATGAATTAATGGCATTGTTTGGTGAGCCAGATATAGTCGCCCAAATAAAAAAAAGCGAGATTAAGGTGGCTGGGACACGTGGAAAGAATGCCTGCAGAAAGATTTCCAAGAAAACTGCTAAAAGAAAAGCCAGAAGGTTTTATAACTCGACGGCGGGCACGATTGAAATGGCAAGAAGACGTGGAGCAAGACCTCCGTCAGGCAGGCGTTAGAGGATGGCGCCGCAAGGCCGCGGATCGAGAAGGTTGGAGGAGACTTATTGAGGAGGTCTTGGTCCTGCTCTAAGGACTGTCGCACCAAATAAATACATCTTAGTTAATATATACAAAGTGTTTTTAATTCAATTTATTGAATTTGACCTGCTGTGTATTAGAATTCAAAATGTTACTAAAAATATAACATCTATAATATCGTTAAATGATATTATAATAATACCACTGATCAATCAATAAATAAACAAACAAAATGGTTGTTTAAGTACTGAAAATAATTACATGGAATTACTGTCTCCGGTTACACGTTTGAAGCAGTTGACAAGTTGATATACCTTGGAAGCCTGGTATGCAACAATGACATGCAATCTGAGACAAAAAGAAGAATAGTTGCGGCTAACAGAGGTTATTTTAGGCTACTAAAATTTATGAAAAGCAGATATACAGGGTGAGTATCTCTTAGTGTAAACAAGAAATTGGGTGAAACTAGATCAAAAATGTAGCAAAATGCCGCAGACCTCACCTTTCTATTCCAATTCGTTGAAGATATACGATAAATCAAAGACTTTTTTGAGGAAACCACGTTTTTTTTTCTATAAAGGCTGTAATATCTCCATTTTGTTTAAACATTTTTCAAATTTTGACCACATTTTAGGATTTAGCATTAAATTTTCTATAATAGCGGAACGGTAGAAATGCCTTCCCCTGTAAAAGCAGACTCATCTGCCGATAAAATTCACCTCAAAAAGAAATATTCTTCAACACAATCTGCATTCAGAGGCGACAACGACAAAATGTAGGTCTATGTTCATTATTATAGACCTAAACGTTAATACTCCTTACTTTGTTAAAAACAAACATCCATAAAGATCTTAATGCCCCATATGTTGCTGATTTAGCCCAGACCAGATACCTATCCTTCCATAGTAAGCTCCATTACTACCCCAATCCACTAGTCTCCTAACTTGCTTCCAACTCCATTCCCGATTATCCTCCGAGGCTTCTGAAAAGAAGATGGCCTAGAGACCTTCTAGTGTAGATTTATATTCAACTGCTACTGATGAGTCGTTCTTTTCAAGTTTTGGCATGTTATTGTAACCATAATCAACCTATTAATAGATGTATATATTGTACAGTTGAAAATTTCAATAAATGGATTAAAATATATATATATATATATATATATATATATATATATATATATATATATATATATATATATATATTTAGTTGAAAAAAAAGTTTCACTTTTATAAAATTAACTAACGAAATTAATAAAAATGGAAAAGAGAAAACATTATAATCAGAAACTAATAATAATGAATCATAGAAAACTAATAATACGGATAGATTAGCATGATAGATTCTGTGTTGTTGATTGCTGTTCATATTGCGAGTCGTTTTCCTTCTTTATTATTCTTTTATATCTTATATTTTATTTATAGAAGTTCCTAATAAGTATCTTCTATATTACTTGAATATTTTTCCTCTCGAGAAGGCTAAGTATTTCTCGCTATTATTATTTATTTTTTCTTTTTCTTTTCTTTTTTTTTTTTTTTTTTTTTAACCTGTCGGTGTTCATAACAGTCGCTGTCATGTAGTATATTTCTGTACCTCGGAGGTACAGAACACTAAATCACATTTCCGTAACTTTACAGGAGAGCAGTTTAACCCTCCAGCATTCGCAACTAACACCAATAGTCGCAACGATTTGACAGATCACCTCTTGAAATTCAATTGTTTTACTGATCATTTCATCACTTTTAATTTTCTCATTTACTTTATTTGATTTTTAAAGGAATGATATAATAATACACATTATTAAAATAAGTAATACAAATAGTATTTATCTGTTATAACAACTTTTAACTATTTTTCTGTTATCACAACTTTTTAACTATTATTTACTTCACTAATTTTATTTATACAATTTCATGTTAATGAAATAGGTAATAAACATATTATTTATCTAGAATAACAACTTTTAACTATTTTTCTGTAATCACAACTTTTTAATATTATTTACTTCACTAATTTTATTTATACATCTTTGACAGGCAATTTTTGAATGTTCTAAACATAAATACATTTTACATTGTTCACAAAAGTATTCAGTCAGCCTTCGTTTTTTACATAATTCATAACGTCGTCTTATAGAGCTTTATGACTTGCTTCAGGTGGAGCATCCTCTTTTCTATTATACATGAAACATAAACAAACTCTTTCCTATAAATGAATTATTGGTAATGCATTCCTCATCACTAGATACATCATCTTTCTGTTCAGTATCTGAATGCTCAATTCATTCTTCAACAACGTCTGTTTCACTTTCAGAATCTGTCTCACATTCATCAAAATTTTCTACATCACTATTATTCTCCGCATTGCATAGAATGATTTTACGAATCGTGTCAATATCGTCTGGATTTTCAAAATCGAAGGTGCGCTTACGATTCATAATGTAATAATGATATAATAAAATCTGTCGCGTCAGTAGTCGCAATGAGGCTAATAGATCTTGTCCCGGTAACAGCGGAATATTAACTAAATAACTAAAAATCTAGAGGGAATATTGAGGATTTTACGTCACTAATGCATTCGAGGAATGTTAGCTGAAAGGTACTGAGTCGCTTATCTCATTATAAAAATCCTACTGGGAATACTAGGCAGATAATATCTTGGGTGATCTGTCAGATCGGTTGCGAATACTGAAGATTTAAAGAAAAAAAGATTTCATTTCCTGAACTGTCAGTTATACTTATATTTACGAAATAAATCTAGATTTTCCCATCCAGGCTAGAACAGGTTGGTAGCCCGTCCTTCCTGTACTAATTGCTACCCGTCCTTGCTGTACTAATATGCCCTCCCCCCCAAGTAAATAAATAAATTAGAATATTTTTATGTGTCTTACTTTACAATTAATTTGTCAAGGACATAGAATTCTTTACGTCTGTATAAAGGGAATGAGGAAAAAATATTTCGGTGTAGTTACTATGACTGAAATTGATATGGTCAAATACCTAAATGGTGAAGACTGGGCAGCTCTAGTGAGTTACCTGAAAGAAGCCTATTTCTACCGTTCCTTTCTTGTTCAAAATTTTAATTATTAATAACCTGATAATTCTTTGGATGTCATTGATTGATAGTATATGTTATAAATAAAAATAATAATAATTAGATATTATTGAATTGTATAATAATGGGTGGATATATATTATTATTTGAGATATAATAGAGATATTGTTATAGGATATATGATAATTATGATATTGTTGTGTAAGATATAATTAATGATAAATAATTGATTATATAATAGGTAATTAGATTGTATTGTATTTTTTTTTTGGATTGTATTGTTTGTGAATAGATTATTTAATAAATCAATAAATATTTACATATTTAAAAATAAATAAACAATAACAATATAAAATCATTTTCAAATTAAAAGCGCTCCTGACAGACAGCCGTAGCTATGTCAGTAACATTACTTTGAACACTTTTGTAAATAAAAAATTCTGTAGATTTTATTAATAAAAGTATTTTCTATCTATCTATCTATCTATCTATAAAGGGAAAAAAGGTGAATCAGAATACGTAATAATATATTTTTGGTAAAAAAATGACATAGTGTTCTGTACTTCCGAGGTACAGATTTTTAAATATTTGTGGAGTCTTTTTTGTCACATGTCTTTATTACTTTAGGAAAATTAGGTAGTGATAAGTCTATATAACTATTATTATTTCTGCATTCCATAAATATATAATAGGAATTGTAATAGAAATATATATAAGCACATACACATATAGAAGGTGTATTCTATTTGGTAAACTCTTATTCTATATAAAAGGGCTTAACCTATGAATGGAAGTTAGTCCTCCAATAAAATATAAAAATACAGCAAATAATAAATACCAAATTTATTTATAAGAATAATCTGGTATTTTCATTTTACAGGCCAGTATGTAATTGTGTATGTATTTAATAAAAGATGCTTTTGAATAAATTAGGAAACTTTACTCCCAATCTAGTATGAGTCAGTTACGCTTGAATTCCTAAAACACCGAACAATTCTTTTGTACTAAAAATAATATTAAATAACAATATTACTAGGATATAATATAAACAAGAGAGAGTGACCGGTATTATTAAAATTAACAATTTGTTTTCTTACGAAGAAACACTGTCACCAGCAGAGGACATTGATTACAATTCCGGCTAGGAATATAAATTACTTTCGCCTCCGGCCTGGAGTTGACAGAGATGTCTTTACCAGTTTGTTTTCAAAATCCTTCATCCCTGTCACTGGGAATAGTGTCCCAAACGCTGAATAATTCTGTTTCTGTTTTTTTATTGGAGTGTCAGAAAGGTTTATGAATTCACTTCTTTTTTATATAGTCAATTGATCAAATAAAGAAGAATGACTGTTTTGATTTAATTGAAACATTTTCTTTCTGTTCGAGAAAATAAAATGGAGGACATTATATCTTAGAACAACAAAATACATTTTAGAGTTTTTAATTATAATTTCTTTTTTAACCTGAATATTTTAACAAAAGTAAGTTACCCCCTTCATTCACCAGTGGCTTCATTTATGAAAGTTTGAAGATGGAAATCATTGAAATTTATTTAAGGAATAGGCGAATTCTTTATTTTAACATAAATGAATGGTTTGTAACTATATCTCTCTCTCTCTCTCTCTCTCTCTCTCTCTCTCTCTATATATATATATATATATATATATATATATATATATATATATATATATATATAGAGATATAGAGAGAGAGAGAGAGAGAGATATAGTTACAAACCATTCATTTAATATATATATATATATATATATATATATATATATATATATATATATATATATATATATCAAAATTATATTTTGTAGACCCTTATATAATTAACTATTTTACAATAATCGGGTTATAGGTCCTTTATATTTAACAATATTTTGTTTAAACAATATTATTATTTATCTATTATATATATATATATATATGTATATACAAACAAAATATTGTTAAATATAAAGGACCTATAACCCGATTATTGTAAAATAGTTAATTATATAATTTCTAAGGGTCGACAAAATATAATTTTGATATATATATATATATATATATATATATATATATATATATATATATATATATATATATATATGTTTAGTAAGGTTCTTGAGTTTCAGTCATAAAAAAAATAAATAAAAAAAACAACTATTTTGGCAACGTTTCGAGACTATATTGTTCTCATAATCATGCCCTACAGTGAAAAAACAGGCTACAATAAAATTATATAAGTTATACTAGTTATTTCAAAACTAACTAACAGAAACTAAACTTCAAAACTAACAGAATATAGAGGAGTATGAAGCTACTTACAATGTTACTGGTGGATATGAATATACTAACAATTCTAGTACACAACTAACCTAGGGGAGTGAGTTGAAACAGACAGTTAACAAGGGTTAGTGGGGAAAAACCCTATTTCTTAAAAATTATGTTAAAAGGAGTGTGTGGGTAATATAGGATATGTTGTTTGCATATTTGTAGGATATGTTGAAATTTGTTTACATTTTTTCGTCCTCTATTCGTTTGAAATAAATCAAAATTTGAGCAAGATCCTTCATCTTAATGAAATATGTTTTAGCAGTTTTTCTCATATTATTACTAGTAGATGTTTGTTCATGTCCTGCTAACTACCACTACAACACTATGCATTACAATTCACCGAAGGATAACAAGAAGACAGGACATTATAGCAGCAGCTAAGGAATGGAGATGCTACAATGCTACCAATTAATTTAGAACAGTGAAATAACAATTATATATAAAACATAATAATAACTGATCAGAATAGATCCTACTGGAGGGACCTAGGGCAGGGGGGATGGGAGATTGGTGTCCCGGGGTTCCTGGGGCTGTGGGGGGGGTGGGGAGACGTACCTTTCTCACAGGGCGTTTTAGCTCCGAGGATTGGGATGATGTGGACTTTTCCATGAATAACATATTGTAAACATTGGTGGATTGTACCGATGTAGTAAGGATTTAAACATGGTTTTTATCTACATCCTCCGATCAATCTTCGTGATGAAAAATTCAAAATATATAAATAAAACAAAAACATGTGGGATTGGGGCGTCTCCTATACTCCTGGCCGTCCCCTGTGGGCTCCTGGCTCCTTGACTTCATGCCTTCGGCTCAGTCGGGTTCTGCCCAGAAGGACCTTCAAATCATTATATAATATTTTTATACTTACTGAGCGTTGATGACCTAGATGTTTTACGCTCTAAAACTCTAATGAACAACAACAACAACAGTGAAATAACGGGCGGCCATGTTGGGAATTCAAACGAGCTCTGTCTACACCTCTTCATTAGTTCTCGCCAATGTTAACAGGTGTTCTACTGTAATAATACATATAATATACATACACACACATAATATATGTGTGTTTGTGGGTATGTGTGTGAGTGTGTGTGTGTGTGTGTGTGTGTGTGTGTGTGTGTGTGTGTGTGTGTGTGTGTGTGTGTGTGTGTGTGTGTGTGTGTGTGTGTGTGTGTGTGTGTGTGTGTGTGTGTGTGTGTGTGTGTGTGGGTGTGTGTGTGTGTGTGTGTGTGTGTGTGTGTCTAACATTGTTCGGTCCGTATTAGCAACAAGTATATCTTCCTATCATTTAAAATTGTTTGTAATTTAAATTATTTTTAAACAACAAAAAGAATATAATCTTATAATAACTATTAGAAATCAGTTGGGAAGAATAATATCAATGTACAATTTTTTTTTTTTTTTTTTAATATATAAAAATATAACCGTCTTATCAGAGAAAAGCATAATGATGTGAAGATAAGTTACTTCTCTCTTGAAACATTCGTACAAAAAAGAAGGCATTTTGCCTTGAATTCTTTAGTTAAAATACTAATCCGCCAAATGTGGTCAGCCTATTGACAAAATACATTGACATCCCAATGCTCTCATAAACGATACGGTGGCGACGCTCTGTCTGATTATACCCAGAGAAGGCTGAAAAGGAGCAGGATGAGACACCTCCAGGACTAAATAAGAAATAATTGAGACAGGAGGAGCTAAGCGGGGTTCTGGTTCTTTTCGATCCTCAAAGCCACTGATTCAGTACCAGTAAATGTGTTAATAAATGATTAAAAGTTTTGTTTTTTTTTAATTCTATTTATGTATTGTAACTCTCCTTTATTTTTTCTATGTTTATTAGTTATCGTATATAAGTCTTGATTATCCAGATGTAATAGGCATTTAAGTAACCTGTATTTATATATTATTTTAGATTTATTTATTACACTAGGTTTTGTTATCATAACAGTCAGGGCTGGCCACTAAAATATTTTTTGTTTTAATTAGAATAGAATCACCGAAAAAATCTTGTGAAATCAACTAAATAAATATAGTCATCCTTTTATTGAATATTCATGAGATGAAATTGTGAATTAAAAAAAAAACAAAAAAACTGTTAGCCAATCTATAATTATGGAGGCCCAAGTCCGTTGGTAAACAATGACAGGAAGGAATTTGCAAATCAAACAAGTTTATGTTCACAATGGAGGCAGCTATATTGGGATTTAGGCCGCAGTAAATAAAAAAAAACTTGAACCTCTCAATAATATTTTTTTTCACTTTTAAAGCTACTTTATATAATATTAAAATATACCTTATTTTAATATTATTCTTTTTTATTATTATTAAAAATACTTTTAATGTACCTTATCTTTTTTTCTTTAGTCTATCGTTTGTTATTGTAATTTTCTTTCATGACATTCTCAATGGATTATAGAAGCTTTCAGCGTTGAATATTTAATTTTATGATTAGCGGGCAATTTTAAAATCTTTTCACTACATATCTTTTCAATAGTTCCTCGTATGATTACTTAAATAATGTTTTAAAATATATTAAAGTTATTGTATGGTGATTTCCATATTTTTTTTTCGTTATCCTCTGTTGCTCACTTTCCTTCTCGAAGTCCTCATGCAGCCATTCCTCCCTTTACACAAATGAACTCTTTATAGATTTTTTCCTCAACTAAACTTCTCAATGACTGTGCCCTAATGGGAACTCAAAACAAAATACTGTAGACAAAATATAACAGACTATATAAGTACTCGTATAAACCAGAACCAATATAGAGTATAGCCCAGTTTTTGTTTTTTTTTACTATTTAGTCATTCCATATAAACAAAAAAAAATCTATTTTATTACATTTTATAGTTTATATATGAATGACTTATTTTCATGTAATTTCTTACATGTATGTAAAATGCATAGCGTAATTTCACATTTATCATGTAGCCTGATATAACCTTCCTATTTAATACTTGCGCCGGCTCGGTGGCAGTATTGTTCTTCAACTGTACCGCAAGACTGACCGGTGTGGCGGGTATGGTATACTCAGCGCCGGCCTTCATCCTCTGCTCTTTGTATAAAAGCTTTGTACATTTCAACCAATTGAATTATTATTGGCCATTATAAAAATAAATAATTAGGTATCACAAACACATTAAAAGTTCATATTTAACATAGACATAAAAAAAAACTAATATGAAAAAAAAAAATATTGTCAGCAATGCAAATTTCAATACCTATATTTGAAATAAAATAAAATCTATAAAGAATCAATAAAAAATAAAATTGATAAAGGTGAATACAATTTATTATAAAAATAAAGTTTACAAGTTGTTGTTTTAAAATATATATATATGTGTGTGTGTGTGTGTGTGTGTGTGTGTGTGTGTGTGTGTGTGTGTGTGTGTGTGTGTGTGTGTGTGTGTGTGTGTGTTAATATATATAAATTTCTTGACTGTTACTATTAAATGTTTAGTAAGGTAGTTGAGGTTCAGTCAATAAATAAAAAACAACTATTTTGGCGACGTTTCGAGACTACATTGTTCTCATAATCGTGCCCTGCATCTTAGTAGGAATGTCCTAGTATTCTTAACACTTGCTAGTATTCTATTGAATTTCTGAAGTTCAACTGTCGAACTGACAGTTTAATTTAAATATATTTGCGTACTTTATTTATTATTATCAAATATAAAATAATCAATTGTAAAATGTTAATTATCAATATGTATTTATTAAAATCTCCCAAAATTATTAATTCCAATTGAGTACTGTTTGGTGGGATTCATTATTCTAATTTTAAAAAATGGCGAAAGTGATAACAATTACATTAATTGATATTTTTTCTCGGACTTACTGTTTAAGCCAGGTATTAAACAAAACACATTATAATTAGGTGTTATGATGAAACACATACACTATTAAGGTTAATATCTATAATCAATTGACCAACACGAATTCACTATAACCTAAAAAGACATAACAAGGTAGTAATATTTGTTTTTTTCTTCTTATTCAAGCATCTGATAGAACTGATTAGTATGCTGTGAAATGCAGCAATACGTAGGATTAGTGATGGGTCGTTCTGGGTGGAACGGAACTTGGAACTGGTTCCAGCTTTGAACCGGTTTGGAACGAAACGAATCCACCTGGAACGAAAACCAACGCCAAAAGATCTCTCGTTTCGTTCCAAACTGGGTTAAAGCTTGAACCAGTTCCAAGTTCCGTCCCCCCGGTGTAGTAGAATTTAGATTGCACCTCTGGTTTCGTTTTACCCAAGGTCGTTCCGACTGCTTTGTTGCGTTGATCCTGCCGCTGTTGATTCCTCCCCTTCTCTATCGCTGCACCACCATACGCATGGGCATATTCAAAATAAACAACTTTCGGTTCTGAGAAAAGAACCACACAAGGTTTTACTGCATGTGTAATTAAATACTTTGTTCGCTATTTGTTCAAAGGTTGTGAACAAGAGTTGATTACTCGTTATCTCGCTGAATTTTTCACTATACTTGAACTAATATTTTTCAACAAAAAAAAAAATCGTTGATGGAATAAAACTAGTTTAAAAGTTTACATTTTTTTAATAAGCATACTTAGCTATTTAAATTTCTTCATATTATAGTACCTACAACATTTTTAATAATAAAATAGGAGGAGGACGTTAACAGCTCGAAGTCACAAGGGATGGAATTAAATTGTATAGTAAGTAGGTACTGGGTTAGCCAAACTGACGTGGAATGGAACGGAAATTGGAATTGATTCCATTAGTGGAACGAACTTAAAATATTATTCTACTTTAAAGTCGTTACGGCCCTTCACTACATAGGATATATTAAAACAGCATTTCTTATTAATTAGAGTTTATGTCTATATTTTAATAACAGAAATGGAATGTTTATAATATTCATATCTTTTTCCAACGCATTCATAATAATTCATGAATGATTCATGAACAAACATTTTTTCGTCATATATTTGTCTTCTGTACGGTGCACTTTGTGTGAGAAGCTGCTACAGCCCTGATCCCCTCAAAGTGGAGCAAACCTTATAATCAGAGAGGATGGACGGAAAGGGGGGGGGGGGGGGGGGTAACTCCTTGGGTAAATTGTGAAGACAGATGAGATTACCTCGCCCGCTTTTTAATCTGTAGCAGTTCCCAGCGAGCGAATGGACCTAAATTTTAATAACGGTGCCGGTGGAACATCTAATCAAGAAAAGTTGTCCGGCCCCTCGGCCAATTTGAACCGCTCTTATTACAACCGCCTCGGAAATACTAAAAGATCCAGGAGAGTGTTAGTCCTTCAAGATTTTATTTTTATTAGTTCCCTCTAAAAGAGTTTTATTCCAGACCTACCTGAGGTAGAAGCAATAAAGCAACTGTACTATACCGAATTCAGAATAATAGAGCTATTTCAAAGTTACGGTTTGGCCAACACTAGGGGAAAAAAAAAATCATTGCGTTATATAAAAAAATACTTCATATTGCTTATCAACTTTGATTAAAAAAAGTTATATCATACCTATTACAATAATAATTATTTCTCTGATTTTTAATCAGGAATTTTCATAAAATGCAAATCTGTATTCAAATCTAGTTAGGCAAAATAGATATTTTCTTCATAGATATAAATATATATATATATATATATATATATATATATATATATATATATATATATATATATATATATATATATATATATATATATATACTTTATTGACTGAACCTCAATCAAACAAGTGAAATGCAATGACAATTAAATAAAAAAATAAACTTTATGCTGGGACTTACTGTCCCCTAAGAATATAAATAATGCACAGTAAAAAAGTACAATTGTCTGGCCTATTATTTACAAATTAGATGCTTCTGTAATTACAGCATACATTTTTTACAGGAAAAAAAATAAATTAAATTTTAAAATATAAAAATAAATAAATATATGAAATAATAATTATAAATATATGTTAATATAAATAAATCGTATATATATATATATATATATATATATATATATATATATATATATATATATATATATATATATATATATAAGCATATAAAAAAAAGAAAGAGAAAAAAAAAGTAATTTTAAGTATTCATTTGATTATTGACATATTTGCGGAAGATTGATTGATTGATTGATTTGACAGGAATAAATTATTTTAAAAGGAAGTTATGGAAGCTGCTTTACAAATAGAAGTGGGTAGGGAATTCTAGAAGGAGGTAGCACGAATGATGAAGGATTGGTCAAAGGAAGCGGTTTTATGTGAGGGTATATATAGGTTAAAAGGTTGGGATCTTGTATTTAGGAGGTGGATAGAAGAACGCATAGTTAATAGGTCAAGAATATAGGAAAGTTTTTTGGTTTTAGAGATTGTAATAGAAAAGTTCCCAGAAAGTATTGCCGTCGGAATTGAGGAAAGAGCCATCCAAGCACAGAATATCGGCAAGTAACGTGTGACCGCCTGGGGATCCCGAAGATAAATCTAATGAAACAGTTCATCAGTCTCCCCAGCTTTATCTTGAGATCCACAGACAGTCCGCCAAAAACCAAGCAACCGTAATTAAAGCAAGGGAAAACAAGAGAGGACGCTAGGAGTTGACGGCTACTCTGGGTAAAGGAATCTCGAGATCTATACAGTTGTTTTAAGGATTATGTTGGACTTTTTGGAAAATTGGGCGATATGGTTATTCCAGGATAGGTGATGATCAAAGGTAACTCCTAGTGTTTTAATAGAGTTTTGGAAATGAATAGGAAGGTTATAACATATAAACTAGTATAACACTTCTAGGCCTCTACAAACAATGAAAGAAATTAAAAGCAATTGTGATTCGTAATAAGACTCAAAATGACCCCACAAAACACAGCCTTTGTTAACAGAATACAAAAGAACGATTACCTGTTCGCAGGCGAAATAAATTGGATAATTCTCACCAGACTGAAAACTGCACGCATGAAGGTGCGCCAAAATGGGTTTAGCGCTCCGCTCAATGGGTTCTGGAAATGGGTTTCCGCGGGGTCGTTAAAGAACCCATCAGCCCCGCCTCATATTGAAAACAAATGGCTAGTTCCAACCCTTTCAACATCTTCTTTCATGAATAGCTGTGTATTACTGACATATATACATTTATATGTACACTATAATATTTTTATGCACATATATATATATATATATATATATATATATATATATATATATATATATATTTATATATATATTAGGGGAGTGGGCTTTTCTCTTTTGAATCACCACCCCAATTGAACGCTGGTAAAAAATTACTATCAGCCAAATGATGCCCAATCATAAATTTGAGAAGAAAAATAAAGAATTTTACCAATTTACTGTAATTGAAATAAAATCAATAAAATGTAAAGAAAATTAAAACCGTTATAAAGGAACACCACTTGTAAAGAGCAGAAGTTGAAATTAAACAAAAATCAATTAAAACTAATAATCGATTACTTATTGCGATGTTATGAAAAAGGAACGATGAATCCATGAAAACTTCTCCAAACTTTGTTTTAAAACTATTTTGATAATTAATGAATTGAGAAAATAGCAGTATAAATTTAACTATGACAGAATCTGGTTCAAGTTACGTAGGAGAATAGGGTTTAAATACTTGGTAGATGTCTAGTGGTAGTCTCCTCAGCATTCGGTGGGTTCTCGAAATAGGCAGTGGTGAGAGACGATCGTGCAGGGATATTTAGAACTAACCAGAAATATTTAGAGCTATCAACAGTGTTGTATTTATAATAAATAACATAATATCTTTCTCACTATGTGAGATGATGCAAGGAATATTAATAAAAAAAATTAAACTCTCGGGTTTTAACAATATTTTATATATATTGTTAAAACCCGAGAGAAAATAACCTTTTTTAATGACACCTTTATTTTTTAAAAATACAATAAGAGTTGTACAGAACACATGAATGTCGTATAAGGACTACAACGTGATATTCAGAGTGGTTGAAAGTGAAGAAATAAATAAAGCAAAGTAGTATTCTGTCACCGGTATGTGTCATGGATATTATGTCATGGAAGTTATGTTGAGATAAGTAAAGAACATCAATAAAGGAATAATGCTATAATTTTTGCGAACTACAAAAAGATGTGGGATAAAGACAGTCAAGAGTTACAAAGCAGTTGAATAACTGGGTACGAATAAGGAAGGATAGATGTTTGTTTATAAGCCAGAAAAAGAGTGAAGTAATGGTTGTTATGCTGGACGGTTATTACTGGAAGGACCTGCATTAAAGAAAGTATTTCACATATTTAGGTTCAGTAATATCAAGTGACTGTAAAATGGAACAGGAAATAACAAATAGAAAAGGCAAAGAAGCAAGATTTTTCAAAGTATCAAACACTTAGTGTGGAACTAAGACATACCAAAGACAACAAAAGTTACCATGTTTAATAAATTTTTAAGCCCAATAGTTACCTACGGGCTAGAAACATGGAATATCACGGAAAAGGAATGAAAAAGAGTGCGAACCAGTGAGAAGAGTTTTATAAGTAGAATTAAGGGGAAAACATCGTGATAGAATAAGGAATGAGAAGGGGAATCGTTGAGAATAGTTTGAGAGAAAGATTGGAGAGGACGAGGCTAAGGTGGTTAAGCCATGTAAAAAGAATGGAGGAGGATAGGCTACCTAGGAAAATGGAAGAATTAATTTTAATTGGAAAAAGGCCTAGAAGACGATGGGCTGATGATGCGGGAAGAGATGTAGAAAGACGAAGAATACACTGGCGTTCAGTACGAGAAGGGATTTGGAAAGACCGCGCCCCTTGGAAAGGCTTAGTGAACATCCAGACCCAGCAGTAGTTGGAATGGAAGAGGATATGTATGTGTGTATGTAAGTATACGAAAAATAATTAAATTGAATAAAGATACATAACTTACATATTCATATGTTTACATTTGTTCGGACGATTGATGATTGAAGAGGTGAAGAAAAAGGAAATGCTCAACCCTTTGCACTCATCATCCGGTTATAGTACAGCAAAATAAAAATGCAGTTCCACTCAGATTATAAGTTTCACTTGTCTGGGACAGGACTCATAAACCGGGTACAGACCGGCATTATTTTTTCCAAGATCCTCTCTTGCAGATAATATTGTTTTATTGATTTTTTTTGTAATTGTTTGTTTTTGTACTATATTATTGTAGTTGATCTAATAAAAAAAATTAAACATTTTATATAAATATTATTTATTCCTTTTAAAAAAATATTGAGTATCATGCTCCCAGCCACCTGAGTGAAAGCCACGAAAAGAATGGCCGACTCATACCCGGCATATGAGCTATTTGCCAGGCATTGGGTTCGCGGCTTCGGAGTGCAAAGGGTTAAAGAATATTAGATAAAAGCATTTTCGGTTGGAGATCGTTAACCATCAACAATTTCAAAAGGGAGAGGCATTATTAGAAAGGATTTTTCAAAGGATGCAGGTTGGCGAACATACATGCTAGTGGGTTGGGTTTTAATACTTAAAAAGGAGCGCAAAGGAAGTTATAAATATAGCTTTTTTTTTTTTTTTGTTTTGAAATATTGAAATATGAATGTCCCTAGGTGTGTTGATGTCAGATATCAGGACAATGCCATCTGATTTGAGAATACCAGCAAGAGATGTGAAACGTCTAGGGATGAAGGACACTCTGAGGAAAAATTCTTCTGTTAACTTTTTGAGAGGAAATTTATTTTAAAAAGTTATTAATTATTATAAAATTTGGAGAAAAACCATATCTCGATAGATAGATATTTAATGTCGTCTACGCATGACGTTGATGTGAATCTGAAAACATTTTTTGGTAGGGCGCTGAAATAGGTGGAAGAGAATCGAATAATCAAAGAATTTTCGTACAGTCCAGTAAAATAAAGCACCAAAAGTCCGTTTTCAAGAAAAATCTGCCAAACTTTTATTCTCAACGTATCTTTATGTTTTTAGTTACGTATATATGTAATTTATATTGAATCCCGTGAAACACCCACGCTAGCATTCTAAATGTGTATATTTTGATAAAATATAAAAATTATGACATATTCAGTAGGCTAGTGTGTTTGTTTTACGGGATTTAATATAAATTATATATATGCGATATAGTAGCAAATTTAATCAGCTTTGAGATGAAAGAATGAAATTTGGGATGGGATCAATAGTTTCTTAGTTTTAGCGAAAAATGTGCCAAAAAAAAAAAAAAAAAAAAAAAGCGGAAAAAAAAAAAAAAAAAAAAAAAAAAAAAAAGCGTAGATGACATAAAAGTACGGGATCTTTAGCGTTCTGGAATGTGTATTTCAAGAGGCCCAATTAAAACTTCACATATAGAGTATAATAGTAAATTTGATAATAGTAAAAACTTTGCGTTGAACGAATAGTTTCGGAGTTATAGTGAAAAATGTGCAAAAACGTGGATTTTACAACAGTCCGGGTTTTTTAGCGTGCTTTTAAGGGATATTATTAAAACTTCATATTTAAGAGTCTAATAGTAAATTTAATCAGCTTTAAGATGAAAAAAAGTAATTTAAAATAGGAAGAATAGTTTCGGAGTTATCGACAAACAAATACAACAAACATGTTTTCTCGGAGAAGTGGGACTGACCGCCAGTTGGAAAATTTCTATACTTTTTCTCAAGACTTTATCTTCGCATTAAATGATCCGATTTCGGAGTAGTTTTTCCGTTTCGTAGGTAATAATTCTAGCTATAATTGATATTTAAAGACTTTCTTCGAAACAAAGCTTCATTTTCGTGTTATAGGTAAAAAACCAAGAAAAAAAACAACGGTATTTTGGGTGGTTTTTTGCGATTTTGGTATGAATCCGACGTCTGCCTTGGAAGCAATATTCGGATTTAGCACCCCAAAACATAAAAATACGTTGAGAATAAAAGTTAGGTAGTTTTTTCTTCAGCAAAACCTTATTTTACTGGACTAGTATCAATTACAAATTCTATAAAAATCCTTTATTTTTTAGTTTTTGCACTTTACCGTTTTAAGACAAATATTTTATAAGGTCTATAAAACATTTCCTATATTGGTGATAAACTTTCTCGGTTTAATACACACTTTTATCCTAGATCTTTCCATAAAAGTTAGGCTATTTCATAGCTGAGGCGATAGAGGGCAGAGTAGTAGAGGAGAAGGGCTCACCCGGCTCATTATAGCCTCGAGCTGTTGCTTTATAAGGGCAAAGGGCCGAGGGCTCTAGGATAGCAGGGGCTCTGAGGATATTCGGCTTATCCTTAGCCGCTATATTCGCCCTACATATGCGCTCTATCGAGGAAAAGGGTTCAGGATAAAATTTTGGGATTTGCATAACATAAGGAAATATAAATAACAAACAAGAAACATATGACAAATTTATCTTTAAGTATACCTCATTTATTTAATCACATTTCAAGTTAATAATAACAAAAAAACATGTTTGTTTTTTGTTTATAGCAACGAACTTATAACGCTAAGAGAAGTCCATTAGTGAAGTGCATCAACTCTTTATAGGTATTTTTGT
Source organism: Euschistus heros (assembly GCA_003667255.2). Lineage (NCBI taxonomy): Eukaryota > Metazoa > Arthropoda > Insecta > Hemiptera > Pentatomidae > Euschistus > Euschistus heros. Next base: position 131,040 of record RCWM02000166.1, read on the forward strand.
AATTTATATTCATCTTAGAGCGTTTGTCAAATAAATATGGTTGTAGCCAAAAACGAAGAGAAGTTTCTGTTCGTTTAAATCTTATAAGTGGTTTCCAATTAAGTATGATTAAGAAAATTGAGATTTGACAACTACTAAATGGATTAGCATTTATCAAAAATATGTTGTGAGAGTAGCATTAGGATAAGTTGGAATGTTAGCTATATTCTATGCAAAAAAAAAAAAAAAAAAAAAAAAAAAAAAAAAAAAAAAAAAAAAAAAAATAGGACCAATGAATATTCCTTGAGAAATATTTTGAATCATTATATCACACTAAGTAAATGTATATGTTCTATACAGTTGTACACAAGAAAAATATTTATGGAAAAAATTTAGAATATGCAGTCTGAGAAAGCGAAGATGAATTGAATTATTGTAAATTTTAAACAATATACTCATTTTTCCCAACTTTAACTACGGATGCATAGTATATGGAGGACAGTCTGATGAGCTCGAGATGAAATGTAAAAGAGTAATGAACTGTTTTATTAGATTTATTTTCGGGATCTCCAGACGTTCTCCCATATCTCACAGGTATTCTGAAATTGGTTGGCTTTACCCTAGTCTCCGACTTCCTAGGTTCACTCATATTTCAAACCTTGAAAACAAAAAAACCCACCTATATCCATGACCTCCTTACTCTGCGCTCCTCCATTCACCTCTTAAATACTAGAACCCAACCCATCAACCTGTACACTCCTAAACATCGAACGGCATCCTTCGAAAAATCCTTTATTATCCGCGCTTTCTCTTTATGGAATTCATTGCCCATATCAATACGAAAAAGCACCACTCTTACTTCCTTTAAACATCATCTATTTCTTTACCTCCTGGATCTTCAATCTTCTGAGCAAATGTAAAACAAAAATATTTATGAAATATACATTATGATAGTATATATAAGATGTATCCTTTTACAAGATGTCCTAGTTATTTTGTAACTCATAATTTAATTATTAATCAATTTTTGTTATTATGTATTATTAGTATTTATTATAATTAATTATCATAGCCAGATGATTGTCCTATGTACAGTAATCATATGTTATTCTTAGGGGACAAGTAGTCTCAGAATAAAGTTCATTTTCTTCTTCTAAGATGTAAACGAAGGATGAAGAAACATGTTGATAGAAGAAATTGCCGAAATTGTTAAAGCTTTTACGAGTTTAAGATCGGCCTGCACAATATCAAGGAAGTCACCAATGTTGTACATCTTGCGCTACAATATCAATATAAATCATTCCTGAAATATCCTTTCTTGATTGGGTGTAAATCTTTCTTCTCAAGTTATTATGTGAGACTTCTGTAATTTTAGAAAACGGGTCTATTGCTTTGTATATATGTTTGTATAAAGTGTAGTATAGAACTGAATATTTCGCCAAATAAAAAAAAAAAAAAATCCATACAAAATGATGAGAAATTTATTTAACAAGACTAAAACGACAAGAAACTGCTTTCCTTATAGTCTATTTCAACATTTTCCAAACGTTCAAATCTTCCAATAAATTACAAACGACTCATTTTAATGACAGTTCTTAGACTTGTTTGGACTTAAGGAGTTTGGTGATCCATTCTTCTCTTCTCCAATCCTAACAATCCAAAATCCTCTATAAATTCGTAAATGCTCCCCATTATTTCACAAATAAACTTATCCATAAAGATCTTAATGTTCCATAGGTTGTTTATTTGACCCAAACCAGATACCTGTACTTTAACATGAAAGTTAAAGTATTCGAGTGGGTAAGAATTTAACATGAAATTCTTACCCACTCGAATCCACTAGTCTCCCAACTTGCTTCTGAATACTGAATACCCGATAATCCTCCGGTATGTCTTTAAAGAAGAAAGCAAGAGATCTTCTAATATTAATCTTTTATTGAAGTGCTACCAGTGTAACATCAATCAATAAATAGTTATTCTTAATTTTTAGAATGAGACTTGAAACTAATGTATTCAAATAAAACGTATATCAAATGATTTAAAATATCATAAATAATTACTTGCCGGATAATAAATCTGAAGCTGAAAAGAATTTAGTAAAATATTTCCTTGAATGTATAATTAAAACATGAAAAAATTTAAAACTTCCAACAATAAAAAACTATTTCCAAGTTGCAGTATGAAAGTTTATTATGTATTCTATTGCGTTATAATATAGAACCGATAAATCTAAAAGAGGACAAAGACTCTGGGTTTCCCGCCCTCCCCAGCCAGGGCCGATGGTAATTTCCTTTTTCCTCTCCTCAGGACCTTCGGGGGGGGGGGGGGGGGGAGGAGACCGACCTAGTTCCTACCAGAGGACTTTGCCCTCAGGCTTCCGGCCCCTCCAGATCCTTATATCCGAGGGACCAGGCGTAATATGCAACATTAGAGTAAAAACTGTACGATTCTAAACTTCTTGATAAACTTTTATTAAACAGGATTTTATATTTTAGAACGATTCAGATAACTCTACATTCAGTCTTCATTTGGTACAGCATATATAATTTATATCTTCAAAAATAAAATCATCAACGTCTATTTATGTTTTTATTCATCCTGTAAAACTGGAATAAATCATATTAATAAAAATTTTCTTAATTTTATTTTATTTTTTTATACTGCTTGATTTATTTATGTAGTCACCTAGGACAATAACTTGGATATGAAGATAAGAAGAAGGATTAACGCTGCCAATTGATGCTCCTTTGGGTTAACCAAGCAGCTGAGCAGGGGATTACTCTCAAATAAGATCCCTTCTTCTCTATAAAGCCCTTGTGCGTCCTGTATCATAACATTATCTAGAACTTCTGAAAAGGAGCTATTGATTTAAAAAAAGTTCTTCCCCAAATATTCGGAGGTGTTAAGGTAGTAGAAAAATGGAGATTACGTATTAACCAAGAATTATACCTCGCCTTTGGAGATACGGATGTGGTCAGAGAAATTCAGTGAAGGCGTCCGAAGTATGCTGCAGAATAGCAGATTTAGAAATGCCAAAAATGTTGTTGGCGCACCCAATACATGGAGCAAAGAAGACGGGAAGACAAAATCTGAGGTAGTCGGATGGTGTAGCGGAGAACGCTAAAAGTTTTGAGAGTTAGGAACTGGATGGCACAAGACTGTGCCGATTGGAGGAGGCCAAGAACTGTAACCGGGCTGTAGCGTCATAAATAAAATAAAAATATTTTAAAAAATTATTTCATTCAGTCAATGATTTTAAAAACCCTAATATGTTTTATATGGCCTGGTTAAAGTATATCGTCATCCCAGAATTATCTTGTCCTAAGTCCATTTTTAGGGTATATAGAGTTATATACACCAAAAATTTAGAAAAAAAAATCCTTGTTCTATATCAATTTAAATTACATTATTATATTAGCCCATAATCGAGTATTCAGTAAATAAATGTTCTATAATCCACGTTTTGTGTCTACTTTAAAGAATTATCTTGTTATGTTGATAGCTTGATGAATTATAGGGTTCTATAGACCGTTCATTTTGTTCTATATCCATAAAATAAACCAGAAACAACTCCAAAGTCAAGGAAGGCAAAACCGAAAGAGATAAAATAAATTAAATACTTACACTTTATTTACATTTGCTTATCTTTTTTTACTTCTTTATTACTTTTTTTTTTAATAATAAACTTTATATAAAATAAAAGAGCTTTTATTACAATACATTGGCCCAATTATTAAAAAGAAATTATTGAAAAGAAATTAGTTCAAAGGGAAATAGAACAATTTATTGATCTAAAAATGGTCTATATCCCAAATTTCTTTAAGGTTATGCAAAAATATCCATTTTTGTTCTATATCCAAATGAATAAAATCGTTTTAGTTTTAAATCAGTGATTTTAGGATGTAAGTTTAATGTAGTAAAATATTATCTAATATACTGGGAATATTTAACTGCAAATGCATTTACATATTTTCCCAAAATAAAAAAGTACTTCAAGAAATTAACTTCAAATCTAATTTCCCAAAACAAGGGATTTGGGATATAGCACATCATAATTCTGGCATGACGATATGGTAATGTAAAAACCCAAAAGACAATGAAACTTTTAACAATAAAATAAAAAAATCAATGGGTTGAAATTTTTTTTTGCCTGATTATATATTAAATTTGAATATTGTCGAAAGTTTCTTCTTACTGTTCAGAAAATAAAATACAATCCCGCCTGTTGCAAAGTGCAATTCATTAACTTAAACAGAGGCATTTAATGTTCTCAATGAGATGACAAGGTGCTTCGGCTAGCTCGTCATTTCAACTTCTTCTTGCTGCATCGAGCTTTAACTTCCACCCAGTACTTGCGCATTCGTTCTCGATGCTGTATATTTTCTATGCACTTCCTTATAGTTAACTATTTCGAAATTCTAAATCTTTAATACTTCTTCTTTTTCTCTGTCTTCCTTTTGCGCCATTCCTAGCTTCAAGGAGGTTCAGTAAACAGTAGCCATCCCCCCCCTGGTCCATGAATGGTTTTTTGTTCTGTTGAAATGTTTTACTTCAAACCAATCCTCTTGATATTCTTTTGATATAAAATTCTGGGTCGTTCTCGCGATCTTTTCCTAGTTGGCCGAACTTCCAGGACTTTGTTTTTCAGTCTCCATACACCACAAGTGGCCGAAACTTCCTACTGCAGTGATGCGTCTGGCCTGATTATCAAACATTAACCAGCATGCCCTGTCTTCTCTGTGGTCGATTATACTGTTGCAAATCTGGTTATAAACTATAAGAATCTTTGGACCATTCATACCTGAGGAACCTGTTACGTTCCGTACCCAAGTAGCCTCTGGGACAAACTCTTAATAAAGAATACTTCCCCATTGCAGATTAGATCAACGTCTCTTCATCTTCTCGGGATAGAACTCTGACGTTGCTCTTAGACAGTATTAGTGCCCATTCCATTACGATTAAGATCTTTTTGATATTTTATCAGGGTTTTCAGCCTTTTTACTTGCCAATTAGCAATTAGAACTATAACAACAGCATAAAAAATGCCCTATACAAGGATGGTTCTTATGTTATGTTATATATCTTTAATGCTCAACGACATAAAAACTTGAGCAATCCTTGATATAAGATATCTACGGCACAAAACCGCTCCTTATCTTAGCAACGCCCTAGTTTCAGCTTTATTCGTCGCTTGTCGTAAAGCTCTGACGATTTTACGAGGTGGCTATTGCAGTCTAGCCAGAAGCCATAGAATCCGGGGCTGTAAATCGTTTGACCAATACGGCACAATAGCTATACCGACCGATCCTTATTGTCTAACAAAAATAAAAGAATAAAATATATTACAATTATTATATACAACAAAATAATAAAGCAGAGAATTATTAAAAAATATCGCTCGTATTTTATGTTTTGAAATTATCAACAATAAAAAAAAAAATATGTCTCTTAATCATAATAATCATTGCTTTATGTGTTTATAATTTTTTACCTATTTAAATCAGTCGGTTAGGAGTCTTTATTGTATACATATAATCTTTTCGATGGGTAAAGATGATCAGCTATAAACAATAACTGCCATCATAAATAATAATCACTGTAAATAATTTGCAGATACCAACAAAATCAATGTTTAACATTATAAATAAAATATTTCTTAAAATATTAAAAAATTAACTATTATAATTATGAGATAGTTTGCTGAAGAAGCAGGTTTGCTAGATCGCAGTCTGCAGTAAGCGACTTATCCCAGGTGTAGGGTATAAGAGTTTCTTTGATGAAATAACTGAAAATAAATTTTCTTCGTACAGCAGGACTCGAACCCTAACCCGAGAGCAAGCGAACGAGATCTTACTCTCAATCTACACCTCCCATGAACTATGAGAGGTTAAATATAAATTTTATTTAGCTAATTTTAAATCACACAATTAACTTGATCATTTGATAAATTAATTGTTAGTTAGATTCAAGAATTTCATTGCATCCTCAAAGGGTCTAGTGGGTTATAAGCATACGAAAATGACGAACTCATGAACTGCAATTTTTCGTATGATTTAATTTATTATTATTATTATACTAATTCATCCTCGTATCTTAATTGATATTTATTTTTTGACATGAACATGTCTTTTGGCTGGGGTCTAGTTCTTTTGTGTAACGTTTTTTTTTTTAAACTCAAAAATGTTATATTTTGACACACTCTAGCTCTATTCGCAATGCTTAGATGGAAAATTTGATGGCAGTTTTCTGATTAGAAATTCAATGAAGAATATTTTTGTTCTATAACATTTTTCGCTAGGACCTACCGTCTAGGAGCTATATTGGTTTAAATGAACAAATTTTAATTCGTCTATATTTATTTAGTTTTTAGAGCTTTTTTGACACGCTATAGCTCTGTTGGTCTTCCTTGGATCGAAAATTTAAAGACAGCTTCCTTATCAGAAACTGTATCCTTCCCTTACTGAAGGCGTTATAGATGTAAGATTAGGTGTATGGCTACTTTAGAAAAAGATGAACAAAAACAAGGTAAGAATCCCTCATTAGACGCTAGTGCAGTTTTCATTTGTTGAACACGCTAGACTCTTAGTATAAATCGAACTTATTTCGTAGTGTTTGAAAATGGGAGAACGTAAATAAGACAAAACTAAAACACAAAAATAATACAAAACTAAAAAAAAAAATATTTGAATCATACAGGGTGTCCAAAAAGAGTATCGGGTATTTGTTACTTCGATAAAATAAAAACTACTTAAAACAAAAAAAAAAAGTTTATTCTTAATTATTACAATATAAAGTGGAAAATTATTGGGAAAAGATGATGTTATCTAAATGGTGACCGTTATGCTGCTGGCACTCTTCTAATCGGGAACGAAGATTGGCGATCACATGCTGACACATAGCTCTCGATATTGCTGCCGTTTCTGAATTGATGTTTTACCTCAATTGCGTCATTTTCGTCGGATTATTTTCATAGACCTTACTTTTAAGATATTCCCATGCAAAATAGTCAATTGGACTACGGTCGAGGCATCTGGGAGGCCAGTTGATGTTACCCCTACGTGAAATGACCTTATTTGGGAATAATTCGTTAACAGCTTCAATTGCTTGATTTCATGTATGGCAAAGTGGCCCCATCTTGTTGAAACCACGTTTTTGAGTTGAAACCTTGAAATTCCTGTAACTCTGGAGCCAAAAGGTTTCGCAGGATATCGTAATAACGGTTCGTAATAATCGTAACTATTCACATTGAGTGGTCGGCCTAGTCGATCTTCATGAAAATTAGGACCGATTATGCCTCTAGCAGACATAGCGGCCCAAACAACGACTTTTTGGCTGTTCAGGGGTCGTTCATGAATTCGTCTCGGATTTTCCACTGCCCAGTACCGACAAATCTGTTTATTGATATGACCATTCAGATGAATGTTTGCTTCATCACTGAAGAGTATGTTATCAAAATTGTTGAAGTAGTTTTAGTTTTATCGTAGTAACAAATACCCGATAATCTTTTTTGACACCCGAAAACTCAAGAACGTAGTTTTAACAAGATGGGGTCACTTGCCATACACGAAATCAAGCAATTGAAGCTGTTAACGAATTATTTCCTAATAAGGTCATTTCACGTAGGGGTAACATCAGCTGGCCCCCCAGTTGCCCCGACCTTAGTCCAATTGACTATTTTGCATGGGAATACCTTAAAAGTAAGGTCTATGAAAATAATCCGACGAAAATGACGCAATTGAGGTAAAACATCAATTCAGAAATGACAGCAATATCGAGAGCTATGTGTCAGCATGTGATCGCCAATCTTCGTTCCCGATTAGAAAAGTGCCAGCAGCATAACGGTCACCATTTAGATAACATCATCTTTTCCAAATAATTTTCCACTTTATATTGTAATAATTAACGATAAACTTTTTTTTTTAAATTTTAAGTAGTGTTTGTTTTATCGAAGTAACAAATATCCGATACTCTTTTTGGACACCCTGTATAATATATTTTGGCAGTTATTTTTACGTTGTCTTTTATTTCTGTAATCACTCCTCCTTCCCTCCTCCCCATCGCATTCCAGATAAACTCATACTGTAAAAAGATTTGTTTTCATCATTTTTTTTCAAGCTTTAGTATTTTGAATTTTCAGTGTAGAAATTCAGTCGTCACTTTATAAATAAAAAAATAATAAATTAAATTTGCTGGAAAGGAATCAAAAAATCTTATAAACTTCTCAAAAGGGACGAATCGGTATCCATAAAGTATAAAAAAATGCATGGAACGTATAAATATTATTCGATATTATTATGTATTGTTTAGTTTACTTTTATATGGTTGTTTGTGTTCCTTATTTAATAATGCAACGAATTAAAGATAAAAGCATTCGGGCTAAGTACCGTCCTGAGATACAGTAGTTCAATTTCCTCCGCTCAAGAGCCTCCTGAATCAGCAAGTGCCACATAGATCATGGGCTATGAAGGGAAATACAGCAGGCTGTGGGGAGCGGAGGGGGGGTGAATAATATATCTTCGGCTTCATAACGTCACGTCCTTAGCAAGTTATGAAAGCGATGTTATTGGTGGCGTTGTTGACTGATTGAAAAGTAATTTATTTTTTTATTTCTATTTTTACTGCATCCACATTCATTTTACATACTTTTGTTTAACCCTCCAGTAGTCGCAACCGATCTGAGAGATCACCCAAGGTATTTTTTGCGCAGTATTCCGAGTAGGATTTTTATAATGAGATAAGCGACTCAGTACCTTTCAACTAACATTCCTCGAATGCATTAGTGACGTCAAATCCTCAATATTTTATCCAGATTTTAAGTTATTTAGTTTATATTCCGTTGTTACCGGGACAAGATCTATTTGGCTCATTGCGACTACTGACGCGACAGATTTTATCCTATCATTATTACATTATGAATCGTAAGGGCACGTTCGAGCTAGAAAACCCAGACGATATTGAAATGATTCGTAAGATTATTCTATGTAATACGGAGAATAATAGTGATGTAGAAAATTTTGATGAAAGTGAGACAGATTCTGAAAGTTAAATAGACGTTATTGAAGAAAGAATTGAGCATTCAGATACTGAGCACAAAGATGATGTATCTAGTGATGAGGAATGCATTACCGATAATTCATTTATAGGTAAGAATTTGTTTATGCTTCATATATTATAGAAAAGAGGATGCTCCATCTGGAGCAAGTCATGAAGAACACGGCTCTATCTGACGACTTGAACTATATAAAAAACGAAGGCTGACTGTATACTTTTGTTAACAATGTAAAATGGATTTATGTTTAGAACATTAAAAAATTGCCTGCCAAAGCTTTATAAATAAAATTAGTGAAGTAAATAATATTAAAAAGTTGTTAAGAAAAATAGTTAAAAGTTGTTATTCTAGATAAATAATATGTTTATTACCTATTTCATTAACATGTATTATTATGTCCATTCCGTTAAAAATCAAATAAAGTAAATGAGAGAAATAAAAGTGATGAAATCATCAGTAAAACGATTGAATTTCAAGAGGTGATCTGTCAGATCGTTGCGACTATTGGTGTTAGTCCTAGTGTTGCGACTACTGGAGGGTTAAGAATGTTATTACTGTACATATTCTCAAATTAATCCACCGAACTCGTCACCTTCTTTTCCAATCTTCCCGTAAGCTTTTAGTTTCTTCCTTAATATTCCCTTACATTGACTATGGTTGTCTGGTTTGCGGTGGCCTCTCGACGGTTCTTAAGGACGCGATTCATGAACTACTTCGTCAGGTTTGTCTGCGGTAGTCCGAGGCGCTCCCATGTTTCCCACCTCTACTCTCAATTAAATTGCCTTTATCCTACCTTCCATAGACAATACTTCCTAGGAGCGTTCCTTTACCAAATTATAAACACGCTTCATCCTACCTATATTTACAATTTGCTTCGATTCAGATTTACAGTCAATTCAATGAACACAAGATCCCGTCTCTCTGGTCTATATACCCCATCCCACAGAACTACTGCATTTCAAAACTCCTTCCTCCTCCGCTCAACCATCCTCTGGAACTCTATTCCTGTTAATATCTGACAAGCAAAATTCCTGAAAAACATTTAAATATCTCTATTTCTGATTTCTTATTCTTACCCAAGCTGAAGCTTGCTAACCATCTGCCTACTCGGTTAAAATAATAATTATATTCTTGGATTTCTGGAATCAGATTCTTTTTTTTTTTTTTTTTTTTTTTTTTTTTTTTTTTTTATAACAATTTGTTGAAATTTACAACTGTACAAAATTTATACATCAAGCAAATGTGCTGTTAACTATTACAATAACGTGACAAAACTTGAAAAGGACTACTCATCAGTAGCACTTTAATAAAAATTCTACTCTAGCAGGCCTCTGGGCCATGTTCTTTTAAGACGCCTCGGAGGATTATCAGTAATGAAGTGGGAAGCAAATTGAGAAATTAGGGGATTTGAGTGGTTATGGAGCTTACTATAAAAGGATAGGTATGGTGGGCTAAATCAGCAACATATGGAACATTAAGATCCTAGGTAGCGGATCTGTTCAACAGAGATTAGTGGAATATCATTAAAGGATACTGTAGGACAGGAAGTCGTGGGTTTACGACGAAGGGTAAAAGTTATTTGGTAAGATATTTTTGGATTTATTTCGGTTTTCCAATATTGCCACCATTCTTGAAGGGTTAGGATATGGGATTGGAGTGTTTTGGAGGCAGTGAAGGGATCATTGTTTACTGATAACACACATGTGTCATCAACAATGTTGAAGTAACCTGACCAGATTTAATATTTTATATCTGTACTTATTTGTTATTCTTAAGGGACTTTATCCTAGAATAAAATTATTTTTCTATTCTATATATCTGTATACATATTTTATCGAATCTATACACTCAGAAATATATTTTATGATTTAAATAGAAACTATTGTCAAAATATAATAGTTTACAGTAAAACAAATAATAACTTAATTAATAACTTATTCCAGTTATGTCTGTATCAAAAAAATAACGAACTTATGACTTAGGGGCACAACGAATAAATATTAAAATTAATAATTATGTATTGTTAAATATTGGTATTAATTATTATAATTTTTTTTTTTAAATTAAACAATCCTTGAGTTTTAATACCAGCGACTTATTTCTTAAGTACCCACGCGCTAATTTACTGATAAAGAACCTTAGCAGGAAAAGGCTCCGTTCTTAAAGTTTGTTCTTAATTTCCATTTTCTAAAGCTTTCAAAGTTCTTCTTCAAACTCGAGTGTTTTGATCCGACACTTCATAATCCCCTAAGCAATTAGGAAATTTTAAAACTCTGAGGAAAAGCTGGTTTAATTTTTATTACATTTGTAGATATAATTTGTAGTGAAAACGATTCTTTAATTCTACATTTTCAAATTTCCAAATTTTTTTTTTTTTTTTTTTTTTAATATTTATTGATATAACAACTGCATGCTATACGTAGAAGTTATTCATATGTAAATACAGATACAATATGTAAATGTGTGGTGAAATGATTACAATGGCATATCAATTACTTGTGAAGAACTACGCATTAGTAGCACTTCAATAAATATTCTATATTAGAAGGTCTCGAGGCCATCTTCATTCTAGACGCCTCGGTGGGTTATCGGAAATTGAGTGAGGAGTAAGTTAGAAGACTAGTGGATTTCACTTGAGGTACGCATGATGATATAGAAGGATCAATACAATTAGGATTGATGAATTAAATGCCACTTCTATTCAGTCAACTCGCGTCCGGATTTGATTGTCTAATGAGTCAAACTCAAGTGGGTGGAGTACAGAAGTGAGTTTATTGTGGAGGATATAAATATATAATTTTAAATTATCTCTCACTGAGTACCAATGGTTAATTTCTGAATAGAAGTGGCATTTAATTCATCAATCCTAACTAGTGGATTTGAGTAGGTATGTAGCTTATAAGGAAAGGATAGGTATCTGGTTTGGACCAAATCTGCAACACATAGGGCATTTAAATCGATAATGATAAGTTTATTTGTGATATCATAAAAAGCATTGACGATTTTACGAAGGATATTTGATTGTCTTTTATAATTTAGTGGAAGCTTAGAACGTTTGTCTGGAAAATGTTGAAGTAGTCTATAATGATGAACAGTTCCTCTAATCTTTGTCCTTGCAAAGGGTGTGTATTTAAATATTTCTACAAGTACCTTATATCTAACTAGATTACATGTATTTAAGATATTCATTATAATACGTTCAATCGGTTATGTCTTGTTAAATAAATTTAGTTTTTTATCATTTGAGATGGTAATATATTTCTTTTTTCTAATGGCGAAATATTCAGTGTGGTATCGTTTACATTTGATTTATACACATTGAACAAAATAGTCATAAACGAAATGGGTATCGATATTACTATGAAAGGATGAGTATCTTTTTTGGGTTAAATCAGCAACGTAAGGAACATTAAAATCATTAAGTTTATGCGTGACACAATAAGGAGCGTTGGGGGTATTAAGAAGGGTTTTATATTGTAAGGATTGGATGCGAGAAGAATTGGAAGGTTAAGTCCCAATACTAAAAAGTTTATTTTTAGGGGGGGGGGGGGAATACGGCCTTATGGTCTGCGATAATATGTTCTCCGAATAAGGCCATACAATTTTAATCGGTGTTTTATGATGTCAGCTGCGAGGTTTGATAGTTGCTCTATTTTCGTGCGGGATTGACGGTACCCCTCGTCGGTCAGATTTGGGCCAAGAATTTTCCTGATAATTCTTATTTCTTTCTTACAATATTTTCTATAAAACCCTTTTTGTTGAGGTAAAGTTTTTCGCTGGCATAGAGAATTTGTTTGATCACGGCGTTATAATGGCGAAGTTTAGTGGGGTACGGGATACATTTTTTATTATAGTTAGATCTTAAAGTTTTTATTGAATAGATGTATCATATGCTATATTAAACAATTATTAAATATAATATTTTTCAATTTTTTTTTTTTACTTTATATATTTATTCACACTTGTCAATTAAAATTTGACAACCAATGAATTTACTGTAAGAATGTATATGGCTTGAAAGGCATGAGGGGAACAGCAGAACACAGCGGCACCTACAGTCTTTATTTTTATTTTATTTTAGACTAGGAGGTCTCTCATCCAGCTCCTTTTTAGTCTTCTCTGTGTGTTGTCGGGAATATGTTTCGTGGAATCGTTAGTATTTGTTCTTTAACTGTTGATATGCGTAGGTCATTATATAAAGTTATGTTGCTTACATACCATGGTGCTTTTGTGATTGTCCTTAATGTTTTTGCCTGGAAGGTTTGGAGTTTGTTAATATGTTTCTTTTTAGCTGTCCCGTATATCTGAGAAGCGTATGTCCAAATAGGTTCAGTAGGTATAAGTGTTAATTTTCAGTTTAAGTTGTAGAGTTGAGCGTTATACTTTTTTTCTTTATATGTGGACCAAATGTAATTCTTCGGTCAAATGTTAGACCAAAGTAGTGTACAGTTTAATTACTAATTATATTTATTAATTATTACTTTTATTAATATGATGAATTGATAGGACGATGCACGCAATACAATTTAAAACACATTTTCTGTGCTTATTGCAATGCCATTTTAAGCTTCAAAATTTAAAACTAGTCCTCTCTGTCAGCTATTATCTGATTTATGAAATTACTAATGTTCTTGCTAATGTATTTAATCGGCCTAACTTAAAAGGGCTAGTATCATGGCCCTATTAGGCCCAGGCTGGTGCCTTTATTGCCGTTCGGGTACGATCGTTCGCAAACTGACCTAATCTCCTCCCTAAAAGCAGTTAGGGCCAGGCTGATAATTGAACTGTTGTTCCATCCCGACCTCTGCAAACAGATACTGATCAGCTTCTCCTTATTGAAGGGAGGGGAAGAGGAGGGGAAGAGAAACTGTAATTGGTTTTGATAGCCGTAACGGTGGATCAAGGTTTCTTAAAGAATCTTCAAAGGAATTTAGGAAATTTTTAAACCATGTTGTATAAAGGGGATTCTAAGACAAAGATGATAGATCCTGTTAGGGCACCGTAAAGATAAAATTGGGGTAAATTGCACCCTTGAGCAGCTTTTCCCTGAAGCACCAACTCTGGCTTCGATCTGAATTGACCAATAATTAGTCAATACAACAGCTTTGTCATATGTGTTCTTTAAACTCTATTTAAATATTAAAAGTCCTATCTTAGCGATAGAACCTTCAAACTTAATCATCATTTTTCCTATTCTTCTCTCTTTACCCTATCTGCCGGTGAACCTCAAGGTAGTCTCCTAGGTCCTATCCTCTACACAGTGTATACAGCTGACTATACTACCACTGTCCTTACCACTTACGCTGATGACACATGTGTGTTATCAGTAAACAATGATCCCTTCATTGCCTCTCAAACACTCCAATCCCATGTCCTAAACCTTCAAGAATGGTGCCAAAAATGCAAAATCAAAATAAATCCAAACGAATCCCACCAAATAACATTTACCCTACGTCGTAAACCTACGACTTCCTGTCCTACAGTATCCTTTAATGATATTCCACTAATCCCTGTTGAACAGATCCGCTACCTTGGACTCCACTTGGACAAACGTCTTACTAGGAATCCACATACAAAACTAAAAAGATAAGAAACTGCCCGTCGTTACAGATTACTTCAACATTTACTAGACAAACGTTCAAAGCATCCAATTAATTACAAAAGACTCATATACATGACTGTGACTATAGACCTATTTGGACGTACGGAGTTAAGCTTTGGGGCTCCACTAAACCATCCAATTCATCTCGTATTCAATCCTTACAATCCAAAATCCTTCGTAAAATCCTTAATGATCCTTACTTTGTCACCAATAAACTTATCCATAAAGATCTCAATGTTCCATATGTTGCTGATTTAGCTCACACCAGATACCTATCCTTTCATAGTAAACTCCATAATCACTTCAATCCATTAGCTTCTCAACTTGCTTCCCACTCCATTCCTGATAATCCTCCGAGGCGTCTGAAACGAAGATGACCTAGAGATCTTCTAGTGTAGAAGTGTTAATAAAGTGCTATTGATGTGTATTTCTTTTCGAGTTTTAACATGTTATTATAATGGGTGTCAATACATTTACTTGATGTATATATTTTGTACAGTTGTAATTTTCAATAAATGTATGTTTTAAAAAAAATTAAATTAAAAAATCTAAATATATTAAATACCGAATGCCTTTTATTTTTTAAATTTATTTATTAATACATTAATTGGTGATAAAAATAATTAAATATTTTAACATATGATATTTAATATTCTTTGCAATTTAATCATCTGTATACTAAGCATCCATAATCGAGATGGGAAAGAATAAGGGAGACTACTTTCAATTGATGGGTATATAAGATTGTAAGATTCGTTGAGAATTAGGGGCTGTTTGAGCATTGATATGGTTCGATTAAATTAGGAAATATTGTTTTCCAGGGTAAAAGTTGATCGAGAAGTATTCCGAGAATTTTGGTACAGCTTATAAAACTAAATTGGCAAGAAAGAATCGACTGACGTGAAATGAAATAGTAAAATTTACTGACACAAAAAATTAATAGTAGAAAATACGATCATACATTTAAATAGAATATTTAGAAAACAAGGCATATCCTAGACAGAATAAATAACTAAAATCTACATTCAACTCTTATCATTATTACAATCACAATTACTTCAAAATTAATAACCTCTACTACCAAAAACGAAGACATTATAGCGGCAACAGAAGCTCAAATTAGAAACGCTAACACCCTACTTCTCCGTGCCAAGAATGTTTCGACCTCTTCATATGAAGATGGTGACTGGTAGAGTGCTTGGTCAACACTAGGAAATAATTAGTTGGAATGCATTAAGGCAACTTCGGTAGAGAAGAGATATGGAAATACGTGATGAACCTCATAAGTTCTGCATTGCATTGGGCGATAATGAAAACTTCATATGCTGAAACATAGAATTTATTAGAAATATAGGACTGTCGTGTTTGATTTCATATGTAAATTTGATGATGATGATCCTCGGCTTTATAGCCCTGTGCAGGCCTTGGCCTCCCTTAGAAAATTCGCCCATATGTCAATTTAATTATCATTATTAAATTTTGTTTTAATTTATATTTCATTTTTTTTTTATTATATAACCTGTACCACTTACAACCCATGAAGGGTCTCGGGTTCAGTACTGAGGTAGGTTGTACTGTTTCTGAGCCAACGGTTGTGGAAGTAGGTGATTTGGCTAGAATTCACGCTCAACCGCCAGGTGTTTCCCCAATTACGGGTACCCAATTTTGTAGAGGCTGGGTGTGCCCCAGGAGGGTTTCCCGACCTCGAATTCGATCCACAACCGAAATAACAGAATATAAATTTTCTGCCTTCAGTCGGACTCGAACTCGGGCCCGGGAGCTTGGTAGTCAAGCGCCTTACCCACTGAGCTACCGCGGCTAAAACTTTATATAGTTTTATATATATAAAATAAAATAAAATAAACTAGTTTTATATAGTTTTTTTTTATTCTCTCGTATCCTATAAAAATAATGTTAAGTTTAATTATATTGTTAAAATATAAAATTGAGTTCTAATATAAGGCCAATAATAAACATTTGGATTTTTCTTGTTTTAAACAACAAGGTACTGTTCATTGCTACTCTCCCACACGCCTATAAGGCCTGTATTGTTATAATATCATCAAATTCACTTATTGTTACTCCTCCATCGCCAGCAGAGTGATTCCTCCTCACTCGATCAAGACAACTGGAAGACAATAGTCAACCGAGACGCCAGAATCTACCATAGCACCAAATCTTACAATGCTAAGGAAGCAACAGAAGATCATTTGATTCCAATTATTATTATTTGTTTTGTTTTTTTAATAAATGGAGGATAAGAAAAAAAAAAAAAAAAAAAAATTGTTACTCCAGTAAAAGTTGTTAATAAAAATTTAAAAAAGAAAAAAAATCTTTAAACATAAATATCATAGAAACATAATATCATGTAAACATAGACATATCATTTTATTTCATGTCTAGATTTTTTTTCTTTTCTTTCATAACTTAAATTTGTACTTTATTAATTATTTTCTTCATTCGTTTATAAAAGAAAAAAAAATTTCCAAAAAGAATATAATATCTACCATTTACATAAAAGGTGGAAGAAACTATAGCATATACAGACAGATAAGAATCTGTGGCAAAGAAAAATTCGAAAATTTCGACGACTTAAAAAAATTACATCAATAAATCCAGGGTTCCAAGTCCCCTCTTTGAAAATAAGGTTTTCACTCACGATCATTAAAATGTTTGTTTTGGGAAATTAATGGGGACTCATGAAGAAAATTATTTGTATTATGGTCTGCAAAGTATTTTTTATCTATTAAAAGCATTCTACCAATGCCGTTTTTTTTTTTTTCCTTTTTTTGTATCTCTTTAAAGATATTACGCTTCTTATATGTTTAATGACGGTTAAAACTACACATAGGTTTCTTTTAATTCAGCTTTAAGTTAAAGCATAATATTAAATTATAACAATTTGTTAATTGTAACAGAATAAAAAGTAAAAGGGCTTTAGAAAAAAAAAAGTTCTACATTTTACTTTGGTATGAACTATTGAAAAAACCGAGTTTTGAAAAGAATAAAAAAAGTAAGATAGGGAAATGTAGGTGTGTATCCTTAAGATCATCCCCTGAATACATTTAGGTCAAGGGAACGTTCCCTTTCAGCCGAAGAATTTTCTTTCCTCGGGTTTTCCCTCGGGATAAGCTTATCACCTGGATATGTCATCATATACACCGCTATCGATATTTTATCAGGTGGAGTTGAGCTCTGTGAACTGGGGCGCCAAAGGGGCTGCTTCTCATTGCAGTGGCAGCTATCTTCTTCTGTCTTCCTCTCATCTTCTTTTTCAAATAATGTATACACCTGCTTAACCTTGAAAATATCTTTATCTATATGTATTTATATTTATAATTTCATAAAAGTGACTTGTTCTTTCAGAAGTTAATAAATACAAAGCGGTCAACATTATAAATTACGCATGGATTTAAATCCACAAAGTATTTTTATCGTAAATCCATTTCACTTAAAAATGTATTTAAAAAATCTGTCATGTTATAAAGTTTATAAAGTAAACATGGCTGCAACTATGATCGAACACGATTCTTGGTTGATTGGAAATGGTTTGGAAAAAAATCATTCATCAATAATTTTTTTAATTAAAAACTTTTTGACACTATAAACTTAAAATTTTTTTGAACACCTCACCGATCTGAGGTCATGACTTCCACTGAAAACGCCTTAACCACATCATAGGATCTATCTAACTAAGCTAAGTTTAGATTAAGTTGTTTAATAACAAGTAAGGCACTAGATTAAGAAATGATCTCAATTTCATTTTGTAATATTTTATGTCAATCTAATTTGAATATACAGAGCTTTTTATTTAAATTGTTTTAATGGCACTCATCCAATTAATTAATTTAGATACTTTTTCTTTACAATTAATATATCTAAATTATTTGGCCCCACTTATCAAACATCTAGATAAAACCATTTTAATTTAATTAATTATTTATAATTTGTCAGACAAGTAATTCCTGACTGGCATCCCTGTAGATAAATACAGATCCGGACTCGGCAGGGAAATCCCCAGGAATTTTACTGATATCCATTCTTGCAACGCATCCTCCATAAAAAATATTACATGAATATCATTAATTATACTTTTGCATTAGATCGAGTATATTAATGTATTCAAAATCACATCAGACGTATACCCCTTCGAATACAAGACATAATGAACACAAGTGGTGATATTAACGTTATTTATTCAAAATTTAGAATTAAAAAAAAAAAAAAAATTAATATTTACAACTTTATATATTATATACAAGTAAATTTATGGAAAATGACTCTAATGGCTTGCAAATAACATATAAAGAACTACTCAATAGTGGCACTTCAATAAAAGTTCTACAATATAAGGTCTCTTGGCCCTCTTCTTTTTAGACGCCTCTGAGGATTA
This sequence comes from Euschistus heros, assembly GCA_003667255.2. Lineage (NCBI taxonomy): Eukaryota > Metazoa > Arthropoda > Insecta > Hemiptera > Pentatomidae > Euschistus > Euschistus heros. Next base: position 150,063 of record RCWM02000166.1, read on the forward strand.
TCAAGAAAGGAGTGTAAAGCAAGTTGGGAGACTAATGGATTCGTGTAGGAGTGCAGTTTATAGTGGAAGGATTAGTATCTGCTTTGGACTAAATCAACAACATATGGAACATTGAGGTCTTTATGGATAATTTTTTTTGTGGCGTAATAAAGAGCATTGGTAATTTTGAGCATAATAAAGAGCATTGGTAATTTTGAGAAGGATTGTAAGGATTGTATAAAAAAAATAATTGGAAAGTTTAGTGGAGCCCGAAAGTTCTACCCCGTATGTCCAGATGGGTCTAATAACTGTCATGTAAATAAATCTTTTTTAATTTATTGGGAGCTTTAAATGTTATTTACTTGTTGGGAAACGAGCAGTTTCTTTTCTTTTAATCTCATAAGTGTAAAAAATTTAAAACTGTTTGAGATTTATCTTGAATACTGCTTTCATTCATTTAAATAATTGTACAACATCCTAATACGTTTCTTACACCCTGGTTAATGTATATTGGGAAATGAACTTCTGAAAAATATTGAAGCTTTTAGCCGAAAAAATCAATTGGGTGGAATTATTGCAGCAGCAAGCAGTTTTCCTATCTCAAAGCACCTCGAATATATACAGATACTTATCGTTTTCAAGATAAATATGCTACAAGTCAATTATTCTATTAGACAAGATAAAATGATAGTGCTAATAGATATGCTAATATGTTTAATGGAGAGGTTAAAAGGGCTGTTATTATCGCCCTACTAAACCCAAGCTTCCGCAAATGCCCTTCGACTACGATCGTTCACGAACTGACCTAATCCTCTCCCCAGGAGCCCTTCCCATAATTGAACTGTTATTCCTCCCTCGCCTCAGTAAACAGGTTTTTATCGAAGGCTATTTACTGGAAATGCAATCGATATTTGACGTTATCTTGAGATAATATGAGATAATCTTTTAGGATATGAACTATGTCAACTAAACTACGAAACGATAAAGAAAATGAATAATAGGACTACTACAAGATCAATTAGCATGAAAACATTATTGACTTTAAAAATTCTTTTTGGATCATAATTTTCCTATATGGTTTATACAATTTATTTTCTATTTCTTATAACTATCTCACAATCAGTGACAGAAACTAAGTTAATCATAATTTTTCTATTGCCCCTTATTTGCCCGATCAGCCTGCGTTCCTCAAGGTACCATCTTAGGTCTCATCCTCTAAACGGTGAATAGAGCTGATCCTAGCGCCGTTCTCAGCAAGTACGCTTATGACATATGTGTCATATGTCTCTGATGTCATATATGTCTTATAAGTTTATAATATAAGAGTAGTGTTAAAATTGGTAAATTTAAATAGATTCAAACAAATCACATCGAATAACCTTTACCCTTCGTCGTAAACCTACTGCTTCTTGTTCTACAGTATCCTTTAATGTTATCCTATTAATCTCTGTTGAACAGAGTTGCTATTTAGGACTTCATCTTGACAAACGACTTACTTGGAACTCACATACGAGGCAAAACCACAAGAAACTGCAGGTCGTTTTCGATTTCTTCAACATTTTCTTGAAAAAAGTTCAATCTTTAAATTAATTACAGAAGACTTATTTAAATGACAGTAATTGTACCTATTTGGAAATTCTTCATAGTTGAACTGTGGGGCTTCACTAAACCATCCAATTCGCCTCGTATCCATCCCTTGCAATCTAAAGTCCTGAATGCTCCTTACTTTGTCACAAAAAAAATTTATCTATAAAGACCTCGATGTATTATATGTTGCTGATTTTACCCAAACCAGATACTAATCCTTCCCTAGTGAACTCCATATCCATTTAAATCCACTAATATCTCAACTTGCCTATTTTATTTCAGATAACCCTCCGAGGTGTCTGAAAAGAAGATGGCCTCGGGACTTTCTAATGTAAAACTTTTATTAATGGGTTACCAATGAGTAGTTGCTTTACAAGCCATTGACATATTGTAATCGTTATCAGCTCATTCACTTGATGTACATATTTGTACAGTTGTGAATTTCAATAAATTGATATACAGGGTAAGTATCTCTTAGTGTAAAAAAAAAAAATGGGTGAAACTAGATCAAAAATGTAGCATAATGCCGCAGACCGTACCTTTCTATTCCAATCCGTTGCAGATTGCAGGAAACCACTTTTTTTTTTTCATAAAAGCTGTAATATCTCCACTTTGTTTAAATATTTTTCAAATTTTGACCACATTTTCGGATTTAGCATTACATTTTCTATAATAGCTGAGTACCTATAACCTTGAATTTTACAAACTTGGTATCGAAAGAACAGCTTTATCTTCACCTTACTTGGGGAAGTCACAATGTCTTATATTACTTCAACGCTCACCGTTTTTCAAAAAAACTATCTACAAAATGTCAAATCTCACAAAAACTTGCAAATTTAATTAGCTTTCGAATGATATGTTAAACGTATTGATTTTGTTCTAATTTCATGGAGAAATTGACTTTTAAAACCGAAAAAACATGGTGTTCTCATTTGGCATACAAATCAGTTACTTGTGAAAATAAAACATTATGACAATCCCTTAATGGAAATGTGCATTTTAAACATAATAAACTCTTCATTGGAATAAAAAGCAAAAAAAAAATTATTTTTTAATAGAAAATAAAGGAAAACTATCAATAAAGTGACCCCAGATCAGAGGATCCTATTTATTACATTTATTTATTTATTACTATAATTTAGGATTTATTTTATTTGAGTTTCAATGTAAGGTTTTAAACTCAATGATAATGAACATAAACCTCAATTTTGGTATTAGCTTCTAAATGCTAATTTATTTAATTTTAAATCTGTAGATCAGATATACACAATCAATCTATTTCTTAATTTAATATTTGTGTGTGTATAGTTAGTAAATTTAAATAATTGACAATACACAAATACCTATTATATTTATTGAGTTAAGAAATAGGTCCTTTCTGTTTATTTTGATATCATTACAGTCCATTTCTTATCTGATAAATTTATCCCTTAGGTGGATTGTTTACTTTGTTGGTAATATGTCTAAAAACATTTCTAAAAGTTTTTGTTCACATTAGCTTAGTGTTGTGATTACTATAGCATTTTGAACATGGAAAAAAATATCATTCATTATTGGCATAGTTTGCTGTATTATTTTTAAAAAAGTAACCGTGCTGCAGAAGCCCATAAAAAAAATTTCAGTGTTTAAGGGGATGATTTCTTAACCGAACGCACCTATAAAGATTGGTTTGCCAAATTTCTTTCTGGAAACTTTACAAGCAATTGACATGTCATTATCTTCACATTTACTAGATCTATTTTCATTTTATTATGCGCAATTGTGAATTTCAATAAATAGCTAAATATTTATTATTGTAGTCAATGCTCTTAGAACATTTGTCTGGTCACACCTCAATAATATAAGCTTTGTTCAGCTCTATATTTCCTAAAACGACTTTAACGTTGGCAAAAGTAGTTATATAACGTGCTTTTTTTGCCCCTATCTGCATAAAAGCCTTTGGAAATTCCTCAAGTTACAGAGAGCTAAAAATAAATCGTAAACCTCATAAAGTCAACTTCATCAACCCTTCCAATACAAATTGACAGCCTGCGTGAGGAATTGCTTATTGGTTCTTCCCCATCAACATGTAAATCCGCTGATGAAAATTGTTCTCATCGACCGCTCTCAATGTTTTATTTTATATTCAAATGTTCTTTTCTTTTTTCATTTATTCAAATTCTAAAGTTGTTTTGTTATATTTGTATTTATTTATTGCTTTAATTTTCATTACTAATTATATTTATTGAAACAAAAAAAAAATTAAACAGTTAGCAATATGACAGCTTATACTAATTATATTTACTACTAATACCAATTTTATTTATTTTAAATAAAAAAACTAAAAATAATAACAGACATAGATAAGCATCTCTTTATTGACCATCAGATGCTACGTAGTAGAGGCTTAATTATTTATTATCTAATTATAAAGGTTGTATCAATTTTAATAAATTTAATCTATTTTAATTGCTCTTTTTATATTATTGTTAGTTAAACTAATATATATTTTTTTAATCGATTTATTGAAATTTACAACTGTACAAATATATACATCAAGTAAACGAGCTGATAATGATTACAATAACATGTCAAAACTTGAATACAACTACTCATCAGTAGCACTTCAATAAAAATTCTACCCTAGAAGATCTCTAGGCCATCTTCTTTGCAGATGCCTCGGAGAATTATCGGGAATGGAGTGGGAAGCTAGTTGAGAAACTAATGGATTTGAGAGGCTATGGAGCTTACTATGGATAGGTATCTGGGTTTGGGCTAACTCAGCAACATAAGGAACATTAAGGTCTTTATGGATAAGCTTATTGGTGACAAAGTAAGGAGCATTTAGGATTTTTCGAAGGTTTTTGGATTTCAAGGATCGGATACGAGATGAATAGGATGGTTTAGTGGACCCCCAAAGCTCAATTCCGTACGTCCAAATAAGTCTAGTCACAGTCATGTAAAATAAGTCTTTTGTTATGAATTGAGAGCTTTGATCGTTTGTCTAGTAAATGTTGAAGTAGTCTGTAACGACGAGCAGTTTCTTGTCGCTTTGTTGATATATTTAATTCAATTTATTGGATATACCACAAAATTTAGTTCTTCATACCAGAATAAAAAAATTAATGTTACTGTTATCCATACTGATTTTATTTCCAACTATCATCTATACCTGTATTATTATATAATAGGACAAGCCTGATTTCGTTTGTGATCTCTAACCGCGAAAACTACTGAACCAATCTGTACCAAATTTTAGCCACATCACCTTTATAGTTTCAGGAAGGTTTAGCAGTAATAAAATCTACTAACTTAAAATTAGTTTGTTATTAAAACACCGGTAATATATGGATAAGAGTGAAGTCTGAAAGTTGACCGACAGGGTCAACGGAAAAGAAAGGATTTTTCTTTCCCACATGTTTAATAATTTTTCGTCGTGTGATGTCAGGGTTCATGTCTCGCTCCCGTACATAACCGGCTGAAGGATCGTTCGATAGACCCTTATTTTGAGATTGCTGGATATGTTTCTATTTTGAAACATTTTCACTAAAGACCAATAGCGCCTGTTTCCTGCTATTATTCTTGATTTTATTTCTTCTTTGATACTATTGTCCTCAGTGACAATAGCACCCAGATACTTAAACATAGGCACTCTCTCAAAGTAATATCCAGCCCCTCAATGTATCTATGTCCTCTTTCCTTTCTGGTTGTTACCATGTATTTGGTCTTTTCTTTATTTAGTGTGAGTCCTACATTTCTTGCTGCTTTTAGTAGTTCACTTCTGGAGCGCATTAGTAGTTCGTCCTGTAATTACTACATCGTCCGCAAAGGCTAACTGTTGGGTCAGTCGCTGGTATATACATCCTCCTGATCTAGTGCGGATCTGTCTCATGACTACTTCTAACATTAAATTGAATAATATTGGGGATAGAGGGTCTCCCTGTTTAACACCCTTATGAATTTTAAAATCTTTTGACAGCTGTCCTTGGATTTTCACCACTCCTTTACTGTCCTGCAGGGTCATCTTAATAAGCCTGATAACCTGTATGGGGTATCCCAAGAATTCTAATTTTTGATGTAAGACATTTCTCTATATACTGTCATATGCTTGTTTATAATCAATAAAGATGTGGTGTAGATCGGCATTCCACTCATGGCATTTTTCAAGCATCATCCTCATAGCAAATATTGGTGATCTTCCTGTGCGGAATCCACATTGATACTCTCCCAATACCTCTTCCGTTCCCATTAAAATCCGTTTCATCAATAAAGTTGACAGTATCTTGTATACTGAGCACAATAGTGCTATGCCTCTATAATTATTATATAGTTCTTTACTCATAACAGCTGGTGAAGCAACGACAGGGGAGGATAAATATCAATATTTATTTTTATTCTCTATAATATTACAACGTTTGCATACCCAGAAGGGTGATATATTTATAACTTGAAGGTCAAAAAGGACGTCTTTAAATCGAGTGAGGGTTTAGAGGACCATTAGTGGAAGCGAGCCTTGTTTCGATAAAGCCCCTAAGTCCCTGATTATCCTTCGTCCTCGATAGTGTGGGCTCATCCTCTCTACCATCTGCCCTATTAAATATTTTTATTATATTTTAATATAAATGATCTTTGTTTTTATTCATACATTCATACATTTATTTTAAAAACTATAAATATAAATATATAGGGTGGACCGAAAATTTTTTTGGGGGGAATTTGAGAATCTCTGATACGTGAAAAGTGATAAAATTGTGTAAAAGTTTCATTCTGTTATGTAATCTTAAGATCACTCAAATCATTTTAAGTTTTATGTAGCCGGAATTTTTCAGACACACCTTATATTATAATCGTTAGCAATCGTTCACTCTGGATTATTATATTCAACAATCACAAGATATTAATGGGACGGGTTCATGAGAACTAGAATGAACTCTAAAAAGCGAGGTCCACGATATGACGCGAATAAAGAATTTCCTAATGTTGATGATACGCGCCCCAGGACAATTATCCGAATTAACAATAATTTTGGAAATTATTTTAAATGCCATGAGACTAAAAAATACAGCTTTCTAAATTTTAAAACATGGAAATTTTGTAATTTGGCATTTTTATTCAAAATATTTGTGCGACCTCAAGATTGTAACATTTCAGTCCCAATTTTTATCTAAATTTATTTTACCCAATTTCGCCGCTATTCCAGTGGTTTTTACAGATTCTTAAACTTGGCCCATATTACTCCACTCTAATATATGTATATAATAATATTTTTTTCTTTTTCTATTCTGTAGTAACCCTGCTGAAGAGGCGTTTATTTTAAAATTCTGCATAGACCATGCAAAAAGCATATTATATGCATACAATGTTTTAAACAGCATTTCTTCTGATAAAAATATACATAAACTCCCCGTCAAAAGTATCGCAACACTTTGAAATATTTAAGTTTTATAAAAACTTTTTTTTTTCACAATACAGAAAGGTTCTGAAGTCTATAATAAACATTCCTAACTAGGCATAAACAATTTTTATTAAAATAAATTACAATATTTCTTCCAATAAACAAAAAAAGGTAGAAAACTTACTTTTTAAATTTTCATTTTTTACAATTTTAAGTTTTAACACTTTTAATTTAATGAGACATATTGCCCACTCTGGCTTGAATGGCTGCTTAAAGCCAAGTATACAAGTATACAAGTATGGCAAGACTGATGGAAGCAGTCTGCTTCCACTAGTCTTGCCATACTTGTAAATAACGAAACGAATTACAAACATGGACCGAAGGAAATTTGAAAAAAATAATCTGAAATTCCATCGTTTGTTATAAACAGGGAAAAACATTGATGTGTCCAATCCTTAATGTCTCACGTTTAATAAATACTATTAATATGAATATAAACCAAGTATGGATTAAGGTAAAAACCAGGAAAATCTCGAGAATTATGGGTGTTGCAATACTTTTGACGGGGAGTTAATACATATCACAAGATTAGTTTGTAGTTTCCTTAAAAATACAGTGTCTAGTGAAAATTCAAATATGAATGTAAAATATTAAAATACAATTCAGTGTATTTACTGATACCAAAGTAATAAATAATATTAATAAAGATTAAGGGTAAGTAGCACCTTTGGGTTGACTTTCAGTTGGATACTCACTGTAGCAACTTTAATCTAACTTATTGTAAGCATAAGTAAACATTTACCTTAATAGTAGGAACAAAAACAATCTAAAAGAATCATCTAAGGGAGTTGGAATAAAGGGTTAGGTTTATTCACAAAGTCTTTAGTAACAACCTAGTATTGTTAAAGTATTCTCACGTTATAGTTAGGTACTATAGTGAGCTCACAAACTATAGTTATAATAATGTTGCTGGATAATAATTAATATTAACGATAATATTAACAAGACAGATAGAAAGGCAGGTATTATTGATGATTCTAGGGTATTATATAAACCACAAAAAAACAAAACAAAAGAGAAACCTTAGTTAGTCAGGTTCTCTTTGCATTGAGAAAAGTTAGTGCGGGTCGAGGTAATTTGTATTCAGAGAGGTCCCTGAGGTCTACAAAGGAGTATGAGGAACTAGGGTTACATTCTTCCTCAAAGATAAAGATCTTTGATTATCTTCCTCAATTGTATCGCATTAAATATCAACGTCGCATATTTAGATGGATATATCTTTTGGTTGGGGATTAATACTTTGTTGTAACCTTTTTTTTTCACATTCAAAAATGTTTTATTTTGACACATTCCACAGAGCTTCGAATTATAATGATAGACAAAATTTAAGAATCTTTGGGATCTTATGGAAAATTATATTCTGAACAAATATATATATTATGTAAACATGGGTCTGAAAATTAATGAAGAAAACTTTATAGTATAATACTTACAATAAACGTTTATTTTAAAGCAAATGTTGAACTGGCTTCAAAATAAATTTTTGGTGGAAGATTTTAGTAGTACCAGCATTAATATTTCGTTTCATGATGTGTTTGGGTTAATGATGAAAATAATAAATAACATTAAATATTAGAAATTAAAGTTTATTACATAGTTATATTATTAAGATGTTTAAAAATGAAAATGTTTTCCGATAAAGGAAAAAAACAAAATATTTGTCTGACTCTATGAAGATATCTATTCCGTCCTTTTAACGGCAAACTTGAGTTTCTCTTATGATATTGTCGTGACTAGATCAGAGACGCGCCTTTTCTAAGTCTTCATCGAACTCCCTTTAAAGGACAACGTTGGTCTTCCTAATTTTCCAGATAGTTTGCGATGTTGTAAGTGAAAAATGAAATCTGAATTTAACCATATTTTGTTTAGAATCTCAAATCGCTATTGATACGCGGAACATTCTAGTTATTATCTTGATAGCGTACTGCAGTAAAATTGCACTTTGGTATTACATTTTTTGGAGAGACCAAAAATGTTTAATTCATTTATTAAAAATGAATATACTACCACCTCACGGCACTTAAAAGAGACCTCAGTTGGAGGAAAATCTCTGTATTTGTTATCCTGCTTTCTGAAAAAATACGATAACAAAATTAAAAATGATGAACAGGCCTATTTTAAAAGGGCAGTTTGAGGCAGCTGGGAATGACAAATTATCATTCTGCAATGATCAAAACCGGTTTTTGATGTTTCAAATTTTTTTAAAATGTACAGAAAATAATCAAGTGATATATCAAACGGAAAAAGAATGCCACAAATTTGAGCTTTCTAGATGCAATAGATAATTTTTAATGACGTAATTTTAAAAATATTGAGTGAGTACTAAAAACAATAGTTTTTTAATTTTTAAAAGCATATTACTTACAAACCACAAGTTTAAGTAATCTTTTACGTTTTGACTAGTCATGTTAGGTTCAACTTCTATACAAAAAATCATAGATGACGGAGAGATCAAGGTCCAAACCGTTGGTTGATTTGACATAAAATGTCCCAAAACGGTATTTGGTATCTTGCACCACAGTGGTATAAAGTTACCAGTTGCTATGGAGACTATTTTAATTTACACAGTCATTGTATAATTATTGGTTCATAAAATTTTTTAAAGGCACCCTTAAAAAAAACACACAAAAAAAACGATAAAGCTTTCGAAAGAAACTGGTAATTTAGTGTAGTTGTAGTCGCAACTACCAACTACATTTGTAATTATAAGTTAAATTCTCCCACATCATCTTTTTCTTTTCCCAACTACCTACTCAAACTCTTTGCCTCCATCGCATGTTCTCCAAATTTAAAGTTCAATACACATCTCCTTTATTATTACTAGCATATTCTCTCCATATACTAGCATATTTGGAGACGATTTTACTGTGAGATCTTCTCAAGGCCTGTCAGTTCGATGAACTCTCCGAAGTATTTAAAGTAGGGACCCTATCGATGTTGCCATATTTTGTTCTCAGTCTCGTGATATCTGACTTGGAACAAAATAATTTAGTTTCCCCAAAAGATACCTGTATTCCAACTTTTTCTGCTCATTCCTTAAGTATTTTAAGTTGTTTGACAGCGGTCTCCTCATCCTCTGTCAGTATCGGCAGATCATCCGCAAATGCGAGATATGGTACATAGGTACATAGAGATTGTTTCTGGAAAAGCCCAGTCCGATCGGTTTCCAACACTCACATTACTTGAGTTCCTTCTCCCATTCTTCCATAACTTTGCCTAGAACTACGTTGAACAGAATAGGAGAGAGTCCATCACCTTGCCTCACATCTATTATAATGTCTAAGGTTTCTGAAATTGCCCCCATAAATTTCACTTTAGATTTTGTGCCAGTTAGTGGATTTTTTTTATGAGTTCTAGGGTTTCAAGATCTAGTCCTCTGGGTTTTAGAATTTGGAATAGTAATAAATAACATCTCCTTTATTAATATTTTATAAATATTGATTGATCACTTCTTTGCTTTCTGTCAAGGCCTCAATAAATGCCAGTTTATTATCCAGTGGTGTTCCGTAGGAATAAACTCAAGTTGAACTCTCCTGGGTATCTCCAGCTGTTCTTCCTCTTCGCTAAGTCACCTGCCATCCCTCGTCTCTCATCAACAAAATAAGTCCAAGTACCTTACCTATCCTCCAGGGGATATTACTTTGCTACTCTCTGCTGACGTCAGAGGTTTGACGTAGCTGTTTCTAAGAACTCTGGGAAAAGTTCTTCCTTTTCTCTTAGGGCCTCATCTAGTTCGTTACTCAATTTGACGTTATCACAGAAAGAGTTTCAAGCTCTTCTCAGTTGAGGTAATTCGAAAGAGCTACGTATTTCTTCTCTAATTGGCTACAACCTCGGCATTCTTTTTTAAGCCTCAGATTTATATTTGCTAATTATATTACCAAGCAAGTAATTGATTTAATCTTATCATTTCAGACAAACGTTCATAGCTCACAATTACTTACAAAAGACTCATTTACATGACAGTGATTAGATCTATTTGGACGTACGGAGTTTAGCTTTGGGGCTCAACGAAACCTTCAAATTCTTTCCGTATCCAATCCTTACAATCCGAAATCCTTCAAAAAATCCTCAATGCTCCTTAATTTTTCACCAATAAACTTATCAATAAAGATCTTTATGATCTGTTATGCCCAATGTTGCTGCTTAAGCCCAAATCAGATACCTATCTATTCATAAGAAGCACCAAAACTTTAATTCCACTAGTTTCTCAACTTGCTTCCTACTCTACTTCCGATAATTCTTCGAGGCATTTGAAAAGAAGATGGCTTAGAGACCTTCTAGTGTAGATTTTTTCTTGAAATGCTGCCGATGAGTAGTTCTTTTCAAGTTTAAATATGTTATTGTTATCATTATCAACACATTTACTTGATGTATATATTTTGTAAAGTTGTAAATTTTAATGAAGTTATCAATGGATTTTACAATTCTTGAAGATTTATTGCTCCAAAAACTAAATAAAGATTTATATATTGATAAACAAAATAAAAAAATAAAAAATAAACTTAGGTTCCGAATATCAGTATCTATTTGAGAAAATTGATACTATACACCAAACATACATAATATATTTCTATTAACAAACCAAAAATTAACACAAATTACAAGGCGATAAATTAAATAACAAAATAACTAAATAATTATTGAACTGTTTGAAATTAAAACTTAAATTAGCCTATTAATTGAAAATTATACCCACTCTAAATGACGAATAAGAAAATGTAAATAAAATAACAAAATACGATGTTGTTGATGAGTGAGCCTAGCAGAAGAAGCGAACCGACTACGACTTGTCATAGTCGCAACGACATGTCGATGATCTAAATGGCTTCTATGGAAACAATCTTCAAGAAGATACGGGCAGTGGTCTTCTTGGAAGGTGGTCGAAGAACTCGTCGGCCCACGTCAGCATTCAATCAACTATGGAACAACAGCGTCTTAACAGTGACGCTAACTATCCGCCATCTTGTATTGCACTCCAAACAACTAATTATCAAGTTGGGCGAACTATCATATGGCCGTTGCTAGGTAACGGCAGCCAAAGCCTACAGCCGCAGCAGCGACCTCCTATATCGCTCACCTCACCAATAATATATTGTCTATTAATTCAATAACAAAATTCAAATTAATGCAACCACCATACATAAAAAGTACAGATTATTGTAATAGCGTTAACAATAATCATGTGTCATCAGTATATTTAAAAAGGAATATAAATAAAAATATGTTATACAAAGTTATATGATGTTAGATATTATGTAGATGAGTCCGTCAGCAAGTTGAAGTCATTAGGGGCGACGGCCATCCCTCATCGAGCCCGCAGTCAAATTGCCGTTTGATTAGCTTTCACCTCAGCCTCAATCCAATAACTGTTGATTGCTTCCTTTACACCTCACTCTCTCTCTCACACACACACACTCTAACTCCCTGCCACTCAATGTAAATTTGTTTTAACTTGTTAGTCCTAATTTTAAAACAATGACACTACCGGGCAGCTGGCTGAAAATAAATAATTCATAAGATTTAAAAGTGTAAAATAAATTCTCGACTCCCAAAAATTGTTAGATCTGAAAATTGTATTCTTCAGTGTCCTGTGAAAAAAAAATTTGGAAGAAAGAGAGTGCTTTGAAAATATAAAAATATTCATATGATGAAAATTAGTTTGTCCGGAAAAAGTGGCAGAGGATATCCTTCACCCGTCAAAAATTGTTAAATCCTGTTAGATCTGAAACCAGTATCCTTTAGAATCCTTAAAAATAAAAGTTTTAATCAGTATTCAAAAGAACGAAAATAAATTTGTTAGGTGGTGTGTGGAGTGGCCAAGTGCTGTGTATTATCCTTTAGGCCCAAAGGCACTGAATGACACTATTTTCAGATCTGCCAGGATTTAACGAATTTTTGAAGCCGGAAGATATCCTTGGCCATTCCTTCCCAACACATTAATCTTCTTTCTTTTCAAAACTGTTTAAATCTTTTCGTTTGATATATTTTTTTGTGATAATATTGTTAAACAGTCACACTATCCTATAACTGTCTTGTTCAAAGCACATCCGCTCATAAAGCTAATAATTTCTTGTTGTTCATATAAAGCAACCTGAAGCTACTGTACAAAAATTTAAAATTTAAAGTTTCGGCGCCGATTTCAAGCAAATTTAAGAATATTTCAGATCTGTCACAATCTAACGGTTTTTAATGGCCGAAGGATATCCAAGGTCACTCCTTTCCGACAAATTAATATTCTTCCTTTTGAAAATTGATTAAATCTTTTCACTTTTTTTTTTTTTTAAGGTCACACTTTTTTTAGTTTTGAATTTTTTTATAGAATACAAAAGAATACTGGTTTAAGATCTGCCAGGATTTATGAATTTTGTGACGGGCAAAGGATATTAAGCCATTGTTGTCCTTTTAAAAAATAATTAAATCTTTTCGTAAACGAATTTACTAATTTTGCGTCGGAAACATAGCTGTAGTTTCGATGCAAGAGTTTTTTTTATTGTAGTTTCGGGTGAAGAGTTAGAAAACCTACGATCTATCAACTAGTCTAATTCCTAAGATTAGGGAATAAAAAAATAATCTACAATAGAATCAGATTTATAATATTTTCCCTTTAATTCTGAAGTCATCAGCGAATAACCATGAAGCTAGACTTTGCCTGTCTTATCTCCTAACTGCCTTTCATGCAGAACCTTCCCTAGCAGGAGCTCCCAACTCTTCCTAAATCCCCCGGACTTCGATAAGCCACTCTTCTAGTCTTACCCTCCTCAAATCCTTTCTCTTTCCCCCGCCCCTGCTAAATATTCAATCGGTAAGGCTCACGAACTAGGTCTAATGTTAAGATAAAAAAAAAAAGTATGGAATATAAGAAAGAAAAACACTGGTGTTGCCTGTTTTATCGTCACAGTTATGATTAAGTTTTTTCTATTATTTAATAATTAATATTTTTTTTTTTAAGATGGTACATGATTTACTGGTGACCTTATTGGTCAAAAGCGATACGTTTTTAGAGAATGCAAGGGTTATAGTTTGATATTAGGAGAGTAGGAACAGTTAAGAGCTCAACTTTTCTTATACTAAATAACACTAGGCAGGTTCTAATGAGTGAGCTCTTTTTGAATCAGTCTCTCCTAATATGAAATTAAAAAACATTAACCTGGATTTGTTTAATCTTGCTAGATCCCTCTCGGCTGATCAAAATTTTGGTTTGAATAAAAATAAAATTTAAATAAAAGTGACGTTATTTTAAGTGTAGAAGTTTTTTTTTTTTTTTTTTTTTTTTTTTTTTTCTAGTGTCGATTTCTCGGAAAAATAGTTAGGTGTAGACCTTGAAAAACGTCTATATGAATAAACCCATAAACCCTTTTTGTATTAGTAAATACTAGAAACCAGTTAATTTTTTTTTAAATTTTAATGATTACCATTATTTTAACTAGTATGTTAGAAACGTTAGAAATATTAGAATAGACAATAAAACATAAAGGGAAAAATCTGAACTGGACTTACTACCATTTAACTGTAAGAAAATGAAGAATTGAATCAGTCATCTAATATATTACTATAACAAAATTTTTCGCTCATTTTGCATACAAAATTACTCACCTAAAATTAAATAAAATATAAAATACAATTATTCACGCAAGCGGAAAAAGTAAGTACATAAGGGCATAGAGAGTCAGCAGGATTATCCCATTAACGGTGAGGTCGGGAATTTTTGAATACAATTCTTCTTTTTTTTTTCCTTTGAATGGCTATAGCCACGCTAACCCCAACACATCTATCATGAAATTCAAGGTTGAATAAAGGTTATTACGCGATACAGAGTAGGATGATGCGTTGAACATTACGTCATTTATTGAGCAAAAGGTATTAAATATGTATATCTTGAAGGCAGGGAAATGAAATCAATAATTATTTTTTCCAAAAAATCATATAATAATTATTATATTTGATTTTTAATTTAAAAATCATTCCTGATTTATAAATAAAAATTTCAATTGATGTCTGATGTTTATCGATTTAATTAAAAATTATGGTTACTCGCTGAGTGATACGGTATTGCATAAATAATAATGATTACATTGCAATAAAAAAAAATGCTGATCAGAAAATAAAAATCACCTTTTACGCACAAATAGATTAATATGTTTGTATACAATATTATTTTCTGAATTATTTCCATGATATTATCATGGAGAAAATTCAACTTTCTGATTTAGAAAGGAATTACTCAGAAATTATTATTATTGTTAATTGTAAAAATTTTGTTCAAAAATAATAATCAGAATTTGATTTTTATCACTTATCATCAAAAATAAAAATCTATCTTAATAAAAATCATCAAATGATTTTAAAAATTCCGAATAAAAATCTTGATCGGATTTGATTTTTATAATTTTTTTTTTTTAATCATAGATTTCAAACCCTGCTTGAAGGATACATCGCCTTTTAAAGGTTTAATCTATTTAATTTGAAAATTTATCTCTTTCAGAAAACTGAATCTCAGGTAAGCGAGAAAAAAAAGAAGTAAACATATGATCACTAACGGTAACTAGGACAACCCCTAGAACATGTTCCATGTTAGTCTTTCTTTAGCCGGCGGGCTCAAGGGGGCAGTTTTATTATGTACTGTTTATTTCTTTATTTTGAATCTCTACTCACACCTGCCAATCAAAGTGATTAACAATCAGTGAATTTGATTAAATACTCAATTACTTGGAGAGAAAGGCATGACGTGGAGGTGTGAATCAATAAATATTGTAAAAGAAAAAGAAAAAATACAATTATCAATTAGTTACAATTTTTATTAGTTATTATTTATTAGGTGGTGCAAAATCATGTATCATATATGATTTTAGTTTATAGTAAAGTTACAGCTTTTACATAAAACCTCTGTCACAGCAGTTAAAAGGTATTGTAAACTACAGACAATTCGACGGCTTCCAAATCGTAAAACATTTATCGCCCTTAAAACAGGACTTGAGGCGACAGGATCATTTCTTCTACTTGGAGTTAACGATCGTGGGCAGAGGTATTAACAAGGAGCCATTGAGAAGGACAAATACTTAATGCTATAGTAAATATTTCAAAAGGTACGCTTAGCAATTTAATTAGTAATTGTATTTATACCTAACCCTTGTGTACTCACCTTGTTCTCTGGGACAGAAATTTATAATAATTATTTAAAGTATTTATTATGTCAAATATATTAGGAAATTTCGTTTTTAGTTAGGAGAAACCTTTGTTCATCGAATAAAAAACTGGTGAAAAAGAAAATTCCAAAATAATATTTTTTTTATATTTTCAAAATATGTGTAAATCCACGGGTTCCATAAAACTGACAACTTCAAATTATCATATTTATTTAAAAACCTCCCCAATCATTACAAAATATTATGTTTTAGAAATACTAAACACAGTCAGGAATTATAAAAATAATTTAAATACTTAATATTTATAGGAACAATGTAAAAAATACCAGAAAAAAACTGCACTTTTCTTCTATGTGAGAAACTAAATATGTACTTCGAAATGACTTTTTATACTAACAAACTAAGAAATTATCACGATATTATTGCGGTAACTAAAAAAAAGAAAAAAAAAAAAAAGAACGAAAATGCTTCAAGTTCATTGCCAGTAGATTGAAAATTAGTCCGTGGGCCTGGAAGCCTTGTAACTAAATTTGACTGGCGAGTTCTCGTGGAAACAGTTTGCTGTTTTGCCCATTTGGTTTTTTCCATCTTTGGATTTGAAGTACTCAAAGGGAATTACGTATTCGAAATCTTCTCCAGGCTCAATTTCTATTTCTGAGTCCGTGTCGTGGTCGCTTTTCTCCTCATTGTCGATGTCTTCCTCAGCTGAATCGTCGGATTCAAGATACTTATCAAGAGGTTCCTCACGATTCTGACGTTCCAACTCCTCCCTTATCTCTTCGTCAGTAGTAAAAATAATTCGTTCCATATTCCAAAAACTGGCAGATATAAATAAAAATAGGAAATAAAAAATTGAATAAATGAAAAAATAATTACATATGTACTCACGTCGGGTCAAAATGCTGATTTCCAAGAGCGTGTGAATGGTATGGAATCCAAAACATTACTAAATGAAAGTGGGATGAATAATAGAGGATTAGAGAGTAATTAGCGCCTTCAAAAAGGCAAAAAAGCTCGTCATTGTTGGAAAGAAAATCTCGCCGGGTCACATTGAACCGACGTGAGCACTGAAGGGTTAAATTACTTATGAGTATCAATACAAAAACAGCTGATTACGTAAAACAAAACCTATATATCAGTAAACATATGTTATCTACCGTTATTTTTCTTTACGTCATGGATGTCTTTTGGCTGGGGGTCTATTGTTTTTTTTGTGTAACTTTTTTTTTTTATACAGCTGAGCGAAATGAATATTGAATATATTAATATATGAATTATATATATTAAATATATGAATATTCGAAAATTTTACAAGATCAGAAATTTAGTAGAGAATATGTTTTAATATATAACATTTGTCGCTAGGACCTACCATTTAGGAGCTATATAAGATTTAATAAAAAAAAATAATGTTTTCCCCACATTTTTTAAGTGTAAACTATTTTGTGATCTTTTTTGGCACTTTCTAGCTTTATTGGTGTCACTCGTTTTAGTTTCTTCATCACAAGCAGACAATTATAAACATGCATATCCACGATCTAATAATAATAAGGCTTTATTGACATACTAACAATTACATTTACAAAATTATTTAGAATACATGTGCCGGTCCTCTACATGATTAACATAGTTTTATGCTTTGGTGAATAGTTTTAAACTTTAGTTTATCTGTGAACAGTGGGAAAAAATAAGAAAAAACCCGCATAAAAAAAAAAAAAAGTTAAGGAAGAAACAATAATTACATAATATAAAATATATTTATTTGTTTTATTATTATTTATTGAAATTTACAACTGTATAAAATATATACAACAAGTAAATGTGTTGAAAGTAAATACAATGGCATGTAAATAACATGTGAAGAACTATTCACTAGTAGCACTTCAATAAATTCTACACTAAAAAGTCTCTAGGCCATCTTCTTTTCAGACGCCTCGGAGTATTATCAGGGATGGAATAGGAAGCAAGTTGGGAGACTAGTGGATTGGAGTGGTTATGGAGCTTACTATGGAAGGATAGGTATCTGGTTTGGGCTAAATCAGCAACATATGGGACATTAAGATCTTTATGAATAAGTTTATTTGTAACAAAGTAAGGAGCATTAAGGATTTTTCGAAGGATTTTGGATTGTAAGGATTGGATACGAGAAGAATTAGAAGGTTTAGTTGAGCTCCAGAGCTCAACTCCGTATGTCCAAATAGGTCTGATAACTGTCATGGAAATGAGTCTTTTGTAGAAAATCGGGATTTTAGTCTTAGGAAAAGCAGTTTCCTGTCGTTTAAGTCTTTTATGAGGATTCCAAGTTAAACGTTTGTCCAGTTGAATGAAGTCCTAGATAGCGGATCTGTTCAACAGGGATCAGTGGAATAAATATAAAATAAAAAAAAAGAGAATTAAATACAATCAATAATTAAATATAAAACAATAATAATAAATATTAATAATCAATATATAATAATCAGCATACATTAGTGGTGACAATATGTATACATAACAGTTGAGTAATCTGTGGGGAGGTTTATGTTAAGAGTACATGATTGGTTCTTTTGTGCATGTATCTTTTAAGGGAATTTTTATCATAATTACCAATTTCTTTTAATAGTGAATTTACTGAATTTGTTTTTTGTTTTTTTTTTGCAAAGTATGCTTTGGTTTGTTCGAAGACGTGCTGTTTTAAAGGGAGTAAGTTTAGGTCGTGGAGCATGGTTGATATTTTAGTATAACGAGGATAATCATTGATGATCCAAATATTTCGAACCCTTTCCAATTTATTATAGTTGAGCAAGTTGAGCTCCACACCGGAGAAGCATATGTGATTTGTGCTCGGATTACTGTTTTGTATAGAATGAGTTTATTTTTAGGGCTCAATTTCGATTTTTTATTAAAGTAGGGGAACATTTTTAATAGAAGTTTTAAATTGATATGCTGGTCTAAGAATGGTTTACGTTTTGTGAAGATGATTGCCTCCGATTTGCTTGTATTTACTTATAGTTTCCATCTCTGGCAATATTTCTTAATTTGTAACTTTGTTGCAGCCGATTTACAATAGTGTCGATGCGGTAAGAAGCTGAGTATAATGCAGTGCCATCTGCGTACAGGGATATTATCACTTTAGGGTGTTTTGGAAAGTCTGATAGGAACAGGTTGAACAGAGTTGGGGATAGGCAGGAACCTTGTGGGAGACCGGCGGGAAGGGTAAGAACTTTGGAGGAGAATATCCACGATCTATTGGTTTTCCTATTCTATTGAGTTTTTTTTAATAGTTTTTATTTTATTTTATTTTTATTTATTTATTTTAGTGAATAATTACTTAATGCTTTTTTTTTTGCGTTATCTATAAAATTGATGATTCCAGGATATATGTTCTGTCCTGATATTGGTTTTGTGCAATCCCGAAACATGCCTTTTTTTTTTAGTATATCTTAAATAAATTCTAGAATAATTATTTAGCTGTTTTTTTTCTGTTTTTAATATATAATTGGAATGTCAAATATAATTTGTATACCATAACGATGAAGAATATTTTAAAATGTGGCTTCGTCGGAACGCCAGCAATGTCAGCTCGGCGTGGTTGACTTTAAAAAATTCAGGAAAGAGTCTGAACAGAGGATAAGGTCATAGTTCACTATGACCCAGCTGTTGCGCCGCTTCTCTCGGCCATAACTCGCTCAGAGCTTGACAATGATGGTCGTATCAAGAAACGCTTTGTTTACTTATTCACTTCACGTCATTGCGACCATCGTTCCATATGAATCTTTAATGAAAACCTTTATTTTCAAAGTTTTCAGTGTCAGTCATTGTTGCTCACCTCACATTATTATTTAGTTTTTTTACAATATTCTCATTAGTCAAAGTAGGTAGAATGGATAATTGAAATAACAAAAAATGTCAGAAGAAACAGTTCACTGAACTTATAACAAAGGAAAATGTACAGCGATAAAACGGAACTGTTGTTTCTGACGTTTTTAATTAATTGTAAAAAACTTGTTTGAAAGTTTAATTTAATTTTCTGTAAACAGACTGGTAGAGTTATCCATATTGTTAAGGGCCAAACTCGTGTAAAATAATAAACTTCAAAATACGTTGTATAATATACTATACAAACCTCTATAATTTACCGTATAATATTCAACAAAACAGTGAAAAAAGAAATAACTATAAAATATTGAACCCTAATCCATAAAAATAACAGAATGTTTTAAATGTTTTTTTTGGGGGGCTTCAGGTCATCAATCTATTCTAGCCAAGGTGGGATGGTAAAGCATAGGGTTAAATATGCTAACTATGCTAATGTATTTTACTTTCGTAGACACTGCTGATATATATGTTTTATATATATTGGCAGGTTCATGGCTGAAACATAAAATTAACACAATACTTCTTCTCTATTAAAATAACATTAAGATGGTAAAATAACCATGTAGAAGAACAATGTTAAAAAAAAAAAATAAACAATTGACTTATTCAAAAATAATAGTTTGACTACCTTTTGAAAGAAAGATTCTCCCGTTTGTGCTTAATCTGATTTCTGTTTGTACTTAAAGCTATAGTAAATATTTCAAAAGGTACGCTTAAAAACAATTCCATTTTTCCTAGTCCACATATCGCCGATATCTGCTCGCTCAACTCACAATCAGTAGATTTTTGTTAACTATAAGAGTAAAAGAACTGATCGTAGACTTACATGAGGACATAATAAAAGCAATAAAAATATAAAAATTAAATTACGGTATAAAAAGTAATATTACATGTTCTAAATACTACACGAAAAACAAATTATATCTTAAGGTTAAGAACTTAAAATAAGTTAAGAAAACAAAAAATAAGGAAAAAAAGAAAAAGATTGAATGTAAAAATACAGTTGACAAAGCTAAAAAAAAAAATCTTATCAGGAGAAATAAATGTATTAAATATAATAATTTAAGTTATGACAAAAGCAAAAATACAAAATAAGTACAATATTACAAAAATAATAAACAAAATCAATATTATATTCTGAATATTAATATTTCATTTTAATTAGTATTTTCTTTTTCAATACGACTGTTAAATTGAATACCTAATAAGTAAAAGAAAAGTCGGGATTTGTAGTTATTATGAGTGGAGGAATGGTTATTATGGTTATTATGAATGTATTAAGGAAGGGAGTTCCAGATGTTAGATGCTCTGGAAATTAAGGAGCGTTTGTAGGATGTTGTGTTGAAGGGAGTTAGGTAAAGGTCCGATGAACGGGATCTGGTTTTGCGGGAACTCACTGATGACTTTAATGTTAATGCTTTGAGGATATAGGGAGGTGACTCAGAGGAAAATGATTTGTATAGGAACGAACCAAGGAAGTCTTCCTAAGAAGGAAAATAACCATATTGCACTATGTGGGAAATATTCCATTCAGGTACGCCACTTGGTTTAAGTAATCATTCTGTTTAAGCTTCATCTTCGAAAAAAAAAAGTTTTTTTTTTGGTCGTAAATTTAATAATACCCAAACAATACACATTCTAAGACTTCATAGAGAATTTCCCAAATTCTTTCTAACTTAATTCCTGTTTGAAAAAAATAAAATACAAATACGAATAAGCATCCAAAATAAATATAATTTGGATACCTTTTCAAGAAGAGTGTTGAAATTCCGAATTTTCTCAGTATAGAGCTCCCTAAGAAAACAACCCGAAATAAATTGATTGACTTTAAAGGAAATCAAAAATAAACCTATATTCGATAATACTATTAGGACGAATTAATCCTCAAAATTTTGTTCACATTAGAGATGCGTAATTAAAGTTGTGGTAGGCTCAAAGATCTCCAAAGGTAAACAAATCAAGCTCTGTGTGCTTAGGTCCAAGTTCCCCGGGATAAGGATAGCACAGCTCTGTTTGGACGACTGCTGATTGGCTCCGCTAACCTTGGACTGTGTACACTAATCATTCCTTCTCTTTGGTCACTCATCTTCTCTTGTCGAAGGAAATGGGTTTTCAATATTCATTTCGTTCAGCTATATAACATTTTTTTCTCTTGTTTTGTAATCGTTATAATATGAGAGATTCATATTTAAAAGTTAAATACACACCTTAAAAAAATACAAATATTCCAATCACAATTACTCAGACTAATCACGAAATCACCTTGGTACGTTTCAAACCACACAATTCACACTGATTTAGAAATATCCACAGTAAAGGAACATATACATGACCTTTATAGACGATTTCATGACAGACTTCATGGACATAACATCAAACTCATTAATGACATGGCCACGACTGACATACCTGGAAATACTCTCAGAAGGCTTAAAAGAAGCTGGATGAGAGATTTGCTCAAATAAATCTCTTTAACCCATGCCAGGAGAAGGTACTATTGAGGGCTAGTCTCCCACACGCATACAAGGCCTGTAATATTACAATTTCATCACATTCACTGATTGTTACCCTAATAACAGATGTGAATTTAAATCTGAAAGAGAAAATATATATATATATATATATATATATATATATATATATATATATATATATATATTGCATTAGACAAGCACCAAATCCGAAGGATTAAACCGCAAGATAGTAAAAACGTAATATTTAATTTAATTTTCAAAAATGACATCAATGGCGGATTTTCAAAAGAAGAACAATAGTTGATATATCCCTCCTTTTTACGAACGATAGAAGGATTTCATCTGAAAATCGTTAAATCTTAGAATATTTCAAAATAGTACTCTTAAGGACTAAAACTATATGGACGGAATATCCTTCGGAGAACTTAAACATCGTTAAATACTGGCGGAATTAGTATTCTTAAGGATTAAAACTAATATATTTATGTGGCCAAGGATGTCCTTCCGCTATCTTATAATAGTTTTTTAAGGACGAATACTAATAAAATTGTTAAATCCTGCGAGATTGCAAATAAACAGTATCCTCAATGTCGAAAACTAATATATATGAGGCCAAGGATGTCCTTCCACCATCCTAACACAGTATCCTTAAGGACGAAAACTAACAAAATCGTTGAATCCTGCAAGATTAAAAATAAATGGACATTACAGAAAACATTAAAATTACAGAAACATTTCCTTCCATGTCCTTCCACCATCTTAAAATATTACATGAAGCATGAAAAAATATTACAATCTCTCTAACTGAGGGCTATGCGTAATATCGAGGGTAATGAATCCATTCGTGCAATGTGTACGATTAAAATCTACAATTAAAAACAAAAATTCTATGAGATTAAAAATTAAACATAATACATATATAATAATATTAAAAAAAATTAAAATAACATCAAAAAGAAATAAAATTAAATACAAGCACACTGTATGTACAATACTTATTTCACCCTTATAAGTGAGATAGAGCTCACTAGACAAATGGACAATATTTTATAATTATGATATAAATGATAGATATAAAAGCTAAAGAATGTAAATTACGAGTAAAGAATCCAAAACATCCGCTTGGAGCGCTAGTAAACAACTGGGAGGTTATGGGTTATAAGGGATCTATTGTTCTATAATTGTTCAACATATAAACTAAATTAAATTAAACAACATCAAACCAAACAAAGGAATTAAAATGCAGTACTAGAATAAGTAAATTAAAAAAACAAAACAAATTTATTATGTTCAGTATAATGAATTCTAATTTTCACAAGTTTATCTGTATGTGAACAATACATTTTTAGGCGTAAAGTATTGATCTAATTTACATAGCACATTCCAGAACAGTTCCCTGCTTCACTTTGATTTTACTTTATTTGGTATTTATGAGGATAATTTGGAACGATATCTGTGATATGTTTGACTGATTTATATATTAGCATAATTATATATTGGGTTGGTTAGAATCTCTCTATTTAATTGCATTTCAATCATTATATATTTCATTTGTTACTAATTAAAGCAGAAATGTGCTTCTATTTTGCGATGTCATAGATACAAATAAAAAAATACATACAACAAAAAAAAATTCATAGTAAATTTTGCTACCATGATAATAATAGTAATTTTAATAAGTAATCTTATATATTGTTTTTGCAGAATGATTTTATGATATTACGTATTGATAATAATAATAATAATAATAATAATAATAATAATAATATTTTGCGATGTCATAGATACAAATAAAAAAATACATACAACAAAAAAAAATTCATAGTAAATTTTGCTACCATGATAATAATAGTAATTTTAATAAGTAATCTTATATATTGTTTTTGCAGAATGATTTTATGATATTACGTACGTAACAATTTGTTGAAACATTTTAATGACTGTGAAATAATTTTATATATATACAAAAGCATAGTGAATTGATGAAGAGAACGAAGGAAAAATAGGGAAAAGTAACCATCATAGATGTCAAATTCCAACGCTCTCTCAACAGGGATGTAACTATAATAATAATAATAATAATAATAATAATATATATATATATATATATATATATATATATATATATATATATATATATATATATATATATATATATATATATATATGAGAGAAATAATTATTGATGATGTCATGATGCAGTATTTTATTTATTACATTATTATCTATGTTCTTAGGGCTTGAAAATACGACACAGCCATAACCGTCACCCGTATGAATGAATAAAATGTTTTATTAATAAAACTTGTTTTTAGGATATATCATTGTTTATTATCCTCATAAATAATTTAATCTCCTTGTATAATAATCACATATTTTTATTTGGTATTTTTTTATTGTTAATTATTTTCATGCACCTGAAATAAAAGTGGCTACCTTCGACATTCAGACATTCAGACTTCACTGATCCTTCAACACCTCTTACATTACATTGAATTACAAGAATAATTCAATCAGTCAGATATTTAACCCTACAATAACAAATCTCGCCATGTCACTCTTAGACAAGACTCCTGCCCTCCATCTATATAAACAATAAACCCTTTCAACAAAAAATATAGTTCATTACTCATTTCTTATGAAAGAAGGAAGACGTGGTTCCGTGACACGTGAAAATCAAACACCTAACAATCAAATTATAAAATTGTAAAATAGTCTACATTTGTTATAATTGATAGATATCCATTAAATATTTTGATTAGCTTTTTTCAAATAAAATAAAGTGTGAAATAGAGCAGGAAAAGATCTAATCCAGGAGGAACTTTTATAAAGAAAGACAGACAATTAAATTCCGCTAAGGTCGGATCTACTGCCCTGGAACCTTGGGCTAAGAGCTTGGGGTTTCATTGCCAGAGATTGTTCCAATTGGTTCCACAGTCAGGGGTCGAGATTAGATTTTAGTTCAAACGGGAGTATCTTCCTCTCAATAGGAAGTCAAAACTTTATTTTTGTATAAGTCAATCGTTTATTTTATTTTAACTTCGTTAATCAAAGGTTATTTTTACCATCCTAATTGATTAGGAATAGGTTTATTGTTAATATTATGTTTTAGCCATGGATCTACAAAAAAGTATCTAATATATAAAAACCTGTACGACTGCAATCCATGAAAGGTCTTGGGTTCAGAACTTGGTAAGTATTGTTCCTTCACTATCGGCTATACAAGGGGTAATGTGGACAGCAATCAAGCCCAAATTCCAGGCTTTCCCCCCAATGAAGGGTACCCAGTTTATAGAGGCTAGGTGTGCCCCCGGAGGGGGTCTCCAGACCCCGAAGTCTAATAAACTTATCCATCTTAATGTCCCATATTTTGCTGATTTAGCCCAAACCAGATACCTATCCATCCATAGCAAGCTTTATAACCACTCCAATCCACTAGTCTCCCAACTTGCTTCCTATACCATTCCTGATAATCCTCCAAGGCGTCTGAAAAGAAGATGGCCTGGAGACCTTTTAATCAAGCCCAAATTCCAGGCTTTCTCCCAATGAAGGGTACCCAGTTTATAGAGGCTAGGTATGCCCACGGAGGGTGTCTCCAGACCCCGAAGTCGATCTCCGGCCAAAGAGCAAAAATTAAATTTTCTGCCTTCGGCGATACTCGAACTAGGGCCCTAGAGCTAGGAGTACCTTATCCACTGAGCTACCGCAACTTCCATATAATAATATAAAATATAAATTAAAATATCAAAAAGAAATAAACTAAAATATAGAAAACAAAATTAAATACAATCACACTGTACGTACAGTCTACACTCCACCCTTTTTTTCTGGATGTAAAATTTCTGTTTAAAGAAATTACATTAGAAGCCCTTTATATAGGGCTCATTAGGCAAATGAAAAATATTTTAAATTGATGGTATGTAAATTACGGGTGATTAATGCGGAATATCTATTTTGAGCGCTAGTAAACAACTAATATATAACTTACTTTAAATTAAGAAAAAAAGTATATTTCATTAAATAATTTATATGATTATTATGCATATTTTTTGTATGAGAAAGGTAGTATGGTATGCAATAAGGGTCGGGAAGAAGCACATTCAAGTTTTTAAAAAATGTATGAGTGCCGACTTATCTGTGCTAAAGTTATCAAAAAACTAGATGTAATCAAATGATAACAATAAAGACATATATTATATATATATATATATATATATATATATATATATATATATATATATATGTATATACATTTATTGAAATTTACAACTGTACAAAATATATACATCAAGTAAATGTATTGATAACGATTACAATAGCATGTTAAAACTTGAAAAAAAACTACTCATCAGTAGCACTTTATTAAAAATTCTACACTAGGTCTCTAGGCCATCTTCGTTTCAGATGCCTCGGAGGATTACCGGGAATGGAGTGGGAAGCAAGTTGAGAAACTAAAGGATTTGAGTGATTATGGAGCTTACTATGAAAGGATAGCTATCTGGTGTGGGCTAAATCAGCAACCTATGGAAAATTAAGATTTTTATGGATAAGTTTATTGGTCACAAAGTAAGGAGCATTGAGGATTTTGGATTGTAAGGATTGAATACGAGATGGGTTTAGTGGAGCCCCAAAGCTCAACTCCGTATGTCGAAATAGGTCTAATCACAGTCATGTATATGAGTCTTTTGTAATTAATTGGGAGCTTTGAACGTTTGTCTAGTAACGACAAGTAGTCTGAAACGACGGGTAGTTTCTTGTCATTTTAGTCTTGTATGTGAATTCCAAGTTAGACGTTTGTCCTAGTGGAGTCCTAGGTAGCGGATCTGTTCAACAGGGATTAGTGGAATATCATTGAAGAATACTGTAGGACAGCAAGTAGTAGATTTACGACGTAACGTACGACGGGTAAACGTTATTTGGTGGAATTCGTTTGCATTTATTTTAATTCTCCATTTTTACACCATTCTTGAAGGTTTAGGATATGAAATTGGAGTGGAGGCAATGAAGGGACTATGTTTATTGATAACACACATGTGTCATCAGCGTAAGTGGTGAGGACAGTGGTAGGATGAGTTGGAATTACTGACATAAAATATAAATTACAAATGAATTTCTAATATCTGTGTCATAGCTCACATAGCTCAGGTACAAAAATATTGTAATAATGCCTATTGAAATAAAAAGTTACATTGAAAATATGGTTGTATTAAAAAGAACGTTAAAGACAAGAATGAGATAGTGATAATGATTATAATAATAAATTTAAAATGAATACATTTTTTAAAAAATTTTAAAAATAAATTAAAGCTTTAAATAAGAAATAAATTTTAAATTTGAATCCTTTTAAAATTATTTAGTTATCCTCGGGCTGCAATTACTGGACTAATCACGTGGAACAAGAAAAGGATTCTTCTTTTCAGGTTAGATAAATCTTATTAAGGACACTAAAAATACCAACCTCATTAAGGAGGCCCCTTCTAGCTTAGCTGACAGTTAGGCAACAAAAATAATTGAAATCTAATTTTAAACAATGGTTATATTTCCTGACACTTTCTTAAATGATGTTTTTTAATTCAAATTTTAAAACGTGTTACACATTTTTTTTTTTACTTTAGATTTTTAATCCACAACTGTCTATGTCGTCTGATCACAATAAGAAGATGCAATCACAATGAAATGAAATGAAAAAATAAACTTTATTCTGGGACTTACTGTCCCCTAAGAATAAAAATAATGCACAATTAAGAGTACAATTGTCTGGCCAATTACTTACAAATTAGATGCTTCAGTAATTACAGCATACATTTTTACAGGAAAAAAAATTTAAGTAAATTAAAATAAAAAATAAAAACATACATATATGAAATAATATTTATAACATAAAATACGATAGTATAAATATGAACGTATAAAAGAAAGAAATAGAAAAAAAAAAAAAAAAAAAAGTAATTCTAAGTATTCATTTGATTATTGACATCTTTGCAGAAGATTGATTGTCTAAAAGTTACAGGAATAGATTATTTTTAAAGGAAGTTTTGGAAGCTGCTTTACGAATAGAAGTGCGTAGGGAATTCCAGAAGGAGGTAGCACGAGTGATGAAGGATTTGTCAAAGGAAGCGGTTTTATGTGAGGGTATATATAAGTTAAAAGGTTGGGATCTTGTATTTAGGAGGTGGATAGAAGAACGCAGAGTTAATAAATCAAGAATATAGGAAGGGTTTTTGGTTTTTAGACATTGGAATAGGAAAGTACCCAGAAAGTATTGCCGTCGGAATTTAGAAAATAGCCACCCAAGCTCAGAGTATCGGCAAGTAACGTGTGACCGCCTAGGGATCCCGAAGATAAATCTAATGAAACAGTTCATAAGTCTCCTCAGCTTCATCTCGAGTTCCCCAGACAGTGCCCCATAAACCAAGCAAAAGTAATCAAAGCAATGGAAAACAAGAGAGTATACACACAATATAACAGACATGGCGGGAAGTCAGCAACCAGCAGGTCTTACTGCTAACTTGGTCTTTAAAAAGGTTTTTATTCGAGGAGATCCTTCAACCAACTCCTTCTCAGCCTATTTTGACAATTTTCTAAATCCCTATTCCAGTTTTTTCGGTCGATAAACAGCTCAGTTCATGCTTAATATCCAGAAAGATAAAAGTTAGGATATATAAGACTATTATATTAACAACATCGGGATGTGAATTATTCTTTATAGGTGTGAAAATAACAGCGCTTTAAAGTTTAAAATAAAGTACTGCGTAGAATATTTGGCCCAAAAAAAGGATAAACATAAAAGAGAATTTATAAAGCTCTAGAATGCGAAATTGCAAGAGATTTATCTGGTAAATATGCTTCAGTTAATAGCAGCGCGACGGTTAAAAGGGACATGCAATGTCATTTGGGGTCGTAACTCACAGATTTGAATCGTAACTCACGATTTGTGTGTGGATAGTAGGGACCTATAATAGTGCAGCCAATGAGCATTAGGAGCTCTAAGTCAAGACAGAGAAATTATTCGTACACGTTTAATTACAGTTATGTATGCTATTTGATATAAAAATACTTCCGTTATACTCAAGACACCATCCAAAAACTCTTAAAAAATGACAAAATTTTAAGGAAATCCGCTGTAAATCAGTGGAAATTTTTTTTTCATGAACAACTGACCTCAAATCTTGATTTAGCGCACCATAAAACTATTGAATTGAAAAAGTATTGAAAAAAATTTACCATAAAAAAATATTGAATTGAATTCAGGGAAATTTTTAAACTAAAAGCTGATATTATTTTCAGATTCCTCTTCTTAAAAAACACGTAGAAACTAAATGTAAAATTGTTTTAAAATTTCAAATTTCTGAAAAAATGTAAATAATATGCGCTATCTCACACATTTCGCGACCGATTAAAACCAAATTTTAAGTTCATCTATAAGCCGTAAAACCGCATAGTTTAGTCCAAATCCGGAGGGCGCAGGATTTCTTATTATTGAGATATCTCAAGTTATAGTTGACCTCGAATTTTTTCATTCACATCAGTTTTTATCCACTGAAATCTGGAGTAATCCCAATATTATATTGATGGATATAAAGTGGAATGTATGCTTATTCTAGTGATGCTATTGCTATTGTAATCGGTTGAACGCAACAGTTGTTATGGCCGGTAGAAATTCTTGATGAAATCTCAACTTCAAAATTTCAACCTCCTCTGAAAGGGGTAAAAAATCAATATTATTTTAATTCACATATAAGTGTTTTATGGTGCGCTAAATCGATATTTGAGGTCAGTTGTTTATGAAAAACAATTTCCACTGATTTACAGCGGATTTCCTTGGAATTTTGTTATTTTTTTAGAGTTTTAGAGAACCCTTAAGCCAGGTGGTGTCTTGAGTATAACGGAAGTATTTTTATATAAAATAACATACATAACTGTAATTAAACGTGAACGAATAATTCCTCTATCTTGACTTAGAGCTGAGATAAAAAATAAAATGTGATTTTATTTATTTTTTTTTTTTTCTCGGCTACCAATGCTTATTGGCGGCTATAACTCTAGTTTTGCACTATTATAGGTCCCTACTACCCACACCTTAATCGGCATTCAAATCTGTGAGTTACAACTCCAAAGGTCTCCTTGTGAGTTTCAAAAAAGGCAATCAGTTTCGAACCTTTAGGTAACACGTCCGATAGATAGAACAAGACGTAGATGGGAGGATTGAGTCAAGGCTTATCTTCACAATTTGGATTTTAAAGAGGAGGATTAGAGAGAGGTGTGTGGTAGGGGGTTGGTGGTATCGGCATCGAACCCTCGGGTTCATATAATCTTTTTATTAATTTAATTACTTTTTTTTTTTTTTCTGGGCCTACTAAGGACCACGGTACTCGTAGCTACTTTTCTGTGAGGATCATCTTCTTTCTCTTCCAGAATTCTTTCATTTTCTGACTATGAGCCAGCTTTCTCTCCTCTGTCCATTTGGTATCTGTAGTCTTCTTACTGGTAAGGGGCACTGGGAAAACTCCCTGTCGGACAGCTTGTCGGAACTGCAGTCGGGCTAGTTTTTTATCCTGTGGGATCCATAAAGGAAGTAGAGATCACTTCCTTGGTGCATTCCTCTTCCAAGTTATTAACACGCATCACCCTCCGTTTATTCACAATATCCTACATTTCAAGTCCTCAATCCAATCATTGCATACAAGGTCTTGTCTTTCCGATCTCTACACTCCATCTTACAGAACTACCTACTGCTTTCCAAAGTTCCTTTCTTGCCCGCTACGCTATTCTTTGGAATTCTCTTTCTCCTCCTATTGGTAATGCATCCTCCCTCGGAACCTTTAAAACACTCCTCTTCTACCACCTTTCCTCCCTCCAGTCGGATGCTATCTAATTATATAGATGCTTTAACGAATTTCACCCAAGCATATCAGATATAAAAGTTTAGCCTGTTTAAGCAATCTTCATATGATAATGTTTTCTCAATCAATGAAATAATTTTCATTTTTATTTTTCATCTTCATTTCCTTTTTTATTTCTTCATCCTTTACTAGATTTAACACCAGAAATCTACTGTTTAGTCAATTCCTTATTTAATATTTTTTTCTATTACTGATTGTAAATATAGTTTATTTATGTATGTAGTGTGTATGTGTTTATATATACGTATACTTATTTTATTGTATAATTGTTTTCACTTTTTATTATCTAATTTATAATCTCTAGGCATGATATAACTTATGATCTGTCATGTAACTATTATTCTTAAAGGACTATGTCCCATTTTCCATTTCCATTTTATTCTATTCTAAATATCCTGTTTTTTAATCTTTTGGGATTCGTGCGGGTCAGGTGTCCATAAAATGCCAGTCGCCTTTTCCTTATGCATGTCAGGATATTCTCCTGGTGTTTATACAGCTCATCAATGTGCCGTATCCTCCTCAGGATTTTTCTCTCCTTGATCTCCAGCTTCCTGAGTGGGCCCTTCCTGGCCATTACAAGGTACTCGGAAGCATACAGAACAGCTGGTTTTACTAGTGTTGTAATGTCTTATTTTGAGATTAATTTAATTGCATTAATAATTACAGCAGGTAAATTTTCATTATTTCTTACAATTGTATTATTTTTAAGGATCAGTCTTCCAAGAATAAAGTTAACTTTAATTTATTTTCAAGCCATTGAAAACTAAAGTTATGTACAGGTAATAGTTTACTGTTTTTCCTCATATTTTAATTTTAATGGATTCAAAAATAAAATTATATATCAATTTGAGTTCTGAAAAATTTCGGAGAATAGCTTTGACTTAGAATTAGATTTTTCAACATGAAAGTGAGGATGTGCTGGATAATACGTGCGTAGGTGGTGTTAAAACCAAGAGGACGTAGGTGTGATCCAATTAAGGTTAGCCCAAGACTTGGGTTGTCTCCTATTTCAAAGCTTGTGTCGTCGGTTGTGAATTCGTGAAATCCTTAGTGTACTGAGGATTTAATTTTGTTTTAAATTTACTGGGCTTAAATAATGAAAATACTAGATACCTATGAATTTAAATATTTTGAATAATGCTATAACCAATCGAAACATAATAATATAAAAAAAATTATAATCTAAGTTGGACTGGGTTTTTTTATTAGCCTTAGAATTTGACAGACGTTCAAAACTCCCGATTTTCTACAAAAGACTCATTTACATGACAGTTACCAGACCTATTTGGACATACGGAATTGAGCTCTGGGGCTCAACTAAACCTTCTAATTCTTCTCGTATCCAATCGTTACAATCCCAAAATCCTTTGAAAAATCCTTAATGCTCCTTACTTTGTTATAAATAAACTTATCCATAAAGATCTTAATGTCCCATATGTTGCAGATTTAGCCCGAACCAGATACCTATCCTTCCATAGTAAGCTCAATAGCCACTCCAATCCA
Organism: Euschistus heros; assembly: GCA_003667255.2. Taxonomy (NCBI): domain Eukaryota; kingdom Metazoa; phylum Arthropoda; class Insecta; order Hemiptera; family Pentatomidae; genus Euschistus; species Euschistus heros. Next base: position 182,947 of record RCWM02000166.1, read on the forward strand.
CTAGTCTCCCAACTTGCTTTTTATTCCATTCCTGATAATCCTCCGAGGCGTCTGAAAAGAAGATGGCCTAGAGACCTTGTAGTGTAAAATTTATTGAAGTGCTGCCAGTGAATAGTTCTTCACATGTTATTTAGATGCCATTGTATTCACTTTCAACAAATTTACTTGTTGTATGTATTTTTTGTAAATTTCAATAAATTTATAATAAAACAAAAGAAAAAAAAAGCCTTAAAATTTGAATACTTGTCATAACATTTTTAACCAACTTCAAACAGAAGGAGGTTCTCAATTCAACTGTGTTTTTGTTTTGTTTTTTTTGTTATGCTATTATTCTGTCAAATTATGAATAAATTTTTATAATACTTTTTTTTTATATTTAGGCCATATCTTAAAGGTGGTATAAGTTTTATTGAAATCCACTAAGCGTTTTTTAAGAATAAAAAATAATAATAAATCACTGTTATATAAACTTCCACTATAAAAATATTACTCCAAGTTTACTAAATCCTAATTATTACCACAAATAACTTAAATATATAAATATAAATAAACTCACCACTACAAATTAAAAAATAAAGTTAATATAGGAAGAAAAAAACTAAAACCGAATTCAAGATTAACGTACAAACCTGAACTAAAAAGTAAAAATAATATTTTAATTATTTCAAAACAAAGAGCATTAAAGGGCAATCAACAAAATTATCTATACTAATATACCTATTCACAATTTATCAGTTATTTTTCGAGTTAGTGCCAACCAAAACAAACAGAATTCGAAAAAAAACTGGTAATTGTAAAGATCTCCCCAATATTTCATTACCGCCATATCGCTTTCCCGTGCCTTTCGAAAGAAACATTATGTTACGGTTTTATAAAATTTTAATATGGTTTTAACACCAAGAAAATTATACATTAAAACATAAATTAAATAATCCTCCAATTACATAAAAAGTTTAGGAACAGACATCATTGGAATGAAGTTGAAAATCTCCAATATGATTCAAATTTTTTAGGATAGCTACGTTTTCGGCGTTTTGTTCACAAATGCAAAAATGAAACTTCTATTTCTACAAACCTTTTCTTAGTCTATGGCTACTATGGCTCCAAAACAGTAGACTTTCACTTCAAAAAAGACTACCTTTAAAAACAATTCATGAAACAAAATAGAAAGCAATGAACAAATGTAAGCAATTTAAATTTCTTTATGAAGCATCTCACATTTTAACAAACACGCATTTTATTTAGTCGTAGTTTCTTCACCTATTCATTCTTCTCCTGACAAGACACTCCCTCCTTATATTAATGAACTAACACATGGGCCTTATGTCATAACTTTATTATTGTAGGATTAAACCAATAAAGGTCACGAGTTTCAGAATTGAACGATTTTTGACAGCAGTAGAATTTCCTTGTTCAGCCCTTCCCTGCAAAATAATTTTTGCTATTTAAAAAATAGATTTAATTTTTTAAAAGGCATTTATCTTCCTGTGAAATCCTTTACACAGAGCATTGAAGGATACTCCTTGATCTAGTGGTTTTCGACTGCCGAAGGAAATTCTTGGCCACTTATTCCCAACAAAATAATTTTCGTCCTTTTGAAAAATGATTAATTCATTTGTTTTTTTGAAAGGACACTTTCTTACCGTTTAATTTTTTTTCACTTTACACTAAATGATACTATTTTCAGATCTGCCAGGATATAACGATTTTTTATGGCAGTCAGATATGCAAGTTCATTGTTCCTCTATTGAAAGTTTAAATCATTTCGTTTTTAAAAAGTCAACTTTATTCTCGTATAATCCTTTACATTAGGCAATAAAGAATACTTGTCAATCTAGGAATTTTTGACGGCCGAAGGACATCCTAGACTGCTCCTTCCCAAAAATTAATTATGGCCCTTTTTGAAAATTTATTAAATTGCTTTGTTTTTAAATAGTACATTTTTCTTCCCGTCTAAATCTTTTCACAGGACACTTAAGTATACTATGTTCCAATCTTCTACGATCGATCCGTTTATGGCAAAAGAATGTCTTTTACCATTATTGTCCTTTGGAAAATTTATGAAATCTTTACAGTTTCTAAAATGATTGTCTTTTTCTCTTTTTTTCGTTTAATATTTTAGATTTTGACTATATATTATAAGATATAATTAGACTGACGTTAAATAATAAAACAAAGGGATGTTAGAGCAGAGTAACGATTCATAGCTATGGAACAACTAATTTTATTTGTCTAATAATCACAGGTATTTTTATTAATATTAATAATGCCATATGTTTATAATAACAGACCTTAACTTTTCTACTTTGTTTATATCTAGGATTTCGTTCTATTTGCATAATGATAACACTGATAACTTATGTGTATATATATGCATATAATATTGTTAATTATTATATATTTATATCTTTTTATGTCATTTAAAATGTAATAATTACATCACATGACTGTAGATGAATCCTTGGTGTATTTTTATAGGACAAACAGGGAACAATAAATAATGGATAACAACCTAGCTCTGCATAGTATGTATCCTATTCCTGGACTAAGGAACTGGAAAGAGACAGGATAATGCGCCCAGCGGGACAACTACCTCCGGCTCGTTAGCCTATACCCTGAGGGGTAGGGGTAGGGGAGTAGAAGGGGTTATGGGTAGAAGGCGGGGGCTAGATAAAATAGTTTGAACGTTCTCTCTCTCTCTCCACAGCCCATGAATATAGCCACTGGGATAGCTCGGGCCTTCAGAGGAATATATGAATAAGAGATTGCTCCTGTGGCAGCCAACTTACCTGCTAAGGCACTCTCTCGATAATGGGCCTTCCTCTATTGTGTTTATAGCCATGGAGAGATATCTTTCCATTTTTACCTCTTTATTTTCCATAGCAATACTTTGTGGGAATCGCGTTTGAAGTTAAATAGTTGGATTATTCGTGGATTCCAAACTAGCAGAGAGTAAATGAGACTTTTCAATTTTAGCGATATAACCTTTTTATGTTTTTTCCATTTCGTCAAAATCCACAAACGTACCATACAGCAGAACATCATATCACAAGATCAAGTTTTGTGAATTACAATTGTTGTTGGTCAGCAACAAGTGAAGCAGCATACAAGAAAAATTGGAACTATTCTTCATCCAATACGTATAAATAAATTCGAGGGAGATGTAATAATGACAATTGTTTTATATCTTTTATTGAGAAATTATTACAATCTGCCATAACTAGATCAATAAGTAATATGGATAGCTTTATGGATCCTTTCACACAATGTATAAATGAAATGAAGAAATAAATTAAAAGAATGGGGAAAAAACATAAATAAAGAACTGATATGTTATTATAAAATACCGCTGCTAATAATACTAAATTAGAACAAAGAAAACAATGGAACAAACACAATAATTTATATTTAGGGAGAAGAAGATAACCAGAGATGCAATCAAAGAGGAACACTGCGTCTAAGTAGAAATACTTTAATGCGTGCCAACGTTTCGACCTGCCGTACAGTTCTTCTTCAGGGCTATAATGAACAAAATACTATATGTGACAAAAAATAACAGACCGATAAACAGATGACAAAATGGAATTCAAAACAACATAAATAAAAAATATATATACAAAAAAGGCTATAGAAAAGAACAAATACATAATTTAGTAATAATACAAAGCAGCAAGGTAATGTTAAGAACAAGACAGGATTGATAAGGGAAAAAAATGTAAGGGTAGTGGATAAAAGAATAATAAATGAAAAATAAAAGACCCCTGAAGAAGACCTATAAGGCAGATCGAAAAGTTGGCACACATTTAAAGTATTTCTACTGAGACGTGGTGTTCCTCCTTGACTGCATCCCTGATTATCTTTTTCTCCATTCATCTTAACTGTTAACTATATTTTTATCATAATTTATATTTAGTTTTGGTAAAGATTATATTTTCTAATGAACGTTCATGTACTATACAGTTTTCTCTATATATCTTTTCCTACTTATTCGTAATTATTTTGAATTTATTATATTCATATTTTTTTTTAAGTTATACAACCACATTGTAATTTTTTTTCTTATAGATACACAAAGATCTGGATTTAAATTTTAATTCTTACTTTTTAAACTTACATGCCTCATGCTTTATAGCTACTATAATTTTCAAAAATTGTTCAAAGAAAATCATCTTTTTCCACAATCGTACTATTCTTAAGTGATAATATTACCCACTATATAAGTTATTTTTTCTATTTACTATATTATATTGGTTTGAATGAAACTCAGATATTTCCGTCATGAGGCCTTCTATAGTAATATTAACGTTATGAAATTATGTACCATATATTCACAGATATAGATCGATTTGTTTGTTTAGATCGATATGGTGGCCTCAGCTGTGCTCGGAGCTGCCACGGGGACTGGTCTCGCACTTCTCGTCGCAATGACACTGGTCGTCTACAGGTACTATGCTGCCAGGAGGTGAGTCTATAATTAATTATATCTTATAGATTATATAATGAATTATCTCCAATATTATATAATCTTATCTAAGAACATAAATGTAATAATACCATATTCAGATAATAAAAAGAAGCTAGTCATGAACACGGCGCTCAAGACCCATTTCACTGCAAGACTGGACAGTGTTGCAGGTTTTGTATAACCACTGCCTTTGAAGCAACTACTATTTTGTTGAAGTGAAACTTATTTCACCATTAGTTTTATTTCTCCTTTTCTTGAAAATACACTATTTCAAAGGACGGCACTGCACATTAGACGAGGTAATAAAATCGGATCTGCATATCAGGAAAAAAAAAAAAAAAAAAAGGAGGAAACGCATGACCAAAACGTAATACTTCTACAATATAATATCTTTTCTCAAAACAATCAACTCCACTACCTAGACCTAAAATGAAACCTATTTAGACAGACTCCACAGTTACACGGTACAACTAAAAAACAAATTTTAGTGTATTCTCAAATTTTCAGGCAAAAATGTTCTGAAAAATTACAAAAAAAAACTTTATCGGGTAAAACCTTACCTCTACATTCCTGCACATACTTACTATTCTCTAACTAATACGAACGATTTAACGAAAAACTAAATGTATAACACTCTCGCAAACGCTTAGTACCTACCGAACAACACCTGGAGAATGCTGAGATGGACTAAAGGCCTCCACCTCAGATTTACATTTGCCTAAATCTAAACAAATGCAAGTATTGCTGGGTTCAGGTTCCTATCACGCTACACACGCCATGCCTCTGTATTCTTATAAATTTACTGACCCACAGAATTTAATAATAAAAAATTTAAATCAAGAGTGTAGGAAAATAAATTCTTTGAATCATAGTTTCTTATAACCGATAAATCATAATAAGTATATCATTTTCAAAAGTTATATCTATTTACATTTAAAACAGGTTGAAGATATATCCTAATGTAAATGCATATATATAAATATATAAATGTATATATAATATAAATATGTAAAGTTATTAAGTCTCAGATAATTTAGTATAAAATAAAAAAAAAAGGATTGAATTATGAACAACTTAATAGTTGGAATATTGGGTCCTATTTACATATGTTTATACTTATATATATATATATATATATATATATATATATATATATATATATATATATATATATATATATACTATATATTTATATAAAGAATTAATATATAAGGAAAAGAATATAGGGAATGGAGTCTTAGTTGTAAGCTCCTTATAACAGGAATGAAAGACCCCGATAACTTTCCAAACGATAATTGGGGAAGCCAATTTCAGTTGTTTTCTCAGTAAAATATCAAAAGCTTTGCTGAAGCTCTTGAAACATGAGTCGATATCATTAAACGAATTTTTTTTAAATAAATTTATTTCTTATTGATTTTCAATTTAGTTATGAAAACAGAAGAAATTTAGTAAACAATATGATTAATATTTAAACTTTCTTAACACTAGAGTATCAAATTATGTTATATTTCATATAAATATTAATTTTCTTGAGTTCTTATATAGTTTTTCTTGAAGTGAGTATTATCGTTTTATTTTATTTTTATTTTTTTGTATTTTATTAAAGTACCTAGTTCAGAAACTTGTTATATTATTTTATTATCTCAAAATCTATTTTTTTTTTTTTTTTAATAATACAGCGGTCTTACTAAATGATGATGCAACAGCACTTTTAGCTGCTTCTTTAGGAATATTATCAGCAATATAAAATTAACATTTACAAAATTACCTCTTAGAGGTTCTTACATTTATATATAGGTTCTCATTTAATATATATTAGCAGGATTGATGAATATTTGCTATTGTGTGTGTATAAAACATTGGTAATTTTCACACCAACCATTTTATTGATCTGAAGAATTTTCAAGTTGAGAGATGAGAAAAGGATGACGGAACGTAGGCGAATTGTGTGGGTGTTGAAAGCCCCTCCAGGCCCTTAGAGATATTCCTGGATCTCAGTTTTGGTGAAGTTTATTTCCTAAGTTCTTGGAACATGTTATTATGAAATAGTGTTATGATTTTTCCATAACAGTTTTCTCCGGAGTTTAACATACTATGTAAACACTGGTCAATGTAAAACTTTGAGCACCAAACAATGTTTGAAATTCGTTTTAACACTAAACCTACCATCACTTGTCAAATGACCCTTTTCGGAATTTTAAGCAAAATTTCTTTCGAAGTAACATTTGTTACTTTGCGTGTTGATTTTACTACTGTTATTAAAAAATATATCAAAAGAATTTTTTTGTTTTAATATTCACTCCTCTCTTAATGTTATATTATTGTCTTTTGCAGAGAAATTGTGGTAGAAATAGGTAGGTGTACATTATACAGTGTTATACAGTAAAAGTAATAAAGACCTCGGGCATATTCTTTATACTTGTCCAATTTATAATGGCCTGCGTGACACTTATTACCTATACTTATTCCACAAAATGAAATAGAAATTTAAAAAAACTGATATATTTTATTATGAATATAATTAAAAACAGAAATTTGTTCACTGAAATATAGTACTATTTACTGTGAAATATCAGTATGATGTATTTACCTATTTGTCTGAAATATGACATATTTATATTTGAAAGTAGGTATAGTCAAATATGAACTTTAATAAACTAAAAAAAGTTTAAAAATTAAAGAAAAAAGTGTAAATTTATTAGGTACTAGGTAGAGGTACAAGAAACAAAATTTAAAAAAAAATAAAAATAAAACTCAGTACAACAATTATTGTAGTATTGATTGATTTATTTTGTGTAGTTTTTTAATTTTTTTTATTTTTTATTTCAATTGAAAAATATTTCAAAGAATTAATTTTTTTAATTTTATTCATTTTATTGAAGTGCTGATGGATATACAATATTTTTCGTTTATCCATCTGTTGCTTAAAAAAATAAATCAGATGGTTTTCCAACACGTGAGTAGGCCATATAAAACTGTCCATGAGAGAAACCTGGATTTTCCAAATTTAGTCTGCATTTTAATCATGGGGTCTCTCGTTCTTATATTTAATCATCTGATTTCTCGTTCTTTCACAATAAACAATAAGGCTTTCAAATCACTCAGATGTTTGAAATAGACCGATTTCTTGAAGCGATTTTTATTAATTCACAATTCTTACATATTGGCCCATAACTTGTCACCTATACATCCAATCAATATACCAATAGGCCCATAATCTTCCCCTGAATATGTGGGAAAAAATGCCGCCTCACATGAAGCATTATCTCTTACGGACACACACACATACATTAAACTTATACACACATACATATATATATATATATATATATATATATATATATATATATATATATATATAAAGAGAGAGAGAGAGAGAGAGAGAGAGATTGTTTATTATTTAGATCGAAAAACTTGTATTTACTTCTTATTCTTTGTATTTAATTTCTTAGTTATATTTAAAGTTCTTTGTTATATTATTAGTATTATCATCTGTGCAGTATTATAATGTACATAATATTTGTATTTGTATTAATATTTTTTTTGTATTTCATGTTACACACAATAAATAACTGAACTCCTTTGTATAGGTCATGGCCATGCTTGCAAATAAATAATAATAGGTGCAAATGAAATTTCGGTAGGTTTAGTGTTAAATTTATCTGAATCAATATTGTAAAATAATGTTTTTATGTGGTAACACCATAAGTAAACTTTAATAATAAAATTTCTGAGTAAAATAAAAAATACAATAAAGACTGAGGAGAAATGGATTATTTAGTTTATATTCTATTTAATTATGAGTTCGTTAGGGGACTCTATAAAACTTGTGGACGAGGTCGGAGCTGATAATGGGACAAAGAGTACCCAACTTGGTCCTGCTTCCAGCTCCAGGGTGACGTAGTTTTCTTAGAAAGGAGTCCTTATACATAAAACAAGAACTTCCCCTCTGGAAAGAAATGGCTTTCTTCTATTGAATTTGACACGGCATTTGAAAAGTCACGGTCGTGGAATAATATTTCACTCCTGTCGCATTATAATGGCCTTTTTGCTCCATTAGCGAGCCACCGAGGGTTCGAGTTGATTTAATAACGACTTCTTAAGTCATTTTCTGAGAGTTTATTTATTCTCTTCAATTCCTCCATCGAATTGAATAGTTAAAGCTGCGAGCCTGGATTTGAACCTTGGGGTTGGAGGAACTAGTCGATTAATGGAATGTCAGATCTAAATGACATCGAGTGGTTTTGCGGTTTCAGCTTCTCCACTAACCATCATAGCAACATTAGTTTAAGGTTTAACTTTAGTTTAAACATGGAACGATTTTGGATATCATATTGAGTATAGAGCTTTAGTATGAAAACTATTATAGTTGCTTAGATGAATAATAAATTATTTGCATAAAAATTTATTTTTAAAAAAAAGTAAAATAATTAAATATATCTAACGATGGACGATAGATAGATTTAAAATACATATAATACCTTTAAAAATAAATTGCCAAAATCATGTTACAATACAATTTCATTATTAAAAATTAAAATCATACCAGTAGTTGTTTCACAAGCAATTATCATGTTTTTATGTTCATTAATACCACATTTGCTTGATGTATGTTTTATGTATAGTTGTAAATTTCAAAAAATGGATTAATAAAAAAAAATCATAACAAACTAAAACGTCAAAAATCTGACATCATCTCTTCAACATTTACTAGACAAACATTCAAACCTTCCGATCAATCACAAAATACTAATTTACAGGATAGTAATCACACCCATTTGGACAAACGGAGCTGAGTTTTTTGGCTTCACTAAATCCGAATCGTCTCGCATCCTTACAATCCAATATGCTTAATGTACCATAAGTTGCTGATTTAGCTCAAACCAGAAACCTACTTTCATAGTAAGCTAAATAACCATTCGATACCACAAGTATCTCAACTTGCTTCACATCCTCTTCCAAACAACCCACCGAATCTGTCTCTCTCTGACATTTTATTGAAGTGCTGTTGGTAGTAGCTTTACAAGCTTATGACATATTATGCTCATTATCCTCACATCTGCTAGATATATTATTACTTCATTGTATACAGTTGTAAATTTCAATTAATAACTAACAAAAAACTTAAAATAATATTTTTATTCAAAAGTAAATTTTTCACAAAAATAAATTTTAAAAAAAGAAGCAAATTGGCCATTTGGAGTTGAAATTTAGAGTACCCCTGAATCATTCCCGATCTACTAGTCTCTCAACTTGCTTCTAATTTTCGGAAAACCCTCTGAGGCATCTTAAAAGAATGGCCTTGGTAAGTTCTAACATATAAATTTAATTAAAGGATTAGTCATTGACATGTCAGCATATAAATACTCTCTTTCAAATACCTGAGTTATCAGTTTATGCAAAATTTTTAGAAATTAATTTTTGTTTACACAAAACATATTTTCCATTATTATTCACAAATAATTAATACTTAAAATAAAGTCCTTTACATTTTTCCTTTGTGATTAAATGTTGTAAAATGAAAGAATTATAATTTTAACAGTATTAGAAGAAATTTAAAATTTATTAAAGTTGATTTATCAAGTATATTTAATAATTTCAGAAAATCTGGTTATCGAGCTCATATTTTTATGCATTGATATTTAATTAAATTTATATTATTTATTTACATTTACATTTATAATTTGTGATATTTTATAATGTTTGTTATTTTTGGAGGTATGGAAAAGATTGGGGAGATGCTGATAGATTCACCGCACCTCACAACTGGAACGTCGAGAAAGGATACAAACGCCCTCAAAGGACCCACTCCATCGCTGTCAACAACCAGAAGGTCAGTCAGTAGTTCTCATTGATTCATAAAAATATTTCAACCATAAAAGCCAGAAAAAAATTTATATATGTGTGTTTGTTTGCTTCTATCTGTGAGTGTGTGTGTACATTGATATTTTTATTAGTAATCTAAATCTAAATAATAAAAAAATGAAATGAATCCGAAGTATTTAATTTACACAAATTGACTAATCACACAAATATATGTGGTAAATTTTATTTCAATTAATTAAAATAACAGAAAAAAATGAATATAAATTGATTCATTCTATGTATTGTATATTCTGTCCTTATGTATATTCGTTTCTATATAATCGTTAATGACAGAATAAGTTGTTTAAAAATTTGTATTTGTTGTTTAACTATTAGCTGACCAAGAATATCCGTTTTTTAATGCAGCGTTCTAGAATTGAAACCATTGGTGTTATATTAGACTTACTTAGATATATGTATTAAAAAAAAATTGTGTTTACTCACATTTTCTTAACTGCAGTTATCGTGTCAATAGATGGATAGATAGTGTTAACGTTGAGAGATAGGTCAACTTAAACTGCACATTAAAAGGTGGGTTAACTCAAGAGAATGAATTTCGGAAATTGCAATAAGGTGTCAGCTCAAACAAATACGTGCAGAATGGTAAATGAATTAGAAATAAAACAATAGGGGAACAGAAACATAAAATTGGAAATATTGTAAAAACGTAAAAAATCTAACGTCCTTATAACTTATAACCTCCTTATAACCAAACAATAACGCTGCTTCTGCAGTAAAATAATTCTCCTTACTATTTTAGTGAAAGCGATTTAATGCCTTTTTTTATCAATGGATTCAATCATTAATAAATGAAGACAAGACTTTTAAAATGTTTAGTTTCTGTAAATTTTTATAATCGGAAGGGGTTTGCTTCAACGTCTTTTTCTTCAAAGCTCATTATTATAGTCTAAAGGAATCTTCCTATGATAATTACATCGTTTGCATAAGTTAAAACTAGGGCCATCTTTGTAAATATTGTCCCTCCCTATATTATATTAACTGTATAGCAATATTAAATAGAGCAAAATATATAATCAGTATATATATTTATATTAAATAATAAGATACTATTAAAATAATTTTATTATGAAGAAGTATTAGTATGTATACCTGTTGGGATATTCTGGTACCTATTACGTACCCTACCTATGTTTACGAAACAAAAGAGGAATATTTCACAAGGTAAAACAAATATTTCTTTTTAACGACCGCTAGGGCCCCCTGCCCCCCCCCCCATTCGATACAAAACATTTATCAGCCCCTATCAAGATGTATCATCCTATTATTTTCCGACCGTACCGGGAAAATATCCGATATTTTTCGGAAAGAACAAGAATAGTATATTTCCATTTTGGATATTCATATGTTTCATTTTTCATTTTCTTGACATTCAAAGGTCAAAGGAATATTGGTAGATTAAAATATGACAAGGGGCTTAATATTTTATATGAAATTTGAGGGGTATTTTTATTATTTAATATACTTATGTTATCATTATGTTATCATATATATATATATATATATATATATATATATATATATATATATATATATATATAAATGAATGTGTGTATGTCTGTACTCAATAGATTCAAAAACCGTACATCCAATCGCCGTGAAAATTTGGGAAATTATTAGGTTATTATTATCCCCAGGAGGGTTTTTGAAAAAAAAAATTTTAAATCAGAGTTGGGGTTGTAGGTGTATGTAAATATCAAATAACATTTATTTTTTATAGATACTACTTTAGTGCAGGTGTTTGTAAACAATTAGTTATAAAACATATATTCTAAATTAATCTATATCTAATCTATTATATAAAAGGACAATCCATTTTTCGTTGGTTATAACGGTACAATGTTATATAGAGCTAGAAATTGATTATAAAATTAGCTTGATTCAAATAAATTGTTATAAAAAAAGCTATAAATATTTAGTATGACGTGTGGATCCCAGGTATATTTAATAATCGAACGATATGTGGTTAGCGGCATTTTAACTACAAAATCTTCATATTTCTAGGAAGATTTTAAATAGTATCGTTTACTATAATAATAATTTAAATTCACATTGTTAAGTGGCAGAAGTTTGTCACTCTGTCATTAACTTTTATAGTTAGATAGAAATTATAATCCAACCAAATGAAATCAATAAAATTATTTTTGCTGCACTAAACATTATTGCCTTATCAAAATATCGATTATTTTTTGATATTGTGTTTAAAAAATGAGCGACCTAACCATAGCTTTTGATGAAGGTTTTAAGAAGAAAAATATTTCAATGATTTCAAATTCATTTTATTGTTTCAGGTTTATTTAATAAATTGTAACATTGGTTGTGTAAAAGAGCAGTAATATTACCAACAAATACTATAGCAGAGAATATTAACAACATTATTAATGAAAAAGTAAATTGTGACATAGAGAATATCTCTATTAATATTATTGTAAGCACTGATAATGCAGTCCATTATCCGCCAGAGTTTCTTCCGAAAACGTCTCTGTTTATCTAAATTACCAACTCATAGATTAGATTTAAGGATTGATTATCCAATAATGCTTTTGAGTAAATCATTGCAATAATACCGGGTTACAGCTTTGGGTGAAAATATCTAGAAATATTGTGAGAAAATAATTCTCAACTGCATTATAAGATTTTTATATTTAAAAAATAAAACTTCTGTTGTTTGTTAAACCTATCTAAGTTCGTTACTTATAACAGCGAGCGAAGCCGTGACCGGGGATGCTAGTAATTGATATAAGTAAAAAATCAAAACAAATGATAGTTATAAATATTGTATTTATTCTGATTTTATCGATATTAATATGTATTTCATCTTTATTTAAAGATTAATAACCATAAGATTGTCTGAAGCACTGAACTAATAATACTGTATGCAACGGTAATTAGCTTCTTATTAATCTAATTTAAATAGAAGCAAACCAATGAAAATGAGATGGATGGGAGATTATCCATCTCGTTTTCATAGTTTTCGTAGGTACGCTTGCTTCGGTCGTTACTTATTATTATGTTTATTCATTAAATATATATGATTTTGAATGTTTAGATTTATATATCTTATGCATTAAATACAAATTGTATTCACTTAAGAGCTTCTGTGATACATGACATGTTATTATAGAGATAACGAACCTATACTAGCCAGGGTAGGAGTCAAGATTCATTCCGATGGTACGCCACAAAATAAATTTTAAGCCGCCCAGTTGGGATTTGAACACACGGTTGATTATTGTTGATTGTGTGTATATTTGGAAAGTTTACTTTACGTGTCAAGAAGATTATGTTATGGTTTATATTACTGACGATTCACTACCTACCTCCTGAATACAAGGTTCTAACCTTCCAAACTTTATAGCCCCTTACATAAAACCGCTTCCTCTAAAAATCTTAAATCATTAATGGAACATCCTTAGAGAATTTAAATTCTTTACTCAACCTTATTTCTGAAGTATTTTTCTGGAATTCCTTCTAATTTTTTTAATTATAATTTCGGTTGTTGTTTTGGTTGTAGCTCGACTTCAAAGTCGGGAGACCCTCCTAGGGCGCACCCAGCCTCTAAAGTGTGGATACCCTTAAATGTTGAAAAATCTGGCGGTGAGCGTGATTTCGGCCAAATCTCCTCCTTTCACAACCGTTGGCCTAGTAACAGTACATCCTTACCTAAGTACTGAACCCAAGACCCTTCATGGGTTGTTAGTGGTACAGGTTTATTTTATTATTGATATTTATTAATAATTTTACTGGTTTATTTTATTAATTTCAGTTCCACTTATTTACTTATTGTATTATTGTATAGAAAAAGTTAAAAGAAAATAAATAATAATAATAACATTCAATAACAACAAAAAAATGCACAGACTATCTTTCTCTGGATTGTCTTAGGCGTAAGAGTTTGTGGTTTATAGATGTTTACTGTAAGAGTCAGTGGGCTTACTGGCCAAATGCTTAGGTGTACCAACTTGTAATATTTTTTTGACAGGGACCCCATCTCAAATCGGCGGAAATAAAAACGTAAAAATAAAATTGTTAAAACCATAAAATTTATACCAACAATTTTAAATACCAAACTATTTAAAATATGCGTAAATATTTCAAGTGGTATTTGATATATATTTTTAAAAAATCTTAATGGATACTAATTATGTGTGTATTAGCTTAATAAAGATTAGGGGGGGGGACTCAAGAGACAGCGCACTTGATACAGAAGTTCGTGGGTTCGAATCCTACCTGGGCAGGTTAAAATTTAATCCAAACCTTCCCACCCTGGCAGGAATAGGTTAGTAAACTGCAGGATAACCCGTTCTTCCTCCCCTAATTATAGTACATACCTTGAGCCCCAATTAAAATTAAGAAAAAAAATTAATGAAGAGTACTTAAATTAACGCAAATTAAATTGCTTCCATTGTAGCATTTCTCAAGTATTCTTTTTTTTTTATTAAACTCTTGTTTACCGGAAAAGTCTGTATTCCAGCTGGTTAATATTTAACAATGACATCAGCTCAAGAGGACAAAGGACAAACGGTTAAGATCATTTCCCTTCCCCCGGCTGTTGGCGACAAGTTGGCAGCCTTATTAACATTGCATGGCTTCCCTTCTGTTCGCCTTTGTAACAACCCCCCCCCCCCCCCCGCACCTTTCTGACTCGATTATGTTTCAATTATACTTCGCAGGTCCTAATCGATTTTTTTTCATCTCTCTCGGCAATTATAGGACTTTCATCTCTCACTTTGTGCGTTGCAGTTTTCTGCCGCGTTAGATATTAAGATCAAACTAAGAACTCTGTTTCCAATTTTCTTATTCAAAGCTATCTATCACTACATTATATTTATTATGTAATATTGTAACATGAAATATACAATTTGTGATATACTATTACAAATAATCTCGATTAGATTAAAAAATTATCCTACAGTAAATGATATCTGATAGTAGCCAAAAACAGTGTTTAGAAGAAAAAAACAGAAACAACAAATATTTATGTTTGCAACAAATTGCTAACAAATATTTATGTTTTTAAATACAAAGAAAAGTAAAAGTTTATAAAAAGTACATTGATATAACAAATAATTAATAAAAATCATTATTTTAATATGATTAATGGCATTCATTTTGGGTAAAAAAAACAAACATCAGATATAAAAAATACATTTAATGATAGTTGTTTTCTCTTAGGTAGTGAAATAAAAACTTAATTTTGTTTCTCTCTGTAAAAAAGTTTTTTATTTACAATATATATTTACATCAATAACAAGCCGTCAGCTGTTAATACAATACATTCACTCACCTGTAACAAAACAAACTACATTTAAAGCCCTTATTCCTATCTTCTTTATCTATTTAGAATATATAATTAATATTGATCAAAGTTAATATTAATGTAGCCGTAGAGGTTAATAATAACAATCTATTCTTATCATTCACAGCTGTTTATTGTGACTTCTAATAGGCATTCTGGGTAAGGTCGTATTGCATAATGGGTAACTTAAGAAAACCACTCGTAAATGAATGAAGTGGTTTTCTTTACACACACACACACACACACACACACACACACACACACACACACACACACACACACACACACACATATATATATATATATATATATATATATATATATATATATATATACATATATATATATACAGAAATTGAAATAAACAAGTAAATAAAATATGAGTAAATAGCAAATTAAATATAAGTTAAGTGAGAAAACAAGTATAGTTTAAATAAAACTTAATAAGAAACAGAAAATGATATATTAATGGTAATTACGCTAAGATTAGAGCAATAAAAAAATGGTAATTGTGTTAACATGAAAATGTTGAATAAGCGTAGGTGATAATGATAAAGCAAATAAGTAAATTAAATAAAAAATAAAAGCAAATGACAATAATGGATAGAAAAATATCTAATAAATAATTATTTGACTAGTGTGTAAAATGCTATACGAGTTATATATTTAATTTTCCTGAAACCTTAATTAACCTTTAATCGGTCGCGCAAATTCCATAACACGAGCAGTCGCGCGTTGTTCAAACTACAACACCCTGTTTCTTATACGTTTTCGTATTAAATCTATTAAATTAAATATTTCGACCATTATATTCTACATATTAAGTAGAATATATGTACAATATATTACCTGAAAGAATAATATTTTTAATGTAAATGAAAATATGTTCATAATTGAAAATAATAAAAATCAAATTTATAACTAGATAAAATTTTATATACTATATTACTCCCAAATATAATTATTTACACGTCTAAAATGGTTGTTTTATGAACAATTATTGTAAACAAAAAATTTTGAGGAATGATTTTTGCAAATAAAATGTAGATATCCCCTGGCTGCCTCCCCCCCCCCCCCCCCCCCCCCCCGCGTCATCTCCATCATTACACAGGTTTCTGTATCAAGATCTATAACATTATTTATTTCCTTTTCACTCAAATCGAAAGTTTTATTTGATCGTTCGGTTCTTTTATTCTCTTCTTCTAGCTCCTGCGAAATTTGAGGGATTTATTCCAATTTTATTGGTTTCCACCTAGTCAAAACATTCCGAATAATTAATACTTCAGTCACTAAGATAAACAAAAGTAAAAATGCCAAAAAATTCCCACTTACATTACATCGAAGCCGTGGAAGAGAGGAGAAAAAAACAAAACGAGAGCGGTCGCTTGTTATACTTTGTGCAACACAATACTCAATATTTTCCAAACAGGAAACTATCCCTCCAATCATAGTGGAAAATTACTGGCGGTGGAAGAGAAAACAAGTTGAGTGTTGTACAAAATACAAGGGCGCTACCAGTGGAAGGTTAATGAAACTATTTCTTTTAAATTATTAAAATAATTAAAAATTCAGCTAATGCAGTTCATTAATTATTTATTTATTATAAATATTTATATTTATGCTACAAATATTATATTTTAATTATAACTTATTATGTTTTAAAAGGATGGTTTTAAGAGGAGTTTAATGTAAGATTTGAACTTGAAATGGTGGAACTATTAAGGAGGGTGAGAATATCTGAGATGTGGTTTAAACTTTGTCCTTGTAGAATCAGCTGTTCTATTTATTACCGAATAGTGGATAAACCAGCACATTAAACAACTGATTTTGTTTGAATAATGTTCTCATTATTATATAGATGCAGAAAAACTAGATTATATGTTTATAATAAGTGAGAACATTGGTTGATAATTAGTGTAAAATACAAACAAAATATACATACAAAATCATTGCAGAAAAAAAACTTAAACTTATTATTAGACAGTTAGTATGACTATATAATAAACAGCGGGAAGTTTTATTACAATAGTATATAATGGAAATTGAATACATATAAGATATATTTTTGTATTTTAGTCAAGATAAATCACTGTATCAAACAACCATAAATTTAAGTATTTACAGCAACTAATTTTATTTTATATATAATTTGTAATTTTGTTAATTTGTTTTGATACTGTTCTCTTACTCAACGCTCTTCTGGCAATCAACTAAAAATATATTTCGAATAATCCGTTGCGCAATTGATTCGGTTGCCGTCATTATCGGATTAATGTTCTCAATGAAACCTAAACCGGATTACATAACATTGCACGTAATGGAGATATATTAAGAGCGCAGAAACGTGCTCGTGATCAAAGTCGTAGAACGTAAAACGTGTTTAATACTTGAAGTGGGTGGGACGTCATTCGCTTATAGATAAGAGACTCTTGCTTAGAGCACCATTCCGATGCTTTTATAGATAGTTGAACTACAAATGGCAGGCCTCTTGCACCACTCAGAAGTTTTATTGATCTCAATAACTAGAAGAAATTTTAAGACTTCTTAAATGAAAAAAAATATAGTATAAATAAAGAAATAAAGAACAAAATAAAGGAAAATATATTACTTGAGCTACGTATGATCTAATCATTGAGCCAAAAGATTTTTTTTTTATTGATTTTTTTATTTTATCTTCTATAATTTGTAGAAAGTTATCTTATTTTCTTTTCTGTTTATTTTTACTATCATCTATGTGCATAGTGTCATTATTGTATTATTGTTTTTCTTTATTTTTTTTTATCTCATTATGTCTCTGACCAGATTTAATTTATTTATATCTTTACTTATCTGTTATTCTTAAGGGACTTTGTCACAGAATAAAATTATTTTAGTATTCTATTCTATTCTATGATGGTATAGAAAGGCCAATACAATCAGGATTGATGAATTAAATGCCACTTCAAAAGAAATTGTTTTTATTTGAAAACTAGTTTCGGATGTTAGTCACATATCATTTCCCTTGAAGAATGGTGTCATAACTGGAGAGTTAAGATAAATCCCAGCAAATATTACCCTTTCCCTACGTCGAAAACCTACCTGATCCTGTCCTCCTGTACCCTTTAATGGAGTACCATTAAATAATGTAGAACAGATAAGATACCTTGGATTTTATCTGGACAAGAGACTTAGCTGGAACCCTCATACAAGATTGAAAAGACAAGAAGCTGCACGTAGATTTCGACTGCCACAACACCTACTTGACAAACGTTCAAATCTCCCGATTCACTAAAAAAAAAACTCATCTATATGACGATTATCAGACCTATTTGGACTTACGGTATAGAGTTATGTGGATCCACCAAACCATCGAATTCTTCCCGCATCCAATCACTCCAATCCAAAATCCTAGATGCTCCTTACTTTGTCACAAATGAATTGATCCACTATGACCTTAATATCCCATATGTTGCTGATTTGGCACGAACCAGATACCTTTCCTTTCATAATAAACTCACTGCTCCTCCAAATCCACTTGTTGCACAACTTGCTTCCCATTCCATTCCTGGCAATCCTCCGAGGCGTCTGAAAAGAAGATAGCCTCGGGATCTTCTTCTTTTGTAAATATTTCATTAGAGTACTACCAATGGGTAGTTCCTCTACAAGTTTTATTCATGTCATTATATCTCATGTGAGGAGTATAGCTAAATAAAGAATATGTAATAAGAACGGGTTGTCTTTCAGGTTTTAACCATGACTTTTTCTTTCTACTAAAAACCAATTTAAAATAGGACTATTGGAAATATTTACCTGGTAATTTAAATAATCGGGATTTTTTTTTTAAGATTTCATTATTTGTGGTGGTTCCATAAAATAATATAGTATTTTCTTCAATAAAGGAGTTACAAATGTAGATAATTAACATGTTTTTTATGAAGCAATTACTCCTCAGCATATATCGTAAAAACATGTAACATATTTCGGGATAAATGATGGGACCTAGATCAATTCATTTGTGACAAAGTAAGGAGCATCTAGGATTTTGGATTGGAGTGATTGGATGCGGGAAGAATTCGAAGGTTTGGTGGATCCCCATAACTCTATACCGTAAGTCTAAATAGGTCTGATATTCGTCATATAGACGATTTTTTTGTAGTGAGTAGGGAGATTTGAACGTTTGTCAAGTAGGTGTTATGGCAGTCGAAATCTACGTGCAGCTTCTTGTCTTTTCAATTTTGTATGAGGGTTCCAGCTAAGTCTCTTGCCCAGATAAAATCATAAACATTTTTGATTACTTGTCTTACAGTAAATATATATATATATATATATATATATATATATATATATATATATATATATATATATATATATATATATTATAAAGTGCTTATGTTTTGAAATTGTTTGTAGGTTTTTTAGAACTAATAATGGAACAAGTTTTAAAATAAAAAGAATTCCCAAGTAACTGGCAGATAATATCCTAATTTTAAGACAAACAGTGCAGAAAGATCAGACTAAATAAATAAGAAACGAGTCATCTTAATTGAAAAAAAATAAATAGTATAAATAAATAAATAATAAATAAATAGATAATATTTTCACATTTCGATTCGAGTTTCAGATTCTAAACTCTATATTTTAACGGTTTTTTTAAAGTTTGTGTTGGAATTAACTGTCCGATTGTAGGAAAAGTAATAAAAAGTGACTGAACACTTAAATTTACATATCTTACTTAAATTTTTATATTATACTAAAACAGTAATTTTATAGTTCCCGTAAAACTAGATCCCGTCCTTCTGACCTTTACTTAACTCTCTACCTCATTGCGTCGTTAAAATGCCCATTTATCGCCAGAGCATCTGTGACATCCAAGGTCTCTTGTAATATAAGAGATTACCTTCAGGCATGTCTGCGTTAAAAATATATTGGAATATAAAAAAAATAAGTTGTTGACAGAGAACTGAAAAATAAAAAATGTTGAAATTACTGAAACAGATTTTTTTTTTTTGCTAACGTTTCGTCCATATCTATGACGGTAACTAATTCTAAGGGCTAAAACATGCAAAAAACGAATATTAAATCAGAAGAAAAACTAAATTAAGTTAATACAATATAAAATATAATAATATTTAAGAAGAATTTCTTCTAAGACGTGGTGTTCCTCTTTGACTGCATCCCTGATCATCTTCTCCATAATAAGGTTTATATTCGATTTGAAAATATAATATAATGAAGATAATTAAGTGATCTAAAAAAATGGTAATATTTATTATGAAGAGAAAATACAAATTGAATGGTCATAGAAAAATTAAATGGATGAATGTAAATTATACAATGATGCAAAGAGAGGTCCAAAATAAAATAAATTAAAATGAGTTAGATAAAAGTGATAAAAAGAGCCAGTAATGAGATAAAATAATTACAATTTTTTTTTTTTCATTTATTGATATTTACAACTGTACAGAATAATATACAAGTAATTATGTTGACAGTTAATAAATTGACATGTAAATAAATTGTGAAGAACTATTCACTAGTAACACTTCAATAAAATCTACACCAAAAGGTCTCTAGGCCATCTTCTTTTCAGACGCCTCGGAGGATTATCAGGGATGGAGGAGGAAGCAGCTTGGGAGACTAGTGGATTGGAGTGGTTATGGAGCTTACTATGGAATGATAGGTATCTGGTTTGGGCTAACTCAGCAACACATGGAACATTAAGGTCTTTATGGATAAGCTTATTGGTGACAAAGTAAGGGGCATTTAGGATTTTTCAAAGGATTGTGGATTGTAAGGATTGGATACGAGATGAATTGGATGGTTTAGTAGAGCCCCAAAGCTCTATATATATATATATATATATATATATATATATATATTGCTATAAAAATGTATGTAAATAATTATTTAGGGAACATTCATTCAAGAAGCTAAAGAGAAGATGTTAAAGGTCATCGGTCCATAGGGGAAATAAATGACACAGAAGGACCAATGACCAAGGACCTAGGAGCTAGGAGCTAGGAAGTGGGTGATAAATTAGAGACAGCTCTTAATTAAAGCACCTGGACTTGACGTGCAGTAAGTCTTTCCTCAACTAAAGTTCACTGGGTCATAGCCAACCTAATTGAACTATACTACTTTCCTTCCTCTCAAATATTATAAAGCAGAGAAAGAATTAAGCTAAAACATAATTTAAAACATTTAAAAACTGGCTCTAAAAATTATCTCTTGCTTCGATTTACACTAGAAGTAAATTCAACATTATTTCGCTTATAGATTTAGTCGAGTCACAGTGTAGAGTGCATGGAATATGCGATAATTTTTGACTTCATAGCTTCGTTAGGAATAGTTAGAAGGTAAACATACTAAAAGTCCCCACCCCTGGGGGGTGAGCTAACGGTGGGGGGGAGGGGAGAAGTTCCATTTTTTTTTTTTTTTTTCGATAACATCTTACAAACGGTTGACTCCAGAAAAATATGTTTCAAATAAAGATAAAAGCTAATTAAATTTACTATACAATTTAATATATATAAATTTGTCGTAGTTCTAACCGTTTACGAGATATACGTTATTGAAAATCGGTTATTTTCGGGAAAAAATAAATGTCACCTCATTTTTTGTCAAACTTTTGCTTCTATTACGTTCCACAATCGTTTCTCAGAAAAAACATCAGAATCAAAATTGTAAAGCATTAAATTTACTGTAATTTTATATATACGTTTCTGGTATTTGCTTCTAATATTTAATAAAAAGTGAAGTAAACTTTTTTTTTATTTCTAAAATTGTCAATTTTTAATAAGGTATATCTCGAAAACCGTTGGAATTTCTATGAATACGTATATAATTAATTTTATAGGACATTTGATGAGCTTTAATTTTGATCTGCAGCATATTTTTTTAGAGTCCACCGTTTTCGAGATATAAAAGAAAAACAAAATTGGGACCTTCTCCCCTCCCCCCCCCCCCAGGGGCGGGGACTTTAAGTATGTTTACCTTCTAACTACTCCTAACGAAGCAGTGAATTCTAAAATTGTCGCATATTTCATGCACTCTACACCCCTCATTTCAGCACTCTTTATCTGGGGTTGCACTTCTCTGAGAGAACACGTTCGTTGGTATTCATTCCGAAACTAATTGTTCGATCTGAAATTTCTATTTTTTATCTGAATGCTCCTTTAATTTACTATAAGAACGTATAAATGAAATTTTGATTATGTCACGTTATACACTCAAACTAGCCCACTGAATTTGTGAATATCGTCATACTTTGCCAAACATACATATTTAGCGTTCAGGTTAGGGTGTATTACAGGTTAAATTGATGGAATAATAATGGCAGACCTCTTGCACCACTAATATGTTTGATTGATCTTAATAACTCAAAACGATATTTTTACGTCTGGTAATACAAAGATGTACTAAACAGAATGAATAGAAAACATTCCTCGTAAACCTCTAAAATAATATAAAAATCACTATATAAACATACGTAAAGGGTTCAGTATTATTTAGTAAAGCAGCTAACCATGAAAAATCAAATGAAAAAAAAAGAAGAACAAATAAAAAATTAAAGAAAAAAAATAAAGTATTTGAATAGTTTTAAATCGAGTCTTTTATTCTAACCACTGTATCCTAAAGTGTTTTTAAATTTTGTCTGGAAAATTGACTGTCCTTTTTAGGCAGTCATAAAAAGTGCCTAAACACAAACACATCCTACTTAAATTTTTAATATTATACTAAAGTATTTACTTTAAAGTGATCAGTGAGTTTACCCAAAACCAAATCCCCTCCTTTCACAAAAAAATATAAGTTTGATAGGTGAGGATTAATGGAAAACTTGATAATACTGTAAATATTCACATTACGAATTGAATTATCTTACAAGGGGACGTTTGCAGTAGTAACTCACAGATTTGAATCCCGATTTGTGTGTGGGTAGTAGGGACCTATATTAGTGCAAAACTAGAGTCATAATTAGGAGCCGAGAAAAAAAAAAATGAAAATCTAATTTATTTTTTTCCTCAGCTCTGAGTCAAGATAGAGAAATAATTCTTTCACGTTTAATTGCAGTTATGTATGTTATTAGATATAAAAATACTTTCGCTATGTTCAAGACACCATTCGGCTTTAGGTTGCTCAAAAACTCTAAAAAAATGACAAAATTCCAAGGAAATCCGCTGTAAATCAGTGGAAATTTTTTTCATGAACAACTGACCTCTAATTTCGATTTAACGCACCATAAAATCCTTATATGTGAAATTTTATCAAAATCAAAAAATATTGATTTTTTACCCTTTCAAATCTGATAATAATATCAGTTTTTAGTTAAAAAATTTTCCTCATCCATATTTTTTTTTTTCAAATTGCATTGAAACCCTAAGATTGATAAATAATCTAAAATTAATATCAGGTTTAGGTTAAAATAAAAAACTCCTCTTACCTGTATTTTTTTAAAATGGTCTTATTTGAAATTTATTGTGTACAAATTTTTTTTTTTTCTCGTTTATTGATATTTACAACTGTACAAAAACATATACATCAAGTAAATGTATTGCTAGAGAATTCAATGGCATGTATATAACTTATGAAGAACAACTCAGTAGTAGCACTTCAATAAAAATCTACACTAAAAGGTCTCTAGGCCATCTTCTTTTCAGACGCCTCGGAGGATTATCGGGAATAGAGTGGGAAGCAAGTTGGGAGACTAGTGGATTGGAGTGGTTATGGAGCTTACTATGGAAGGATAGGTATCCCCTGTGGGCTATATCAGCAACATAAGGAACATTAAGGTGTACAAATTAAAATAATAATAGAAATAGATCATTTTAGAACGTCTTATTTATATAATATAGGTGAGGAAAATTTTAAAACTAAAACTGATATTATTTTCAGATTCCTCACCTCAAGAAACATGTAGAAACTGAATTTTGTCGAAATCAAAAATAATTTTTTTGTTACCTCTAAAATTTTGTATGATTTTAGAAGGCAAGATGCTGTCAATTTCTGAAAAAATGTAAATAATTTGTGCTACCTCACACATTTCGCCACCGATTAAAATCAAATCTTAGGACATCTAGAAGCCGTAAAACTGCCTAGTTTAGCTCTAATCCTTACTGTAATATTGTGTCGATATCATGAGGGTAAAATGGCGTTTATTTTTATGTTATTCAATAGTGTGGTATTTAATTTTGTTATATTCCAAATTTTGTTTATTGAATTTATCTCAGGGCTAGCTATATATTATTGCTGTTAATAATTGTAGATTATTTTAAAGAAAAATCAATAAGTTTTCCTCGCTTATTAATTTTTCTTTTCTTGTAAGAGGAGGGTAATGCTATGTATCAAACCAAAACGTTTTTACTTAACAAAATAATATTCGCGTGTTGGCAAAAGGGTAGCAACCTCCACAGCACCGCACGGGTGGTCCAAAATTTCACATCCTTTGTCGAGTCATACAATGAAAGTTCTCTACCTGCTTGTCCCTTACCTTTTAATATTAGGGGTAAACAAGATATTTGTTATTCTAAAATTCAAAAAGCTAGGAAGTTAGTAGGCGTGTCCCAAGGGGTGGAGCCTAGGCTTTAAAATGAGCCGGGAAAATGGTTTGAGATCAGTTTGATCAGTCCTTTTTTCCTGCCTTGGTTCTCCAGAGCTGACTCCTCGAGGTCGTCGGAGCTAGACCCAGGAGCTCCTGTCTTACCTCTTAAGATGTAGCCGATTAAGATGTAGTTATTTCCAAATGACACCTCACTGACGACTTCCACTTCCGCCGATGACGCATTGCCCTCGTCATAGCATCTCCCTCAAAGATAAGTCTCGGCTAAGTTTCTTATGTTAAATTTAAGATACTAAATTAAGTTATGATCCAGATTTACATATTGTTATTTTCTATGTCAACCCTTGATTAAATATACGTTGTTTTTAGTTTAACCATACAGTTTATTGCCAAGTAGCATGTCTCTCATTTAATTAATATATTTTGATTACTCTCCTTTATAATTAACAAATCTTAATCATTGGCCCCACGATAACCTTCTGGAGAAGATATTACATTGATTTAATTAATTAATTATAGAAAAATACTCATTTATAAATTGTCAGGAAATTAAGTCCTGGCTGGCATCTCTGATAAATGCATGATCCGGACTCACATAGAGGACATAGCATGCTATTATTATTGTAATCAGTTGAACGCAGCAGTTGTTATGGCCGTTAAAAATTGTTGATGAAATCTCAACTTGAAAATTTTAACCTCCTCGAAAGGGGTAAAAATAATCAATATTTTTTGATTTTGATAAAATTTCACATATACGGGTTTTGTGGTGCGTTAAATCTAAATTTGAGGTCAGTTGTTCATGAAAAAAAATTTCCACTGATTTACAGAGGATTTCCTTGGAGTTTTGTCATTTTTTTAGAGTTTTTGAGCAACCTAAAGCCGAGTAGTGTCTTGAACATAGCGAAAGTATTTTTATATCTAATAGCATACATAACTACAATTAAACGTGAAGGAATAATTTCTTTATCTTGACTCAGAGCTGAGAAAAAAAATAAAACGTGATTTTCATATTCTTTTTTTTTTCTCGGCTCCTAATGCTCATTGGCGGCTATAACTATAGTTTTGCACTATTATAGGTTCCCACTACCTACAAAAAAATTGGCATTTAAATCTGTGAGTTACAACTGTTAACGTCCCCTTGTTAGTTTGTTTCCCTCAACCTATATAATTAAGAATATCATATCACTGTATAAATAGTTAACTACGTAAAAGGAAATAACCGACTAATAAACGTTTATCACAATTTGATTCTTTACGTGAAAACGTGATTGTAATAATTACTTATTAATTTTAATGTTTTATTTTTAAAATTGTATCCTATAAGATAGGGTGTAGGGTGTAGTGTAAAGGAGATAGGGATCTTTAAACTCCAGTTCTAAGCCGTTACTAACCTCGTTACATCGCTAATGGTTATATTAGCTCTGTCTCTTATCTTCATCACTTTAAGCGATGTTCCAGGAAAATTATTACAAAATACTATGTAGGGACATTTTAGTAAACAGAATGTAATATCAAAGTAACCGATAAGAGCTACTTTTTATATGTCTTAAATTATGTTTTAACGCATTTCTCTTTTGGAGCTTTATAATATTCAAAGTGAATGGAAGTAGTTGATTTGAAATAACTTTTCTGTGACCAATTTGAATGTAAAATAAAATAAAATCTAAAAAAATGGAAGTTCAGAATATAAATAAAGCAAAAAATGTGCAACATAACTCTAATGTAACCTTCACATTTCTACTGGTAATGAACAAATAAATACAATACAGACTCTCCAAAAGATTTCACGAAAATTTGTGAATACATCATGCAATGATTTTACTTATTGTTCTTCAAGTAAAGTTTTCTATTAATTTATCCATACATAAATATTTTTTATATTTGGATTTATTTTTTTTTTATCTTTATTAGTGTGCTATTGCCGGTAGTACCTACTCTTCTCCTTAAACGAAGGAAAAAATGTCTCCCTAACTGGAAAAAACAATATATCATGAATATGTCTATCTATTGCATTTTCTAATTTACATTTTAGAATTCCTGACATCCCAACTCATCCTACCACTGTCCTCACCACTTACGCTGATGACACATGTGTGTTATCAGTAAACAATGATCCCTTCATCGCCTCCCTAACCCTCCAATCCCATATCCTAACCCTTCAAGAATGGTGTCAAATAACCTTTACCCTTCGTCGTAGGCCCACGACTTCCTGTTCTACAGTTTCCTTTAATGATATTCCACTAATCCTTGTTGAATAGATCCGCTACCTTGGACTCCACTTGGACAAACGTCTTACTTGGAATCCACATACAAGACTAAAAAGACAAGAAACTGCCCGTCGTTACAGATTACTTCAACATTTATTAGACAAACGTTCAAAACTCCCAATTAATTACAAAAGACTAATATACATGACTGTGATTAGACCTATCCGGACGTACGGAGTTGAGCTTTGGGGCTCCACTAAACCATCCAATTCATCTCGTCTCCAATCCTTACAATCAAAAATCCTTAATGCACTTTACTTTGTCACCAATAAACTTATCCATAAAGAACTTAATGTTCTATATATTGCAGATTTAGCCCAAGCTAGATATCTATCCTTTCATAGTAAGCTCCATAACCACTCAAATCCCCTAATTTCTCAACTTGCTTCCCAAACCATTCCTGATAATCCTCCGAGGCGTCTGAAAAGAAGATGGCCCAGAGACCTTCTAGTGTAGAATTTTTATTAAAGTGCTACTGATAAGTAGTTCTTCTCAAGTTTTGTCACGTTATTGTAATAGTTAACAGCACATTTACTTGATTTATAAATTTTGTACAGTTGTAAATTTCAATAAATTGTTATTTTAAAAAAAAAAAAAAAAAAAAAAAAAAAAAAAAAAAAAAAAATTAGAATTCAAAGAAAATTCTAATAATACCCTAAGGAATACAATAATATAAAATTACAAGTACCCACAGTAAAGGAGCATATACATAACCTTTGTAGACGATTTCACGACAGACTTCATGGACATAAACAACATACTCATTAATGACATGGCCACGACTGACATACCTGGAAATACTCTGAGAAGGCTTAAAAGAAGCTGGATGAGGGATTTGATCAAATAAGTGTTTTATTTTAATCCGTGCCAGGAGGAGGTACTGTTAAGTGCTAGTCTCCCACACACAACTATAAAGCCTGCATTATTACAATATGAGCAAAAACACTTATTGTTACTCCAATAACTGGTGTGAATAAAAATTTGAAAGAGGGAAAAAAGGATCAAATTACTTAAATTATTAATCAAATGTTTTTTTTTTTTTTTTTTTTTGACTTTATATATTTATTCACACCTGTCAAATAAAATTTGACAACCATTGAATTTGCGGTACGAATTTAAATGGCTTGAAAGGCATGAGAGGGAGCAGAACTCAGCGGCACCTCCAGTCTTTATTTTATTTTATTATTTTAGTCAAGGAGGTCTCTAATCAAATTAAATTAACAATTAATGATTATTCGAAGTAAATAAATTTAAAAGAAAATAGAGAATTGCAACGTGTTTTTTTTTTTTCATTCAAATTTTATTACAAACGGTAGGTCCTAGCTACAAATGTTATATAACAGAAAATATGTTTCAATAAATTTCTAATTAGAGAACTGTCAGCAAATTTTCGATTCCTTATAAAATATCGATTTTCAGTATTATCAATTATTATTCAAAACATAGGATCAAGGGAAAATTGGGTTTCAAGATAATAAATTTGAAGTGTCCATTACTATGATTAAAATAGGTAAAAGCATAACTGCTAATAAATGGCATAGTTCACCTCAGGGTGGAATGTAAGCCTTGTTACTTTTAATTTAATGACGAGCCATTTTAATTTAATTTACGAGCTATGGTATATTCTGTTCTTTGTAAAAGTAGGCCGGGCTAGAGAACAATATATAATTATTATATCCAGCATGTTATTTACAATTCAAGCTAGAGCGTGTCAAAATGATACGTTTTTGAGAGTGAATAACAGTTACAAAAAAAAAACTATAGACCCCCAGCCAAAAGCCATATCCATATCAAAAATGTCGTTTTTAGATTATAAAAGTTTCTTTATATTTTTAGTATTATTTTCGATTTTTGTGAACTTTTTTTTAGGTTTGAGGTCAAATCAAATAATGTTTCACCTATGCTTTCCTCCTTCCCAGTTTATACTGTAAGGTTTGCCATTGAGCGTATCAATAAGGCGCTGAAAGGCTATCAATAAGGACAGTTCCCACGCTGCCAGTTCCATTTTACCCGACTCTTAGAATTGGACTGATAAGGTTTCGAAGTAAGAAGCCGTCTAAGTTATATTGAGATAGATCTGGGGCAGCCGTTTTCTTTGCATCAGCTTATTTCCTCCATTTCAATGATATACAAGTCTCTGTCGGCGATATGAAAGACTATTTCCTCTGACATATAAATATTGAAGTTGCTTGATTGATTGAGTATTTAAAACTAACCATAATTCTACATATTCATCCTACTTTTCTCAGACTGCTGGTATTCCTCAAGCTAGTCTGATCCTGATATCCTAAGTCCCATTGATATCTTAGCTGTCCTCACAACCTATACTGAAAACACCTGCGTATATGTCATTTATATGTCAATGCTGATCCACATCATATATCTGCACCCCAGACTCTTCTGTCACATATATATTCCTGTATGAAGAATGGTGTCATAACTGGATAATTCAAATAATTCCTAGGAAATGATCTTACCTCTTCATTGTAAAACCTACCACATCCTGTCCTTCCACATGTATTATTGGCGTGTCGTTAAATATTGTGAAATGATATTTCATGAGGATATCGCGTATTTTGTATCGACAAGAGACATCACTCGAGGTTGAAAACAAAAAAGCCGATTTTAAGTGATCCAATAATCACTTGATAAACGTTTCTAACATCTCGATTAATTTCCAAACACCAATCTACATGGCTATTTTCAGGCCTTTACTAATATTATATTAGATACAATATACAAAACGTAAATATGAGGAAATAATTACAATGACATGTAAATAAGTGAGAACTGCTCACTAGCAGCACTTCAGTAAAAGTTCTAAATGAGAAGGTCTCTTGACGATCTTCTTTTCAGACGCCATCATCTTTTTTTTCATAACATGTTTAGTTTAAACATACGTCCCATCCTACGGTATCCTTTCATAATCTTCCATTGATCCCTGTTGAACAGATCCGCTACTGGACAAACGTTTAACTTGGGACCCATTAACATACAAGACTAAAACGACAAAAAACTGCTCGTTGTTTTCAACTTCTTCAACATTTTTAAAACAAACACTCTAAGATATTCATTACAAAAGATTTATTTAAATGACAGTATTTAAAATTATGCTGAAGTACAGAGTTGAGATTTGCGGCTCCACTGAACCATCTCTTCACCTCGAATCCAATCCTTAGAATCTAAAATCCATCGAAAAATCCCTATTCCTCCTCACTTTGTCACAAACTTGTCCATGAAGACCTTAATGTTTTATATGTTACTGATTTAGGTCAAACTGGATACTCATCGTGAATTCCATAACCATTCAAATCCACTAGTCTCTCAACTTGCTTCCATTCTATTCCCAACAACCCCCAGAGGTGTCTGAAAAGATGGCAACGGTACTTTCTAAATAACATTTCATAAAAAAAATCTTTTATTGAAGTGCTACCAGTGGGTGAACGTGCAGTATGAGTTGCTTCATGAGCGATTGGCATGTTAATATGAACGTTTACTAGATGTATTTTTGTTTTTTATACAATTGAAAATTTCAAGAAATATATAAATAAAAAAATAAAATAATCGATCAATCCATATAAGTTGTTTGCCAGTAGCCTATATAAAGTTTACAAAAACAATATTTCATCGATCATTCAGTTTTTTCTGCTGAGACTTTTAAAATATCTTAAGGATAAATCCTTTCTTATATAGATAACTCATTTCCTTGAGTCCTTGAACCAAAGTGACAGTGATCGAGTTCCTAAGCTGACAAGGATAAGCAGAGGGCCAGAACTTTACTCTAAAATAGTTTAAATATAATTAATTAAGCTTAGTTGAAATCTACAGCAATCAATCTGGTAATGAATTTGAATAAAGTAAATATTTAAGTGAACCGCTGAAAATCAATACCATAAATGATTTATTATCGCCGATAATGGCGAGGCTATTTGAATAGAGAACATTGATAGATGTAGAGTCACAGTGGCCCTCCGTCACGGGCTAGAGCGCACTTATCCTAAAGAATGACCTGTCACTATTCTGCTAAACTAAAGTTTATAAAGATCAATTAATTTAAATAGCAATTCTATACAACTATTACTAAATTTATTTATTTTGTGATGTTCATTTTGAAAATTTGGCGTTATGAAATTGTTAGATAAGCCTAAGAACGTCACACGCTATGACCCCCCCCCTCCCCAATGTTTTAAACGATATATTGTATTTTGCTAAAATAGTGCATATTTATAATAATCCCCTACCTATATTTTATGATAAGTGTTGTAAATGAATCATATACTGGGGAAAAAACTTTTGCTTTCTTTATTTGAAATAAATACTAAAATATCTTTGCCTTATAAATTCTTTACTTTAAGTAAATTAAACCTAAAAGAATTGAGAAGAAATCGGAACTCCCGAAATGATACGCTTCAAAAGTAGGAGCATTATCCTACCGGTTCTTCCAAATGAAAACCCGTCAGGTGAGTTGTTAAACTTGGTCAATGGTCTAAATGACTTAATCCAGCCTCTTTTTGGTCTTCTACAAAAGATTTCTGAGATAACTGAAGCTTTCCGTCGTGCATATGACCCTTAATCAAATGACTGTGGGCTCCATGTCTGTCATACTATGGAACGCAAACGGACTAAATCAACACAGGACTGAAGTCGACATATACTTGCACGACAAACGGATTGACATTGCACTAATAACAGAAACACATTTAAACACCCCGAACTAATTTTACATCCCAGGTTACAAAATATATAGAACAGATCACCCAGACAATACACCTCACGGAGGTACAGCCATCCTCATCAAAACTGCTCTCAAACACAATCCATTACAATTACCCATAACACCAGACATTCAAGCAACAGCCATCATACTATTAACCCGACACGACAACACAGCATTACGTTTGCTGCGGTTTATTGTCCTCCGAGGTATGCTCTGACGCAGACTATGTTCAGTGATTTCTTCAGACGTCTTGGTAGATGCTTTATTGCAGGAGGTGACTACAACGCCAAGGATCAGTCTTGGGGTTCACGACTGAGTACTCCACGAGGAAGAAACCTAAAATGTGCCCTCCATGAGCTTTCATTGGATACAATATCACCTGACTCACCTACTTATTGGCCAACTTCCAGACAAAAAACACCAAACTTACTAGACTTTTTCATTACTAGAGGACTTAGAACTATACCTTACAGCATAAGTACAAGCTCACATCTTTGTTCTGATCATTTCTCTTGTGCATTTATTACTATTTGAAGAACCCTGTGAAGCAAAAAAAAAAATCCGACTCTTACTAACGGCAAAAACTGATTGGGATGCATTTAGAACCTTTTTGAACGACTCTCTCTCAATTCCTTTATCTATCAAGACTGAAAATGAACTGGATGATGCAGTAGAATATTTCACTCAGAACATACAAGAAGCTGCGTGGTCTTCTTCAGTTCCCACGCATAGAAAGTCAGAAAAGCTACCCATTTACCCTCAATACATAAGGGATTTGATCAGAGCAAAGAGAAGAGCACGGAACATATGGCAGACTGACAGATTGCCCTCAGACAAACGAACTTTTAATAGACTTAATAACGAACTCAAGCGACAGATACTAAAATTTAAAAGAGCGAATTACGATAATTACATTAGTAACCTTAAATCTGATGATGGAAGCCTATGGAGGCGTACTAGAAATCTTACCGGGCATCGTGAAGTCCAAGCACCCCTCCGAAAGGAGGATGGCTCTTGGGCCGTGACCGATGGAGAAAGATCAGAAACTTTTTTGCTAAACATCTCTCAACTGTGTTTACACCACATACGAACTGCAATAACATTGAACATGACAAACATATACACAGCACTTTAGATGTACCCCTTCAACTGACATTACCTCCACCTCCCTTCACACCAGCTCAAGTTGCCGAACAAATAAAAAAGTTACCGAAAAGAAAAGCCCCTGGCTATGATTGATCACTGCTAGAGTAATCCAACAAATGCCATAGAAAGGTCCAACTATTTTCATACTCCTACTAAATTCCCTCTACAGTAGTAGTAAATTCATCCAATATTTTCATTCCCAAAATAACATCATGCTTTTTTATTTTAAATTAAATAATCAACCCATAACACAAACAAACGAAATTCATTACTTAGGACTTACATTTGATAGAAGAATGACCTGGGGCCCA
This sequence comes from Euschistus heros, assembly GCA_003667255.2. Lineage (NCBI taxonomy): Eukaryota > Metazoa > Arthropoda > Insecta > Hemiptera > Pentatomidae > Euschistus > Euschistus heros. Next base: position 216,570 of record RCWM02000166.1, read on the forward strand.
CACGTAAAAAAAAAACGCCTCAGTCTAACCAAGAGATTAAAACTTCTGTATCCAATGCTTCATAAACGGTCGACATTAAAACTCCGACTACGACTGAATACATACACTTACTTACTTAAATCCATATAGACATACGCAACACAAATATACGGGGCTGCAAAAAATACACACCTTAAAAAAATACAAATATTCCAATCAAAATTACTCAGACTAATCACGAAATCACCTTGGTACGTTTTAAACCTCACACTTCACACTGATTTAGAAATACCCACAGTATAGGAACATATACATGACCTTTATAGACGATTTCATGACAGACTTCATGGACATAACAACATACTCATTAATGACATGGCCACGACTCACATACCTGGAAATACTCTCAGAAGGCTTAAAAGAAGCTGGATGAGAGATTTGCTCAAATAAATCTCTTTAATCCATGCCAGGAGGAGGTACTATTGAGTGCTAGTCTCCCACACGCATACAAGGCCTGTAGTATTCAATTTCATCACATTCACTGATTGTTACCCTAATAACAGGTGTGAATTAAAATCTGAAAGAGAAAAAAAAAATTAAAAATTTGTTAACTAATTGTAAGTTAAACTATTTTGAAACATTCTGATTTTCTATTTCTCTTTCTGAAAACAACAATGTACTATTGCCTTAACTCATTTTTGTAATATAATTTGTTTGTTTGTTATTTAAAATAGTAATATTTCGTCTTACATGGTACGTCTTTTATTATTATATTTTTTCCATATTATCCACTGGTCATTATTTCGATAAAATAATTGCATAATGAGAGCTAATTCCTTTTTTAGTGCGGCGCTGAGGCTATACCTAACCAAAATACGATTAAGTATTGCGGGTTTAACATAGCTGCCGTGTGGTAGGGAGTTATGCTGGCTAAGTAAACATTATCTTTAGTCTTCAATGTTTTTTAAGTGCAACTTTATCTTCAATAATTTACGCGTTTTAGCAGAAAAAAAAAAATAAGTGAACATTTTTTTTTTAAATTCTTATTATAAATCTAATTATTTAATAAATTTACTTTAAAAAGTATTTATACAAGCCGCCTCACTGATTGATTATATAGATAATTTAAAGTGTATGAAGGATGAACTATGTATAAGGATGGATAAGTTTTATTGGAATTTTGAGAATTTTTTAAGATATATTTATTGGTTTATAAGCCGAGAACAAAAAGTATATTTATGTACATTTTGTTGTGGACGTAAATTGTATAATTTAACTATGGTTTATTTTAGAATGACAAGTATTATGAAATAGAAAACAAAAGACATTAGTTTAGAACCAACGAAATTTAATAAAAAATATAAGTAAGGTATATTCGAATATTAGGATATACAAAAATCCAACGATATCATCTTTAAACAATATCCTTCAAACTCGGTGACGTTCAATGAAGTATGCCACGTTCTCAAGACCTTTTAACAATACTATATCATTTTTCTTGGATTTAAAAGAAATAATTATACTTATAACGGTCTTGATTTAATAAAAAAATTAAATATCTGTCAGTTTAATATATTGTATTATTTCATAATAAATAATCAAATTTCACATCAGTATCTCAAAATTTTAGATAGCATAACCGCAAACATTGAAACAATTGAATATCACTAAACAAAAAAACACCTATAAAAGTTATTTAACCTTCCTGTACTAAAATACATGCTCAGATGGTCACTATGTTTAAATTAGTCTCACAAATATTAGGAAACAAAATTCCAATCAGACCAATTATTCTTTAATTTACTTCTTACCAATCTTTGGATAAATCAGCAATGAAAAAAAAGAAGTATTTTAATAGTTTTTATAGTAATGATTACAATACGTCTAATGCATTCATAGTGATATCGTTCTCACTGTTGTATACGGTGCTCTATTTTATCGAATTTATCATTTAAAAAAAAGTTTTCTACTTAATATTTTCTACTTCATATAACATTACTTGTATTTGACCTGAGTTGGTCTTTAAATCCTTTATACTTTTAAGAAAAATGTTTTAGTCTTCCATGTTAAAATTAATACTTTTATTTAAGTAAGAATAGAATAGAATATGTTTAAAACACATATAGTCACCCTCATCAAAACCTTCTTTACAAATATAATTTTCTGTTTTAATACATACCTTTCGATATTCATTAATAGGTCGATTGGCAAAATCAGCTTTTTTTTAATAGCGGATTGAGTTAATAATACTGCATGCTCCCTTAAACTTGATGTTCCCTTAATAAAACACACCATAGGGAATTATCTTCCGAAACCCCTGCTATTACATAATCTTCTTCAGCCTTTTTTTATTATATACGACAGACGAACAGTCTAGATTCCTTATCAAAAACTAATTTCAGTAATTTGATTCGTAAGTTAGTTTGACAGATTTCATTATTCCACAATTAATAATCAAATAAGACTCTAGTAACACAATATTAGTTAAACAAAAGAAAACAGACAATAGAACATCACTGTAAAATTAAACATTTATAACAGTTATATAACCTTCCACTATTGAAACATATGATCACACGGTGTCTTCATACAAATGTTTAAAACAAATAATTTACATATTTATTACTTAAATAGAGAATATTATTAAATTATTAGTTGACACGGCCTATTTAAATATATATACATGTATTTTTAAAAAAGGTTATGTACAATCTACTGCTGTCAATAATGTTGAAGTGTCGAATACATTTGATTTCTACTCAAGCTCCTGATTCGCTATTCATGGAATCGGGAATGAGCCGTTGAAGTGCTAGAATCGTTGAAACATTAATCGATACCGTGGCTCAGTATTTTTTTCTATTTCGTTTTTAATGAGATATAGATTTCTAATATTATAAATTCAAAAATTAGTACCTAGGGAAAATTGGTTTTCCAGTTAATAAATTTGTAGTGACCATTACTATAACTAAAATCGGTAAACGGATAATTATTAATAAATGTCATAGTTTACCTCACGATTGAAAGTAAGCCTTGTTACTTTTAATTTGATGAAAAACCATTTCAAATTAAATTACGAGCTGTGGTATATATTCTGTCCTTTGTAAAAGTGGACCGGGCCAGAGAACATGTATAATTATTCTCGAAACAATATTCATTATACATACACACACACACACATACATTTATTTAATTTGATATATATATCAGACTAATAATATCATCCATTTCATTAGAATATTCCAATATTTCAAATTTAAGAGCATATACATCTTTTTTTCTTAAAATACTCAACTTTATATTTTAGACACACAATGAACACATATACTTCAATTAAAAAAATAATAATTTTGAAATATGCATCGACAAAAAAGGGAAATATTAATGAATTATAAATTTTTCACTCAAAAACATTCAGGACTATCACGAAAGCACATTAGTACGTAAGTAATATGACTATACATGCCAACTCTAAACGAACAAATTACTACCCACTGCAAACGATTACTCAAAAACAATACACGAAGACACAAACATACTTAAAAATGACTTGGCCACGACATGGATACTACATATCACCCAAAAAAGTTTGGGAAGGAGCTGGATGAGTGTTTCAATATTGGTCAACCAAAGAATCTAAAACATATACTTATAGATTGTTGACAGATTTGTGCCTCTAAGAAGATTTGAACTAATGTTAATAATGGCAGAGATTCTACAGGATTATGAAAATTTATACAGTTCCTTGATGAAATTTCGAAAGTATAATAGGTTTTATGGACGGGTGTAGGAATAAACTTTGAGCTTGGAATAAAAATGCTCATAATGGGTAGAGACTAATAAAAATAAATAATAGTTTAACTGCAATGGTTTTCAAAAGTGTGGAGCCCTAAAAATATAATATTTATTTTAAATGCATTTAATTAATCTATCAATAAACAATCAAGGTAACCTGTGATACATAGGTTACCTTTTAGACCAATTTAGTTAGACCTTATCCTTTACGTAACATTAAGCGTATCCGAGGCCAGATTTTGAAAAAAATGAAAAATCCTAACACAACATTTTTTTTTTTTTTAAATTTAAGAAAACAACATTTTAAAAATTGATTAAGAAGATACACAGCACTTTCATTTGAATAAGGATTTTACTAGAAAAAAAATGTTTCATTCCTTGGAATGGACATTCCTTGGAATTCTTACAATATTTTCTGGTATTATTTTTAAAAAATTTTAACTAAAAGTTTTACAGTTGGACAATATTAGATCAACTTTATAATTTTGTTTTGTTAAATGAAGAATTTACCCTATGTTTATTTTCCTATCGACTCTGAGATGTACGGTATTTTCAGTTGGAGTGACCAAATGATTCAAAGATTGAAATTTCATTATTCACAGTAGCAATGTGAGATTTATAGGGATTGGTTTTATAACTTTAAAGTAATTGAATATCGGAGTAATGTTTTAAGAGGGTTGTTGTTTCAATATTTCCAATTTAATGTAACATTTTGAAATTGGATGAATCGCTTTGCCGCGTCATTAAGTAGCAGTTTCACATTTTAAATTCTTTTACTAAGGCTCATTGAACCCGTGACTGAAGTTGATTTTGTGACTAAATGGAAATTGGATTTATGATTTTTCAAGCTTAGAAAACTTTTGTTTTAAAACGTTATATTTTATTTGTTTATTTATAAGGCTATATATACACGTATATACAGATATTAAAATGCATTGGGTATATAGAAGGCTGCTATAGAGAGGAGGGACTATTTTCAGTTCAAGGTCCCATCACTCAGTTCTGTTGACTCGGGACCTCACCTTGGGTAAACCCAACCCGACCCTACTCATTCTCTTCCACGCACCTTTTAAATCCACCTCCACAGTCTCTCCATTTACTGTAAAATATCTTTAAAACATTGGAATAAATTAATAATAATAATAGTTTTACAATCGTAAAATTATTTTTTAAAGTATACTTCTTGCAATACGTGATTTTCAAAATGTTCATCAACTATAAAAAATAAAGAAACTACCGTTTTCGACTTTTTCAACATTTATTAGACCTTCATTTCATACCTTCCGATTAATTATGAAATACTCATTTAGGGTAAGTGCACTAGTCAATGGTAGTTGACAGTTTGATAATAAATGTCTTATAATAAGGTTTCTGTTTGCACTTTCGTTACGTTTTAAATTTTGGCGGGTAGTTCAGTTATTTCTGTATGCAAAGAGTGACAGCCATGACTTCCTGAACGGGAAAATTGTTTTCAACAACAAATTTGTTGTCACAACTCCAGTTCAGTTGACGAAACGCGTCCATTCTTATGCAATCGGCTAAGCATTTCTCTATCAAATGCTTATTTTTGTCCAATTTATGAATATTCTTTAGAATATTAGGTATCTGTACTACATTTTGCTAGATTCTTGAGGTTATAGATGAAAATTAAGAGGATTTTTTTGAGTGTCAACTACTAAAACATACCACCTGTTGTTTAGTGTTTGACACCTCTGTCAATTACTAGAACATTTCTCATTTCTCACCTTCTTTATTAAATGTGCAATTTCTGCAAAGGAAAAATCAGGGGCAGAGAAAAAAAAACAGATTTGGCTAATTTAGAGCTCAAAATTCAGTAGTTGACCGGGGGTGGGGTGTCAAACACTAATGCAGCATCTATCAACTACTAGCACAACACGGAATTAGGTCCCTCTTTTTTATTTCTTTTCAGTTTTAAAATAGCAACAAAAAAAAACAACTCAATTATGAGCCTCAGCAAATGGAGAAGGCCCTTGATGGCGTCAAAAGGGGAATTTCCGTTGCAGCGGAAGCAAGAAGCAACGGAGTACCTCGAAAACTAGTACCCAGCCAACTACTAAAAATTGGCATCCAGGGCGTGTCATTTACTAATGCAAAAAGGCCATTTAAATAATTAACACTTTTTCAACGTTCTATTAATACTTTTTCAAATTATAAAAATTAGGATAACAGACGGGATTCGCACGTATCTGAGGAGGGGAGAAAGAAATTAGTCACATGATCAACCGAGGAAATATTGCTAAAAACGTGTGATATCTTTCTAAAAGTGTCAACTACTAGTGCACTTACACAACATGACAGTAATTAGGCCCATTTCGACATACCAGTTGAGTTCTGGGGCTCCACTAAACCATCGAATTCCTCGTATCCAATCCTTACAATCCCAAATCCTTCTATAAATCCTTAATATACCTTATTTGGTCACAAACAAACTTATACATAAAGATCTTAATGTACCATATGTTGCTGATTCATCCCAAACCTGATATCTGTCCTTCCACTGTGAACTCCATAGCAATTCAAAGCCACTAATATCTCAACTTGCTTCCCATTCTTTTCCAGAAGACCCCCAAGGAACCTGAAAAGTAAATGGCCAAGGGCCTTCTACAACTGAACTTTTATTGTTGTGCTACCAATGGGAAGTTGCTTTACAAGAGGCATACGTTTGATAAAATAATACATCCCGTTCGATGAATTTTGCATAATACGTAAATTGCTGGTTCCAACGTAATGTTATATTGTTCATAGAGTTTTAAAGTAACAACATATTTAAAAAGAAGAAAAAAAAATAAAATAAAATAAGTACAATACAAAATATAGTCAATATAATTGTACAGTTTCTTAGTTAGAAATTTAATGGAGAATATTTTTTGTTTTATAACATTTGTCGCTAGGATCTACCGTTTAAGAGCTTTATTGGTTTGAATGAAAAAAGTCTCATTTAAAACCCCTATTTTCTCTGAAATTAATATAATGTTTATTTAGAATAATCATTAATTGATAATTTAATTTGTTTGATTCTGAAAATTCTAAAACGTAAATTGGTAAAAGCAGTATATTAATATACATATGCATGATCTATTCTTTTTCCCAATCAGGAAAAATTAAATCCCAAAAATTAAATTCAATATTTCTTCATTAGAATGCAAATGATTGAATATAGCTATGATGCTTATGTTATTATCTATTGAGTTAATTCAAATTGATTTGATTAACATTTAAATTGAAAAAGTAGTATTAATCTGTACCGTCACGTGCAAACGTCAAATTTAAATATTACTTAATATTGAATGAGAATTTTAAATTAATTTATATTGATATTAAGAATATAAAACATTTAAGAGAATATTATTCCCAATATCAGATAATTAGATTTCTAGCATTTCTAGCAATCCCTTCAAGAACTGATGTGACAAAGATTATTCCAGTTATGAGAGCTCATTAACATTCAAATGATTATGGTACCCGGCTTCGAATGCTGAGAGATAGCAGAATATCTTTGGTTGTTCTCCCCTCTGTCCTCCCCTAATGGATATCCTTAAGTAGACTAAGTTCTTTGGTTATTTGTGCCCAGGTTCCATGCCTCCTTAATGGCATCTTAATGATCTCTTCCTCTCAGAATACCCAACATGGAAGAGATTACCTATTTTTGTAATGATTTATGAAGTCTTTTTTAAGTATAAGTTCCTCATTAATAAAAAATACATTAAAAAAAATTATTCAGAGAGTTGAATTAGAAATACTTTTTTTTAACAAATTTATTAAATTTTACAACTGCCTAAATATATTCATCAAGTAAATGTGTTAATAACGATTACAATAACATGTCAAAACTTGAGCAGAAGTCTTGAAGGATTATCAGGAATGGAGTGGGAAGAAAGTTGAGAAACTAGTGGGTTTGAGTGGTTCTGAAGCTTACTATGAAAGGATCGTTATCTGGTTTGGGCTAAATCAGCAACATATGGAACATTAAGATCTTTATGGATAAGCTTATTGGTGAAAAAGTAAGGAGCATTGAGGATTTTTCGAAGGATTTTGGATTGTAAGGATTGGATAAGAGATGAATTGGATGGTTTAGTGGAGTCCCAAAGCTCAACTCTGTACGTCCAAATAGGTCTAATCACAGTCATGTAAATAAGTCTTTTGTAATTATTTGGGAGCTTTGAACAGAAATAAATTAAATATATACATACACATCCAACTGATCCCTCTTAAAAACTAGTCTATCAAAAATGATTAATTTCCAATACTTTTATTCTTTTCTTTTTTTTTTTTTTTTTACCACTTCTCATTCTGTAATATAATTCTTTATTTTTTACACAGGTGAGAATCTACTAATGAAAATAAAAACAAATATTTACTAATGTAATTTTTTTTTATATTACTATTATTATTTTTTCTTAGACTATAATTTTAGATATATAAATTGCATAGGAAGGCTTGAATAAGTTACCAGTACTCTTTATAATCATTCTCCTATTTATCACTTAATTACTCTTTTACTTTTTTAGCTTATTTTTGTAATTTTTTTTATGAATTATTATTCCATATTGTTATGAATTGATTCCAGGGCTTGAGAATAAGGCTTAGCCAATAAACTTTTTTTTTTTTTTTTTTTTTTTTTTTTTTTTTTTTTTTTTTTTTTTTTTTTTTTTTTTTTTTTTTTTTTTTTTTTTTTTTTTTTTTTTTTTTTTCATTTTGAGTTGTGTCTCTCTTGAAACTCATGTGCGACATAATATATAAGTTATAATAATATTTAATATACAGTTTATCAGCCCTCAAAATAATGATAAAGTAGATACATATATGAAACCCAATAAATAAAACAAGAATAAAAAGTTATTATAATTATAATTTAGATTATTTAATTGAAAGACTTTTTACCGGTAACACAATAAAAAAGATGACAGAAAAAAGAAGATAAAAAAATTATAAAGTTTTTAAATTGATAAATTAGGGAAAGATTTTAATGAGAGCTACTAACTTATCTAAACCTTCCTATGAATTTTATATATCCAAAAATATTATTTAAGAAAACATTAATTATAAAAAATGGAATAAGAACCAATAAATATACAAACACGAATAAAATCATAACCCCCCCACCTTCAACAAAATACCAGCCAAATCGTAGAACAAAAAATAGAAACCTCACCATGAGCCTAAGGTAACCAAAAATGAAAGAAGGGAATAGGCATAAAAAAAATATATTTCAAAGCTTTTTTCATACTTAGAATCTGCTAAATAGGTTTATCAGAAATATTATTATTAAATGTGATGAAAATTGGATGAATCATTCTTAAGTGCTTCTTTAGTCCCCCTCTATGTCTTGCACCCTCAGACCCCCGGATTATCTCAGTTTAAATCAAGGATCAAAGCAAGGATACATGCTACATGTTTTTCAAATAGCAATATCAGAATATACAATCATTTTTCGGTTATAGCTAATATAGGTTTATGATAACTAAAGTAATGTAATTCATCAATCCTAATTGTATTGATCCTTCTATACCATCATGCGTACCTCAAGTAGAGTAATGTAGTTCTTACTGGTGAAGTAGATTATACTTGCAAACACCAAATGAATACTCTTATATTCATTGTTCTTACAACTACATGTTGTACTGGAATTTTGATTATTAATGAGTCACACTAGAATAATATTAATAATAATAATAATATTAACGAGCCAAGATTGTCTAGCATAATCAACAGAGCCAGCTCCTGCAAGAAAACAAGCAAGTCAAACAAGATCTTCAAACCTTCAACATCTCTGAACCCTACATCCAGGACCGAGAGGCTTTTCGGAAAATGTTGAAGGAAGACCCAGATATAAAATTTTAGAAGGGCAGAGACCAAAGAGATCGGAAGCAGCTAAACAACTTCAAGTTAAGAAATGAAGGAAATATCGGCTAGAAAGAGGGCTCCCAAGAACCTGAACAATCCCAACTCACTTAGCTGAAAACCATTTTGGTTAACCCACATGGTCCATAGTTGGCTCATTCGAGGAAAAAATAAATAAATAAAAAATAATAGTATTAATATTAATTGGCATTAGACCCTAGTGTGACCTTGAAGCAGGAATGTAATATTAAAAATATTAATATTAATTAATACTATTACTTTTTTTTATTAATGAGTAACAAAAGAATAATTATTACGAGAGTTAACAGATGGACGGTCACACTCTTGAAACCGAGTTAGTCCCAGTAAAAACATGTACTATGCTAGAAGCTAAAAATCAATGACACATAAAAATAAAAATTTTAATTATTGAACAAGTTGAAATTATTTTCTTTTCATGTAATTTTAAAACTAGAAGATAAAGTCCATAAAGAAGTTATTTCATAAATGTAGAGTTCAGATTTGTTCCTTATTATAATTTATTAAAATGAGTATAATTTCTAATAATAACAATAAATTAATTGAACAATGAAGTAGTTGAGAAGTATTTACATGGGTAAAGTTTATATATAAAATAAATTTCAACCTCCTTAGGTCGAAATTGAGGCAAAACCATCTCTGCTGGACCCTTTGAGACCTTTGCCACAATCCACACAGCCAATTTGCTGACCATATTCTTGAATTTTTCATTCGAAATTAATAAATTTGACTAATTCATTCTTATCTTAACTTTCTGATTCAGCCTTCTAATGGGTTGTCTATAAAAAATACTTGGAGAGAAAATCCCTTGTACAACAAATTTCCTTGAAACATCCAATAAAAATATATTTTTAATATGATTTATATACATACACAAATATATGACTGTTTTGATTTTATTTTCTTTAATTTTTGTTATCTCATAATTTTTGAATTTTTATAACTAGCATATAATATACATGTATGATTAAGTGGGCTCATTAATCTGAATATATGACAGTTCCATAGTTCTTCTATGGAAGAAAACAAATTTTGACAAATAAAAGGACTTATACCTTTAATAGATTCTGTAATTATTATAACCTTTTAATTGCAGTTAATTTACTTTAGTTTATGATTTTAATCTGATTTAATTTAGGGCTTACTGAAGAGCCCTGGCATCTAGTGGTAGAATTGGGAACTTGCTTCCTCATAGATCATTCATTAATGAGACAGAAACAAATATTCTTTTTATTATTTATTTCTCAAATATAGAACTATAAAGCAGACTTTATTTTTACAATTTATATAGTTTTTTTTAATGTGGTACATGGTTTTAAGGGGTCTAACTCAGTTTCGAGAGTGTAACCGTCTGTCCGTTAACTCTCGTAACAATTATTTTATTGTTAGTCATTAATAAAAAAAAAAAAAAAACTAATATCATTAATTAATATCAATATTTCTAATTTTATACCCCCCATATTCAAGGTCTAGAGTCTAATGTGATTTAATATTAATATTATTATTATTAATCATGATTATTATGAAAAAATTATACATACTAATGTAAAGATATAACTATTAAAAAAACATGTACATTTTATCCTTGCTTTGATCCTTGATCTAAACTGAGATAATCTGGTGGTCTGGGGTAATCCCCCAGAAGTCATTGGACAATGTATGTATCATGATAAACATAAATCACAGGCAGCAATTTTTGATACAGCATTTGTTGCAAGGACCTACCCTCAAGGAGCTTTATTGGTTTGAATGAAAAAATTCATGTTTTACCTATATTTTTTTTAAACAGTAGAATGTATCATTATTTAAATTCTTTAAATATATTTCTAACAAATAAATAAAATTTGTAATAAATCTTTTTAAAATACAAACAATTTTTATTAAAGCTGTAACTACCCAAAATACTTTAAAATTCATGTAATACTTATATGAATCCGTTTTTTTTTTGTATATACTGACCAACCAGATATTCTGTTACTTTTTACTATCTTAAAGTGAATCTTTAACCTAGTGCACAACATGTTATTAAAGAATATTTGGGGGATGGACTGTAAAGTTTTGAATCTATAGTTTAAAATTGAAAATTTTCTTTAATATTTGTGGTGGTTCAAGCCGCAAAAAGAACTATGAAAACCATAAGAGCCTGGACAGAGGAACAGCGGAAACAGGCCAGCGAACACATGAAGGAGTATTGTACCCAGAGGAAACTCTGCACCAAAAAAAGGAAATGAAGTTGTAACATGATCCTAAGTGGGCAATTAGCTTGTAAAATAAAGAAATACAGAAATGGTTATTTAGTAAAAGAGCTTTATGAAATCAAAACATTTTATTCAAAATATTAACCCTAATTTTCTATAAATTTTTTCCAATCCATTATCAGTATTTCAATCCCAGTACTGAATATTTCTGGGTTTTGTGAAGAAATAAAATCAGAAAATGCATTTCTGTCCTGAGTCATTTTTAAAAATTATACCTTTATGGAACTTATCAAAATTTTAGAACAGATGAAAATCTGTTGGAAATAAGTCTGACAAATAAGGTGGGTGTGGATAGATTTCATAATACAGTTCATTTAGTTTCTTCATTGTTTATCTTAAAGCATGAGGTCTGCTGTTGTGTAAGAGTATAGGTCCCTTCCGATTAACCAATGCAGGTTTTTTTTTGTTTTTTTTATGTGTTTTTGATGCTAAAATGAAAAAAAAATCAAGAGAGGAGAAATAAATAATAATAGAAATTAAAAGTAAATAAGTAAACAAACAGAAATTAAAAGAAAGTCTTAAGACAGGATTCTTCTTTAAGTCTTATAAGTCTTAAGAATTCATTCTTCCACTCCTTTGACTTTGAAGGAGAATTGAAAGAAGAAAAAAAAGGGTTGGCCAGAGAAGGAAACATGCATCCTTCTCTGTCAATCCCCCTGTTTTTGATGTTGCAACTTTTAATGTGCTGAATTAGGTCATCCAAATTAAATCATTAGAAAAATAACGTATTCAGTTTATACACCAAGAGGAAAGTCTTTGTACTTTCATCAGTGTTCTATTTTTAAGTATCTTAGACTGAGAGTCAAAAGAGAGGAGTTTCATGAAGAAGTCTAGACAAATGATAGCTTTATAGAAAATTTTTAGTCGGACAGGTAGAGTTGAAGAGAAAAAGAGATGAGGCAGAAAAGTGTATATTTGACTTGAGAAATTTAGACAATGATGGAAATGATTAAAAATGGAGTCATTAATATGTGTCAATCAATTTGAACACCAAGGTTGTTAATAGATGAGGCTATAGGAATTTCAGTATAAGTAATCTTCGTTGGCTGGATCTTTTTTCTTTGGGAGAAAAAAGAAAGAATGAGAGAGAAAATGATTTTTTGTAGGATTTATGCTAAAAACTATGCTGGAAAGTCAATCTGAAATGTATTAAGCCTCCACTTACATCTTCTAAAGAGCTTAAAAGTAGTAATTGAAGAAATTATAGATCATAATATCATTGGTATTTAAGAATAGATTTTGCAGTGTAAATGGAATAGAGGATGGAGAAAGCACAGAGCCATATGGTACACTGATTCAGGAGGGCTTATATAATGAAAATAATTCTTGCCAGTATTTATAACCTATTCATAACTAATGTATAAATAAAACCAAATTAAATTAAGCATTTTTATTTATATATGTAGTAAGGTCCAAAAGTTTTCGGCCTGGGAAAGAATGAAAGGTGAAAGAAAAAAACTTACTGTTTTTCAATATATTCTCCTCTAATCATAAGGTATAGTTGACTGTGATATATATAGGAGATGTAGATAATTAGGGTAGGCAGTCATAGATATTCAGCAGATCAAAATAATGTTTATTTTATTCTAATTCTTAAAGCCAACGTTTCAACTTGCAATGCAAGTCTTCATCAGGGCTAGAAAAAAAGAAAACAAGCAAAGAGGTATGACTACATTGTAAATTCATATATATATATATATATTTATATTGCTTGTTTTCTTTTTTTCTAGCCCTGATGAAGACTTGCATTGCAAGTTGAAACGTTGGCTTTAAGAATTAGAATAAAATAAACATTTTATTTTGATCTGCTGAATATCTATGACTGCCTACCCTAATTACCTACATCTCCTATTCTCCTCTAAGTTCAACACACTTAATACAACACTTTGGCAACATTTCTATACCATGAAAAAAATAATTTTCTTCTTTTTTAAAAAAATGTTCTTCCACTGCTGCTTGGAAAAAATGCGTAAAAACTCATTGCAGCAGTGAACTCGTTCCTGTTTTTGAGCAGCTGAAAGAATTTTTGGAACCCATCTTTCATTAACCTTGTTCATATGCAAATTTTCTTTGATGATCCTAAAAACACTTGTTTTTGAAAGCCCCAACCTCGCTGCTATTTCCTTGGTTTTCAGTCGCAGCAGTCAGGCAGCAATTCAGATTCCACAAGTGGGATTGTTTCCGAAGTGACAGCTTCCAATAGGAGACCGGGATGCCAGTCATCTTCTAGACGTGTCTCCCTAACTTAAATAATTTTGCCCATTTTACACTGTGGTATACGAGGGGGAGGACTGCCCCTATACACAATCCAAGCGTTCTTTAATTTGCACTGGAGTAAGACCCTCTTTACAAAAGAATTTAATAACTGCACAGTACTCGAGTATGAACATTGTAAAAATTGGGAGTTTCCTTCAAGGCTGGACACTGACAGACAGGACTAAGGAAGTGCGGGCGATGAGGTATGGATGGGTATGAGCAGACATGGACCTACATAGACATGCAGGTCCCGGCAGGTTTGAAGGAGGGGAAGCAGGACAGGCCGAAAACTTCTGGGAAACTTATACATATATATATATATATATATATATATATATATATATATATATATATATATATATATTTAATATATAATTACATACATTTAATAATTACTAGAGATGTATCTCCAAAATGACAAAATTTCAACAACAGCATAATTGTAAATCACATTTTTTTAATAATACTTGTTTTACAGGAAAATAAGAGTGAACTAGGGAAACCAAGTAGTGTTTCAATATCATTGGGAAATGATAGAAGATGCAAAAACCCTCAAGGCAAACCCATGAAAACAAACAAAAAGATCCTTGAATAAACGCCTCATGGATACAATGGGCTTTGCTCTTGTCCTTATAATCTGAAAAAAAAATAAAATAAAATGAGAGTACTGATTACCCAGATATTTTACACTCTAAACCACAATAAAACAAAGAAGAAAAAAAATCAATAAAATCAACATTACTCAAAACAGCTCGAATTTCCTTTTTCTAAAAATTGTACTTTTGACAATACATTTTATTTCAAGAAACATTAAAGAAAACTATTTTGTAGCATAGAAAAACTCATTATTATTTAATGTTTGTTATCAGAAAACTATTTTGTAGCATAGAAAAACTCATTATTATTTAATGTTTGTTAGTCGGTGCTTAAGGTCCTTATGTACTTCAACTAGGACAGGAAGGACAGGTAATCCTACAGCCTACCAACTTACTCTAGCCAGGGTGAGAAGGTCCAAATTCATTTCGTGGGTCCACCACTAAATACATTAAAGTGGTGGACCATATACTATCAAACCCCCATTATTAATATTATTTGATAGTGGTTTGTAGATTATAAAGTAAGCTCTTGAAAAGCTCTATTGGAGGGAAACAGATGTTTCCTGATAACAGGAAGTCCCCAATTACAAATTTAAAAATCGAAAACATCCTCAGTACCATTTAATCCATAAGATTAAAATGATTTCAAATTTTGATGAGCATGTATAAGGGTTTTTGGCCTGAAGGTAAAAGAAACTGGAAAGAAAATGCCAGAAAGGCAACTTGAGTATTATATTTGTAAGTACGGAGGTATTGTAGTGGGGGAGAGAGGAGGGATGGGGCCGGCAAACTGATCTTTGCCTCCTCCCTTACAAATTCCTTGTTCCAGCCCTAATTAAAAATACTATTTAACAACTCTGTTTTATAAAATTTGTGTAAATGTTTTGAAAAAAAAAAAATCTAGTTATAAAAGATCTTTAAACAAATATATTTACAGAAAAAAGATGATTTACAATCTTTAATAGTTTATACATATAATTTATACAGAAAAAAGAGGATTTAAGGATTTACTATTTTTAATATTTTAACTTATAAGTTAATTTGAAAATAATAATTTTTACAATTTGAAAAAGAAAAATATTACTTTTCACATACTTTATGCTGCTTATAAAATGGCGACTATTACTGTACAGGCAAAGGATGATAAAGTTTTGGTAAAGTCACAAAACGCATAATTGTATGTATAACTCCAGTTTAAGAATCTTTTTATGACTTTAAACCTTTTCCAATATATATTTTAAGGATTTTCCACATTGTTCTTCCAAAAATATTTCTATTTATAACGTATTTTAAAGAGTTTCTGGACGTTAATGATTTGAATGGGTCCGCTGAAAAACGTTCTAAGCGACAAAATTTCCGAAGTAGCGATTTTAAAGGTTTTTAAATGTTTAATAAATAGTACATCATAGTACATCATAGTATGATATAGTACTCCATTATGTTAATATACATGTAAATATAACAAATTAATATGTGAATATAAAATCTAACCTACAAAACTAACAACAACTTTAGATTATGATTTTCTTTTACTGATTACTCAAAATTTTTTTTGTCGCGTAGAACGTTTTTCAGTGGACCCATTCATTTGTTATTTCACTTATCACCAAATTTCAACTCTTCGCTTTCTATAAAATAGTACAATGTATTAAAAAGAGATGGTTTGGTGGGATGTAACTGAACAATTTTAAAATGGAATTTTAAACCGTGAATTAAAAAATATTCTTTGACAAAATGTCTCATGAAAATAAATTTCTAGAATTTATAAACATTAATCTCTAGCTACATATTCGTAAAAGTTTACTTGATTTTATTAAGGTAATAAATTTAATCAAACTAAAATATCCGTATTATTAGTGTAAGGAGAATATTAATTTCATAATTTTTTAAGTATTCTTTGTGTACAAAATAAAATATAGAATACAGAGGCAAGATGAACATTTGGAGCAGGCAGCACTACCTTGTGGCTAAAACTGGAAGCAATGTAGTCTGAAAGACTGATCAGAGGCAGCAGCACTTGTGTTATTGTTTGTAAAGCATTACTTTGGCCAATTTTTTTTTCATTATTATGATGCAAATATATTAATGAAATCTTTTAGATCTAACTTTTATCTAAAATAATGTTTATAAATCACATAAATAACTTGCTATGATATCTTATATTTCAGGGATGATTATAAATAATTTTAAAATTACTTATAATCATCCCTGAAATCTACTTTTTACAAAAGTACCAAGTATTACATAATATATATATAAACCTATAATATCTAGGAGAAGTTATTTTTGAAAAATATTCACAACCGGAAAGAATTTAAAAAGCTCATAAAGGAGAGGGTTGGGGTAAAACATTTATAATAAAAAATGTTTATCTCTACATACAAAAATTGAACATTACAACACAATAATTAAACCAACAACATATTCCAGTGAAACCTTGTCACTTAACAAGAAAACAGATATGGAAAATCTAAGAAAAGAAGAAAGGAATATAATTAGGAAAATTCTGGGACAAAGATGGACCAAAAACGGCTATAGATTACAGAAAACGTCTAAAACTGAAGAATATTCTAACATAGAGACAGATATGAGGAAAATATGTCCTAAATTCTGTGGCCACATAATGAGGCTTCCCTATACAGGAAGCCTACAACTACTTCACAGAACTACAAAAAAACAGTAAAATACGTAGTATCTCTTGTTAATGGAGGCGAGTGGATCCAAAATGTTAAAAAAGACTTGGAGTCAGTCAAAATTACTAATGTAGAAGTAAAAAAAAGAAACAATTTTAGAATAAAATTTGAAAAGTGGAAGGTTAAACCAGGGACAACAGTTCCGAGAACTAGCAGACCCACAAAATGAATACTGATCTTCCCACCATGGCTGGAATAGGTTGGAAACCTGTAGGATAACCCATGCTTCCTGCCTAATTGGATTACAGGACATTAAGCCCAAATAAACAAAATTGTGCTATATGATCAGGTGTTTGTTAGTGTTCGGGGGCCAGTTGAACATAGAATTCTATCTTGTTTTCATTTACTTTCTTAATATCTCCTTTAAATCAAAACTTTATTCTAAATGAATATGTTTCATTACCATAAAATGGGGTCAAATTAGTACAGTGGGGTGAAATTGGTACACAATTGTTTCTGTGGTGATTTCCTTCTGGCAGGTTATTACAGAAACAATTGTGTACCAATTTCACCCCACCGTACTAATGTGACCCCATTTTACAGTAATAAACTTTGTCCATTTCATGTTTCATAATTTATGCACTGCATGATCTTTTAATCTATACATAAAGTAAATAAAAAATATTTGTGTCAAGGGTCAAGTTCATTTTTCTGTTTGAAACTCCTATAATACTAGGTACATAAAACATTAATTTTGTCTAACTTTGCATTATTTGTATTAAGTATTGAATTTTTATATTAATGAAAATTACAAAACATTTAGAAAAAATTATTGCAATCGGTCATCTTTTCTCCTGACTGGTTTGGTCACACTGAAGAAGACCTGCAAGGTCAAAATTTAGGTCCTCCATATAAAATTTTTTTTTAACTTGGATGTGTTTCTTCTTTCTTCTGACTACATTCCTGAAAATTTTCTTATTTTTCTTAACGGTCAGGTATACTATACTTTTTTCATAAAAAATATTAAAATATATCTTTTTTCATTATTGTTTTGTCATAAACAAATTAAGACTCTATCAGCTTTATTGATTCCTTACAATGTACTTTTTAATCGATTTTATGAACAGAACTTTATAGGCAGTAATGAAGCATATTATGTTACATTAATTAATTGTTATTACTTCAAACAATGAAATTAGACAGAAAGTGGAACAAATGGATAGTCCTCTACACTATTGAGCCTATGAGGCTGAAATTGTTTAGACATGTTATGAGGATGGAGAAGGAATGATAGCCAAAAAGAATTTTTGAATGAAGCCCAGAAAGAAAACGGAAGAAAGGTTGTCCTAGAAGACGTTAGGTTGAGGGCGTCATGGAAGGAATGATGAATTACAGAATGTGTAAGGGAGACTTGTTGGACAGACAAAAATGAAACCAACTTATTTTTTTTTAGGTGAAGATATGTGACATATTGTTGTAAAAAGTCTTTAATAATAAAAAAAAATCCTTGCTTATTATCTTATCCAAATACATAAATTTATATATACATATATATATTATATATAACATTATATCATTCTTGGATTCAGCATTGCAATACTTGATGCAGCATTACTGTCGTTTCATCATAATCATCATCCAGCTGGTTTTCTTCTAAGTGTGGCTTACAGAAAATTTTGAACCCCCATGTCAATATAACAGAACGTGATGATAAAGCAGAAATAAATTTTTAATCAACAGTTTCGAACCTTCGATCGACAGTTCAAAGACCATTGCTTAACCAACTTGAGCAAATAAAATTAAATTTGATAAAAACAATCTAAATTTTAAATTAATAATGTTCACAGGGAAGTAGTATAAATTGAAATAAAAAATGTATATGCTTTTAAAAAAAAGAAATCGATGAAATAAATTTGATTAATACAGATTTGTTATAATTTTACATACATTATATTTATTTCTTCCATTTATGTTTACAGTTACTATTTAATTAGGATTGATGAATTAACTGCCACTTCTATTAGGATTATTTTATTAGAATGTTAGTTTCGAAAGCTAAACATTCATCTTCAGTTCTAAAACATACAAAATTTTCAACACATCAGCACTATGTTACATGGATTATAATACTAAAGTTTTCAAAAATGTAAATTCATGAAATCAAATACATTGGTACTCACCTGAGGAGATCTAACAGATATCTGAAATATATCCATCGTGGAAAGTGGAAGGGCCAGGTAGGTTAAATTTTTGTGGTTTACTACAGGATTTCCTCTATGACGTATTGGATTTTTCCATTCCTATTGAAAACAAATTTAAAATGGGGCTATTGGAAATGTTTAACTGGTCATTTAAACAAAAATCTGGATCAGTTATAAACAATTTTATTATTTTTAATGATTCATAAATATTTAATTAATTCATCGATCCTAATTGTATTGATCCTTCTACACCATTATGCTTACCACAAGTGAAAGTTACAATTTATATTATAATGAAATAAAAATAAATCAAGTGGCTTTTGTTTTTATAATTTTTTTATCATTATGTAAAGTTGCCTTTCGTAATTCTTTATAAAAATGGAGTTAAACAATGTTTTATTTCAATAATTTATTGAGGTTTTAGACACACATAAGTATACATTTTTTAATAAATTTGTTTTAATGTAGTAGCAGAGTGGAGATAATGGTGGTCTATCTGTAATCTGAGCCAATAATAGTATGTTTGTTTCAGGGTAATAGATTGATTTGACAAATACTTTTGTTATTGTGTTGGTTGAAACATTTGTTTTGTATGTAAACAAATATACAGCTAGCAGCATCTTTCGGATCGGGTTGGAACTAACTACAGCTAGAGCGACCTTTCGGATAACGGAAGAACTACCCTAGGGGAAGGGAGAATCAATACGCCCCAACTGACACCCTTCACGCTGCGAAATCAATCCACTTGTAATACACCGCTTTAGGGCTTGTCAGTCTGGACCTCTCTGGATCCGGTCTAGAACTCCGCAATTCGCGGCATTGTATTGTAAAGAACATCTGATATTTTATTATTTAATAAATGTTGTAATTTATGAATGATTCATTCATAAAAAAAATGAGTCATCAAATTCTGGCTCGAGTCGTAGTTTATCCTTTTATTGAGTTGTAAACTCCCTTTTATAAATAATTATGGTCATGCTAAAATTATAAATAATTATTTTAATAAAGTTATAAATTTTGATTTAATCACATAATTTATTTTAAAATATTACTTTGAATGCAGCGATATCATGCAGCTGGAAAAAAGTAATTAATCACATTATTTTTTTGTTTATTGTGATTCACACTGCAGAATTTCTTTTCTGTATCAGACGAATAAAAATTATTTTAAATTTCTTTTCTATCTCTTTCGTTTAAAATGAAACTAGCAAAAATTAAAATAAAACAAAATGGATGAAATTTATATAAATTAATAATATGAAATTATAGTTAAGCACTGTTATTGAAGTTAAGCACTGTCGAGCGTGGTCAGCACTTGGATGGGTGACCGCCCTCCAGGTAAGACCACAGTCCTGGCTAATACGGCGTGGGTTCGATTCCCACATGGGGGCAGTACACTGCCCTCACCCTGAGAGTCACAGGGAGGTGAGCGACCCCTATGCCTGACACAGCTCCTGGTCCTCCAGGTTGGGGGTTTGGCATAGGGCTAATAACTCTATCCTGTAAAATCCTCCCTATTAAGGAACCTTAAACCAGCATCACCAAATCTGTCTTCAAAAAATGGTAACGACCATTGTACAACGATACCAGAAGAACTACAGGCAAGCAAGTGGAAGCGATGGCCCAAGATAAGGTGAAGCAGGCTGGTTAAGGCGGCCAAGGATCTCCAAGGTCTGTAGAGCCAAAAAAATAAAAAAAAATAATCTTTAACGAGATATCTCTTGGCCAGTTACGTCTTGTTGAAATATTGTTAAAATAATGTTATTATATTTAGTATACTACAAATGATATGTGTAATTGGATTAGGTTAGGCAGAACACTAAAGTTCTACTATGTTGGTTCAAATTAGTTCACATTAAAAACAAAAATTATGGTTTTATGGTAAGTTTCTATCTGGATTTTAACATGGAACATGTTTTACCGCTGACCTAATTTGTCAAAAGCGATACGTTTTTGAGGAAAGCTAGGGCGTTACACGTAGTTTGATATAAGGAGAGTAAGAGCAGTTAGGAGCTCAACTCTTCTAATACTAAATTCTTAGTATAATTTCTTGATTTGGAGGCAAGTTCTAATGAATGAACTCCTTTTGTCTGTTTCTCTTATTACCAAATAAATGTATGAAACCTCTATTTATAAGTGTAGGAGTCTTTTTAAGTTAGTGATGCTCAAATCGAAAATTTGACAACCTTCTTGAAAAAAATTTAATGGAGAATTTTTTTGTATTTTAACATTTGTCGCTAGGACCTACCGTTTGGGAGCTATATACGTTTGAATGAAAAAAAGCACAATTCGGATAGATGAATTAATAGCCACTTCTATTGGGATTATTTTCTTAGAATACTATTTATGAATGCTAAACATTCATCTTCAGTTCTAAAACTTACAAAATTTTCAAAATATCAGCACTATGTTACATGGATTATATGTACTAATTTTTTTATAAATCTAGGACAAAAAATCAAACATTTGTTCTCACCTCAAAAGATCTAATATCTGAAATATATCCATCATGGGAAGGGGGAGGGGGCAGGTAGGTTAAATTGTTTGGGTTTACTATGGGATTTCCCTCATGACTCATTGGATTTTTTCATTCCTATTGGAAACAAAATGGGGCTATTGAAAATGTTTATCTGCTCATTTAAAAAAATATCTGGATCGGTTTTATTATTTCTAATGATTCATAAATATTTAATTTTAGGCTATTTTCTACTTGATGTATTGTATTTAGTCTCTAGTCTTTATTAAATTTATGGTTATTTATATTTACACCTCAAGTGAAAAAAATCAGGTTTGAAACCCCCATTATTAAGTTTAGGGGATTTTTTGACACGCTCTGACTCTGTTGGTATGGCTCGGATCGAAACTTTGCCGATAGATCCCTCATCAGAAATTAAATGGTGAATGTTTTTTTATATAAACATTTTCGCTAGGACCTACCGTTTAGGAGCTAGGGTCTTTTTTAACATATGTTCCATGCTATACTTTCTTTAGCCGACACGATCAAGGGGGCCTTTATTTTTTCTTTTGATTAGAGTAATTTTTTTAGGGAAGTATTTACTCAACAAAATATTCCCCGTCACAATCAATAACCTCTCCAATGTGATGGTGAATCCGTTGTTGGTAAAGCACGAAAATATATTTCCAGCAACGTCCATTGGTTTTTAAACCACATTTGTTCTCATTTTGAGTGAAATCGGCCAAAACGATTTTCCACTAGTCTCATTTCAACAATAGCTTTTGAACGCTTAAAGGAAAATGGATTAAAATTAATTTTTCTCATTATAAAGTATATGCATCTGTACATATATGGATTAAATTAGTTTTGTATCTTATTTAATAACTAAAGTATTTATAAATTCTCTCTCTCTCTCTCTCTCTCTCTCTCTCTCTATATATATATATATATATATATATATATATATATATATATATATATATATATCAATTTATTGAAATTAACAACTGTACAAAATATATATATATATATATATATATATATATATTAAGTAAATGAGCTGATAACGATAACAATAATATGTCAAAATTGAAAAGAACTACTCATCTGTAGCACTTCAATAAAAATTCTATACTAGAAGATCTGTACGCCATCTTCTTTTCAGACGCCTCGGAGGATTATAGGGAATGCAGTGGGAAGCAAGTTGAGAAACTAATGGATTTGAGTGGTTATGGAACTTACGATGAAAGGATAGGTATCTGGTTTGGGCTAACTCAGCAACATATGGAACATTAAGGTCTTTATGGATAAGTTTATTGGTGACTAAGTAAGGAGCATTTGGGATTTTTCGAAGGATTTTGGATTGATTTTTTTGAAGGATTTCGGATTGTTGGATAAATTTTTCGAAGGATTGGAAACGAGATGAATCGAATTGTTTAGTAGAGCCCCAAATCTCAACTCCGTACGTCAAAATAGGTCTAATCACAGTCATGTAAATAAGTTATTTGTCATGAATTGGGCTTTGATCGTATGTCTAGTAAATGTTGAAGTAGTCAGTAACGACGAGCAGTTTCTTGTTCCTTTAGTCTTGTATGTGGATTCCAAGTATGACGTTTTTCCAAGTGGAGTCCATGGTAGCGGATCTGTTCAACAGGGATTAGTGGAATATCATTGAAGGATACTGTAGGACAGGAAGTCGTAGGTTTACAACGAAGAGTAAAGGTTATTTGGTGAGATTTTTTTGGGTTTATTTTGATTCTCCATTTTTGACACCATTCTTCAATGTTTAGGATATGGGATTGGAGTGTTTGGGAGGCAATAAAGGGATCAGTGTTTACTGATAATAAACATGTGTCATCAGCATAAGTTGTGAGGACAGTGGTAGGATGAGTTGGGATGTCAGCTGTAGTTTAAAAATTAAAATGAATTTCACTAATTATAAAAACCAAAAGACTTTTTGAATGACCTTGAAAAAATCATTTCTGTCTGTGTTATCTTTAGGTATAATAATGTTAAATAAAATGGTCAAGGAGACGAAATCTATGTCGCAAGTAGAGGAAAAGGTGTAAAAACGGGCACTGGTGTAAATATGGACACCCCTCCCTAATGACTATGGGATGTACTGTAGACTGGCGGCGAGGACTGTCGATTCAGCCATTTGCTAATATAAGACAGCAGTGAGCAGTTCTTATGCAGTGAGGAGTTATAGGCCAGTTATTCTGGCCTGCAAACTTTTGAGAAGTATATGATATCGATTTCTTTTCATGTTCTTATCTTTAAATAAAAATGATTTCACCGTGAAATCCGGAAATCGGATATCTTAAGCTACTTTTTGAAGCACACCTTTAATTATGAACGCTTTTAGGTTAAATGTGATAGTGGCCATCATTTTTAGGTGGTAATTTGGGCACCCTTTCTTGGTGCCACTATTTCAGTTGACCAAGTCGCTTGACTAATGTGCTCTCTAGAAACGTCTTTGAGTTTTCTCGGGTTAAGAGACCGGCCAGGTGGCAGGGATGGGAAGACGAAAGGACTTCAAGAAAAGAAAATTCCGACTTACGCAACGATACGATTCATCAACAGACTCATCAGACTACAATGACCCTCCCGTTGTGGACAGTGATGATAACCTTTGTTTGGTGATGATGATGTCAAAGGTTGGGATAAACCAGACTTAAGCGATGCATCTTGCATCTTTTGTGATAGAAAATTCGCTGAAGATACTCGGAAAGAGGGTTGGGTATAGTGTGTTATGTGCCAAATGTGGGCACACTTACAAGGGGAGGACACACTCAGTCTCTCACGGATCTTGTTGGTAATTTTTTTGGAGGTTCCTGGTCAAAAAATATTAGACACGTATTTTGCCGTTCTAGAAGCCGAGAAAAAAAATAGCATTAAAATAATTTATTTTTATCTCGAGTCTAAAAAATGATATCGACATGATTCTTGCACCACGATGTTTAGTTTGGATTACGAATTTAAGGAGAAATACAGTCGCTCCATAGATTTTGGTTTAGGTTAATTAAATTCTAAAAAAATTATTAGATTTTCAAGCAAACTACCTCTATAGATTTTTTTACACAAAAATTGATGTCAGATTCTAATTCAGCACCCTCAAAAACATCAAAAAACGCTTATTCAACAAAATCAAAAAATATCATTTTTTACCCTCCTCGAGGAAAATGAAATTTTTAAACCGATTATTGGTTACATACCTTTAAATCGCCATTACTTTATCACGCAATTCACTGGTTGATATCGCTGGAAATAGGAGAGTCTCAGCTTTCCTTTGATGTATGTAAATGTAAAATTCGATGACATTTTAAAATACCTATTAAAAAAAATGGAAAATACGAAAAACATTTTGATTTTTAACTTGAGTTTGAAACCAGATAGGATGATGAAACTAAATACATTTCAAGCGTATTACCACCCTATATTTTGTTTTAAAAAATAAAGTTGATACGTTAAACCGTCTAAGCGTAATTCATGATTTTATCAATTTAAACAAAAGTTGCCTACCATTTGGTCAGGCAAATTTTGAACCTTACGAATTTTTATTTTTCTATTTTGATGCAATTTCGTATTTAAGGGTTCTTTTCAATGCTGAATTCGAATCCGATGTCGGTTCTTGTAAAAAAAAAAAAATATATTTAACGTACTTTACTTGAAAAAGTTTAGCTTTTACACTGTAATATGTGATAGAAAATTTTGTTAGCCCTAGAATTCCATTTCAGCACCCTAAAAACTAAGGAAACTTATGTATGTATGTATATATATATATATATATATATATATACAAATATATATATATATATATATATATATATATATATATATATATATATATATATATATATATATATATATATATAATTCTAATTAGGAGAAATAATTTTTTACTTTAATTATTATTAAAGTAATTGTAATTATTTATTATTTATTGTAATAATAATTGTAGATAAAAAATAAATTATTTTAATGCTATTTTTTTTTTTTTTTTCCTCGGCTTCTAGAGCCCATTGGTCGGAACGGCAAAATACGTATCTGATATTTTTTGACCAGGAACCTCCAAAAAAATTGCCAACAAGATCCGTGAGAGACTGAGTGTGTCCTCCCCTTGTTAGATATAGACGGGGCTGAAAGAGGCAGTTATGTTTAAGATTGCTGTAAATCTATCTATCTACCATTTTGTATTGTTTTATCCTCTTTCTAACTATTTTTGTTGACTTTTTCGAAGAGGGCCCATATTTACACCCCATTTTTTCTGGTGCTTTTTCAAAAGCTTTTTGTAAATCGCCGTTTATTATATAAAATAATTAATGCTAATCATTGTTTTTCCTTCTCGCATTTATGAAACTTGTTACAGTTGTTAATGAAAGACATAAACCTAGAATTTTTCAAATTGGAAGTAAGCTTAATTAAAAAACAAAAGAGATTGCCCATATCTTTTATTACCCTCTCAGGTGATATTTTTATTTCGTCATTTATTTTTCTCCACTAATACTAGTTTTAAACTTAAACTTAAACAACAATGAATATATAATTTATGTAGGTATAAAATATGTAATTTTTTTTAGAGATTATTTTAAAAAATATATATAATTTTTGTTATGAATGTTGGTGAATGAAATATCTGAGGAATAATTTCGATCTTATTACATATGTAAATAATTATTGAAAAATATACAAGCAGTGAATATAAAAAATGGAATTCAGATTGTCACTACTTTCATGAAAATAAAAAAATATGTTACTTGTTTGCATTTTTTATTGTTATTATATACTTTCTCTACAGCTACAATTATTTCAAAATTATTAGAAAACCTATCTGTTATGGTTGTCTCTGGCAGAAGACTATACCCTCCCTTCTACTATTGTTAAATCATTATTAATATTGTTAAAACATCCATGTAAGGCTCAACAGGCCGATCTGGAATAAAATAAATTTTAAAAAATAATCTATTATATATTTGTCAAATACCACTCACTCACTTAACACGAAATCTCAGAAACCACCGAACGGATTGGAATGAAATTCGATATGGAGATTCCTTTAGGGCCGTAGGTGCTCGCTAAGAAAGGAATTTTAAAAAATCGGCCTGGATCGCGGCTACTTTGCGAAAAATGCGATTTCAATTTTTATTAGGTGAATAATAAAAGATTAATTATCATATGGTATTTGGATATAAGCTAAGTTAAAAAATAGGTTAGATCTTAAGTTCCTTATAGTTGTAAACAAACAAAAATACGATCGATGTCGAAACCTTATAATATTGGTACTTTCTATGAACTCATGGTAGCTGCAGAGGTTACTTACAACTTACAAGTTTGAGTTGTTTCGTGAAGAGAAGCTATTAAAAGACTTATGTAATAGAGGAGGTTAAAAGACTTATGTTCTCTGGTGATGACATGTAACGCCAGTTCGATGTAGGGACAAAAACAGATAAGAATCAATAGTTCTACCAAGTGTATGATTCTCTTTAGTATCGTATCATGTTCTACCATGGAGAAGAAAGGTACAGTATTAACATCCCTCAGCGTGACCTAAACTCCAATACATCACTCAAGAAAACTGTGTCTGCAGCTGATTTTTACGCCTAAATGTTAGTGGAGCGAGGAGGTGAAGAACCTTATTTACTTTAATTTCGTAATCTCCTAAACCAATTTATGCTTGATATGTACGCAAAAATAGAAACAGAAAGACTAAACTTTCTTCAAAAAAAGTTGAGAAGTTGAGACTATATTCACTTAAAGTATGCCATAAGAAAAGCTGATGGTCTGGTATCAGAGCTGGGTAAGATGGTAGTGCTGCCTCGAAGCTTCACTGGAGGGCTATCAAAATAATATAAAATTAACTTTTGCAAATTGTCAAATTTACTTATTGAAATTATTCTAAGAATGGAATTGTTCAGGTTTATTTAAGTAATAATAATTATCAACGTTAAGCTTAACCTTTAATAATTTAAGTTGTCTTCATCCTAATGATATTAAACCGCAGCGGAGCGGGATACTTTCAGCTAGTAAAATATAAATCAATATCTCATAAAATAAAAATTATTCAAAACGATGGTTGAGTTTTCCTTTCTGTTTACATTATAAAAAAAGTCGGGGCTACTCCCTTTGTCGTTCTGTATTGCCCTTTTAGATAGTTCTCTAAAGCATCAATACTGATTTTTTTGAAATTGCCCTTCAAAATGGAATTTTCCGTTAAAGGGAGTTTTAAATTAAAAAGGTTTCACGAAAAAATAATTATTTTCAAACTGAAAACAGACTCTTGTTGTGGACGACTTAAGTAAACTTCATATTTCACGTGCACGTTATTAACAATAAATGTGAAATATTTTCATTTCGAAAAGGAAAGAAAAAACCTCCTGCCAGTATTAAATTAAATGGACATACATACAAAAAAAATGTCTAATAAATTGTTATATCTTGCCATTTACTTTGACAGAAATATAACATTTTCGGCCCATTTTGAAAATAAACTAAAAAAGGACGAAATCATACAAACTCTATCACCTATTACTGTCAAGTACTCTTTCACTACGACTCAAGCTCATAATTTATAAATGCGTTTTATGGCTGACATTACTCTATGGAGCACCGATGTTCCTTCATCTGCCAAAGACTATGACAAAACGGTCGGAATCATTCCAAAAAAGAATTATTAGAAAAATAGTAAAAGGAACGGTATTAGAAAAGAAAAAGGCAAAATTAATAAATGAAGAGATTCAATTACTGACAATAAAAGAAATTATAACTTTTAAACCTTAAACATTTAAATTTTCAGTCAAAATTACAACTGTCTGGAAATAACTTGTTCAAAAAAATTATAGAAAGTCCAGTTCCTCAGCAGAAATATGTAACCATGCGTGAATAAATTAAAGTTTTTAGTTTTAGTTCTTAGGTTAGGCCTGCTCAAAGAAAAGATGAACCCCAATCATGTAATAGTAAATAAATTAAATCAGAATTTTTTTAAAAAATCTCAATTTATCACTCATAAATTCCTTGGGTAACATTACAAGGAGAAAAAAGTAAAATATTAAGCATAACAAAACAATAAAATAAGGGGCTTTAAATAAGAAAAAAAAAATCTGAATTATATATATAACTATTGAAATATGCTGATTATATTGAATAAAGATTAGTTTATACAGAAAGTATACTATAAAAATTTATGCCTATCGAAATTTAAAACAAGAAAAAAATAATGTGAGCTTTTCTTAAAATTAATAAATAATCATTTATAATAGAAATACAAATGACTCTAGCTTATTCACACATTCGATAGTACGAATCTGTCAGAATGGCCCGGTAAAACATAGTTGATTTTTCCAATGTCTATATAAAAGGAATTATTTTATTAATTTTTGTATTATTTTTTTTTTGTAAAAATAGTGGAAAAATCGTAATAATTAAATAACTATATTCATCTAACGGTTAATAGGAACAAAAGAAAAAATTAATCGAAATATGCTGATAAAATTGATCGAAATATCCAATGGTTCAAATTAATAAATAAATCAGATTTTAGTGACTATGCTGTCACTTAATGTCATTTCGAAATTAAGTCTTCTTTAATATAAACATACAGACAAATTGATACATTTATTTATATTATACATAACCCTTAATATATCTTCAGTTTTTCCTTCATATTTAACATTCTAAAAAAGTTCAATATTAATTTTAAAAGGTTGAAAGCCAAAATTATGTTATTATGGAACATATATTTTATTTTTATCTTATCGGTGCTAATTTATCTTAATAGCAGTCAGTGTATAGTAAAAAAAATATATGTATACACATCTATATATTTAAGTATATAAATATTTCATCAGTTCTCTAGAAAATATTATACTTTTAGATAGGAGGGACATGATAAGATTGTAAAGAAGATAGGTTCTGAAATTATTTACGTAATTGCAGCAGACGTTCGCCGGAACCAAGACATACATTTCAAGTTCCGGAATAATGAGAAGCTTCCAGAATGAAATGAAATTCTTTTTAGGAGTGCGGTGTAGACGTGACCAAGATAAAATTCATGAAGCAGCCGCTGGGGGGTGAAGGGGGAGGGGGCGCTCCGCATGTGGAGCACAGCCCTAGCAGTCTGCTTTAGGCTTCTCGGCTCGCCTTCGTCTAATGTGGATTTCAACGGGGCCTCATCTTCTGCTTCTTATCTTTTCTCTCTTAGTATTTAGCAAATATTTTCAAACAAAAAAATAAAATAAATAATTAATTATCCAGTGAAGGAATAAGAATTCATTTTTCTCTCGTTTGGTGATATTAATGTCCAATCTAGACAATCCTTTTGTACTTGTACACTCTTTCTTTTTTTTAACTATGCATTGATATTTACAACTGTATACATTATATATTGGGTTGTCACACATGGAATGACCGTTTTTAGAACCAGGAAGAAAATAAAAATTTGAGATCAAATCTAACATATTTTTTATTCAAAGTATTTACCATCATTTTCGATACACTTCTGCCAGCGGCTTACCAATTTTTCTATCCCAGATTTGATAAACGTAGAGTCACGTGATGAAAGGAATTCAGATAATGCATTTTTAATCATTAATAAGCAATTTTCCTCGCAAAAAGTTGTCCAAAATCCGTAAAAAGTGGTTGTCCGTAGGGGATAGATCAGGGGATATATGGGGGGTGTCGTAAGACTTCATAGCCCAACCCCTTTAATTTATTCACTGTCTGTATTGAAACATGAGGTCGGGCATCATTATGAAACTTCATCAAATTTTGATGCCTTTGGTCAATTTCTCGGCAGTATGATGTTGAATCAATTGTTTTTCCCGTCCACGGGGCAGATTTTCTTATGTCGTATCTCCTAAGGAAAATTTTGTAAACCAACGATGGATGGTTCTTTCATTAGCACTTCCGTCACCAAAAGCATAATTAATATTTCTTGCTGTAGGGGCAGCGGAATGACCGAGTATGTACTCATAAAAAAAATCTTTCGGAAATTGCTTGTTTCCATAGCCACGGTTAAAATTATACTAAAATCTGTAAGCCCACTTGGAAAAAAAAACAAACACATTTTGCAAATAGAGGATTAACAAGTGCTTATTATAGATAGTAAATATTTTGCTAGGAATCAACAGGCAAGCATTAATCCTCTATAAAGAAAAATCGGACATTTCATATGCATTGCTTGGAAAAATTAAGCATTGCTACCGCAAAACAAATATTAAGTTGTTGGAAACATATATTCGTAATTCGAAAATGAACAAATAGGGTTAATATTTCCAACAGCCATAACTGAAGCAAAAAAAATTTGTGCGGCCAGATGATAGCACCTTTTTATTATAATTTTTGCTTATTCTTAGAGGATTTCGGTAACCCAATAAGAAAGATTAATTTTCATTTCATTAAATGCTCATAATAGTATTCGATCTCTAATGAACTATTAAAATCAACATCCAATTAAATATTAGAACATCTTCCCATTTACTAGTTTATCTCTTCGGTTATTAATGTTATTTTAATAAAAGATGTGGTTTGTCTTTTTAGCTCTCATATCAATTATTTTATGAAATTGCAATTTATTTTGTACCGAGGTACTGGTAAAGAGAATCGAGAATCGATATGTTGGTACCGGAACCGAAAAACAAAAAATGTTGGTACCGACACAACATTACAATGAATTAATGACTACAGATAGAAACTCTCAAAAGAAAAATAGTAGATACAAAGTACAGGAGAATAGAAGTGACAAATAAATTCAAGTACCTGTTGGAAGTCATATGCAGCAATTGGCCGGAGAAGGAAAGCATAAAAGAAAAAATAAGTAAATTGGAAAGAATAAGCTTCGCGACAAGTAATTCATATAATAAAAGGAGCCTGTCAATAAACGCGAAGATAAGACATTACAATAGGTCGTCAAACCGGTGATACTGCACGGAATGGAAACCGCTTCCCTCCCCAGCCTAAGGATAGAAAGAAGAATACTAAAAAGAATTTACGGCCCAAAGAAGACACAAGAAGGTTTTTGGAAACGGACATAAGAATAAGAAGATTAAGGTTCTAAGGGCATATGGTTAGGATACACCCAAAGAGATTAAATAGAGAAATCTTCTATAAAAATGACCCACCAGTATGTATGTACAATGACTATATTTGAAAACTGGGGACAGCAAGAGGATATCCATACCGGAGATAAGAAGACTATGAAGAGACCAGTACTCCACGCTTGATGGTATATAAGAGTTAGAGAAATAAATAAGACCTTCGATAATCTTATTAAAATGTTTGTTTTTTTCAAATATGTCTATATTACTCAGAATTACTTTATTTTTTGAAATAGTATACCAATATTTCTATTTTTACTTTTTTCATACTTACTTTCGAAATGGCAACATAGTCACTAAAATTTGATTTATTTTGAGCCACTAGAACCTACTTCAATTAAATGTTTATTTTTTCATGGATATTAATTTTTCACAAAACCTCAGATCAAACTGCCAGTTTTCGGCCAGAAACCGCTAATGGTTTTTGTTCTGTTTCTCATCTTTGATTTCTTTTTCTATGAACCTCTTCCTGGGATTGCTTACTACTTGCAATTAGTTTAAGCTTTCTTCGATAAAACATCTTAGAAACTAATTAGGCTCACTCTTGTTCTCACTGATTGTTTTTTGTTTCCAATTTGCCTTTCTTTTTTTTTTTAACCTTTAGGCTACGGCCACACGTGCTTTATTTCCAGCAGCAATTGCGCTGGAAAAGAAGCTTTATGGAACCCATTAAATAGAATGCAGCCGACCAGACGAGCGTCTTCCTCAGCTAGCAG
Organism: Euschistus heros; assembly: GCA_003667255.2. Lineage (NCBI taxonomy): Eukaryota > Metazoa > Arthropoda > Insecta > Hemiptera > Pentatomidae > Euschistus > Euschistus heros. Next base: position 249,448 of record RCWM02000166.1, read on the forward strand.
AGGAAGAGATTGGGCGCATTTTCAAGCTCTCCCGCCGCTGGGTAGACCCAGCTTCATTTTTCGTTCAAGAGGAGGCTACAGAGGTGGCACGTGCGACAATTCCAGCCGCGTCTTGTTTCTCAAGTTTTCTTTAAAATGGAGCTCGACAGTGAAATAATTACTTCTGAAGTGCAAAACCATCCTCGTCTATATGGCGTAAGAATGTTGATTTCAAAAATAAGGAAGAACAAAAAAGAATGAACTGAAGAAATGGCAAAAACAATCCTGCAGTGAGATTAGAATCAGCTTAGTTGTGGGACTTCTCACAAATTATAATAAAATCAATACCGGAAAACCTTTTTTTTTTTCTTCAAGTTTTGTATGATATCATTTGCATAATTATATTTATATGATAGGATATTTTAATTAGTGTTTAGTTTTCTATAACCTGTTTAATTTTTTATCTCGCTTTATATTATGAATAGAACAAAAATCACCGTCAGTGAAAAATAATACCATGAAAATATAATTTATGTATCTTTCACTAATCTAATATTTCTCAAATGAACTGAACACGCGTCAAATTGTAGTCGTGTGGCCAGGAGTTAAGCAGGTTTTCCCGCCGATTGAAAGAAAGCACGACTGCACGTGTGGCCGGTTTTGCATCGGCAGGAAAAGAATCAGAATTTTTGCGGGAAATGAAGCACGTGTGGTCTTAGCCTTAACCTTTATAAGGGTTTTTATTTTACAAACACACACACACACATACTCACTCATCACAATATATCATGTAAACAGTACAACCATTTATAAATTATTTTCGTTACTTTGTTCAATCAGATTCTGGAGAAGAACATAAAAGTTATGAGTTAAGCCATGATTGCTGGCTGGCTTATTTTACGCTTCCTTTGTTTTTCCTAAGTGTTTATGTTTCAAACAATTTTTTTCTCTCCTCTTTTGTCTATGATTTTTTATTTCATTTATTTTTAAATTACACGAAAAGTCAATATCGGGATATTACCAATAGGTTTTTTATTTTTTTAATTACAAAGGAGAAATTACTTTTCTTTTCTAATCTCCGGGTTGTAAAAAGTTTTTAGGGACAGGATGTCGTAACTTCTTTTTGTTTTTCTTTCTCATATTGTTGGCGTGCTCTTCACAAAGAATAATTTAGATCTTAGTATTGCTTTAAAAACAGTAACAATTATATCTCGTTTGTAAATATTAACTAATTATAGTACTTATTTTAAAAATATTCGTAAGTTAAAGATCCTTTTGTAAAGTTACAGTCACACACACAAACTTACTTTACAGTCACATATCACTTCCCTTTAAGAACGGTATCGTAAGACTAATCCCAGCAAACTACCTTTACCCTACGTCAAAAACCTTCCTCATCTTGTCCTCCTGTATCCTTTAATGGAGTACCATTAAATACTGTGGAACAAATACGATACCTAGGATTTCATCTGGGCAAGAGACTTGCTGGAACCCTCATACAAGATTGAAAAGACAAGAAGCTGCACGTTGATTGCGACTACTACAACACCTACTTGACAAACGTTCAAATCTCCCGATATACTACAAAAAACTCATCTATATGTCGATTATCAGACCTATTTGGACTTACGGTATAGAGTTATGGGGATCCACCAAACCATCGAATTCTACCCGCATCCAATCATTCTAATCCAAAATCCTTAATGCTCCTTACTATGTCACAAATGAACTGATTCACAATAATCTTAATATCCCATATACCTTTATATACAGATATACAGAATATATAGATACCTTTCCTTTCATAATAAACTTACTCCTTATCCAGATGGCCCCAGGATCTTCTTCTTTTGTTGACATTTCATCAGAGCACTACACTGTTTTACAGATCTCCTAGGATCTGACGATTTTTTTTTAGGCTGAAGAACATCCTTGGCAACTCTCTTTCCACGATTAGAATTAGTTTTCGTCCTTAAGGGTACTATTTTAACATGGCGTAATTAAAATCACCTTAACGTTTAAATAATTATTTGAAAACAAAATAATCTTTTTTTTTTCTTTTAGCTGTTACGTTGAGAACCAAAATTTTGAGGATATAAATTATACGTTTCATTTTGAGAACTGTATCTTGAAGTCTATTTTGGAAATAAGAAATCTTATTATTCGTATGAATAATCATTTCGTAATCGTGAATATTCTGTATAAAAAGTGTGATCGAAAAATAAAAACAAAATTGAGGTTTCTTGCCTTTGACTTAAGTTTTAAATCACGTATGACCACTTTAGTTGATGCAAAATTTTGTACATTAGAACCTATTACCTACCATATAAATTTGGTTAAGGGCTGTTGGAATTATGGGAAATTACTAAGTCACTCTAAAAATTAATTTAATGATGTAGAATCAGCAAATTTTGATCGAATTTAATTTAATTTAAGTTCCATTTAGTACGTACAAAAAAATAACAATAAATAAACTAGTGTCATATTTCTTTTTATAATCTCAAACAATTACCAAATTGAAGTTTTATTGAAAACCCGATTCCATCACTCCTTAATTTCATTTAATTTTGTTTCTAAAGTAAATTTAGGTGATTCTCTGAACAGTAATGAGTGACTATTTCTCACCAGTAATAGGATATAACACCAATCTTATAGGGCACTCTACATGTTTTAAGCATGTCATTATTTTTCATTGTAAACCGCTTATTTACTGGTTGTATTTGTAATACAGTTATCAATTTCTATTAATGAAAGAATTAAAAAAAAGTTTAAAAAAATAAATAATAAATCGAATAATTATTGTTTTCTCTCACTGCCTGTTGCACTTTGATCAGCTAAATAATTCTTAAAGTAACTATTTTATCTTTTTTTTCCTGATAAGTAAAGTAAACTGCTGGTGTAATTAAAACAAATTTTCTCTTGGTGCAGGCGATTTCTCAGATAGGATTCCCTCTTCCCCCCTCTCCCTCCCTCCTGCCTAACTAACTCCTGGCTCACTATAATTAGCTACGATAATTAATTGAACAGCTGTAATTGATTAAGCTAATTAATGTTCAACTTAGAATGGCCGAAAGGCGAAAAACTTTTCTTCGTCCCTAGTTTAATATCGCCACGGGGAACGAGGAAAAATGGCGCCAGCTAAATATCAACAGGGACCTTAACTTGAATCGTTTCGGCGTTCGTTCACCTCTCCCAGGAGTTGGAAATCGTTACCCCGACGACAAGCGACGTAATGCTATGACATAACACCAACGCATGGAGGGGGGATCTTGTTTTCGTTGGATAATCTCATTGTTGTTGTTTCATAGCCTGTACTTTGTAAGTATGAATACTGTGCAGTATCTGTTCATCCTCTTTAATCAAGTAGTTTTATAAGTGATTGGGAAATTATATTCCAATTATTTTCTAAATATTCGTTAATAAAAGATCGTTTTGAAAAGATTGTAGAAACTTTTGAACTACAAACTGATCGGAATTCAATATATTAGTTTTTTTTCATATAAATTCATTTACAGACCAACACATACTAACATTTATAATGAACAAAAATTATACTCTGAATAGAATCGACCTACTACAAGTTCATACATACCAATGAAATGAAATGAAAAAATTACTTCATCTCAGGACTTACTGTCCCCTAAGAATAAAAATAATGCACAGTTAAAAGTACAATTGCTTGGCCTAATATTTACAAATTAAATACTTCAGTAATTACAGCATACATTTTTGACAGGAAAAAATAAAATAAAATTTAAAAAAATATATGATATAATAATAATAACATAAAATACAATCGTATAAATATGAACATATAAAAGAATGAAAGAGAAAAAAAAAGTAATTCTAAGTATTTATTTCATTATTGACATATTTGTGAAAGATTGGTTGTCTAAAGGTACAGAAATAAATTATTTTTAAAGGACGTTATGGAAGCTGCTTTACGAATAGAAGTGGGTAGGGAATCCTAGAAGGAGATAGCACGAATGATGAAGGATTTGTCAAAGGAAGCGGTTTATTGAGAAGAGATATACTGGTTAAAAGGTTGGGATCTAGTGTTTAGGAGGTGGATAGAAGAGCGCAGAGTTAATAGATCAAGAATATATGGAGGTTTTTTAGTTTTTAGAGATTGGAATAGGAAAGTACCCATGAAGTATTGCCGTCGGAATTTAGGAAAGAGCCACCCAAGCTCAGAATATTGGCAAGTGACGCGTGACCGCCTGGGGATCCCCAAGATAAATCTAATGAAACAGTTAATCAGTTCATACGAATGTACGAAATAAACCCAGCAAACTCGAGAATATCTGTAAAAGGCTGTACAGAAGCTGGATGAAAAATCTTTTTGGCTAAAAAGAAAGTTAAACAATCACAAGCCCTAAACACCGAACCAGATATTTATTTAAATAACCAGATAAACATTTTCGATAGCCCCATTTGAAATTTGTTTCCAATAAGAACGGAAAAATCCAAATAGTCATAGGGGAAATCCCAATCTAAAACCCCCCAAAAAACTTAACCTACCTGGTCCTTCCCCCTTCCTCCACTATGGATAAATCCATACTCAGGTGGGGAGTACCAATATTTGATTTCTTGTCAAGCATTTTTGAAAACTTTAGTATATATAATCCATGTAACATAGTGCTGATTTGTTAAAAATTTTATATGTTTTAGAACTGAAGATGAATGTTTAGCATTCGAAGCAATTTTTCTTTATTAAATAATCCCAATAGAAGTGGCAATTAATTCATCAATCCTAATGGTATTGATCCTTCTATACCATCATAGTGTACCTCAAGTGTATAATTTTTGTTTTCTTTCACTGTCTGTTGCCTAATTTTGTAAATCATAAATTAATTGATAAAAACCTATTGTTAGATAAACTAATAAATAAATAACATACAGGTACAATTACAAACGATTACAAATTTTACTTTTAATTAGGATTAATGAATTAATTGCCACTTTTATTGGAATTGTGATTTAGTTTCGAATGTTAAGCATTCATCATCAGTTCTAAAACATACAAAATTTTCAAAACAGTAGCACTTTGTTACATAGATTATATTGTATTAAAGTTTTTAAAAATATAAGAAAAAAAGTCAAATATATTGGTACTCAGCTGCCGAGACAAAATGAATTCGTGAAAGATATCGAGAATGGAAAGGGAAAAGGATCATGAGGTTAAACCCTTGGGTTTTTCCTATGACTGATTATTTGATTTCTGTTCCTATCGCAAACAAATTTAAAAAGGGACTATTGAAAATATTTTTCTGGTTATTTAAAAAAAAAAAATCTAGATTTTTCCAATAGAAGTGGCAATTAATTCATCAATCCTTAATGATTATCCATTGATAAGCGAGTGAATCAATAAAGTACTTTCTAAGATATATAAATTAGGTAATAAATTTATTTCAATTTTCAGTTTCAGAATCCAATTAATTTAAACTTCAAGAAAGAGTGTCCTTTTAAAAAATGAAAAGATTTAATCAGTTTTCAAAAGGATGAAAATTATTTTGTAGATAGTGGCAAAGGCCATCGTTAGATCCTGGCAGATCTGAAACCAGTATCCTTTAGTGTCCTCAGAAAGATTATCTCCATAGCCACAAAAGGATATCTAGCTACAGATCTGCCTTGGTCTAACGATTTTTGACACCCGAGGAATATCCTTAATCACTCCTTCCTGGAAAATAAATGTACGTTTTTTTGAAAATTGATTAAATTTTCTTTTGTTTTTTTTTTTAAATGACACTTTGTCTTACCGTTTAATCCTTTTCACAGGACACTAGCTTACAGCTCTAAGTAGTCCTTATGAAACTTATCAAAGGTAACGGCCGGTATCTATCTGCGCAATTTGGTTTTTGTTTATTTAAACTGATGGATAAAGTTATACGTCAGAAATGGTGATAATTTAATTAGATTTTCTAAAGTGAGTGCCGATTCTCTAAATGTACTGATATTTTAAAATTTAGTTTTGTATTTTCACATTTTCTAAGAAGAGAGAGATATTCTTTATTACAATAAAATTACTTATCCGCAAAATTCCATACAAAAACTTTTTCATGAGTCTAAATCAAAATATAAAAATTTCCTTCCGTTGCGCGGTAACATTTTCCGGAACGACAGTTAGATATTGCCTTCCTGAACTATGCTCGGTTTTCTCGAGTGAATTATTTGCTATCCAATTAGCGCTTGATATAGTTAAATTTTTAGATAGCAACAAAATAGTAATTTGTACAGACTCTTTTTCGGCTTTAAAAAACTTATAAAACTCACACCATTCTAACAATCCAATTTCACACACAATAATAAAACAGCTACATACAATTAATAAACTAATACACTTTCTTTGGGTACCCAGTCATGTTGGAATACCTGAAAATGAATTGGCTGATGCAGCTGCTAAAGAGGCGAGAAATTGGTAAGTTGGGTACCGGAAACATACCCAACTTACCAATTGTCCTCAGCGACTATCAAATATATAGTCAACAGAAGTGCAAGGCTGCGTGGATTTATTATTGGAACAGGATTCCGGATAGTAACCAACTTAAAATGATTTGCCCTAATGGTCAACCATGGCCACTGCTAAACGGCTCTAGGAGGGAACAGGTGGCGATGACTAGGCTGCGCATCGGGCACACAAGACTCACACACCAACACCTACTTCAAGGTACTTCACAGCCCATGTGCTCAAGGTGCCATGTTCCTCTATCAGTAGAGCACATATTTAGTAATTGCAGTCTGCACCCTACAGCTGGAACACCCATCTTCAACAAAGACCTGGGTACAATGTTCAAAAACTATCAACCAGATGTTCTGAAGTTCCTCAGAATACCATTTAGATAAACAAGAAATCAGAATTTGGTGCCTCTGGCCATGTTGCAGTACACGGCACCTTAAAATAAAATAAATAAATAAAATTTATTAAAATAAAAAATATATTGATACCAAACATTATTGGTATGCTACATACACTGCATATTAATCTGTATAATTAAAAATATTAGATTTTATAACAAAAATAGCAATATTCTGTGTAATAATAATTCATTATATTTATAATTTAGGTATAATTTTAACATATAATATATAATATAAGATACCAGACAAACTAATCCTTTTTTTTTTCTCTATTAATTTGTTTGTTTTCTTTTTCTTCTTTTTTCTTCCTTCAAAAATGAATATTACTTAGCTAATAAGTTGTTAAAGCGAGGAGAAGGAGGATATCAATACCACTCAGAAAAGAAGATGGTTTTTAAGCCGTATTAGAAAAAGAAAGATGCAGATTGCCAATCATTTGTATTTACAACATGATTGTCTTATTAATTGTAGAAAATTGTACTTAATACATTACACGTTCCGCTTTAGTTAACACCTCCACTAGCATCTGTTTTTCCCTTTCTGTTTATACAGGGTGAGTATTTCTTAGTGTAAAAAAAAGAATTGGGTGAAACTAGATCAAAAATGTAGCAAAATGCCGGAGACCTCACTTTTCTATTCCAACCGTTGCAGATAAACTTAAAACTTTAATCAAAGAAATCAAAGACTTTTTTAAGGAAACCACGTTTTTTCCATAAAAGCTGTAATATCTCCATTTTTTAGATATTTTTCAAATTTTTACCACATTTTCGGATTTAGCATTAAATTTTCTATAATAGCAGAGTACCCGTAACCTTGAATTTTACAAACTTGGGATCTAAAGATCAGCTTGATCTTCACCTTATTTGGGGTAGTCACAATGTCTTAATTACTTAGACGCGCACCGTTTTTCGAAAAAACTATCCACAAAACTGCAAATCTCACAAAAACTTGCAAATTTAAAAAACTTTTAAATAATATGTTAAACGTAATGATTTTGTTTCAATTTCATGGAGAAATTTACTTTTGAAACCGAAAAAAGATGGTGTTCTTATTTGGCATACAAATCAGTTACTTGTGTAAATAAAACATTATGACAATCTTTTAATGGAAATGTGCATTTTAAACATAATAAACTCTTCATTGGCTTAAAAATCATAGAAAAAAATTATTATTTAGTAGAAAATAAAGGAAAACTGTCAATAAAGCGACACCAGATCGGGGGATCTTATGTTATTACATTTATTTATTTAGGATTATTATTTAGGATTTATTTTATTAGATTTTCAATGTAATGTTTAAAATCCAGTGATAATGAACATAGACCTCAATTTTGCCGTTAGCTTCTGAATGCAGATTGTGTTGAAGAATACACTTTTTTAGGTGAATTTTATGGGCAAATGAGTCAGGCATTTCTACCGTTCCACGTGGGGAATCTTTGGTTTATTCATCTTTGTATAGCTGTCGAATACTGTTGAAAAATATAGTTTCCCCGACAGATTGAATGATGTGATTATTAAGATTTATTACAAAATATCCTGCCACAACTTCATCACGTTATTCTACCATTGGCAAAATATGATTTTCTAACACCATGGTGCTCCTCCACATTATTCGAAAGCAATACAAGTTTGCAAGTTTTAAACCTTGCATTGAAAATCTAATAAAACAAATCCTAAATAATAATAAAAATTTTTAAAAAGTTTCTTAAATTTGCAAGTTTTTGTGAGATTTGCAGTTTTGTCGATAGTTTTTTCGAAAAGCGGTGAGCATTGAAGTAATATAAGACATTGTGATTTCCCCAAATAAGATGAAGATCAAGCTGATCTTTAGATCCCGAGTTTGTAAAATTCAAGGTTACAGATACTCTGCTATTATAGGAAATGTAATGCTAAATCCGAAAATGTGGTAAAAATTTGAAAAATATCTAAACAAAATGGAGATATTACAGCTTTTATGGAAAAATACGTGGTTTCCTTTAAAAAGTCTTTTTGATTTATCGTATATCTGCAACAGATTGGAATAGAAAGGTGATGTCTGCGGCATTTTGCTACATTTTTGATCTAGTTTCACCCAATTATTTTTTTTACACTAAGAGATACTCACTCTGTACATATACATAAATATATCTCATATTGTAAAAAACTAAGGCGAGAGAAACATTTAGTTGTAATTTGGAATTAAATAATATTCAGTAGTGATAAACCAAGAAAATTAAAGTATAAAGCCTGAAACTTGAGATGGTGCCTTACTAAATTGTTGGACCTTAAAACCGTGAGGCGTTCTCAGGACAGAGCATTAACGACAAATGAAATTGGAGGAATTTCTTACTTATCTCCCAAAATTAAATTTATAATCACAAAGCTAGGCGTTTGGTATTTAAATGTAGGCTCCACATTCCTAAGGCAAAACCGTATAATATGTCAGCATGAAGTTATGGTTTGGATGCTCGCATAGTGTTGTGTTTATGTATCCTACCGATATTGTTATAATGCTATTCTTTTCTCTCTTTTAGAGTCGAAAAAAAAGTTTTTAGTTAGGGAGGACAGCAGAGTAGTTTAGTGAGTAAAGGTGACATCATAATGAATTTCAAACAATATTGGCACACCAAGCGGAACTTTTGGCATTTTGTGAGAGAACTTCTATGACTACTAGTATTAAAGGTATGCTTTGAAAAATTATAAGAAAAAATACTATTTTAAACAACTTCGTGATATATCTGCATATAAGTAGAATGTTTCATATTAGTAAAAAACAATACATTTTATGAGAGCGTATGAAACTTTTTTTTTTTTAGAACATTTATTTAAGGAAAGTATTACAATCTGCCTCAATGTGGGCAATAATTAATATGGATGGCTTAGTGGATCCATTCACACAATATGTACAATATGAAATAAAAACAAAGAAAGTGAATAATAAATAAAAGTGAATATTAACTAAAAATAAGTAAAGAATCACCTAATATGTAATACAAAAAATTAAATAAACAAAGTACCTCAAACTATACAATACATAAAGTGAAATAACAAAAAATAAATAAATAAAATAATAATAACAATAAAAAAAATAAAAAAAAGAGAAAAAAAAAATTAAAATTAAATTAAATCTTAAAAATACATTCATAGTTTATTTACAATATATACACATCTGAGGGATCCCCCGACCTGACTTGTACCTCCACTTATGGAGGAACAAGCCAGGCCCCAAGAGATTCGTGCGCTTCTCTCTCAGCTGCGTCACTAGTATAAGATAACACCAGTGGAGGCTGAGTGAGAGCGCTAAACTACAGTCACTCAGAGCATGAGTCGAGAAGCTGGCCATTGCCAGGATTCCATGTCGAACTTTATAATAGATCACGAGGCCACTGCCTTTTGAACCTGCGAGGAGGATTATAGGGGTGAGTAGAGCTGGATAGGGATTGTGCTAATGGATTAGGATGATGGAAAAGTTTTTGATGAAATTTTGAAAAATTTACAGGTATGGATTCTAGGATAAAAGGTATATTAAGATCGTTATGTAAGGTTTTGTTGGAGACATAATATAGGGCATTGGTTATGGTTCTCAGGAATTTGGATTGAAAAGATTTGATACGTTTGATGTTCGAGTGTTTTGCTGTTCCCCAAATTTCTAGTCCGTAGGTCCAGATAGGCTTTAGGATTGTCTTGTTTATTAAAAGCTTGTTTAATATTGTAAGTTTTGAAGTTTTGCATAGTATGGGGTATAGTTGGCTGAATCTTCTGTTAAGTTCTTGTCTTTTAAGTCAAGTACGTGGGTTCCAAGTGAGTCTTTTGTCTAAGATGAAACCAAGATATCGCACTGTATCAGATCTGGGTAACGGGATCTTATTGAATAGGACAGTTGGGCAGGAACTACGACGTTGAGTAAAAGTCACGTGCCACAGTGGGACGAATGACCGATCTAGGAGGAAAAAAGTCTGAATCACTTAAACAGACCTGGCAACCTGATATACATATAAATAGAGTTTAAATAAGGTAAAATAAAACCACTAAAGTCACAACAATTAGGAAAATACTATACAGTAGGTCCCCATTATCCGTGGTTCAATATATATATATATATATATATATATATATATATTTAATTAAATTTAATTTTTCACTATTTATTTTATATATATCATATTAATTTAATAAAAATTAAGAATTAGATCGTTTCTAACGAATATATAATCGGTAATTATCTATAGTTACTATTTTGCAGTAATTATTTTTAATTATCTTAAAAAAGTAATGAATGAAAAAACACGTCAACTTGGTATCGTATAAATGAGATGTTTCCGGTGTACTAATCCAATTCATATTATGGCACGATACTGTTTGCTAGTCTTTCTGTGATATTTTTTTAACTGACCTGTTTGCCTACTCAACAAAACTATTTACTCACAATCAGTTATGCTTTAGGCTCCATTTAAGTAGGAACTATCGAAATGTCAAAAAAATAAAATAAAATAATAAAAAATAAACAAATATAAAAAATAAAATAAAAACATACTTACATACATTAATTATTATGTCTTTTTGAGTATTGAAACTTTATAAATGTATGTAAAACGATTTTTCCTGATAAAAGTAATTTTCTCAATCTCCTTGATGATCAGAGCCAATAAAATATAATATGACTTTACAGGTTTTTTTTAGCTTCTTATTATTTCGTTTTAATTTTCGTAACTACCTATTTTAAATATTTCTTAAGTGCAGCTGAAGATATTGGAATAATATCCTCTGATTTAAGTGTTTCAAATATAGTAATATATATTAAATCAATGTCCTTACGGTTTGGCCAAGTACGAAATAACTCCCTTCGCGGAATTGAAAATTCGTTTTCAGACAAGAAAGCAGATAAAAGCAGCTAAATGTTTCATGATTATTTCATATACCTTCTAAGGCACCTGTACCATGAATTTCAGAGAGGTACTTTGGGGTACTTTTTAGTAATAAATCTTTTTAGTTTGAAAAATGCTTTAGTTTACGGCAGTTTTAAAAAAATTATATTACAGGTTAAATTATAAAAAAATTATTTTGAGCATGGCTTACTGGTATAACGATCGTCTATATTCATTAATTATAAAAGAATAATAAAAAAATATCAATTGGATGATACAAGAATTTAGATTGAAAGAATCAATAGTTTTAACGAAATTTGACCTGTCCAGTTAGGTACTACTTTGATCGTTGTTTTTACCTTGAAATCCGCTTCCAAAAAACGGAAGAACCTTTGATAATGTTCCATAAACTACTTAGCCATACACCTATCACAATAGTTTCATTAATTTTCATTATGACTATTTTCCTCCTAGATAGGTTATTCGTCCCACTGTGCAACGGTTAAATGAGTTAGAAAATTAGAAATTTTGATCCTTGTCTATCTTTTTCCTCAATCCGAAGCTCTATTTGAAGAAATGAAAATAGACGTCAGACCTCAATAAAAATCTGTAATTTTTACAGAAAGTGACAGTAGCCAAGTAAAATCCAATGATAATTTTTCATTAGAAGGCAGGGTAATAATACATAAGATGTAAACTGGAAACAGTTCTCCTGAAGCCATTCTGACAATTCCAAACAGCTGAATGTAGAACAAAACTGTATTCTATGGCGCCTTGGGTGCATTTGGATTCATTTACTTTTATTCTCCATCTGTTGCACCATAGTTCAATCTTTGAGAGGTTATTTTGTAGGTTAGAAGAGGCTATTTCGGGATCATTATGTGATGAACGTATGAAACTAATAAAAACTTTTTTGCTGTATTTTTTTTTTTTTGTGTTTTTTTTTTTTTTTTCACATTAAGAATTGTAACATTTTGAAACGCACTAGCTCTGTTGGTGTTACTCTAATCGAAAATTTGATGGGAGTATCCAGTATCAGAAATTTAATGGAGAATATTTTTGTTAAATATCATTCCCCGCTAGGACCTACCGTTAAGGAGCTATATTCGTTTGAATGAAAAAAGTCACGTTTGAAACCTCTATTTTAAGGTCTAGGAGCTTTTTTGACATTCTCTAGCTCTTTTGGATCGACAGCAGAGGTCTTGCTCTGATCGACAATTTTACGACAGTTTTGTTGCTAGAAATTCATTCGAAAAAAAAATGTGTTATATACCTAACATTTGTTTCTAGAACCTAAAGCTACGTTCTCACGGGGCAAAAAGACGAAAGCACGCCTTCGTTTTCCCGATCGTGGTGCTTGCCTGGAGAGGGGGAGAAGAGTGAACTAGCCGAGGGTCGTAGACCGTTCACACGATCACGATTCAGTTTGCCCCTTGAAACCTACCATGGAGGAACTTATCGTGGAAAGTTGTGCAGTTTTGAGTTCAGTTTTTATTGATATGTTGGCGAAAAGATTGAGAGTCACGGGGGCATATAAAAAAACGGAAGAAAAATCGTTGTTGGGTCAGAAACTGGATATTCGCAAGAAAAATTATCGAATATTAATAAAACAGTATCTTTAAGGACAACAATGGCGGAATATCCTTCCACCATATTAAAATCGTTTAATATTAAAAATATTTTAAAACAGTATCCTTAAGGACAACAATGGCTAAATATCCTTCGGATAACTTAAAAACCGTTAAATATTTTAATATTAATAAAACACGATCCTTAAAAGGACAACAATGGTGGAATATCGTTCGGATCCTGGAATATTTCAACATATTATCCATTTTCGTTTTAAATAAACCACTTGTTAACTCTCTCGACTGGCGTGGTCCACGCCTGAAAATCAAACAGGTTTGATACCGAGCGTGAGCGGTCGTGGACTCATCTCTTTCTAGATGAAGTCAGAGGCAAACTCACGCCACCTCGTTCAGACTCGTTCGTTCAGGAAATTCCACGAATACGTGGATCACACTAGCGTGCCACGCCCCGTGAGAACGTAGCTTAAGGCTTAGGAGCATTTCAGCGCACAAAGGGGAAAAGGACAGGTCTAGCCGGCCAAAAATATTTGATGACCATTTTCTATTAATTTTAGGCAGCTGATTTTGAAAAGAACATTCTAAAAAATCAGTTCAAATAAAAAAAACCTCTGGTTTTTGAAATGTGATATCAGTAATACAAATAATAACCTATTCTATCAATTGTGTCTGGATTTTGCAACGCAAAATTAAATTACTTAACCAAACTTTAAGTTTCTAAACAGCTTCTAAACAGCACTGATATTGGAACAGTTTTATGTATATTAGGTTAAAAAATAAAAAAAGATACAATGATCCATCTTCTAAATAATTTATTAATGCAATAAAAAAACAAAAACTAATTGGGCAAATCACAACACACTTCTTAATTAGTCTCTGAATCCAGGGGTGTCTGGTGAGCTATTTGAATGGATGGAACAGAAAAAAGAAGCACTAAGGTCTCGCTCAAAAATAGCTTGCTTCTTTTCTTCAGTAGAAGCGGATTGGAACTTAGAATCAATCTATTCAAAATATTCGATTTTCGAGCGAAATTTATTTAAATATGCCATTGTCTGGCTGTATTATTTACAAGTTAAATGTTTCAGTAATCATGACATATATTGTTGTCTGGAAAAGATTAATTAAAATAAAAATAATTGACAGATAGATTGTGTAAAAGGTGTAGAAATAAATTATTTTAAAATAAGTAAGAGAAGCAGCTTTACGAATAGGAGTGGGCAGGGAATTCCAAAAGGAGGTAGCACGAAGGATGAAGGATTTTTCAAAGGATGCAGTTTTATGTGAGGGAATATAAAAGTTAAAGGGTTAGGATCCAGTGTTTAGGATGTGGATAGAAGAACGCAGAGTTAATAGGTTAAGAATTAGGAAGGTTTTTTGGTTTTTAGACATTGGAATAGGAAAGTGCCCAGAAAATATTGCCGTCGGAATTTAGGAAAGAGCCACCAAAGCTCAGAATATCGGCAAGTAACGTGTGACCGCCTGGGGATCCGGAAGGTAAATCTAATGAAACAGTTTATAAAATTTTTATTTAATTTTAACTCCTAATTAATTACAAAACATTATGAAATCATTCACTTACTATTCTCACCCTGGCAGGATGGTAATCCTTTCCAACTGAACGGTTACATTTTCCTTTCGGATCGATTCCCTCATGTTCGTGGCGGGAGGAATGCTGACAGATGTCTTTTCCAAGGACTCGACCTACTTCTGCCTATCTTATCTACCAGGACTTATTCCTTCTTATAATGTCCTGCCTCCTTCCTTCTTACGGCTCCTTATGCAACAAGGATAATCTCGAAACATATTTACATTATACCCGAGACGATTTATTTTCTCCTTCTAAATGCTGTGTGCAGTAGATTTTTTTCTATTTTACCAGGTATATACCGATCTTTTTTTATATATTTATATTATTTATCATGCGTTTAATTGACTATTCATTATTTAAAACTTAGGAAAACAGAGCAAAAGTATGGAAAGATCAAATATAATCGTAATATTTATTTTTAAATGTACAAATGTAAAAGAAATATATGATAACTACAATATTACAACCATAAAAATTTAAGTATTACCGTCAAGTTTTTGTCATAAAATATAGATATATTTTAATGACCGTATTCTATCTAGCATTATCCAGTGAAAAAATTTAGGTTAATGAGAGCCAAAACAAAATCATCATTTGTATCTGACCTAAGCTTTATTTCTTTCAGTTTAAAACGGACTTTTTATGCATTTTGTGAACAGAAATCTTTACCTATAAATAACTTTATATACAAAAACAGCTCATTTATTCACTAACACACTCATAATTAATTATTACAAACAAATTATACTCATAAATAATTTAATTATAATATCCTCTATGAAGTAAAATAATAATAGATAATAATAAAAATAATAATACCAATCAACAAAAATAATATTATAATAATGATAATTTTATTACAAGGTTGTTATATTTTTCTGTTTATTCGTTGAATTTTTTTTTTTTTTTTTTCATATATTTTTCTTTCATTATAAATTATGATTTTATTAGATATATTTAAGTTGATTATGGGTATTGTATTCTAAGTTGAGACTGGTTTATTTTCTTGGTACAGCATGTAATTTTGTGAATTGTAAAATTATATAAGAAATAAAAAAATAATAATTTAAAAAAAATAATGATAATGAACTATTATAAAACAATTATATAACCACAAATATTGCACAACGGTCTATGTAGAACCTTGCCTCTTCGATGATCTTCCTCTGTTTATTTCGTTCCTCTGCTGGATATAAGACGTTGAAGCGGATTTGAAAACCTTTAAAAATAAACATACAGTCATTATGTTACATATGTAAACATTATGTAACATACTGTCATTGTGTTACATACTGTTACATATGTAAACATTATGTTACATATGTAAACATACTCGCCTTTATACAATACCTACATCAACCTACCAGAATCAACCCTATTTCCTCACTTACCGAGAGGTTGGACCTACAGTGATCCCGGTGCTGCTCTTTCAGATACGTTACTGGTATCAGTATCCAATAAAAGATGTGTGAGAAACCACAAATGCTCAGGACTTGAGTGGAAAATTACCAGGACTCTAACATAAACATATATTACAAAAGGTATCAGTGCTGCCTGTTTAAAGCTTCTAGGAGGGTTTAGGGATGATTAAAACTGGATCGGGACTCATCGAAAGGATTAGAATGGTTAGATAGATTTTGATGAAATTCTGTTAATTTCGGGAGGAATAAGATCAAGAAAAAAATATATCTTTAGATCATTTAGAATTTATTAGGGACATTATATGGTGCCGTAACAATCATTCGGAAGACTTTAGATTAGAGAGATTGAATGCTTTTGATATTGGATTATCTTGATGTCTAAGTCCGTTGGTCCAAATTGATTTTTAATAATTTTTTGTATATGAGGAGTTTGCTTTCAACAGAATGATGAAAATTCGTACCCAGTAGTCTGTAAAGTTGGCTGGACCTTGAGTTCTTGTATTTTGAATCTAGTGTGAGGCTTCATTACAAAGCTATATGATTGAGAGCATATGATTCTGAAATAAAAAGATAAATAAGAATAAATAGGTCTTTATATGTTTTTATGTTATATTATTTTCTTTTAGTATTCCGACTTTATTGAAAGTAAAGGCAGTCAGAGAATGACCTGTAGAGAGTGAGATGATGATGACATTAACAGACATGAGAGACCCGGAGGTGCAACCTTCTGACCTTCAGTTAATTGAGATTGTTAGGAAACATCTCTCATTCAACACCTTTTCAACCTTTAACGTGTAAGGTCAAGCTGTAACCCTATATATTTTAACATATATTATATGTAGTTATATATTCAAACTATTTAAAATATTATTAAATTTAATGAGTAACAATTAGAATATGTAAACAATTGGAAATTTACCACTGTACAAAATATATACTTCAAGTAAACGTTTTCATAATGGTTACAATAACATGTCAAACTTAAAAAGAACTACTCATCAGTAGCACTTCAATAAAAATTCTACACTATGTCTCTAGGCCATCTTCTTTTCAGACACCTCGGAGGATTATCGGGAATGGAGTGGGAAGCAAGTTAAGAAACTAGTGGATTTGAGTGGTTATGGAGCTTACTATGAAAGGATAGGTATCTAGTTTGGGCTAAATTAGCAACATACGGAACGGATTTTGGATCGTAAGGATTGGATACTAAATGAATTGGATGGTTTTGTGGAGTCCCAAAGCTCAACTCCGTACGTCCATTTGGACCTATTTAGGTCTTATCACAGTCATGTATATGAATGAGTCTTTTGTAATTAATTGAGAGCTTTGAACGTTTGTCGAGTAAATGTTGAAGTAGTCTGTAACTACGGGCAGTTTCTTGTCGTTTTAATCTTAAAATCAAATTTGATATATTTTGCATCTTGGGTTATAATAAAAAAAAAAAAAAAAACTGATCAGAATTTATGAATTATATGCCAATCCTATTAGAGTTCTTTTTATTTGAAAACCAGTTTCGAATGTTAAACATTCATCATCAGTTCTAAAAACAAACGAATTTTTTTTTTTCTTTTTTTTTTTTAAATGTAAAACAATAAATCGATCGAGTTAATAATCACCTGAGAAGGCAAAATAAAAAGGAACTATGAAAGGTACCAAGACCTAGAGTAGCCTGAATGTAAAGATAGGTGTAAAGATAAGGTAGGCGGGTTAAAACCTTTGGGTTTTCCCTTCTTTTTAGTATCCTTTCTCCTAGCGAAGCTTGCAGATCCAAATGGCTATTTGTGTTTTGGAGGCTGCCGGACGGAATAGGTCTAAGGATGTGCAGTCATACCAACGGCCAAAGATCCTTCAGCCAACCGTCTTCCTAGTGATCTCTTGCCTGGAATTTTCCCCTCAATAATCATTCTTAAACTTTGATAGTTCTCTCCTTTCATAATACACCCGTAAAAATGTTTTTTTTTTCTTGATGGTGTATAACTACTCCTCGCGCATTCAGGACTTCCAAGTTTTTTATTGTTTTGGTCCAGGATATTTTATCATCCTCCTGTACGCGTACATTTCGAAGGCTCTAATACGTTTCTCAGTATCTGGGCTGTGAGTTGACTGGATATTTATTTTATATTTTTTTTCTACTGGAAACAAATTTATAATTGCACTATAGGAAATATTTATGTGGTAATTTTAACTAAAATCCGAATTGGTTTTGAACGATTTTATTATTTTTAATAATTCATAAATATTTAATTTTAGACAATTTTCTACTTGGTATATTAGTTTCACTCCCGAGTCTTTGTAGAATTTATGGGTTTTTTTTTTTTTAAACCTAGATTTCATCATTTTCATTTCATGACCCTTTTATAACATCATGCGAATCTCTAGACAAAATAACTGAATTCAATCTGAAATGTTTTTGTGAGGTGTAGACAACTTATAGAGTAAGCAATCGTCCTAATTAAATTTTTTTAACAATCCCTGTTAACGATTGAGTATCATTAATATGGGAATTAAATTAATAATTATTTTTTTGTTTATTGATTTTTAAAAGAAATTTCTTAGCAGTTTACTAAGATAGTAAGAACTCACGTGTAGAAAGCTGGCCGGTAAACGCCCTTGGAAACTCCAAAACCATGAAAAAGCCAATTTGGCGCTGAGAAGAAATCTTTCTCCAGTTTAATTTAACTATCCATCAATCCTTGTTACTCCTTTAACCTGCGACCTGTTTTAGTCTGTCACATCACACGTGTAAGCCTCTTCTCTCCGTCTATTATCTTAATTACGTATATTTTCTCTATTTGAATAATTCTTTAAAGAAAAAAAAATAGTATTAAATATATCATGTGTTATATATATATATATATTGGAAGAAATATTGTAATTTATTTTAATAAAAATTGTTTATGTCTAGTTTAGGAATGTTTATTATTGACTTCAGAACCATTCTTTATTATAAAAAAAAACGTACGTTTTTATAAAATACAAATATTTCAAAGTGTTGCGATACTTTTGACAAAGCGTTTATATAAAGATGGTTAGATTCTGGCAAAAACTAGCATCCTTCAGTGAGTTAAGATTGGGCTCTTAGGACTTTGGGCTAATTTAAGGGTTTCGCCTTTATGTCGATTATAAATTATCGATTTTAACCCCTGAGTGGTCGCGTATACCTCAGTTACATGAAAGGTTGCGCGGATGACAATAGCCATCCACTAAGTTTTCTGGTGTTTTAGCAGCAATAGGTAACTTTTTTAATCCCTTTAATATTCAAAAATACTTTCCAGAGGATAAGAGAAATAAATTATTTACTCAAAATAATGAAATATAAAGAAAGTACATAGATCATTATCAACACATACCAAGTTGAAAATAATAATTACGGGGAAGGTCGCGTGGATGACAAACGAAATAATTCACTCAAATAGCACAGTACTTCTAAAATATCAGTAGGGGGCATTCAATGTAATTATAACAAATATATTGTATTAATTTTGCTAACTAAAAATAAGTAATTGAAAGATCAGGAGGAGGACAATTGTCACCCAACCAAAATAAATGGGAATTACAGGTCGGGAATATCAAATTTCAATTAACAGAGGTACTGAGACTATTCCCCTATCCTCCCTTTGCATACTCTAGGCTCGTCATATTCATCCATGCCAAAACAAATATATAGCATGCGATGTTAAGAGCAGTGGAGGAATATTGTCATCAGCGCGACCACTCGAGAGTTAAGTGAATTATGGTTTTTTTTTCTCGATTGTAATATCCACAAAACTAAAGTAAACTTTCTATACTATCAAATGGCTCTAACTGTTTAAACTCAACAATAAGTGGACTACCGCGGTTTTTCCTTCTGACCATTCATATATCTAAAAAAAATATTAAGACAAAAACTAACTTCAACAGGAAAAACAATCAAATAGGACATAAATCATAAATTAAATACCACCAGGGTGATATAAATAATAAAGAAGAATTAATATTTCTTCCACAAAAAAGTATCATAAAGGATATAATAACTAGTGAAGCCGGCTGAAAAGGACTCAGCGCCCTCAAAAGGAAAAATAAAACTAGAGTTGTAAACATAAAAACGTTTTAGTGGCATTTAAAGAAACCGCCCTCGCTCGGAAATGAAACTCTCGAAGAGAGGTTTTAAGGAAAATAAAATAAACCTCGGTTTAATGCCTTAATGTATATAAAAACTATTATATCTCTTAGCTCTAGGTATGAAACGGTAGGTGTTGCTAATTATTTTTAATTTATTTTTTTATCATCTTTGTAAGTTTAATAACCATTGTGATTTTAAATCCATAAAACTATTCGCAATACAGTTAGGAAATATTAATTACTTGTATCCCTCAACGCGGCTTTGCACGCCCTCATTAGCAGAAACATTGAAAATAATTTTTAAAAAACAGATAATTTAACTAATAATTGAAGGTTTATTTGTTTTGGGGAGGGTTTTATTTGTTTTTCTTATGAAAAACAATCACCGCCATTTTTTGGTCCTTGACACGTATGCAAATTTTCTAGATACTCAGACAGCTGGAAATTAGTAAAAATTACGACGCAAGATTCCGTTACATTCAGGTTAAGACTCTTGTCCACTTGTCTTCATCGACAATCAACCCATTCCACAGACAAACGAAATTCATTACTTATACATTCGATGGAATAATGACCTGGAGCCCACATGTAAAACAAAAACGTCTAACCAAGAGATTAAAACTTCTGTATCCAATCCTTCATAAACGGTCGACATTAAAACATACTTATTGAAACCCATATGGACATACACCTCACAAATATACGGGACTGAAAAAAATACACACCTTAAAAAAATACAAATGTTCCAATCAAAATTACTTAGACTAATCACGAAATGACCTTGGTACATTTCAAACTACACACTTCACACAGATTTAGATATACACACAGTGAAGGAACATATACATGACCTTTATAGACGATTTCACGACAGACTTCACGGACATAACAACATACTCATTAATGACATGGCCACGACTCACATACCTGGAAATACTCTCAGAAGGCTTAAAAGAAGCTGGATGAGGGATTTGCTCAAATAAATCTCTAACCCATGCCAGGAGGAGGTACTATTGAGTGCTAGGCTCCCACACGCATACCAGGCCTGTAGTATTCAATTTCATCACATTCACAGATTGTTACCCTAATAACAGGTGTGAATTAAAATCTGAAAGAGAAAAAAAAAATTTAATAAAAGCGTACTAAAAAAAAATCTCATATAATTTTTAGCAGAAATTGAAATTAAACAAAAAGTAATTAAAATTAATTCTATAACTTAAATAGTTGGTAGACTTCTTCGCTGATGGAAGTCTCCTCAGCATTCGGTGGGTTCTTAAAAAAAGGCAGGGGTGAGAGAAGATACCTGACGTTGAGTAAATATCGCTGTAGGTAAATAGCACCATCTAACTTCCTTCCAAGGAGCTCTGGCTCAGACTGCACTTTGCTACTGTCTCAAACGACGCTCATATGTTTTGTTTTTAAAACAGCTGTCATAATGTAATAAGCAACTTGAACATCTGTATAGATAATAGATCAATTGAACCATTACTTATATAAACTTTAAGTTGTTTATTTAAAAGTTGCTTATTTTAAATTTTCTTACTTTATTTATTTTACATTATTTTAGATCAGTGTACATATTGAATGAATGAGTCACTGTCATCAATATTACTCATTGCCCTTGAGTGAGGCAGCATGTAGTTAATCAAATAAAAAGATTTAAAAAAAAAAAAAAAAAAAAAAAAAACTTGTATAAACTAAGCAGAAATATGTATAGCTATTTACTATATTGTATTATTATAAAGTATGACAATTTTATTACACAAAAATCGGGTAGTGACTGCATCCCTGATCACATTTTTCTTTATTCATAATTTTCCTCTAATCCCTTAAATAGCTCTAATGGTCTGCTAATCGTTTCATACTCTGGATGTCCTCAAAATCTGCCACAGCCTAAACGACCCGTAAATCATTTTTTCTGCCATGACGTTGATGTGAAACGCCTTCAAAGCGGTTTGATTGAGCGGGTTTTGATGGAGCCGTTGGAGATCTAGGTGGCCGAGGAGCCTCCAATCTGTCCTATCCCCCCCTCCCCCTCAGCCCATCTAATGGCGTCCTTTTTATAGCCTTCGATGAAAAACAGATTTAGCTCCAACGGATTCCTGTGTCCTTGAAGCTGTTGAAGGATGTTATTGGGGTATTCTATATCCTTCAAATTAGTGTACTTAATTCATTCAAATATAGGAATATATATAAACTGTTGATTGATAATGTGAAAAATAAAGTGACAAAGCTATCTTTTTTTTTTCAACATTTATTTTTTAAATCCACACACTTGTCTCTTGTATCCAATCCTAATTCATAAACGGTCGACGTTCCAACTCCAACAACGACTAAATACCTACACTTACTTAAACCCAGATTGATATACGCCAAACAAATACAGTGGAGCGTCGATTATCCGAACGTCAGTTATCGGAACGTTCAATTAACGAAAACCTTTTTTTTTTAACTTAATTTTAATTAAATTGGACATCTAATTACTTATTTGTATTCTTAAAATTATTTAAGAAACAGTTAAATTAAATGAAAAACAAAATTATTTGATCCATGAATGTTTATAAGGGAAGCTCAATTTATATCACAGAAACTGTAAAAAATGAACTATACATACCTCCAATTTAGTTTACTGAGCACTGTATACTTAAACCATTTCATTCGTTACTCTTAATATCTTCCTAATCATTTGGTTGGTAATAGATCTTACGTTAAGTCTTAAATCGTTGTTTGTGAGGTATACATCGCCTTTGTGATCACTTTTTGTTTTAAAAACTATATGTTATCATCCATCCTAAACAAAAAGGAAACGGCAGCTCTTTTCATTTAAACGGAAATTATTATGTTGCTAAAAAAGAGTGAATCGGGCCAGACATTAGCTATCAATTTGAAGTTTTTTTTTTATTGTTTTTTTTATTTTATTTTTTTATTTTTTATTTATTTTTTTTTTTTTTTTTTTTTTTATTAATGGCATTGGAATTATCCATACAGCCAATTATTAAGCTATCTATTTAGTTCCTTACTAATTCAATGTTAGATATATTTATTCATTGAATATAAATATTGGGTTATGCTGATTATTTCTTCTGGTTTGTCTGTTGCTAGTACTTTTTTATATCGTACATTATTATTATAAGGTTTTAGAAAATT
This sequence comes from Euschistus heros, assembly GCA_003667255.2. Taxonomy (NCBI): domain Eukaryota; kingdom Metazoa; phylum Arthropoda; class Insecta; order Hemiptera; family Pentatomidae; genus Euschistus; species Euschistus heros. The sequence continues at coordinate 272,971 of RCWM02000166.1, forward strand.
AAGACACTTTTCTCTTTGGTTTCTGTAAGCCGGGGATTCAGTGATTATGTGTTGGAGGGTTTCTCTTTTATTACATCTAATACACTCTGTGGTTTTCTTAATTCCTATGCGCTGCAGATAAACGTTGCATAAACAGTGATTAGTTCTAAGTCTAGCAAAATTTTTAACTACATCTTTGGTTAAATTTAATCGAAAGAACCAGGGTTCCCTTAGAATTTGCGGTACGATAGACTTAAAGTATAAGCCTATGGATGATTCCTGATATTTCTGTTCCCACTTATTAAGCGTATGTTTTTTTTTTAACATCGAAAAGAATTCCAAGTACGGCAGTTTTATGTCAGTAGTATGCGTTAGGTTGACGGAGGTTTTTGCAAGGCGGTCTACCTCGTCATTTTCGGGAATTCCCATGTGTGCCTTGATCCAAATAAATATTATTTGTTTTTTGTTTTTTATTGCGAGATAGTGCTCTTTTATGACGTTGACTATGTTACTATTATTTTTTATTGCTTCTAATGAGCTCATACTATCAGTTAATATTATAAATTTATTTTCATCTGATTTGTTAATAAGTTCAAGGGCTTGAAATATAGCATATAATTCAGCGTTGTAAATAGAAGTGTTGTTTGGTAATTTGTATTGAGCTGAATATCTAAACTCTGGGATGTACGTATACTGCAGAGCCTGTATTATCATTTATTTTGGATCCGTTTGTGTAAATATTGATATGTTCTGGCCAGTTTTCACTAAGCAAGGATTTTATTTTTACATTAATGATAACGGGAGGCAACGAGTTTAATTTTTTGTTTATAACTATACTATATTTTTGAAATAACATATCGTATTCAAGTGAATATATTGGTAGTTTACCACTGATAAATAAGTTAACGGCTAAATGTTGGTATTTTATAAAACTATCGTACATCATAGGAACGTATTTTTTCTTTTCCCAATATTTCGAGGTTAGAATGAGAGTACTCAAAGATACTATTTTGTTATAACATTTTTCATTACTTGCCTTAATCTTGAAAAACATTCTGTCTGCTAAAAGTTGTCTTCTAAACTTTAAAAATGTTTCACCACCCTCGTTATATAACACGTCTATCGGAGTGGAATTAAGAAGTCCTAAGCACATTCTTAAAGACCTATTATGTATCGTGTCTAATTTCTTTAAGGTACTGTCCGGCGCTTCACCGTAAATTGTGGCCCCGTAATCAAATATTGCCCTGATAGTGCTTCTATAAAATAGTAATGACATGTTAGGGTCCGCCCCCCACTTATTATTAGAACAGATCAATTTTAATGTTCCCATCAGCTTTTCAGATCTTTTATGAATTTCTATTATATGTTTGTTCCAATTTAATTTTCTATCAAAAACGGAGCCCCAGAAAGCGAACTGAGGTCACACATGGAAAGTTAATCCCGTCAAGTACCACCTGATCTCCTAGGGAAAAAGCATGTTCTCTACTGAAGGGACAAATTACAGACTTAGAAACTGATATATTTAAACCCGTATCAAGCTGCCATCTTTTAAGACCTCTCACTGCCTCCTCTAACATCTCGAGGCATTTGTCAATGTTTTTTATGCGTTACGTATAAACATGTATCATCCGCGAATTGTAGTATGGCTATTTCTTCAGGTATGTATTTTCTTAAGTCTGCAGAGATTATGGCAAAAAGTAGACCGCTAAGGATGCCTCCCTGTGGTAACCCAATCTGAGCATTTCCTGTACCAATTATGCAATTGTTAACCCTTAAAAACAATTTTCTATTACTGATCAAGTTTACAATGAATTCGATAATTTTCCTAGGGACTTTAATGGCTTCCATTTTATGCGAAAGTATGTGTATTGGAATTGAGTCCAAAAACAATCCTATCGTTTTTTTACCTTCACTAAATCCTATATTTATGTCTGAATGCAGGGTTAATAAACTATCCATACTCGACTTCCCTTTTCTAAAACCGTATTGTGAATCTGGAAGTTTATTCTGGGATTCTAACCACCATTCCAGTCTACATTTAATCATTCTTTCAAAAGTTTTAAGTATACAGGAGCTTAAGGAAATGGGTCTAAAGGAAGTAGCCAATTTTGGATCTTTACCTGGTTTTAAAATAGGTATCGCACAATATTCCCGCCATGACTCTGGTATTAAATTGGTATGCCATATATTATTGAATATATTTAATAATATGATTTTTAATTGATTAGGTAGTTTATTTAACATTATATAATGGATATTGTATATACCAGGAGAGCTATTAGCATTATTTTTTATTGATCGTAAAAGTTCTGGCAAAATAAAATTTTGTGACAATCGATCGTGAATTTCTTCATTAACTCTATCGTTGTCTATTGCTTGTGTAATTTGAGGTACTACCAAAGGAGGGGCTAAGATGTCTAAAAATTCCTCACACCAGTCTCCTGTAAGGGGTATCATCCTATTTGAGGTTTTTTCGGTTTTTTTTTAGAATGGATAATTTATTCCAAACTTGTTTAATTGTGTTATTTTTATTTATACTTGAAGTGAACTCTCGCCATGACTCTTTTTGTTTACCTTTCGTGACCTTTTTGAATTCGGCATCCGACCTTTGATATTTTATTAGATTATCGGTTGTTGGATTATTTTTATATGCCCTATACGAAAATTTCCTCCGATTAAGGTATAGACCGCATTCCTTATCCCACCAACTTCTAGTGTATTTTTTATTAAAAAATGGGAGGTATAAGGGAATTGTGCGTTCACATGCATTATTAAGAAGTTTAATAAATTCGTCATACGAGGGGTTTTCCGGGAGTAGTGAAGCGTTTTCTAGAATAATTTTTTCAAATTCAGACCAATTTGCCGATTTAATTTGCCATTTCCGTGTGGTATTATTAATATTTTGAGTATCATCTCTTTTATACGGAATTTCTATTATTATGGGGAGATGATTAGAACCTATTGGATTATCATGTACTTTCCATGTATTTGAAGTTGGTAAATCAACAATACCAGGAATCAAAAATAATTCTTATTCAATCATCAGGTACCCCACAATCTTTTCAGCGAGGCGGGCAGTTTGAGTCGTAAAACTTTGAAAAAGCGAAACGTGAACTGTTGGAAGATGTTGTTTACACATAATAATTTTTTTTAATGAATTTCGATTACCCGAAATCTTGATATCCGAACCACCCCTGACCACATTAGTTCGGATAATCGACGCTCTACTGTATACGGAAATGCAAAAAATAAGCAGGAGTTACTGTTGAGTGCTACTCTCCCTTACTCCTAAAAGGCCTGTATTATTACACTACATTCAGCTAATTCACTTATTGTTACTTTAATAACAGGTGCAAATAAAAAAAATGAAAGAGAAAAAAAAATACACACCTATCAAATGCAAAATTGATAATCAGCACATGTGCTGAAAATAATTGAGTGGTTTGGATGCATAGGGGTACAAGTGGCAAATTTTGAAAAAATGTAGTTAGTGCATATTGTGAAACTTAAAATAACAAATAATTCAGTGGCAAAGAGATACAACTGAATATTCCGTTAGGTGATGCCATCTATAGATAAGAAATTTAACTACTTACCGAAAATCCTGAAAGTGTTTGTGGCAAAAGGATATTTTGATTGGCTTTTACTCTACAATGAGGTTTTGTTACTTGCACTCTTTGCATCTAAACCACTCAATTGTAAAACAGTATGGATGTTAGACTATGAGGAGGGATAAAACTCAATGGCACCCCTCCCTTGTCTTTTATTTAAGTAGGTAATTGCTCTTAATGAGTTGGACTGAAATGTTTGTAATATTTTTATGTGTGCCTGTTAAATAGTGCCGTCAATTTGTGATACATACGTACATACATACAAGTTTTAATAAGTGTGTCTCATTAATTTCTGTCTTATTTTAATTTTTATTGTTTTCTGAATAAAGAGTACATTAGTTACAGTCTTATATCTAATGGAATCCTCTTGTTCTTAACATGTTGGCCCTATATCATTCTCCTATCTAATTTATCTTTCTAAAAATGAACAAAGCTGTAAGTTAATAAACAAACTATTAATAAAAGAAAGCTATCTAAAAAATACAATTTTTCGTTGAAATGAACAGATTTCCAATGACACTCTTCTTTCCAACCCGTACCTACATACCTTAATAATGCCTATTTGAAATTATTTCAATTCTTATAACGAAAAATTATAATACAAACAATTAGAAGAAACTCTTAGGCTAAGAGTTTAAAAAATAATTTTTGCTATAGAAAATTAAATATATTCCAAAAATAGATAATAGCCTCAGGCCGATTGTAACATATCAACGATATAAAGCTATAAAGAGTCTTTTCCAAATTCTCGATTCTTAGTATGTTTGTAAAAATCTCAACTGCAAATATTATAAATTCTTTAAAGTCATTTTTCACTTTATTGTACAAGTCTAACTTTATTGTGTAATTGTCCAGTTATCTACTTTGCGAAATAGTTATAAGTAAATTCAGTCTGTCACATAATAAGCAGTCGTAGTTTATATGTTTAAAATTATTTTCTTGTCCGTCAAATGAAAAAAAAAAACTACACTACTCAATTTAAACGAAACATCTGTCCATTCAGCTGATTTCAAATTAATTAAATGTAACGTACATTATAACTTGGAATGAAATAATCTTGAGCAATAAAATTTCATCGATGATACAACTTCCAAATATCACCGTCCAAATATCACTGTCCAAAGTTTTAGAAAAACACTACTCCTGAAATTAATTTCACATAAAATAAAATTGTGACGTTAAATAGAAAATTGTTTATAAAGCTACACTTTTTTTTTCCACTTCTACATAACCGATCGCCAACGAACATTATGCAAAGACTAAAGACTAATACTTATACTAATTTAATAAATACTAACTAACTATTTCGTAGGTTCTATTCCGTACACCTCAAAAATTTACGTATTAGCAAAAAACTACATATCTAAAAAATATATACTTTCCAGTGAATTAGGAATCATTACACAACCACCCTGGTACGTCAATAACATAACATTACATACCTACTTATACATAATACATGTACAAGGACATACTTACACAAACGATGATACAAGCTCACATCAAGGCTTCATACAAATAATTTCACGATCAGCTCTACGGACGTATTAACTTTATAAACTATGGTCTCGAGAAACAAAACAGAACAAGCGAAGAAGGCTAAAAAGGAGTTGGTTGAGAGATCTACTTGGATAAAATTAATTAATTATCATGTTAGGAGTAAGCACCGCTGGGTTCTGACCTCTCCGATATCGTCTGACAAGTTAGTTATCGTTCATATCATTATCACATCTGTTTATTGTCACAAGATAAGAGACAGATGTGGATTTTAAAATTAAAGAGAAAAAAAAATCTATATTTAAAAATACAAGACTAAAACGACAAGAAACTGCCCGTCGTTACAGACTACTTCAACATTTACTAGACAAACGTTCAAAGCTCCCAATTAATTACAAAAGACTCATATACATGAATGTGATTAGACCTATTTGGACGTACGGAGTTGAGCTTTGGGGCTCCACTAAACCATCCAATTCATCTCGTATCTAATCCTTACAATCCAAAATCCTTCGACAAATCCTCAATGCTCCTTACTTTATCACCAATAAACTTATCCATAAAGATCTTAATGTTCCATATGATGCTGATTTAGCCCACACCAGATACGTATCCTTTCATAGTAAGCTCCGTAATCACCCAAATCCATTAGTTTCTCAACTTGCTTCCCACTCCATTCCTGATAAACCTCCGAGACGTCTGAAACGAAGATGGCCTAGAGACCTTATAATGTAGAAGTTTTAATAAAATGCTACTGATGAGTAGTTCTTTTCAAGTTTTAACATGTTATTATTATCGTGGTTAATACATTTACTTGATGTATATATTTTGTACAGTTGTAAATTTCAATAAATGGATATAAAAAAAAATACATATTTAAAAATAAATTACGTTTATTGATTATAAGTTCCCCTCGGTCATTGGCTATTAAAGGCAGTTTTAAGGTTAAAAGTGGGTAATGCACTTTTCACATTGGACTATTGAGTGGATTATTGCACTATCACGAAACTGAAAGAGCAAAGTCGATAGCGCTTAAAACATTGAAACCTTTTTAATAATTGAAGAGCCCCTACTCTCTCTACATTCATTATTCCATTCCACTTTTCATGTCCCTTCCTTTACAGGCATTTATTCTTAATTTCTCGTTGTAGTAAGAGAATATAGAGAAAGGAAAATAATCCATTTAGTTTAAAAGGTATTATATATTTTATTTATTCTTCTATTATATTGATTGGATATGTTTTCTTAAACATTTCGTGATAGTGAAATGAAGATGATTCATTTATGTCTCAAGAAGACCCTGAACTTTAAAAATGACTGCTTAATCTCATAATTACTCATAAAATCAATGACCCCCAACTTAGGTGATCAAAAAATCCGTTGAATTTCTCGCTCATTTTGAGTAGCGTACTACATGGAATAATCTACTATGTTGAAACTTTCCCTTGAGTCCACTTTTTTCACAAAATCTTTCTAGTATATTTTCAACAGAAAAATATATTTTATATAAAACTCTTATCCTTTATAAATACATTGAGATCATTAATTATGTAAAATTTTGTTGTCTGAGATTAATCGATTTTACTAAAAAAAAAAAAATAAATAAATAAAACGTTAACGTCTTGTATATAGAGGAACGTAGACAAGATAGTTATGTCTGACCTCGTTCACCGTGGGTTCGAAGTGGTTTGTTACTTTATATGTACAGGAAAAATTAACCAACAATCTGTAAGTATAAAATAATATATATTTACTGATGTACAATTTCATCTAAAAATAGCAATGCTATTAGAGGAAATGGGGAGGCGCAGTAGCTCATTGGGTAAGGCACTTAACTACCAAGGCACTGGGTACTGAACCCGAAACCCTTTTCATGGGTTGTTAGTAGTACAGGTTTTATTTACATATTATGAGAGTAAATGTTTTTATATCAACCCACATAATGTAGAACATGTATTAATAATATATAAATATCAAAGAAAAGAAAAAAATGAGAAAGATAAGAATCTAGAAGTACTTAAACATTTACCAGAATAAAATTAATAGCGAAAGAAAGTAATAACATAAATATAATATTCTTTGAAAAAAAAGTACAACGAAATATACCAGCATGTAAAATGTACATCTATAAATAAATAATTAAATAGTTTGTTCAAAACAATAATAAGAAAAACCAAAGCTAAATGATGTTCTTGTTAAAAGATTTCTAGGAGTAGGAGGGCTTTGAATGAGTTTAGGGAAGCAGTATATCTGATTTTAGGATCGAGAGAATTGCATAAAGTGGTAGAATGGAATAGAAAGGAGTCTTGAAATGATATTCTATGGAAACGTTATGACGGAACTAGCATTTCCCGCTCTCATAAGTAAAGAACTTAGATAATTTTAACTCATAATTGAAGTTTTATTTATTTTTTCGATAAAAATCGATAAAAAGTCCTACAGATAATTGACCGTGAGAGAAACAATTAGTCCGAAGATCCACCACAACGTTTTTTTAAGTCTACCCTTGCGATTTGATAATTGTAATAGCAAAAGAAACTTCAATTTTGATAATTTGAATTAAAATAATATATTTGTACGAATTATTTGGATCCTAGGAATAATGCCGTTAGGAATAATCCTAAGTTCTCCAGCCGCTGTTCCAATGAAATTATAGGCTTGCTGTTCTTTCCACGTGTAGCAGTAGTTTTTAACCTGAAGCCATTGCACTGATTTAGTGGTTAAACAGTACGTAAAAGCATAATTGAAAATCCAGTTTTTAATTTTATTGAATAAGTTGGTAATTTAGTTGGACAGAGAATATTTATTGTATAATTAGCGATATATCGGATGATTTTTAAACTGCAGTGGGATCAACATGTCACGCCACTATTTTAATCTTTTTTCAATAATAATTATATATAAGCAAATTTTATTGTCATTTTCAAGCTCTAGATAACACCGTACCTTTGTAACCTAGTACGTAGAATGGTGCTCGCCACCTGTCGGTCAATTTTCAAACTTCAAAGTTATCCACATATCGCTTTTTTAATATCAATTTAACTAAAAATCAGTTGATTGTATTATTGCTAAACCTTCCTGGAACAGTAAAGAGGAGGTGGTCTAAATTTGGTGCAGATTGGTTCAGTAATTCTTGTGGTTAGGGATCACAAACGAAAAATGGCTTGTCCTTTTATATAATAACTAGAATACCCCTTCGCGTCTTTGCCCATCCTTATAAATAAAGACTAAGATTACTTTAACTAATAATTGAATTGAATTTGTTTATCGATAAAAATCTCGTATTGAAGTATGGAAATGAGCATTATTATTTCTTTAGCAGTAATTTTTAACCTGTACAGTTTGCCAAACCTCGTTTGTGACACTCAAGACTACACATTTAAATTATTATCATAGAAAAAATTTTTATTGTAAACCTTCCTTAATCTATGAAATTGTTGTAGTTAAAATTTGGTTCAATTATTTTATTATTGCATACTTTGTTGCAGAATGGTGCTAGCCACATATCGGTCGATTTTTAAACTGCATTGGTATCCACATATTTATAGTTTTGTAATAACCATTAAGTTGAAAAGAAGTAAATTTTATCAATTATTTCTAGTTCTATATAACACCGTATCTTTGTAACCTGATACTCGCCACCTATCGGTTGATTACCAAACTTCACTGCGCACCACATATTTATCGCTTTTTTATGGCAATATAATTGAAAATATTTAAATTTTATTATTACTAAACCTTCCTGGAACTGTAAAGATGATGTGGTCTAAATTTGGTGCAGATTGGGTCTGTAGTTTTCGTGGTTAGTGATCACAAATGAATAATGGCTTGTCCTTTTATGTACTAGTATAGATAAAAAAAAAGAAGTTTTTGAGATGGAGGTGGACGGTGGACTTGAATTTCAAGATGTTCTAGATACAGAATGAACGAGGAATATTATGGATAATGTAGCGGAACTTAAAGGTGTGTACATGTATGCATAAGAACGCCTTTACCAATTAATAAAGATAAAGCTTTATGTAAATATAAGGGAGACGCGGTAGCTCAGTGGGTAAGGCGCATAACTAACATGCTCCTGGGCCCGAGTTCGAATCCGACTGAAAAGAGAAAATTTATATTCTGTCGTTTCAGGAGACCCTCCTGGGGCACACCCAGCCTCTTAAAAAGTGGGTACCCTTAATTGGAGAAAAAACCAGCGGTAGATCGTGAATTCTGGCCAAATCTCCTCCTTTCCTCCTTTCACAACCGTTAGCTCAGAAACAGTACATCCTTACCAACGTTTTATACCCAAGATCCTTCATGGGTTGTAGTGGTACAGTTTTTTTTTTTTTTTTTTTTTTTTTTTCCTCTGCGAATTCTCCAAGACGTTAAGCAATCAACACGATCAATTTTTCTTTTGGTTCTTTCTATTCCGCCAGTAGACCTTCATTATTTCAGAAAAGGCTTGTTTACGCTCTTCTGACCTTTTTGGCCTGTACTGTTTTTGTTTTGGTTGCTCTGGTACAACTTCCTATTTGTCTACTTTGCGTCTAAAGGTGTTTCTTTCTAAAATGTCTGCTGGTCTTATGTTTGTATTTTGGAAGTCATCTAGCCAAGGTGTGGAATTCTTAAGTGAAGTTACATAATCTATTATTTTTTTCGTCAGTCGATTTTCTGGTAGTCGGCTGAGATGACCGAAGAATTTCATTCTCATTTTCTTAATATCAATTTCAATGTTTGAATAATTTTCCGTAGTTTTAATTGTTTGTAACCTGTAACCGTCCTGGGTTTCCTCCTAGAATTTTCCTGATGATCTTTCTTTTTTTTTTTTTTGTTTTCCTGAAGTTGTTGTTTCCTGTTAAGGGTTAGTGTTTCACTTGCGCAGAGAATTGTTGGTTTTACGACCGTATTGTAGTGTCGAATTTTTGTTCCTCTTGACATTGATTTTTTGTTGTAGAGGTTTTGTGTTAACCTTAATCCTCTTTTAATTTTTTGTAGGCGATGTTGCTGTGAGATTTTTTCAATACCTGTCGGTTCGATGAATACTCCGAGGTACTTAAAGTATGGGACCTTGTTGATTTTACCCTATTTTGTTTTCAAGCTTATAATCTCTGTTTTTGAACAAAAAATTTAATATTTTTTATTTCTTATTTATTTTTTAAAAATGTAAATATAAGACTTTCTGGCCTGAGTGTTTCTGTTCTTTGGTGATGATTAAAATAAATTTAAAGATATCTTATTATTGTTCGTACAATAGTTACTTATTGCTCTCAAACTTCTTTGATACGTATATCGATATTGTTGAGCTAATTGCTGAATACGAACGTTTTGGTTTCGGACGGTTAGATATAGAAGTATATTCTGGGGACCTGCGCTGTGAGGTTACCTGTTGCTAGAGTGGGAACGCCCAGTAGTGATGGAGGGGCGGAAAGGGCTGCTAGGGCCGGCCGCCGTGTGGGCCGCTCACAAGGGCCTTCAGTCGTGGGCCAAGGTCGCCCATACCAATCTAGTGAGTACCAATACCAGTACCAGTACCTCTACTTCTATATCTCTACATCTAGCTTCAATACTTGAGTAGTCGTCGCTAGCAAAATATTTAAGTCGTGGGTTAGTGACCTTCGAAACCTTTCTACGTCTCCGAGCAGTGTTTTGTTTTGTTCGAAAAAACAAAACAAAAGATACTAGATAACAGAACAGGCAAAACACAAATTCGAAATATCTGATAATAAATATACCCTTACAAACATACATTTATTAATCTTATTTTTATATCTATTAAGTAAATCCTCATATATTCTCCTTTTTATTTGAGCACTTTATATACATAATTTATACTTCATTGATTTCGTACACAATATCAATTATCAAGTAAATATTTTGTCTATTATTTTTGTTATTTGCCCAGATCTTATCCTCAATGCATTACATTTATTTTTTTTATTTTTTTTTCATAAATGTCCCATTATTTTTAATGCTTTAGTTTTACTTTGTCTATAAATCTTATAAATTTTTAATTTAATCTTGTTAAGAATATTTTGTAAACATGTATATATTTTGTATTAAACTTTTGCACTGTTTTATTTTTGTCATCCAATGTTCTTTTTTCTTTCGATCTTTATATATCTTCCTAAATCTCAATTTTTTTTTTTATGATTTGTGTAATATTAATTATAAATTATTAATATCTTTATATACTGCAATCATTTCAAATATATCTATACATATATTTTAGTTTTTTAATAAGCAGTACTATACACAGAAGAAATGTTATCTGTATATATAAATTAAATAATACATTCAACGCAGTTTCCATACAAATGTAAACGTTCAATACGTCGTCATACTTTATTATTTAATTCACATAAATAATTTAGTCAGAATATTGTGTAAACTATATCTAAATCTAAATTTCACTCCTATATTGCCAGGTTATTGTCATTCAAATGTTTCATTATTTAATTTTGTTTTCTTCCTGATATCTATTTTTTGTACTATATATTTTTTAATTTTTATGATCATAATAGCAGGTTTCCTTCCATTGCAAACATCAACGATGAACCAATAATATTTTCCAATAAGTAGAGTTTTAAATAATAAAAATAAATTAAATGACAACAAACAACATAAAATAAACAAAACAATTTTAAAAACATATTCTCAAGTTATCTCAAATATTAATTTATTTTATTGTATAGTAATTATTATTATCAATTTTTTCTGGTGTAACGATACTTCAGACTTTCTTATTCAATTTTCGTTTAGAATTTCTCGTAGTTTTTTTTTCTTATATTGTCAAATTATTTTCGGTTATATACTTAAAAACTAATATTGTACAATTAGAAGTGAGTCATTACAAAAATATTAAAATATTAACAAATTTATCCGGGCTATTAAGTAATATTTTTCACAACAAAAAAAAAATTATGAAAATAATTACTGTCGACAATTTAAATTAGATTTTGTACAAAACAAAATCATTAAAACCCAAAGTAAAAATAAAACAATAACTAACAAGAACAAAGAAAGAAATAGCCAGAAAATCCACATAAAGTGATACAAACATATCAGGTTGTATATTTTATTTTATTAGAAAAAAGGATTTAAGGATACGATCTATTAAATAAATCCTTATAAAATTTCCTTTTTAATTCAGTATTTTATATACATATATTATACTTTATTGATTTCGTACACAATATCAAATATGAAGGAAATATTATGTTATTTTTCCAGTTCTTATCTACAATGCATCACATTTTTTTTTTTTTTTCTTCATAGAAATCTATAAATATCATAAATTTTCAATTTAATCTTTTTATGAATATTATGTAAACATGTATATATTTTGTATTAAACTTCTGTACTGTTGTAGTTTTGTTATCCAATGTTCTTTTTTTTTTCGATCTTCACATATCTTCCTAAATCTTAATTTTTTTTTATTTTATGATTTGTGTAATATCAACTATAAATTATGAATACATATTTTTATTTACCACACTGCGATCACTTCTAATTTATCTATATTGTTTTTTAATAAGGAGTACTATACTCAGAAAAAATGTTATCTGTATAGCATATAAATTAAATAATACATTCAATGCAATTTACATACATATTTATTACGTTCAATATGTCGTCATACTTCTTTATTTATTTTACATAAATGATTTAGTCAGAATATTTTGTAAACAATTTTAGATCTAAATTTACTCCTATACTATTAGGTTACTGTCAACCAATTTTTTTTTTTTTTTTTTTTTTTTTTTTCATCTCAGTCTAATTTGTCTTCCTATAATCAATCTATTTATTTTTTTATTATATATTTTGCGTTTTTGATGATAATAGCAATTTCTTCATAAATTCTCACCAATTTCACCACGAAAATCAACGATGAACCATCAATATTTTCCAATAAGAAGTGATTGGATACTAATACTAAACATAAGTTAAATTACAATAAACAAAATTTATTTTGTTTATTTAAAACTAAATTTTTACGTTATCTTAGCTATTAATTTATTATTTTTTATAGTAATTATTATTATCATTTTTTTCTGGTTTAATGATAATTTAGACTTTCTTCTTTAATTTTCGTTTAGAATTTTTCGTTGGTTTTTTTTTTTTTTTTTTTTTTTTTTATATATTTTCGAATTATTTTCGATTATAGCATTAAAACAAATATTGTACAATTAGAAGTGAGTCATTCCAAAAACCATAAAATGTTTACAAATTTATTCTGACTACTTAGTAATATTTTTCATACCAAAAAAGTTTATAATAATTATTGTTATCAAAAATGAACCAACAATTTAAATTAGATTTTGTACAAAAACAAATACTATCCATCCAAGAATCATTAAAACCCATAAGTGAAGATAAAACAATATTAACAACGACAAAAAAAAAAAAAAAAAAAAAAAAAAAAAAAAAAAAAAAAAAAAGCCAGAAATTCAACTAAAATTGAAACAAATATGTCAGGTTGTTTATTTTATTTTATTAGAAAAAAGTTTTAAAGGATAAGACAGGCCCAATAGGAGAGAGAAGTGAACGTTTGACAGGAAATAATTTGACAACTCACTAGCGCCCAACATGTACACGCGTATATCCTTTAGCAGGAAATATTGAACTTAGAATTACGTGCTGCCTCGTGTTGTCCTTCCCAACATTTTTTTTTTATTTATCTAAAATTGAAAGCAAAATTATTATCAGTTGGAAATATTACAAAATAAAATTAATACGTTATTCTATAATGACAAATATTGTCTATGCGGTGGCCCATTAAAATTGTTAATGTTAATTAAACTGCCGAACTTGTGTAACTCTAACGATACGTAATTTTCAAAAATAACCCCTCCCCCAAAAAATTTATTGGTCATCAATATTGTGTTTTTATTTTAGTGTTTTGTTATTTAACAAGTAAACATTATAAACTTGAACGACAGCAGCGACCATCTAAAACGGAATCATAAGTGGTCGTTTGATTCTTTCCTCTTATTTTCAGGTATTCTGCTAAATGAAATGTGAAAAAAAATGGTTTTCAAGGTTCAAGAGGTTTCAAACTCTTTACAGGTCTGTTTCAAGGTACAAGATCCTTAACCCTTTAAAAGGCAATGTATCCTGGAAGATATTCATATTTAATGCCTTTTGCTCAATAACTGACGTAATATCCGACGCATTATCCTACTCATTATCGTCTAATATCCTTTATTCAACCTTGACTTTCATTATACAAGTGTGGGGGTTAGCGTGGCTATAGCCATTCAAATAAAAAAAAAGAAGAAATATATTCAAAAATTCCCGGCCTGCCCGTTAAAGGGTTAACGTTTCAAGGTACACGCCATAAGGAGAAAAATGCAAGTAACTCAGTCCACATTCTTTCTCTATCCCATATCGCCTAGGCACGTTCCTAAGGGGTAATCTAATAGTACACCAGCCCATACAATCCATCACTTACCTTGGGTAAAAAAAAAAAATTGGTAAAAAACAACAATACTCCGGACCAGTGAAAATAAAATTTAAAAAAAAAATCAGATAATGACAATAAAAACAAAGAAGCTCTTCTGGCTAAACATTTTTTTTTTTCTGATTTATTGATATTTACAACTGTACAAAATAATATACATTAAGTAACTGTGATGATAGTGAATGCAATGGCATGTAAATATCTTGTGAAGAACTACTCACTAGTAGCACTTTAATAAAATCTGCACTAAAAGGTCCCTAGGTCATCTTCTTTTCAGATGCCTCGGAGGATTATCGGAAATGGAGAGGGAAGCAAGTTGGGAGACTAGTGGATTAGAGTGGTTATGGAGCTAACCACTATGGAAGGATGCATATCTGGTTTGGACTAAATCAGCAACATATGGAACATTGAGATCTTTATGGATAAGTTTATTGGTCAAAAAATAAGGAGCATTGAGGATTTTTCGTAGGATTTTGGATTGTAAGAATTGGATACGAGATGAATTGGATGGTTTAGTGGAGCCCCAAAGCTCAACTCCGTACGTCCAAATAGGTCTTATCACAGTCATGTAGATGAGTCTTTTGTAATTTATTGGAAGCTTTTAACGTTTTTCTAGTAAATGTTGAAGTAGTCTGTAACGACGAGCAGTTTCTTGTCGTTTTAGTCTTGTATGTGGATTCCAAGTAAGACGTTTGTCCAAGTGGAGTCCTAGGTAGCGGATCTGTTCAACAGGATTTAGTGGAATATCATCTGACTAAACATGAATAAATAAACTCACAAAACATCAGCTAGAATGCAACATCCACAAAAAATATGC
This sequence comes from Euschistus heros, assembly GCA_003667255.2. Classification (NCBI taxonomy): domain Eukaryota; kingdom Metazoa; phylum Arthropoda; class Insecta; order Hemiptera; family Pentatomidae; genus Euschistus; species Euschistus heros. Next base: position 288,317 of record RCWM02000166.1, read on the forward strand.
CAATTGTTCAAGGTACACTTTAATTAAGGTACAACAGTCTCCCCTATTACAAAATTTACACAGCTGTTTGTTGTTAAAATGTTGGTGTCTACTGTTACACGATAATCGATTACTGTTTATTGTTGTGGGAGTTGAATTGAAGAAGCCCTTAAAGTGTTCTAAAAGTTGTTGGGGAAAAAAAAAAAAAGAAAAAAATCTTTATAACTACAACACATGATGGGTTTTGGGTACAGTACTTGGTTAGAAATTATTGTTTCATGACCAACGGTTGTAGGACGTTGTGTGGTCATTCAATACGCCCAGCCCACAAGTTTTTCCCCAAATTAAGGGTATCCTCTTTACAGAGGCTGAGTATCCAGACCCCGAAGTCGATCCACGGATGACAATACAGAAATTAAATTTTCTGCCTTCAGCCGGACTCGAACTCGGGTCACGATGATCCATAATATAGATTAAAATCGAAGTGCGCTACTTGATCAAAATCTAGACTAGCGAGATAATTCTTCACTTTCTTGAAATCACCTATCCAGTAAATTAATAATTAACAATATAAGAAATTAATAATTTTTGTATGCCTATTGCTCGATTTTATGTATACACGTACGAGAAAATTTGTTTTAAAAAACTAAACAGGTTTTTGTTTTATAAAAACATGATTCATGTTTATAATTATTTTTCTAAAGTTTACTCCGTTACTAAAACTATCAAACACAAACACTAAAAAATTGATGCAATGTATCGATATTAGTCTTGGTTTAGCAGAATTTTAGGAAGTTTGCAGCAATCACTAAGTTTTCTTACTTGATGTTATAAAAAGTTGGAGGCGTGAGTAGGATTTTGATATATTGATGGGATTCTTGTATCGTCCGCTTAGGTCACTTTCAAAGTTTTAGGTCTGTTTGGAATATCTTATATTTATATGATATATTGTAGTGGAGGGAGTGCAGATCCTTGAGGAACACCAGCGGTTAATGATAGAAACTGCGTTACGGATTGAGACTAACTAATAATGAAATAACATAATATAGAATAATATAATAAAAACTTTTAGTTATTAAAAAATAATTTAATATCTTATGTTGAACTAAAAAATAAAAAAAATCTTTCTCAAGCTGCTGGCCCAAATATTTATTTGTTAGAGGTGTTACGGCCAAATAGAAACGATAAATACCATTTGCGGGCCATAATTCCATGAATTTAGATAATATTGGGTCGTTTCATATGTAATGTCCGTTTTAAGAAGAAAGGTTATTTACTGAAACAACATTATTAAACACAGCATTTTTATTCAAAATAATTATTTTAATTTTCTATACATTCTTTTTATCAACCTTTCATTACCAGAACTGAACTTTTTGATAATTTATTGATGCATTATTTCCACACCACTGCAATATGATATGGAAGTAATGGTTTTACTTCTAGGCAAAATAGAGAAATAAATCGTTTCTGTTATTGACCACAACACAGAAACCAATAATTTTACGAGTATAAGGAACAAACTTGGTTTTGGCATGTGTCATGCTGTTACACCCTTCCTCAATCGCTCTGATAGTCTTTCTTGAAATGTGGGTTGTTGATTGTCAGAGTTTAACTCATAAAAAAAAAAAACAACTCTAAAATTGCGTGCTTCCATGGTCATATTTGACGGCATTCAAGCAATGTGCCAGTGATTGAATGGTATTGTGGAGGAAAGTTGGGCTAAATTTAATCATAGCTATTTGACAAATAGTTTCGTGTAATGAATCACCTAATTTAATCATGAATAAATCTTTCGGTCGACTTTTTTAGTGAACTATGATTATTTGACTGAAAGATTTGATCATTAAATTAGGTGATTGATTCCAGGATATTAGTTGTCAAATAGTTATGATTTTGATTAAATTTTTGCTATGATTAAAACTGAAACTACGGATCTTTCATATATACTTTTTTTCTACTCAATTTCCAGGTAAAAAAACAACGATTAGTTTGAATAGGATAATAAAAAAAAACACTTTTGATGCATTTTTTAATAAAAGTAGTTAAGTCAAAAAAACAAGTGGATGTTGTTTCCAAGAACTTCTGCTGAAAATAGCGAAAAGGGTCATTTGACCAGAAATTATGCCAAACCCTTCACTGGAGCCACACAGTTAGATGTAGAAATAAAAAACATGATAAAAAAAAAAAAATTAGAAATATTCAAAGAAACTAAAATGAAGCTTTTACTGTAATAGTATACCTGAATTAAATCTGTATTTTTGAAAATTAAGTTAATTTTCACTCAATAATTGACGTCATTGACTTACAGAAGCTGGACACGTGGAACCGTTTAGTATTCAAGAGCTGGAAGGCACAGCATTTCGGATGATAATATATGCTGATTCGAGCCCCGCCCAAACAATCATAACTAATAAACCGGGTCATTACGGGACACTTCCACCAATGAGCTAATTTCTTGGAGGAGGCTCTCCCGCTATTGGTCGATTTGCCCCGAAGAAGATTCAAGGACGACCTCTATTAGTTCTCGGTTCCCTCTCAAGGTCTCCCCCCCCCCCCCCCCCCCTCGCCTCCTTCGTCTTCTAATTGGACTTTTATTTTTACAATTATTTTTTCAAATGAAAGATCTAGAAAGGGGAAAAAAGAGAGTCAAAGAAAATTGTATGCCTTTCTATCTAACTAAATTATGCTAAAAAGATGAAATACATAAATATTTAAATGTCCTTATAAACATGGGAAAAAAAAAAAAAACCATTACTTAATCAATTTCTCCCTGAATAAAAAACAATATATCACGGATATGTCTTTCTGTATTATGCTAAATAAATAAGGGTTTCTAACGTGACTTTTTCATTCAAACCAACATATCTCCGAAAGGGTAGGTCCTAGTGAAAAATGCTATATAACAAAAAATATTTTCCATAAAATTTTTGATCGGAAAACTGACATCAAATTTTCGATCCAAACAACACGAAATGAGCTAGAGCGTTAGAATTCTAAAGGTGAAAAAACGTTTTAAAAAAATGTAGGCAAAACGTGACTTTTCTCATTCGGACCAATATAGCTCCTGAACCGTAGATCCTAGCTTAAAATATTATATAACATATAATATTTTCCATTAAATATCTGGTTAGAAAATTATCAAAAAATTTTGGATACAATCAGCACCACCAGAGCTGGAAGCATTACACTTTTGAGGGCGAAAAATTTGCCCGATCTGTTTGCAGACAAAGCACAAGGTTGTACGAAGGTAACAGTTACCGAGCCTGTACCCTAATCATGTGCCATTCAAGCTCAGCCCCTAACCCTAAGAGGCCACTAACCTTTAGGTTCTTAACATAAATGATAATTATTAATACAATTTGATATTTAGCTATAACCTAAATATACATGGTGTCCCGAATTTAAATGGCAAAACTTCAGGAACTTATAGGGGACCGATTCTATTTAAAAAAAAAAAGACAAAAAAGTCCTTTAGAGATTTGCTCGTTTTTGCTTAGTTTTTAGAGAAAATCGCAAAAAAGGAAACAAAACAAGTCCTTTTTTCATTTTTATACTTATTTCGTTACATTTATATTTATGTTATGTTCTTTTTAATGTAAATACTGCTCAAAATGTTGTCCTCTTGCACCAATGCAAGCATTACATCTAGCACTCACTTGATAAATTGCAGCTAAACATTGTTCTGATGATATTTGGTGCACTGCATCTATGATTCGGTCTCTTAATTGCTCTCTTGAGTTGATTGACACCGAATAAACTTTCTGCTTCAAGGTTCCCCATACGAAGAAATCCATGGGTTTCATATCAGGTGATCTGGGTGGCCAAGGTACTACTCCTCCACGTCCAATCCATCGTTGTGGATAATTTATAGCCAGCCAAGCCCGAGCAACTCTGCTATAATGAGCTGGACATCCATCGAGTTGGAACCACATTTCAATCCGCTGCTGTAAGGGAATATCATCTAAATAATTAGAAAAGTCGTTCTCCAGAAAATGTGTAAATGTGATACCATTCAATCTTCCAGGTAAAAAATATGGTCCCACCAGTAATCCGTTCCCTATTCCAAGCCAAACATTAATAGCAAATTCATGCTGAAACCTATTCTCTCCAAAAACTCTGTGATTTTCAAGAGCCCATACATGATAATTTCTATTATTAACAATTCCTCCTCTTGTAAAGGTAGCTTCGTCGGGCCATATAATTTTTAATGGAAATAAATTATCATCGCGAATTTTGTCAAGAAACCAGTTACTAAAATTCAACCTCTTGACATAATCTTGATGTAATAAATTCTGAACTTTTTGACGATGGTATGGGTAGCGATTATCAGCTTTCAAAGTTCGCCATATTGCTTACCGCGATATTGCTAATGCAGCAGATGCTCTTTGGATGCTTGTCTCAGGATTATTATCGAAGTGCCGTTAGACACAATTTCTTCTCCGATAATCTGGTCTTATTGCTGCCTGGAATTGGTCGCCTTCATTACGTATTAATAATAATCCAGTCTCTTGTATTCTATTAAAAGTTAAGGAAAAGACTCGTCGATTAGGCACTCTTCTATTTGGAAATCGGCGCGCATACTCCCTATACGTAATGCCTTTAAAGCATTACCGTTACAGAAACCATACACAAAAATCATATCAGCGTATTCAACATTAAAATATGTATGCGGCATTGTGGCTGATGCTATTCACACAAAAATATCTGAGTAACTGACTGAAGACTGATTTAGGAATTATAATCCTAGAAGGAAGCCAAAATGTAAACAAATAAAAGAATGTAAAGGATAACATTAAGTGTTTACATATTTCACTGCCTAGTCTGACGAACTTTGAAAGGTGATAATCGCTACCTGTAACATTTTTGTTTTGTTTCTTTTTTTTGCGATTTTCTCTAAAACTAAGCAAAAACGAGCGTATCTCTAAAGGACTTTTTGTCTTAGTTTTTCGGTCCCCTATACGTTCCTGAAGTTTTGCGATTTAAATTCGGGACACCCTGTATAGCAATATATTCAAATAAATTCATGTTTTTGTCCTAAACATACATATATTATAAGAAGAAATTCTATAAAATTATTTAATAAAAAGTCTTGAAAAAATACTTACATTACATTTATATCAACAGTCTTTTCAGAAAAAAAAATTGGCATGGATATCTTTTGGCTGGGGGTCTATAGTTTTCTTTTGTAACTTTATTTTCACCTTCAAAATATGTAACCTTATTTCACACTCAAAAATGTGATATTTTGACAGGCTCTGGTTTTGTTGGTTTAGCTAGGATCCAAAATTTAACGACAGTTTCTTTTGCAGAAGCAGCACAAACAGTAAATGCAGCAGGCTACAGAAATATATATTCATGATCTATTGTTCTTCCCCGTCAGGGGGAAATTGATTTTTTTTTTAAAGATTGATAAGTTTTACATATTTAATAAGTAAAAGTGGTAATTGATGTGGCTAACACGCAGTTATTAAATATTACACATTACTGCTTTTATCCAGATCACCGTAAGGTCTTTAATATACAAAAAAATATTCTTTATCTTTCATGAAAAGTTATGATTGATCAACTCTGAAAGGTGAATTAAATAAACATATTCTTTTCTTTATTTTATTAAAAAAAAAAAAAATGATATTATTTTGTAGTTATATATAACTAGGGAAAGAATACAGGAGATTAAAAAAAAAGAAAGGAAAAAGGAGAATGAATAATAAAATAAATAATGTAACCAGGAAGAAAAAAAGGAAACCTTAGGCAGCTTGAGGCAGGAGGAGATCAAGTGTTGGCAAAGCGGGTTTATAAATATGGTTAAGGAAGGACCTTCTTGAAAAGAAAAGTTAAATTTTTAAACAACTTCTACTTTAATTTAGCGAGAAGGGATTTTACAGTGAAATAAATGATTATATATATATATTAGTTCAAACTATTACAATTGCTCATAAAAGAGTTATAATAAATACATCAGAGCAATTTAACTAATCGGGTCAAATAAATAAATAATAGTGATGAAGATAATTGAAAACTACAAAAATATTTTCAATTAAAAATCTACCAAGCGTCTGAAAAGAAGATGGCCTCGGGACCTTCTAATTTAAAACTTTTATTAAAGTTATACCAATGGGTAGATTCTTAACAGGTTATTGCCATGGTATTGTAAACATGCTTATCTTTCTCTTATTAATACAAACTTACGACTGTTTTAAAAAATAAATCTAGTAAACAACAACAACAAGAACATTGTATTCAAATGCAAAGTAATGGCATAACAAAAACTTGTAGAAGAACCACCTTTTGGTAGTACTCTAACGAAATATCAAAAATAGAGGAAGATCCCTAGGCCATCTTCTTTTTAGACGCCTCGGAGGATTGCCAAAAATGGAATGGGAATCAAGTTAAAAAACAAGTGGATTTGGGTGAGTATTTAGTTTGTTACCTGGTTATATTTAGAAAAGTACCTGGTAGGTGCCATATCAGCGATGGGAATTTTAGTGTGGATCAGTTCATTTGTGACAAAGTAGGGAGCATCAAGGATTTTGAATTTGGTTGGATTGTATTGGATTTTGGATTGGATGTGAGAAGAATTCGTTGGCTTCGTGGAACCCCATAACTCTATAACGTAAGACCATATAGGTCTGATAATGTTTTTTATGCATATTTCAACTTGTCTCAGCTGTGAGTCTGTGTTACAAAGTCCTTCCACAGCCACCTTATTCGTTCTCCAATTTCCACCTGTTCGGAAACTTATACAACTTTCTTAAAGGTAAGATTTAAAAGATTCTCAGATTAAAAAAATAATTGTCTGTAAACGTAAAATGTAGAGAACTTTTGGTTTTTTTAAACATGTCTTTTGTCTGTGGGTTTATACTTGTTAGGTATAACATTTTTTTCACATTTTGACATGCTCTAGCTCTGCTGGTGTACCTTGAATCGTAAATTTATGGGGAGTTCTCTGATCAATAATTTAATGGAAAATATTTTTGTTATATAAAATTTGTCGCTAAGATCTACCGTTTAGGATTGGATTGGTTTGCAATCCTCCATGCTCCTTATTATGTCACAAACAAACATATGAATACAGATCTACATATTCCAAATGTTACTGATTTAGCCCAAACCAGAAACCAATCCTCTCTAAACTCCATAACCACTTAAATCCACTAGTCTCCCTAGCTTTACACTCGATTCCTGACAACCAGCAGAGGTATATGAAAAGAAGATGGCCAAGAGATCATCCAATCTAGGTTTTTTATTGAAGTGCTACAAGCGAGTTGTTCTTAACATATTGACATACCACTGTAATCCTTTTCCTCAAATTTACTTGTTGTATATATTGTATACAGTTGAAAATATCAATACATAGTTTAAAAAATATGAGATTATATATTTAGGTTGCACATAAAAAAGGGCGAGCCCCATCATCTTATAATATAATTAAATTATATTATATAGATAAACATAATTATGATAAATAAAATATAGATTCAAATTTTGGTAAAAAATATGTCGCGCGAAAATATTAATTAAAGTCCCCCAAACCTCCTCCACCCCTGCTCCAACGAGAGCTGATAAGCAATCAGTGAGGTCAGATATGAAACTCTTTGCCTCACTAATTCATTGCCGTTATTAAATTATCTTGAGCGAACTATTAATCCAAGGCAGTTAAACTAGCAATCTATTTAAGTGGATAATGAAAATTTGTGATAAGAGATAGGATACTGTTTAGTGGTAAACTTTCATAAAAAAATATTGGTATAAATTCATTAAAACTCAAAAATGTACGTTATATTTCATATAATAACATTCATAATTCATATAAACTCATAAAATCAGATTCACTGATTTATGAGTAAAAAGAAAAAAACATGTAAGTTAACAGAATTTGATGACAGTTTCCTTATCAAAAATGTTTTTGAAAATATTTATTGATATACAGGGTGTCCCGAATTTAAATGGCAAAACTTCAGGAACTTGTAAAGGACCGAAAAACTAAGACAAAAAGTCCTTTAGAGATTTGCTCGTTTTTGCTTAATTTTAGGGAAAATCGCAAAAAAAAGAAACAAAACAAAAATGTTACATGTAGCGATTATCACCTTTCAAAATTCGTCAGGCTAGGCAGCGAGATATGTAAAACTTAATGTTATCCTTTACATTCTTTTATTTGTTTACATTTTGGCTTTCTTCTAGGATTATAATTCCTAAATCAGTCTTCAGTCAGTTACTCAGATATTTTTGTGTGAATAGCATCAGCCACAATGCCGCATACATATTCTAATGTTGAATACGCTGATATAATTTTTGTGTATGGTTTCTGTAACGGTAATGCTTTAGAAGCGGTGCGGGAGTATGCGCGCCGATTTACAAATAGAAGAGTGCCTAATCGACGAGTCTTTTCGTTAACTTTTAATAGAAAACGAGAGACTGGGTCATTCTTAATACGTAATGAAGGCGACCGATTCCAGGCAGCAAGAGCAGATTATCAGAGAAAAAATTGTGTTCAACGCCACTTCGATAACAATCCAGAGACAAGCATCCAAAGAGCATCTGCTGCATTAGCAATATCGCGGCAAGCAATATGGCGAACTTTGAAAGGTGATAATCGCTACCCATACCATCTTCAAAAAGTTCAGAATTTATCACCTCAGGATTATTTCAAGAGATTGAATTTTAGTAACTGGTTTCTTGACAAAATTCGCGATGATAATTTATTTCCATTTAAAATTCTATGGACCGATCAAGCTACCTTTACAAGAGAAGGTGTTGTTAATCAACTCAACAGAGCAATTAAGAGACCGAATCATAGATGCAGTGCACCAAATATCATCACAATGTTTAGCTGCAATTTATCAAGTGAGTGCTAGATGTAATGCTTGCATTGGTGCAAGAGGACAACATTTTGAGCAATATTTACATTAAAAAGAACATAACATAAATATAAATGTAAATAAATAAGTATAAAAATGAAAACTTGTTTTATTTCTTTTTTTTTGGGGATTTTCTCTAAAACTAAGCAAAAACGAGCAAATCTCTAAAGGACTTTTTGTCTTAGGTTTTCGGCCCCCTATAAGTTCCTGAAGTTTTCCCATTTAAATTCGGGACAGCCTGTATAGTAAATTGTAGCTAGGACCCACCGTTTAGTAGCAAAATTGTTTGAACGGCATATGTAACGTTTGAAACCGCTAGATGCTCTTAACTTTGTTTATTTCAAATAATCATTAATTTTTAATTTAATATAATTATAAATTTGAGTAATTTGATCGTTGTAATTTTAAAATGTAAATAGAATCAGTAGATTACACTGTTCTGCATTATAATACTCCCTTCAACAAAAATGTTTTATTATATTTTGAAGTGTGCTGAACATGAATCGTTGAATGAAGTCAGAAAATCTCAATCTAGCACCATTTTATGTCAAATTGGTGTTTTAGTTCTAAAAAAGTGGTGTTATCCGACATTTCGATCAATTCTTTATTGTTAAAACTTTTATTAAAAAATTTAAAAAAACCTATTTAATTTTGATACTACCACTGTCCTCACTACTTACGCTGATGACACATGTGTGTTATCAGTAAACAATGATCCCTTCATTGCCTCTCAAACACTCCAATCCCATATCCTAAACCTTCAAGAATGGTGTCAAAAATGGAGAATCAAAATAAATCCAAACAAATCCCACCAAATAACATTTACCCTTCGTCGTAAACCTGCTAACTCCTGTCCTACAGTATCCTTTAATGATATTCCACTAATCCCTGTTGAACAGATACGCTACCTAAGACTCCACTTGGACAAACGACTAACTTGGAATCCACATAAAAGACTAAAACGACAAGAAACTGCCCGTCGTTTCAGACTACTTCAACATTTTCTAGACAAACGTTCAAAGTTCCCAATTAATTACAAAAGACTCATATACATGACTGTAATAAGACCTATTTGGAAGTACGGAGTTGAGCTTTGGGGCTCCACTAAACCAACCAATTCATCTCGTATTCAATCCTTACAATCCAAAATCCTTCGTAAAATCCTCAATGCTCCTTACTTTTTCACCAATAAACTTATCCATAAAGACCTTAATGTTCCATATGTTGCTGATTTAGCCCACACCAGATAACTATCCCTTCATAGTAAGCTCCATAATCACTCAAATCCGTTAGTTTCTCAACTTGCTTCCCACTCCATTCCTGATAATCCTCCGAGGCGTCTGAAACGAAGATGGCCTAGAGACCTTCTAGTGTAGAAGTTTTAATAAAGTGCTACTGATGAGTAGTTCTTTCCAAGTTTTAACATGTTATTATAATCGTTGTCAATACATTTACTTGTATAAATTTTGTACAGTTGTCAATAAATGCATATAAAAAAATTTTTTTTTGAAACTTACAAAATGAAAAGAAATGAAGATCATAATTAATGAATGCTATCATAAAAATGTCCTCAAAAATTTTTTTTTTTTTGAAACGCAGATCAATTTCATTAGCACAAATGGAAAAAAAAGTGTAGTGGTAAATGCAATAAGAAGTTGCTTCCGACTACTGTTGGATGGAACGGGAACACGGGATGTAGAGTACAAAAGTAAAATAAATACACATTATTATGTTCAGTATTAAATATTATTATTTTTTATATTACTGTTTTTCAACAAAAAAAGTGTTATAAAGATTTATGTAAAAAAAAGTGCTATTTTAGTTGTTTGTTTTTTTAAACAACCTACAATATCTAAAAAATGGTGCTTGGTGGAGTTCTTACTTTCCTATTGATTCCAATTCAGCACACTTGTAAATATAAAAGTCACTAAAAATGTTCATAGTAGTGAAAAAAAAAATGAAATTAAAAAAATAAAACATACACTATTTCATTTTTTTTTTTTTTTTTTTTTTTGCTAAAATAACGTTTAATTTCTTAAATCTGATTGCTAGATTTCATCACTTCAGATTCGAATTCAGCTACATAAAAATATACAAATTTCTCGAAAGGAACAATTTCTCAAGGGAGCGAATTCTTTAACGTTTTCGCAGAACTGTGTTATAGATATATCCATCATCCATTTTTTTTTTCCCAATTATGGAGAAAAACGAAATGCATTTGTAAAATCAGTAAAAAGTTTGTAATTCCTTGGCACCCTATTTTTATGTGAGAACTTCTTTTGTTTTTTGTTTTGTTTCTTTAGTTTTTTCGACGGGAAGTTTATACAAAATGGAGTCCCCATCCTTGTTATTAAGTGAACAAAGAACCTTATAGCTGAGAGCCTAGAGAGGTTCCATGCCTAGACCCAGTTGAGGCCAGCATTACCAGAATTAGAAGAGGCTGAGGATGATGACGGCTGCGTGCTCGGACTCAGTAGTGGATAAGAACCGCACTTCGGGATATTGCCTCCTCCTCCAGGGGGGGAACCCTGGGGAAGATGCTCTCTCCTGGGGGATACAACTTCTGAAGAAAGTGGGGGGGGGTAGCCTACGTTTTTATTTCTAAAGAATAGCGTTGATATTAGCAATAGATAACCTTTTAAAGATATAATAAGTTTTTGCAAAACTTTATAACAAACCACTTGAGGTACGCGTGACGGTATAGAAGGATCATTAAAATTAGGATTGGTGAATTAATGGCCTCCTCTATTGGAATTATTTTATTATTAAACTAGTTTCGAATGCTAAACATTCATCATCAGTTCTAAGACATCCAAAATTTATAACACATCAGCACTATGTTACTTGGATTATAGACAGGGTATTCATTATAAGTCTGCAGTAACTTCGAGAGGCGATTCTAGGCATCATTTGCAACAAAAATTTCATATAAACTATAGCTGAATCCTCATTCGTTTTATAGATATTGTTAATTTTATGTTTTATCAAGAAATTTCTAACTTTTGACAAATAATTGTCTATATTTCCTTGAACTATTACATCTAGAGCAATTGCCATGTGCTCATTAGAAAGAAGATTAAATTTCCTTTAAAATAAACTTATTTAAACTTCAAAATAGCAGCGTCCAGTATTTAACTTATTGATCCAAACATATAAAATAGCAAGTTTCTGATTTCGTTCCAAAACTTTGACTGCATTTTTCTCAAAAATATTAAATAAGTTACAAACGTGCACTACTCGAAAAAAACTTCTAAACACAAACACCTGTCGAATTGTATACCATGAATAGTGATAATTTCTAAAATTGATTCAGACTAAAATCACTTATTAATTACAAAAAACAGTGAGGATCGGCATTTTGGGAAATACTGAGAGAATGCTCAGAAATTTTAAATAGTTTTAATTTATTTTAATTATATAAAAGTAATTTAAACACAATTACCTATTTATCTTATTCTAATAATAAGAAACTTTTAAGATAGTGTAATTAAAATTTACATACTTAATTTACAATAATTGTTCAAAATGCCCGCCCTCCTCTTGACTTTTGTCACTTTTTCAATCCCTGGAATATTGAAAATATATAACAAAAGATTTTTTGTACGGCATTAAAATATTATAACTATAATTTAAATTATAATACATGTGTAATTAATTACCTTATAATATAATTCTAAATATGAATTTTTTCCCTAAGCGTTTCGAGGTACCGGGGTAAATAACGTATTCTGAACATTTTTATTATTTTTATTGGTAAAATATTGAATATTATAAAAGTTAAGATTCCTCTAATAAAAATTATAAAACTCATTACGAAATAGTACCGTCAAATATATAGTGAGTTATCTGAAAAACTGAATCTACAATATTATATAAAAGGACAAGCCATTTTTCGTTTGTAATCACTAACCACGAATCTGTACCTAATGTAAAACACACCATCCTTACAGTTCCAGGAAGGTTTAGCAATTATAAATTATAAAGATTTTCAATTATATTGCCATAAAGAAAGCGATAAATATGTAGTGCGCAATGAAGTTTGATAATCGACCGATAGGTGGCGATCACCATTAGAGAGAGGTCACATAGGTACGGAGTTATATATGGTAGAGCTAGAAATGATAAAATTTAATTATTTTCAATAGTTAATACTCAATAGTTATTTAAAAAGCTACAAATATATGGAGGGACATGTGAATCCCAGTGCAGTTTAAAAATCGACCGATATGTGGCCATTTTGCAATAGAGTTTGCAATGGTAAAACTATGAAATTCGAATGTACCAAATTTTAACTACATCTATTATAGTTCTAGAAAGGTTTATAATAATAAATTTTACTATAGCAATGATTAAAATGTATATTCTTGAGTGCCAGAAACGATGTTTGTTAAACTGTGAAATATTTTTATGGTTAGAAATTAAAACCCAAACAGATAAAATTATTTCTACTCAATGGAATGTCTAATTTTGCTTTTAAGTACTCTTCTAGAACTTGATAATGCAATTTTAATCAGGTTAAAAATTACTCCCATGCGTAAAAATATTATTGAAGAAATAATGCTAAATTCCATACTTCAATACAAGATTTTTATCGAAAACCAAATGAAATTCAATTATTAGTTAAAATAATTTAAATTCTATAATGTATAATGTATATAATTCTATTCTGATAATTTATCTGAGAGGGCGAAGCCGCGACGGGTAATGCTAGTTAATAATAATTTTAAAAGCTCTTGATACACTATTAAACTAAACTTCCTTATCTATTAATTTATAGTTGCAAATTTACGTATAAATTACTGTTATCAATGAACTATTGCTTATAGCCATAAACATTAAAAAGTTTGAAATTACACCCCGATATGAGATACAAATCGCTTGTATAAACTTTTAGAGGATTGCTTTGCAATAACATTAGAGCCCTGCTTGACTGTTTCCGCATTATAATGGACACTCTCTTATCTAAAAACTAACAAAGCAGTCTGTATTTTTCGATAGCGCTATGGAAACGTACTATCGACTGGCTATGGTTCTGTCCCGCCTCTCTCACAAACTTGATGCCTCGCCACAGGCTCAACGGTGTGTTATGTAATATTTACTGACCGGTCAGATCTACACAACACGCCTCGTCAATCAAACAGTGATCAAAGTGCAGCTGCCGAGCGGAGCGTCTGTAGTTAGCATTAGACTGAAAGTTTTATGACAGTGATTCGACAGGTTATATTATTGAACAGATGGGATTCGATGCGTGCCAACGATATTTGTAAAGATTTTGTCAAAGAAATTTCATTTCAATTCCAAGTCCAGGTTATTATTTTGATAATGATATCATGATATATATATCATGAATATATATATAAAATTTATTTGAAGCATACGGAGATGATCTTTGGTGCTCCTCTCGAATTCTGGGACATTTAATTACGAAAAACTTACTATTTTAATACGTTTTTATTTACTTCTCTTTTATGTAACGGAACTTTTATCTTAATTTTCACCAATTTCCAACAATCTGATTAACACGAAAATTTGCACACTTGTCAAGGATCAATGACAATACAATAATTGCACAACTTTGTTCTAATGTTCTCACTCAGTCTAGTCAAATTACCCCCAAAATAGGGCCTGCCTTGCAAAAGATGAAGTAGTAGGTTTTACTTTTTTATATGGTACAGATGGGTCCTGAGAATAAAATATCAAAAATGAGACAAAATTTGATAAGAGAAGAATGTTTGGGAGGCAAAAAAACTAAAATGTTAGAACTTTTTCAGATTTTTGAAAAGAAAAAAAAAACCTATAGAAAAATGCTTACGTCTAAAAATGTTTTATTTACAAAATTAAAGTTTATTAAATTGTGCTTCCAAAAACAAAAGTTAGTTATGGTCATGTTTAAGATTCTATAACGCAGAAATGGCTAATTCAATCAAGAAATGTTATATACTAACAGTTGTAGATCATTACATTTTGTGCAAGATAGGATTTTTTAGTAGGAGTAAAAATTTGCCCATTCCAACTCTGATATATGTCATAAAAACAAAAATTTTAGGTTGATTTTCGAAATTAGCTTCGAACTTTGAACTCAAAAAATTAAAAGGCTGACTGCTGAATGAAAATTGTTCAGTATACTTAGTTTTCTAGTTAGGTTCACTATAAAAGCGTGTTTTTTTTTTTTTTTTTTTTTTTTTTTGTTTTTTTTTTTTTAAACTACAATTTTTATTATTTTTTATTTCCTCTTTAATTTTTTTAATTGAAGTGCTGCGTTGAGTAGTTCTTCACAAGTTATTGCATGCCATAAAATGTCAACACATTTACTTGTTGTATATTATTTTGTATAGTTGTAAATATCAATAAATGAAGAAAAAAAAAAAATAAATTTAAATCCACAGCTGTCACTTATCCTGTGACAGGCATGTATGATGATTTTATGCAAGATAATTGGCATGCCAGACCATGAGGGAGGTCAGCACCCGGCACCTACTTACTGTTAACATGAAAAATGATATTTAATTAATTTTAATGGCGTAACTCCTTTTTAGTCTTCGGGTATTCTCTGGCATGCTTCTCGGGACCATAGTTTGTATTAAGTTGTTGATAGGTTCCTAGAGTTTGTCATGAAGTCTACTGCATAAAGTATAAATGTGATCTTGTACCATGGGTATGCGTAAGTCTGTGTGTAATGTTTTTTTATTGACATACCAGGGTGATTGTGTATTTAGTCTCAGCGTCATTTTCAATTAAGATGGTTTTTGTAGAAGTGGATATAGATGTCTCCGTCTTTTTTTAAGGCTTAGTCGTTTTGTTTCACATGTGGCCTCTTGTCATCCTTATGTTTGAAATTAGTCTTAAGTATTGAGCAGAGTTAGTCTGTTTAATTGGAACATTGTTAATATAAACTATGGGCCAGGTATTATGTCGAAGTGTAAAGTGTAAGTGATCTGCTGTGATTTAAATAACAGTAATTAAATCTGTTTAAATATACGGAGTTTAGATGTGGGGCTCCACTAAACCACCTATTCTTCTCATATAAAATCCTTACAATCAAAAATCCTTTGAAAAATCCTCAACGCTCCTTACTTTGTCAGAAACAAACTTATCCATAAATTCTTAATGTACTATGCGTTGCTCATTTAACCCAAATAAGATACATATCCTTAAATAGTAAACTCTATAACCATTTTTATCGCTTCCCATTCTATTCCATATAACACTCCGAGGCGTCTGAAAAGAAAATAGCCTTTCAGTATAGAACCTTTTTTTAAGTGCTACCAATGGGTAGCATTACAAGCAATCAACATCTTATTACGACCATTATCTCATAATAAATTCCAATAAAAAGCAAAAAAAAAAAAAAAAACAACATAGTATTTCTAAGCCTTTCAATTTTAGTTCTCATGTACTATTACATTTAACTGCCCTGTTTGTAGTTATGGACTAGGACTCAAAGAAGAAGGTAAATAAATCTAGATAGTACAAATCTAGATTTTTTTACCTCGACTTCCTCACCCTTTTACAGGAAACCTTTATTTCATGTCTGAAACAATGAACCCTAAGCTGTGATATGCTCCCGGATTTTTGAGTCATTGTAGCCAGACTCATATAAATAAGCCCCGAGGTATTTTAATGTATCTACCTCTTCAACCCTTACTCCATTAATCCTCAGCGCTCTCTTTGTTCTCGGTGGTTTTTTACAATCCGTGTTACCTCGGTATTTTCAGTGTTGATTTTCATATTTACGGGCAGGAATGTTTTTTAGAGAATACTTACAAAAGGATAACAATGATGAAATATCCTTCGGATAACTTAAAACCCGTTAAATCCTGGAATATTTCAACCTATTATCCTTAAGGACGAAAACAAATATATGTTTGGCCTAATAATGTCCTTCCGCCATCTTAAAAACGATTACAATAACATGTTAAAACTTAAAAAGAACTACTCATCAGGAGCACTTTATTAAAAATTCTACACTAGAAGATCTCTAGGCCATCTTCGTTTCAGACGCCTGGGAGGATTATCAGGAATGGAGTGGGAAGCAAGTTGAGAAACTAACGGATTTGAGTGGTTATGGAGCTTACTAGGAAAGGATAGGTATCTGTTGTGGGCTAAATCAGCAACATATGGAAACAGATCTTTATGGATAAGTTAATTGGTGATAAAGTAAGGAGCATTTAGGATTTTTCGAAAGATTTTGGATTGTCAGGATTGAATTGGTTGGTTTAGTGGAGCCCCAAAGCTCAACTCCGTACTTCCAAATAGGTCTAATCACAGTCATGTATATGAGTCTTTTGTAATTAATTGGGAGCTTTGAATGTTTGTCTAGTAAATTTTGAAGTAGTCGTTAAATTTTAGGGGAAAAAATAGTATCCTTAAGCATAAAAACTAATTTTAAGTGGGGAAGGAGATATATTAAAGTAAAACCACCTCAAAAAATTCCTATAAAAAGGGAGAGCTTTGAAAAAAAAATCTACAATTGGGTTGAATCTTAGTTGATTATCTCGAGTACACAAAGGCTGACCCAGCGTGAGGATAGAAATGGGCCAAGCTGGCGGCTAGAATGTTTGCCCACCGCCCGGCCCTTCCCAACAACTCTTCCCTTCCCACTCTGATAAATAACTAACTCGATATATGCCTGTTTGTTTAGTTATCGGTTTCCTCTTGTTTTTAATAGTTGTTTCAGTTCTTGTCCCAATCGTTTCCGCTTCCTTAGAAACCGCATTGGTCTACATATTCTATCATAGAATGTATAAATCGTTCCTTCGATTAATCGTTTTTTAATTCCAATAAGAAGGTTTATTATAATTAGCTGTAATGTCTTCAGCTTCTTGTTTTTTAAGTTACTTGCTAAATTTATTTCTTTTTAAACAGGGAATTTTTAATCCCATTGAAATGATGATCTTTGAACTTATAGCCGTGTTAGGATTAACAAAGTTTTGTCTCATGAATATAAATTTCACCGGAATATGTCAAGGTCCTTTTTCCCTCTTAATGACATGAACATTTACTTGCAGTATTACATTAAATAATAATTATTATAATAATGGTTAGATCAATAGATTTTAAATTAAGGTCAGTATGATGTCATGATGAATAGTTAAATGTGAGAAATTGTCTGCAAGTTCCTAGAAAACAACATATATTTTTCCAGTTTTATTTATTTCTTCTTCTTTGAAAGGATTTTCTTCTCTATTCGAAGTTTCCTTCAAACAAACTCCTCCGTCAGACGGTTCCTCCACTCCTCCCTGTCCATCGTTTTTTCTTCCGTTAGTCCTCGGTCCGGCATACTTTCAGCGACAACTATTTTGGGGATTCTTTTACTATCCATTCTTTTAATATGGCCGAACCATCTCAGTGTCCTTCCCTCCATTTCCTCCAGCATATTCCTTTTAACTTCCAACTTTTCTTTTATGATCTCATTTAGGATGCGTTGAATCCTTGAGATTCTTGATAATCTCCTCCAAAAAAATTATCTTCACAGCCAGAAATTATTTGCCTTGCAATTTTCTAGAGGCCATGTTTCTGAGCTGGATAGCATTATGCTTTCTACTAGGGCCTTATATATTATTTTTTTTTTAACTTTGTACATATTTTGGCTCTCCAGAGAACTGAATTTAATATATATTAAAAATTGTGTTTATTTAATATTTTTATGTCAGAATGTTATTGCAACTAGTGAATCTTTTGAGATTGAAATGCGACTAAAGTAATTTAACAGTCGAGAGGCATGACGAAGAAAATAATAGAGATATGATTATTATAGATTTTTATAGATTTATCATTTTCACCGATTCATGTCCAATATTATAAATAACATGAATTTTGGGTGTATTATTCTTAGTAAAATGATGATTTAGGTGAGACATAGTTGTAAAGGTGAGACATAGTTGTAAAAAACATTATTTATCATATCTAGAATCCTATTTTGCGGAATTATGATTAAATGAGGCTCTACAAAACCATCCAATTCATCTCTTATCCAATCCTTACAATCCAAAATCCTTCGAAAAATCCTAAATGCTCCTTACTTCGTCATAAACAAACTTATCCAAAAATAACCTATTTAACTCATTTAGCCCAAATAAAATATCCTTTCATAGTAAACTCCATAACTATTTTAACCAACTAATATCTTAACTCGCTTTCATTATATTCCATGTAACCCTCCGAGGCGTATGAAAATTTAAAGAAGATCTAATATAGAACTTTTTTTTTAAGTGATACCAATGGATAGTTTAATTACAAGCAATAGACATGTCATTATGAACATTATCTCATCATAAATACCAATAAATAGCAAAAAAAAAGTTTCTTTTACTCAAGAAAAACGAAGACTCCAAACATATAACTAGCCCCTCGATAGTAGAACCATTATCAAGGAAAATTATCGATGTATTGCCGTATCGATGGTTGACAAGGGTAATTCCCCCCCTTTTCCCCTCCACCTAGGCTAGGCCGGGGCTATTACTCCTCATTTAGTGGTCGCTACCGTCACCTTTAGACCTCCCCCTCCCCCTCTCACCCCTCCTCATTCCCCACGCCCACCCAACATGCTTTCCCTTCTAGCCCCTTCCTCTATCAATGCCAATCCGTCATTTTAGCCATGGCCATATGATTCTTCACCATTTATGCACCACAATATCTCAGATTTTTTTATAAATATCTACAGCAAAATGCTATATGTCAGATTTCGTGGTTAAACATTAAATAATATATCTCAGTTAATACTGTGTGCTCCGAAAAAATATATATCATTATCATTATTATTATACAAGATGTTGACCTAAGATAGATCATGTGAAGCTCTTGTGGTTATTCTCTCCTTACGACGCGCCCAAATGATCCTCATTTTCTCTCTATGTTCTTTTTTCATATCTTCCGACCAAGTTGTTCCAGTCTATTTGATTCTGTTCTCTGGTGGTACTGGTTGTACTACGCATTCACCTTTCCTCCGTATGAATTTTTGTCTAGAGCTTCTTTTGGGTTTATTTTTGCATTTTTTAGGTCTTTCTTCACTATTGTGTTCCATGCAATTGTTTAGAGGTTTGCTGTTGTCTTCAGGACCTGATGATCAGTCTGTGTTCGGATAGTCAGCGTATGTGTCCATAGAATTTCAGTCTGCGTTTCCTAACCTCCGCTTTGTTGTTTGAAAACTTCTCTATGGTTTTGTTATGTTGGAGTCTGTAGCCATCTTCAGTCTTGATATATATTTTTTAAAATATTTTTATTGATATTTACAACATTATACAATTAATTATTTTAAATATGAAATACTTACGGCATTTAAAAGACAAAAAACTGTTCGTCGTTTCCGACTACTCCAACATTTACCAGACAAGCGTTCAAAGCTCCCAATAAATTACGAACTACTTATTTACATGACAGTGATTAGACCTATTGGAAACTTTTGGGCTCCACTAAACCTTCAATTCTTGTCGTATCCAATATCCTTCGCAAGATCCTCAATGCTCCTTATTATATATTTCACAAACAAACTTATCCATAAATATCTTAATGTTCCATACATTGCTGATTCGGCCCAAACCCTCTAATCTCTCAACCAATCCAGTAGCCTCGCACTCAATACCCGATAATCCTCCTAGGCTTCTGAAAAGGAAATGGCCAAGAGACCTTCTAATGTAGAACTTTTATTGAAGTGCTACTTGTGACTAGTCATTTACATATTATTGACATGTCATTGTCAATAATAATAACTTCCTCAAATTTACTTGTTTTATATAATGTAAACAGTTATATAAACTATAAGTTATTACTATAAGCTAATATAAGTGATATAAATATCAATAAATAGTTTTTAAAAAATAAATAAGTAATGTAAAATTATGATTAGGTTTATTTAAAAGTGTGAGGCATATATAAACAAAATCACCATCACCTTATTATTAATTAAACTGTATTAAAAAACAAAACTATAATAAATAAAATACGGATATAAAATGCAGATTTAAATACTGGTAAAAAATATGTCGCGCGAAAATATTAATTAAAGTCCCTTAGACACCCCCACACCCTCGCTCCAGCGAGAGCTGATAAGCAATCAGTGAGGTCAGATATGAAACTCTTTGCCTCACTAATTCATTGCGGTTATTAAATTATCTTGAGCTGACTATTAATCCAAGGCAGTTTAACTACCAATATATTTAAGTGGATAATAAAAACTTGCGGTAAGAGATAGGATACTGTTTAGTGGTAAACTTTAATAAAAAATATTTGTAAAAATTAATGAAAACTCATAAATATATGTTATGTTTCATATAATAACATTTATAAAACATATAAACCCATAAAATCAGATTCACTGATTTATGAGTAAAAATGAATGACGTGAGAGGCATGAGGGGTTCAGAAGGCTACGGTATTTGGGTTTTTCGAAAACTATTCCTGTTTTTGTTTTTTTATTATAATTTTGTTATTTTATGTTTTTTTAGTCCAAGAGGTCTCTCATTCTTCTTCTTTTCAGCGTTCTTTTGGGTGGTTTCTGATATTTTTGTTGTGGCCATATCGTTTATACAGGGTGACTAGAAAAAAGATGTGAAGCTGGTAGGAAGAGATTGTACAGGCTAATCTGAGTCGATTTCACTGTAGGAACTACTGTCCGAAAATTAGCCGTTTTCGAGTTTTACTAATTTTTAACAATCTATAAAATTAACGTCCTTCATACGTTAAATAAGTCATGAAACTTATAAATAAAACTTTTTTGGTTGGTGATAGCCTAACCAGCTCCGCATCTATTTTCTAGTCACCCTAGAAATTACATCTAGTAGTAGATGTATATGTAATTTTTCGTGGAATCGATTTTACAGGTTATATTTTGATTATCTGTTGGCATGCGAAGGTCAGTCAGTATATCAAGTTACGTTTTTTAGATACCTGGTTGTTTTAGATGTTAAGTTATAATGAAAATGAACTTTAAAGAATATGTGTTCTAAAAACTTTTTGAAAACTACTTATTGATATTAACAACTGTCTACAATATACTAGTAAATTTGAGAAAAAAATATTACAAAGACCTACCAATTACTTGTTAATAACTACACATTAGTAGCACTTAGATAAATGTTTTAAAGTAGAAGGTCTCTTAGCAATTTTCTTTTCAGGCGCCTCGAAGGGTTATCGAGAATCAAGTGTAGAACAAGTTAGGAGTCTACTGGATTTACTATGAAAGGATAGGTATCTGCTATGAGCCTAATCAGCAGCATATGGAACATTAAGATCTTTATGAATAAGTTTGTTTGTGACATTATAAGGGGCATGAAGGATTTTAAAGATACTAAGTTCAACTCCGTCCAAACGTCATTCTTCTGTAATTTATTTAAAGCTTTGAACATTTGTCTAGTAAATGTAAAGTAGTCTATGACGAGCAGTTTGTTGCTTTGGATTCCAAGTAAGTCGTATGTCCGGATGAAGACGCTCAAAGTTCAAAATACCTTTTATTTTATTTAGGATAGTTTATAAGGGACTCAAATAAACTATTTGTTTATACACAAAAAACTACTATTCCACTTTGAACTCGATCAACCGAGCCTTCTATATTACAGACTACTTCAACATTTACTAGACAAACGTTCAAAGCTCCAAATTAGTTACAAAAGACTTATTTAAATGACAGTGATTAGACCTATTTGGACGTACGGAGTTGAGCTTTGGGGCTCCACTAAACCATCCAATTCATCTCGTATCCAATCGATACAATCCAAAATCCTCAATGCTCCTTACTTTGCCACCAATAAACTTATCCATAAAGATCTTAATGTTCTATATGATGCTGATTTAGCCCAAACCAGATACCTATCCTTTCATAGTAAGCTTCATAACCACTTAAATCCGTTAGTTTCTCAACTTGCTTCCCACTCCATTCCTGATAATCCTCCGAGGCGTCTGAAACGAAGATGGCCTAGAGACCTTCTAGTGTAGAATTTTTATAGAAGTGCTACTGATGAGTAGTTCTTTTCCAGTTTTGACATGTTATGTATTGTAATCGTTATAAACACATTTACTTGATGTATATATCTGTACAGTTGTAAATTTCAATAAATTAATTTAAAATAAAATAAAAATTTATTTATTATAATTTTATTTCACAAAACATTCGATTGCTAGATAAGACATTAGGCTATCTTTATATTCTGGAGAAGGCACTTAATTGTCTAGAAAGCAGAGCAAATGCAACATCGTTCAATTTGAAGGTTTTTAGACAATGGAGAGATCGTGCAGCGTCCTATAGAATGTGTTTTTAACAAAAGATTTATTTTAAGCCATAAAATCTTTTGATTTATGCATTTAATAATGCTTCCTATGTATTCTAGTATTATATACATAATAAGTATTATTTTTTTTTTTAAATAAATGTTATAAATAGTTTTATTGTTCTTATGGATTTTCCTTACTTCATTTTTGAGGTCTCCATTAACCGAGAATTTGGTTATCCGTGGGTATCTCAATCCAAACCTCGTCGTTAATTCCAGACCCAAGTGTACTTTAATGTAAATCATTCTCAATTATTGAGTCATAAACTAAACTTGTGAATGACTTATTTGCGGATAATTATACGCACAAGAGGTTTCACTCAGTGACCTGCCTACTTAACCTTCCTTTCGGTTATAATTTTTTATGTACATAATTATTTTTGAGCTGTAATCATTCATATATCATAATAATTAAATTAATTACCCATAAAAAAATATATTGCTCTTCTAAATTAATATGAAGATTATTAATTATGAATTAGTACTCAAAAAGCTTGAGCATTTTATTTTCAGAGTACAAACCTTTTACATGAGGCATTGAAGAGCTAATCAGTTGAAACATTGGCTCAAAGAGTTCTCTATTCAAAGTGCTAAAGCTCGGGGGAGACCCCCGCTGGCCTGGTTACAAGCGTGGGAGCTGGCCTTGGTCTTAAGTTAAACATTGAGGACATAGATATGGTCGAACGCCGAAGGTCGAGAAAAGATGACCCGCGACCACCGCCATCATCGCGCGCTTCGTGAGGCAGTCAGTGAGGGATGATCTGGTGCAAAAAGAAAAATTAAGCGAGACTTCTCAACCAGAGATATAGGTTGGCAGGAAAATGATTCCCACCGGATATATCTCGCCGAAGAGATGACACCAGCGAACAGGCACCTATACTGGCTTGCACGGCAGAAGAGGTCCACCGGAAAAGTTAAATATGTTTGGTTTGCGGCTGGTAGAGTGCGCTGCCGGAAAGATGACGGCCATCCGGTGATCTTCATTGACCAGGCTCAAGACCTTGATGTTTTCGGATGACTAACAGGATTGCAAGTACCATCCAGTTTTTTCTCGCGGATACAGCATTCTCTCTGATCTTCATTTTTTTTCGGCTTTTGTATGTGGTATTAGTCTTTCAGCTTATTATATTTGACATTTACCACAATTTCCATATATCTTTCTTTTCATTTTTACTTTTCTTACTCTTATTTGTATTTTTATTTCATGGATTCATCTTTACTTTTTCCTACATCGCAATCGATTTATCTATTTTTTCAGAAAAAATCATTTTTTCTACCAGTTTATGTAAATTTTTGTCTACGTTTTAGTAATGATTTGACAAAACCATAATTTTTTCGTTAATTATTACATATCTAAATCTCTTATACAATGTAATATTCTTATTTTTCTTTTCTTGTCTCTGTGTTTCAAATTTCTTAATGATAGATGCATTTATGTTTTCCCGTTGTTCTTACTACCCTATTGGTTCTGTGATAATTATTGTTCCCATAAGTTCCAATTAAAAATTTCCATTATCTCTCAAAGTAACCTTGTCCTCTCTCTTTCCTATGTCTAATATACTACTGACCTGTCACGTTAACTCCCAATCCCTCCCAGCGCACTTCGATGAATTTCATGACTACTTTATCCATAACACCTATCATATCATTGCAGTTTCTGAGACTTGGTTGAAACCGTATATTCCCACCTCTTCCATATCTATTCCTGATTACACCCTTATTCGCCATGATCGGACGGACCGAACTGGTGGAGGTGTTTATTTATATGTTCGCAATAACCTAAGAGCAAAATTCTTCTAAAATCCAGTTCTCTTGATATTCCACACCTTGAATACATGTTCACTGAAATCTCTTCGGAATCATTTTCCCTCCTTTACCTTATAGTTACGATACCGCCCTCCTCAGGTCAAATTCGACCAATCATTCGAATCATCTCTTTTTACTTATGTACCTCTGTATAATAATGTCATCATTGCTGGTGACTTTAATACTAACCTCCTCTCAGATTCTTCTGATAAAATGTATCTTATGGACTTGGTGTATTCTCTACATCTTTTTGCAGTACCTTTCCAACCCACCCATCACACCCAGTTCACAGATACGTTATTGACCTTATGATTGTAGATTCTCAGAAAAACCTATTATCCTTCTCTCAAAATCCAGTACCTTTCCTTCATGCCACGATCTCATCCAAATCTCTATGACATATCTGTTCCTATCCTTATTCCTAAGAAAATATCTTGGAGAAATCTTGACCATATAACCCAGATAGAATAGAATCCTTACTTGACGCACTATCCCATTCCTTGGAATCCATATATTCTTCCCCCTCAATTGACGAAATGGTGGAATGCCTAACATCGAATCTTTATACTGTCCTTAATCATCTTGCCCCTCTCAAAACCTCAATTATCCGACGACTACCAGCTCCATGGATTAACCCTGACATTAGAAATCTGATGAAACGAAGAGATGCTGCCAGGAGACGTTTTAGGCGTACTAGACATTCAGATGATTATTCATCGTTTAAGCTTCTTAGAAACCTCACCCAGACCTCTTTACGCCGTGCTAAAGCACAGTATTTTCAAAATATCCAAGCGCCTGACCCTAAATCTAAATGGAAAATTTTGAGAAAATTTGCAGTACCCAGTTCAACGTCTGATAACAATTATCCATTCACTCCAGATGAACTTAATTCCTACTTTTCTGACCCCCACCCTAATGAACTCCCTGTAAACACCTTATCCTATTCTATTCCTCAAACCCCTTTTAATTCTAATAACTTTTATTTTCTTAATATTTCCCCTAATGACCCTAATTGATTCAGTTTTTAAATCTCGTACCAATGACCATGGTTTGGATCAAATACCTTTAAAAATAATCAAACTCTGCCTTCCTGTTATCTTACCTGCCCTGCTCCACATATATAATTTCTCCTTACAAAACTCTATTTTCCCTACAGCTTGGAAAAAAGTCCTTGTCCGTCCATTAAATAAAGTTCTTCTCCTTCCTCAGTTTCCCACTTTCGACCTATATCAATCCTATCAAATTTATCTAAACCATTAGAAAGATTAGCACATACCCAACTCACCTCCTTTCTTGACTATAAAACTCTCCTTAATCCTTTCCAATCAGGATTCCGATCCGGATACTCCCCGCAGTCTGCTTTGGTAAAAATTACTCAAGACCTTTACTACTCCTTAGACCAACAGAATATTACGATCCTGATCCTTTTTGATTTTTTCAAAGCTTTTGATTCTGTTGACCATACAATCCTCCTCTCCAAACTCCATAACCTCTCAATATCTAATAGTGCGTTAAGCTGGCTTCATTCTTTTTTATCCAACCGTTCCCAAACTGTGATTATACCTGGAAAACCTCACTCATCTTCACTACCACTCTCGCGAGGAGTACCCAGGATCTTCTCTTCACCTACCCTATTTTCTATTATATTAATGACTTGCCGAATCGCATCCACTACTCCCAATATCATCTTTATGCTGACGACTTGCAAATATATTTATCCTTTCATCCTTCAAATATGCTAGAGGCGACTTGTAAGCTACAGAAAGACATAGATACAAAGGCTCTCTCTGTCTTACGAGGCTTTGAGGTAGAGGTATTAAATAATCCAATCTACGTTCATCAAACTCTTAATATCATTTATTCAGCGCCCCTTGTGATTCAATAATACAACTTGAATTTCTTTTTATTGCATTAAGAATTGTGTCTCAAATTATTATTATTTTTTTTATCAATTTATTTATTGAAATTGATAAAAGTACAAAATAAAATATATGCAGTAACTGTGAGGTAAATTATTGTAATATCATACCAATGAGTTTAAAAAACAATAACTCATCGGTAGTATCAGTAATGTGTGATTCTCGATACTACCGAATACCAAGAAATCGATTCTTGATTCTTGAAAAAGCAAAACAAATCGATTAAATAAACAATAATCGTTCAAGAAATAAATTAGGAAACAGAATGTCGCATTTATTACCTATAGCATATGAGGAGTTATGTTTAAAAACTGAAACTTGTCCACTTCAGAAAATTGGTTATAAAAGAGAAAAAAAAAACCTACACCAGTCCTTCTGTTGTTTTATCCATGGAGTTATGTTATTTAAATCCTCGATAGATGTTTTTATTATATTTTTAGGCTTTAGCTAGACACCATTGGCAAACTTTAACAAAATATTTATTCAAAATGATTGTATGTCTTAATCAATGAAAAGTCTATGCTTTTTTATAATTTAATACCAGTGGATTTTGTAAAATAGCCTAACTCTTCTAGTACAGTATTAGCGTTTGATATTATATCTATATAAGAAGCGTTGCCTTTATTTATTATATTTTAAATTTTATTTATAAAATGATATCGTTCGGCAGAATATTCAATGCATGACATTATTATATGTTTCGGATCGTCCATAACTTCGCACAATTCACAATAATCCGTATATTTTCTTTTAATCTGATATAAGTATGTAGCAGAGATAGCATGATTAATTCTCATTCTACACATTGATCTTATCCATGCTCTGGGAGCATTGCTGTTACCAAACCATAGTTCCATTGAGACCATTGGGCAGTGAGATTTATTAAACAATCCCTTGTCTTATTTTACATAACTCTTCTGCAAATCCATCTTATTAGAAATTTTTAATTCATAAAAAATATCTGAAAATGAAATTCGGTATTTATCAATAACAGTAACAATATAATACTTTAATAAGTATTGATTGACACATTTTTTCAGCAACCAAATAACTATAATCAAAACATTTCAGGACAAATTTTGTAGAAGAAGATTTGGTCATATTAATATAATTTTGTGGCACAACTCTTAATTTATTTAGCTTAGTTCACAACCTGTTTCGGGACTTAATACCCATCTTCAAGTTTCTCATTTACTGTGATTTATACACATTGTCTTTCATCTAAAGTCCTTATACACTCTCAGTCCACTGAGTATAAATCAGAGTAAATGAGAAACCTGAGAGTGGAAATAAATTTCCAAAACATGGTGTGAAGTAAGCTAAATAAATTAGGAGTT
Source organism: Euschistus heros (assembly GCA_003667255.2). Lineage (NCBI taxonomy): Eukaryota > Metazoa > Arthropoda > Insecta > Hemiptera > Pentatomidae > Euschistus > Euschistus heros. The sequence goes on from RCWM02000166.1 coordinate 316,480, forward strand.
GTGCCACTAAATTATAATAATTTCAGTTCAAGTTAATGTTTTCTTTTGCAAAAGTTTCTAGCTTTGATGATTTTTCTAGTAGGAATAGGTTTTTCTTTCTTCTAGATAGCGCGCATATTTACTTTGTGTAACATTCTGCGATCGCTCAACTTGTTCCCTGGCTTGCCTGTGAGGTGCGTTAAAAACATTTCTGCTTTAGAAGCTGAAGACGCCTCACTAGATTTTTAATAGCGAATAACTGTTAGCGATTACTTCTCTATCAGATAATTTTTAAGTTAGACCACCAACAATATTTGGTATAGGACATTTTCATTTCGATTTTATTCTCTAAATCGTTGATTGACTTATGTTTAATATATCTTGTTAATTTACCATTTTATACATCCTAGGAATTCTGGAGATATCTCTAAAGCTTAAACGCTACTATCGAAAAAATCCTACAAGAGGAAATTACTGAATTTATTTTGAATATGAGAAACCATTGTGAATTTTTTTTTTTTATGTACCAGACAATTGCTCAAAATAAGCAGTGCACTAAATTATTTCTGTTTACTAAATAAACAGACAAATATATGGTTTTATATTTTTTTAGAGTTCTGGACATTAATTTAATATTTAATAGTGAGTTGTCAATTCAAAACGAAAAACGTATATATAATATAAATATTTGCACGTATTTTAGTTTTTCACCTTTGTATAAAAACAAATATGTATAATTTGAAATGGTTGGTTGATAGATAATAAAAAAATTTTGCCGATCATGAACACCATTTCCTGTGAGGTTCAGCTGTATGAAGTCGTCTTCTACTTTGATAATCCATTTGGACTTATTTTTGCTAGTATTTGAAATGTCGAAGATTCTTCTTGATATACTCAGATACAAAATATATATCATATATCAGCAATACTATTTCGTAAATCAAAATCATCTGATACATTTGAAGTAAATTTTAACTACTTTGATTTGTATTAACCCATTATATCTAAACCACCCAAATAAGTTGAAATAAAATGCTTCCGCAATAATATTCTAAGAAAAAAACAATTGACATATCTATTAAGTTATAAAGAGAGGCTGCTAAATGACTAGGTAGTAAATAAAACATTAAATGGGCCCACATAATAAAACTTGTGAAAAATAAAAACAGGTGAGAAAGTTTATTTGTTACGAGATTTACAATTTTTTTTTTTTTTTTTTTTTTTTTTTTTTTAATATTACTTTTGATGGATTATAAAGTTTGTTTTATTAACCTTACAACATAAAACTAAGCTTTTATATAAAAAATATATCTAGTTTTACCTTTATTCGAACTTTGCAATTACTCTTGTTTTACTGAACCAATTTTTTTTTTCTTTAGGTACATATTTTGTTTTTTTGTTATGTCGTACCCTAAAATATTGTAGATGACCTATTTTTTTTTTCTTTTACAATTTTCTTATTTGGTCTATTAATGACATTTTATATGTATTATTATATTAAATATATGACAATATATGCTAGACGCCATAGCTCCGAGAGTTAGGCACCTGACTGTCAGATTTCCAGGCCCGGGTTTGAGTCCGGCTTAAAGGCTCTATACAGTCGTTTTTAATTTTACCTTCAATAAGGGAAAAACCTGGTAGTTCTGCGTTATTTTAGCCAAAACTCCTTTCACAACCGTCAGCTAATAACAGTACATCCTTTCCTGCATACGAATTATTTTATATTTATTTTGCCTATCATATTATATTACCTTACAATGTTTATATAGTTTTAATTGTTCATTTATTTTTAATTGTTTATCTCCAACTTATATATACGCAGCTTCGAGTATATTTTCTTTTTTATGTTTGTATACATACAATTCTTAAAACAGAATTATTGATTATTTTTTATGTATTTAAGTTGCTTCGATAAAATTTATTAGTGTATCTCCCTGAATTAAAATATCCAGACAACAGTAACATGTTATTTTGCCTTTTTATCTTACGTAGACGACAATTATTCTCAGAGTTAAGTTTATTTTTCATTTCATTTATTTTTTATTTATTCTTCATTGGTCGTATTGGTGCACAGGTTTTATATATATATATATATATAAATTGTTTGTCTGTATGTCTCTTATGCCTTCCTAAACCGTTTATCTGGTTGCAGTGAAATTTTTTGAAACACCCACGAAAGTTTTTAAGTTATCTATATCACGAAATTTATTGACTGTTAAGCGGTACGAAGTTCAGTGGGTCAGATTAAATATATATAATTCAATCTAAGTATAAAAAGGTTTTTATCATTCACCAGAATTTATCAAATTTAACTGCAATTTTCATGATTACAGAGTAAAACAGAAAAAATACAGCTTTTACTTTTACTTCTGATTGTATCTCACAGAGTAAGATCCCTGTGACACAAGAACAAAAGTTAAAGCAGTATTTTTGTAGATATCGTGGAAGCATTTGGCAAGATGAGAAAAACTCTTTGACAGACTTTCCTGGATCTGATAGAGCTCTGACCTTTTCTTCTATTCCCAGCCTTAGAGGAAAAAGTGATTCCTGGGACTCGTATCCAACACGAAAGGTGCAAACGATTTTATGTTAACACGTGACTGCTGTCTTCCCTCTCAACAGATTTCTCACTACACGTCGCCTTCCCACGCACCTCGCCAGGGCGTTACACCACCTGGTGGAATCTCGCCTCTACAAAATACTACATTTCTGCTTCCAAAATATGTAAGAAGTTTAAAGCTCGAATGGAATAGGTTTTTTTTAATTAACAAATAAAAAAGACATTGGTGTAACCTTGCGTGTTTTGATAATAACGAGTATAAAAACATTCAACGTTTCATCTTAAAATGTTCGTTGTTTTCGATCACTTCATTATTTATTAAACCAACGTTCAAAGCTTCCTATTAATAACAAAAGACTGTTGAGACCAACATGTGTTCTACCTGTTTGTTTTTTATGTACATGGGGTTATTATTTAGGTTCAAACAAGAAAATATAATTGATGTACCCCTTCTACATTACAATTAATTACAAGGATTTAATTAGCTTTTTTTTGCCTATTGTATATATTTTCTATTAAACAATAAGCAACAGCTGTTAATAATGAAAACAAAGTCGAACAGTCATATGTTTTTTTTAGAAGACACGCTTTAGTTTTGTTACTAGACGCCATGACGAATGGCTAATTGGTATTTGTTGTAACCATACTCATTAAAAGGGGGATTAATATTTAATATTACTACTAATATTACATACTATTACTATTACTATTACTATTTTTTGCAAGTTTTATCTCACTAAGAAATCCTGAATACCCAACCTGGACTGAGGTTTATTACCGGTCAACAAACGGCTCAGGTATATTATTCATTCGCTTGTGTCACCATTGCAGTCTTAGACATCATTGTATTTTGTCAAGATTATAAAGTAAAGTTTAAGGTTTATATGTTTAATAATTACTTTGAGTATAATTAATCCTTTAATAATTTCTGTTCGTTTTGTTCATATTCTTATTTAATTTTGTACTAAAGACTAAAACGACAAGAAACTGCTCGTTGTTACAGACTACTTCAACATTTACTAGACAAACGTTCAAAGCTCCCAAGACTTATATACATAACTGTGATTAGACCTATTTGGACGTACGGAGTTGAACTTTGGGCCTCCTTTAAACCATCCAATTCATTTCGTATTCAATCATTACAATCCAAAATCCTTCGAAAAATCCTCAATGCTCCTTACTTTGTCACCAATAAACTTATCCATAAAGATCTTAATGTTCCATATGATGCTGATTTAGCCCAAACCAGATACCTATCCTTTCATAGTAAGCTCCATAACCACTCAAATCCGTTAGTTTCTCAACTTGCTTCCCACTCCATTCCTGATAATCCTCCGAGGCGTCTGAAACGAAGATGGCCTAGAGACCTTCTAGTGTAGAATTTTTAATTCTATGGATGAGTAGTTCTTTTCAAGTTTTGACATGTTACTGTAATCGCTATCAATGCATTTACTTGATGTATACATTTTGCGCAGTTGTAAATTTCAAAAAATTGGTATAAAAAAAAAAATTGTGAACAATTGTTCACCTTTTTTTTGTAAAATTATACGTATTGTATATTTGCCTAAATTAATCTCGTCAAATGTTACAATTTTTTTTTTAAATACGTGTCCGAGATAATATCTTAATTGCGAGAGAAATAGGCCGTAACAAACTCATTTAGTGGACAGTGATTAAAACTATTTGGACATACTTAGTTGAGCTTTAGGTCTCCAATAAACCTTCCAATTCATCTCTTGCCTAGCCCTTGAAATCCAAAATACTTTGAAATATCCTCAATACTACTTATTTTTTCACAAATGAACTTATCCACAAAGTACTTAATGTTCCATATGTTGCTGATTTAGCCCAAACCAGATACCTATCCTTTCATAGAAACCATTTTAATCCACTAGTCTCTCAATTTTCTTCCCGTTCTATTCTCGATAATCCACCGAGGCGTCTGAAAAGAAGATGGCCGAGAGACCTAGTTATATAGACATTTTTTTTTTTTATTGAAGTGCTACTAGTGAGTGTTTCTTCACATGTTACTGACAAGTCATTGTAATGATTTCCTTAAATTTACTTATTGTATATATGTATAGAGTTGTAAATATCAATAAATAGTTGTATTTTTTTTAAATAAAGTTTAAATCAAGATAAATTTTATGGGATAGTATAAAGCTGACTGGATCTAGGTCAATGCCTGACCGATATAGAGAAGATGCTGAAGGCAGAGCATTAGGAAGGTCAACACGGTTGATAGCTTTCTGGAGGCCGGTTCTCTGCCGCCATTCCTGTCTGCCACGAGTAGAAATCAAATAAGCTCTATCACAATCCAAAGTAAAAAAAGTAATTTTTTTTTGCTATATCTCCATGCACTCATAAATTCAAATTCAGTATTTCACAATCATATATTACGAGAAACATCGTAACATATTACGAAAAAGATTGGATCTTGTTATATTCTGTCTATGGTCAGATTACAAAGGTCTGCAAAAATATTTTTTTTGGCAGTTGCATGAGATATTTTAACTGATTTATATGTTTTAAAATGTGCTGATTTCAGAAGTGGTGTTAATTTTTTTCTATCACATACCACGGACATACTGGTGAAAGAGCTCCCCCTGTTCTTCACTGTAAGCTCCCAGGTTTTCAGGAAAATAGTCTTTGTGGGAGTGTACTTGAACCTCATCTTGCAGCCTCTAGCTTCGTATGCTGCTAGTATCCGTTGATGAATGGTTTTGTAGCCAGGATCGTTAGTCACTAGAGGACTAATTATAATTATAGCTTATTATAAGTATAAATAATTAAAATAATTATAATAAAGAAATACAAACAATATACACTATAGCTAACAATAACGGATACAGTAAAACCACAATCGATAATATTTTAAGAAAACAAATACATAAAAAAACTATGAATTATATATATAAAAAACAACCGCAGAGGATAAAGCTACCCCTAAAAAATATATTTTGGTACCATACTACGGCCCAATATCCACTAAAGTCAGGAAAGAATTAAAAAAATTAGGTTCAAACCCTGCATTTAAAATAGACAAACCTTTGTCATCATACTTCCCTTCACCGAAAGACAAAATATAATATACGAATTAAAATGTAATGACTATGAAGCAAAATACACGGGAAAAACTGGACGGTCGGTAAATCAAAGAGTAAAATAACATATAAGAGCATACACTAATGAGACCCAAAACTCCAATTTCGCTATCCATCTAAATGAAAATAACCACAAATTTAATAAAGACCCGGGAATAAAAATATTACATCAAGTAGAAAATAGCATAAAATTAAATACTTTTGAATCACTAGAAATAATAAAATCGTTTAAAGCCGATCCAGATTTTTGTTTAAATGATCAGATTAACATATCCAATAGCCCCATTTTAAATTTGTTTCCTATAGGAACGGAAAAATCCAATGAGTCATAAGTGAAACCCCATTGTAAATCAAAAATTTAGCCTACCTGCTTCCTCCTTTTACTTCTCACGAATTCAGTGAGAAGACCATTTCTGTTTTTGTTACCTCGAAGGTGGATGCTCATGTTTGATTTCTTGTCTTACCTTTTTTAAAACTTTAGTATATATAATCCATCTAACATAGTACAGATGTGTTGAAAAACATTTTGTATGTTTTAGAACTGAAGATGAATGTTTAGCATTCGAAACTAGTTTTCTAATAAAATAATCTCAATAGAAGTGGCAATTAATTCACTAATCCTAATATGATCCTTAGTATTTCCCAAAACCTTTCGCACTACATCCTTGAACGATAACCAAGCTTCTTTTTCCTTCTCATTCATACTTTCCACAAAGAGGGTGTCGGTTAAAAGTTATCTTATGTTGGTGCCAGTGAAAACTCCTTTCAACTTTGCTTCTGACACCTTCGGGAATTTTGTACATAAATATTTAAAGCAGTCCCTATCCTTTTTTAACAATTTTACAAATTGTTTCATCAACCCCAATTTGATATAGAGAGCGGGCAACAAAACCTTTTCTGGTGGTGCCAAAATAGTATTGATAACATTTTTCTCTCCAGGTTTTAAAGTTTCTTGGGGTGGCCAATCACTTTTAGTCCAGTGCTGTTCTCTGGCTCTACTATCCCACAAACACAAGAAGCATGGGAATTTAGTATAGCCTGCCTGCTGACCCAAAATCATCGTGAGTAACATACATATAAATAATAAACATAATACTATAAAACACATAAAAACTTATGTGATAGAATGTTTTGAATATTTTTCCTGTTTTTGGGAGGTCAAGCTCTATAAGAAAATGTTAAAAAATCCTATGCAGTTTTTAGTCGCAGACCTGTGTTGTCCATTGGTAATATATTATTAATTTTTAATAATTGACCTTGATGTTCCGAACGTCCAAACCAGATACCTATCCTTTCATAGGAAACTCCATAATCATCTTGTATCATCTTGTATTGAAATAACCTTTCAAATTTTCATGTGTTTCTTTATATCATTTGAAAATATAAACTATATAACTTTGATAAATTTAATTTATTATCTTCTGAACCTTGGCAGTTGATATAAATTATCAGTAAGAAAAAGGAGTTAAATAGAAAAGATATACCGATCAGGTAGACAGAAAGCATTAGAACGGGAACAGGTAACAAAACACCATTACCATTATTTTTTGTTGACCTTGAGCCGACTCCTGGAGTGGAAAAAAATCTTCGAGGTTAAGAGGCTCTACTACACAAATGTTGTAGTAGAGAAACCTTATCCAAAAAGAGACATTGTTCAATGCCACAATTGCCAATCCTACGGACACACTAAGCGCTACTGCCATCATATCCCAAGATGTGTGAGGTGTGGCGATTCACACAAAGCCGAAGACTGTAACAAGTCGCGTGATAGTCCAGCTGTATGCGCTCTATGCCACAAGGGCCATCCGGCAAACTATAAAGGTTGTGAAACTTACAAAAAGCTGAAGGCACGATTTCAACCAGCCCAAACCAGCAACGAAGAAACAAGGCCAAGAAGACAGCCCTCTAGACTGGTAAATGAAACCATCTCCTATGCTAATATGATGGGTGGCAGGGAGCTAGCCCTACTGAAACAGGGGCCATGCCACAGCCCCAGCCTCATAAAATATATCTTGAATCACAATATCCTTCCCTTAACCAAATCCCTCAGACTCAAACCCAGCTCCCACAAAATCCCATAATCCAACCCAATAAAAATAACATACCTACAATTCCTCATATTCCGCCTCCTCCTAATGCCACTGATATCTCTTCTATCCTTAACTCTTTCCTCTCGGAATTTCGATCCATGATTACACCTCTTATATCACTCCTTACAAATGCATTATCCCACATTATCATCCCAGCCCAAAGAAATCCCTAAATGAAACCTTCCCTATCCATTCTCCTCTGGAATGCGAATGGTATTCGGAATCATACTGACGAGTTGACAGCACTACTACACGACAGTAACATTGATATAGCCCTGATTACTGAAACTCGACTAACTAGTAACAGAACACTCAATATAGCACAATACGAAACCCATCGGACGGATCACCCGGACGGGAAAGCTCATGGTGGCACTGCCGTCATCATCCATCATTCCCTCTCTCATTACTTACTACCTTTACCGAATCATAGCTTCCTACAAACAACTGCAGTTGTTATCAAAACCTTCCCTTTCCCTCTTACAATAGCTGCAGCTTATTGTCCTCCTGGAAAAACAGTCTCCCTCACCCAATTCAGTTCCCTCCTTGATTCACTTGGAAACCACTTCCTTCTAGGTGCAGACCTTAACGCCAAAAACACCAACAGTGGGGTGCCAGAATCACCAACTCCCGTGGCCGAACTCTACTGTCGGCACTTAATTCCAACCATTGCCACTACATTTCTCCCTGCTCTCCTACCTACTGGCCGACAGATCCCACTCGTAATCCTGACCTCCTTGATTTCTTCATCCACACAGGCCTAGGCACAATTAATCATTCCATTAAACGCCTAGACAACCTCTCCTCTGATCACAGTCCTCTAATCCTAACCCTATCCTTAGCACCGATCCCCAAACTTCCTCCCCCATCATTTATTAGAGGCCCAATTAACTGGAACCTCTTCCGTCAAGAACTAGATGATTCGATTGACCTCAGAGTATCCCTGAAAACACCCCAAGAACTTGATGAAGCAGCCAACTCCTTTACTAATTCAATTCAACAAGCAGCTTGGAATGCATCTTTTCCTCAACCTTCCTATATCAACCGTATAAAAAATCCTTTGCCACAAGAACTAATAGACCTTATCCAAACTAAACGTCATTATAGATCCCTATGGCAAAGATCCAGGCATCCTGACGATCGGAGATTATATAATCACTATACCAAAATAGTTAAAAAGAAATTGTCCTCCTTTAGATCCCAATCTTACAACTCCTATCTTTCCTCTCTCTCTACCTCTGACAACTCCCTCTGGAACTTAACCAAAAAAATCCTTAAATACCAGCATATATCCCAACCTCTCCGACGCGAAGATGGATCCTGGGCTGCCTCAGATGAGAACAGAGCAGAAGAATTTGCCAAGCACCTTTCCAGCACATTTATTCCCCATCCCGAACTAATCCCCTCCCACACTGCAAAAGTTCACCAATTCCTTGATTCACCGATTCCCCTCTCCTTACCTCCTAAAGCAGTTAACCCCTCTGAGGTCAAATTCCTCCTAAAAAAGTTGAAGAACCGCAAATCACCTGGATATGACCTGCTCACCACCCAGATCCTCCGACAACTCCCACAAAAAGCCATCATCTTCCTAACTTACATCTACAATTGTATCCTTCGCACGACCCACTTTCCTCTGATATGGAAACACTCCATCATCATTCTTTTTCTAAAACCTGGCAAACCTCCCAACAAAACCTCATCTTATAGACCTATAAGTCTCCTTCCTATCCTTTCAAAAATCTTTGAAAAAATCCTCCTAAAACGTATCCTACCTATACTTGAATCCCAAAGCATCCCTTCCCACAAATTTGGATTCCGGACTGGTCACTTCACTGTTCAACAAGGCCTTCGTGTGGTTGATCACATATCATCTGCCCTTGAAAACAAGCAGTATAGCTCTGGTGCATTTCTGGATGTAGCGCAAGCTTTCGACCGGGTGTGGCACCAGGGCTTGCTCTTCAAGCTCAAGACCCACTTACCCCAATCCCTATACCTAGTCCTACGATCCTATCTCTCAAATCGTTCCTTTCGAGTCCGCTGTGGCTCAGAGTTCTCCAACTGTTATCCTATCGATGCCGGAGTACCACAAGGTAGCGTCCTAGGTCCCGTCCTCTATAATCTCTTCACTGCTGATATACCAACCAATCCTAATACCTTTTTAGCTACATTTGCAGATGATACTGCTATCCTATCATCCCATTCAGATCCCAAACTTGCTTCCCTTAACCTCAAAAGACATCTTCTACAGATCGAAGCTTGGTGCAATCAGTGGAGAATAAAAGTTAATGAAGCCAAATGCAGTCATATAACATTTACACTTCGCCGCAAATCCTGTCCTCCCATCCACTTCAATAATATCCCTATTCCTATATCCGACACAGTACGTTACCTTGGCTTTCATCTTGACAAAAGACTGACCTGGAACCCTCATACTAGACTCAAAAGACAAGAACTAAACAGGAGATTCAGCCAACTCTACAGACTACTAGGCAGGAATTCTCATCTTTCAATTGATAACAAACTCCTCATATACAAAACAATCTTAAAACCAATGTGGACCTACGGACTTGAACTGTGGGGGACAGCAAGACAATCCAATATCAAACGCATTCAATCCTTCCAATCCAAAGTCCTCCGAACAATTGTCAATGCACCATATTATGTCACCAATAAAACCCTACATAACGACCTAAAAATCCCATTTGTCCTTGACCTCATTCCTTCAAAATTCTTTAAATTTCATCAAAATCTATCGAATCATCCTAATCCTCTGGCTCAATCCTTGTCCAGCTCTAACCATCCCTATAACCCCCCCAGAAGATTGAAACGGCAATGGCCCCGAGACCTTTTGTAATATAATGTTATTTTGGAGTCCTGGTAATGACCAGCTTCTCCTCTCAAGTTCTGAGCATATGTGGCTAAACGCATCTGGATATTACCATTGATGCAGCTGAGAGAGCAGTGCTGGGATCTCTTAAGGTCTGGCCTTGACTCCCAATAAGTGGGGGTATAGGCTCGATTCGGGGTTCCCCAGACTAAGTGTGTCTGTATTGTATATATAGTAAGAATTTAACTTAATTTCTTTTTTTTTCATTTTAAATGTTGTCACTTAATTTTTATTATTTCATTTTTATCTTCTATTATCATTAATTTTGTGTGTATGTGTACTTGTATATATTGTATGAATGAATACATCTTTAGCACTGTCACCTATTGCCCTTCATCGAGACAGATTGTACATATGTTTCAAAATAATAAAATAAAGAACGCCTCTATGCTAGATTAGTAGGCCAAGAACCAAATAAATAGATGCAATGAAATAGTAGAATTTCGAAAGCATAATACTGAAATAAATTACATATTAAATTGTTTTCAATAAATATAAAATAAATTTTATAAAAATTTATGATAGAATAGAATTAAATATATTTTTAAAAACATTGTTCAGAATGAATAGTAAAAACCTATTCGCTTTTAGCACCTCAACAACAGCTCTGTTAGAAGATCTCAAGGCTTTCTTCTTATCAGTTTCAAAAAGTACTTTTAAAATCACTTGGGAAGTAAGGCTGAAAAAGCTGTAGGATTTGTCTGAGTTTAGAGTTTGAAATGGAAAAAATATTCAGCCTAAATTAAGGAGCTTACTATGAAAGGATAGGTATCTGGTTTGGGCTAAATCAGCAACATATGGAACATTAAGTTCTTTATGGATAAGTTTATTGATGACAAAGTAAGGAGCATTGAGGATTTTACGAAGGATTTTGGATTGTAAGGATTGAATAAGAGATGAAGTGGATGGTTTAGTGGAGCCCCAAAGCTCAACTCCATACGTCCAAATAGGTCTAATCACAGTCATGTATATGAGTCTTTTGTAATTAATTGGGAGCTTTGAACGTTTGTCTAGTAAATGTTGAAGTAGTCTGAAACGACGGGCAGTTTGTTGTCGTTTTAGTCTTGTAGATGAAAACTTAAAAATCAAATCTGTTTTACAGGAAAATAAATGGAACATTTTAGAAAGACACTGTAGGATATAACGCCGTAAACTTGCCACGAATATAATATTTAAAATTGTTTAGTATTGAGTTTAAACCAAAAAAAAAAAAAATGTTACATTAAGAATTGGCTGTTACATTATGTTCAGGTCAGAGAATAGAATTACTTTAATTCTAATCGATTTATTAATAGCACTGCACATTAACAATATATTTCCTTTAAAAGTTTTCATTTTCAATCAAGAAAACAGTTTAAGTCTTAAGTACTTAATTTTTTAGAAAATAGTTTAATAGATAATGATCAGTTATAGTTCTCAACATATTTTAGGAAAAATAATAACTTATCCTGTGATAAAATGTGGACAGTTTTATTATAAATTATATGGCTGAAAGAAAGGATTCTTTTTTACTTTAGCACTTGTGACATTATTGGCTTTGATTATTCTACAACTGGAAATTCATTCGTTAAAGGAAACCTAGGTTACTCACTATTGAATATTGATCATTCTTTATCAAATGAAAATTATATTTTACACTACAGAATAGTATAATAACAACTTATTTATAAATACGTCATAAGTGCTCCTCATAATTTAACAGTAAAATAAAAATCAACGGTTTTATTTTCTAATGAATGTTTTACTTAATATTCATCTTACAGCTAGACAGAACAGGAGCGAGATACGGTCGACATGACAAGGCCGGATATTTGACTGCAAATGGTAGCGCAACTTTCTATTGGACTGTCAGCCGAGACGTGTCCTTAATTGTTGATGTTATCGTTGTTGAGGGGGGGGGAGGAGGGGGAGGGAGAGGGAGGAGAGGTGGGAGGGAGTCCAAGTCCTTAATAACCACTTCTTCAGTTCACGAGTTGGCCTAATATAGCGTTTTAGGACAAGTTAATTTTTTATTCAAAGATAATCAATATTGATTTTAAACTGTTACTGACAATATTTTCACTTGAGGTACGCATGATGGTATAGAAGGATCAATACAATTAGGATCGATGAATTAATCGCCACTTCTATTGAGATTATTTTATTAGATAACTAGTTTCGGATGCTAAAAATTCATCTTCAGTTCTAAAACATACAAATTTTTTTTCAACACATCTGTACTATGGTACATGGATTATATATACTAAAGTTTTTAAAAAAGGTAAGACAAGAAATCAAACATGAGCACTCACCTTCGAGGTAACAAAAACAGAAATGGACTTCTCACTGGATTCATGAGAGGGGTCAGGTAGGTTAAAGTATGCTCTTATATGTTCTTTTACTCCTTGATTCACCGATCGTCCAGTTTTTATCATGTATTTTGCTTCACAGTCATTACATTTTAATTCGTATACGCCGCTTTTTTGGAAAGGGTCTATTTTGTCTTTCGGTGAAGGGAAGTATGATGACAATGGTTTATCTATTTTAAATGCAGGGTTTAAACCTAGTTTTTTTAATTCTATCCCGACTTTAGTAGATATAGGGCCGTAGTATGGTATTAAAATATATTTTTTAGGGGTAGCTTTATCCTCTGGAGGTGTTATGTATATATTATTCATAGTTTTTTTTATGTATTTGTTTTCTTAAAATAACTATAATTTGTAGCTTTCTAATTGAGACGTGCTGAATCTCTTGCATAAAAAAGAAAGTTGAACAAAAAAAAATAATCGCTCAGTCAGATGTTTCGAATTGAGGTACTGCTATTAAAAAGACAAATTGTTATTCTCTTTTAGGTGATAATAAATATTTTATAAAAATTTTATAAACGGGTCTCGATGGCCGAGCGAGTTATAGTGAGGATCTCAGAGCAGCCGGTTACATGGGTTCAATTCCTACCTGGACTGGTTGAAATTTATATCGTAGTGTACCCACGGAGTGAATCTTGACCCACTCTACCTAAAATAGGTTAGGTTACAGGAACCTGTAAGATAACCCCTCCGTACTTTCCTATATACATAAGGAAGTTGACTCAAACAATCAACAATTTTATTAGCACTAATGTATGCAAGCCCTATATTTAGTTTCATGTCAAAAACTAACTATAGAAAATTGTAAATATTCCAAAACTAATGTCTAAGAATTACTGGTAAATATGAATACTTTACAAAAATTAAATAGATACATAAAGAATTATGTATACCTTATATTAATGTACGTTACTTGCCGATATTCTGAGCTTGGGTGGCTATTTCCTAAATTCCGACGGTAATACTTTCTGGGTACTTTCCTATTCCAATCTCTAAATACCTAAAACCCTTCCTATATTCTTGATTTATTAACTCTGGGTTCTTCTATCCACCTCCTAAACACTAGATCCCAACCTTTTAACCTGTATATCCCCTCACAAAAACCGCTTCCTTTGACAAATCCTTCATCATTCGTGCTGCCTCCTTCTGGAATTCCCTACCCAATTCTATTCGTAAAGCAGCTTCCAAAACCTCCTTTAAAAATAATTTATTTCTGTACCTTTTTACTGAATGAATACTTAGAATTACTTTTTTTTTTTTTCCCCTCTTTCTTTCTTTTATTGTTCATATATATACGGATAATTGTTATTTCTTATATTTATTTTTTTTTATTTAATTTTATTTTTTTTTCCTCTAAAAAATGTATGCTGTAATTACTGAAGCATCTAATTTGTAAATAATATGCCAGATAATTGTACTTTTAACTGTGCATTATTTTTATTCTTAGGAGACAGTTATAAAGTTTATTTTTTCATTTCATTAATGAATTCATTGAGAAAATATGTAAACAATTGTTCATTAAGTGTAAAAATAATAAAAACCCACTTAAAAATATTGGTAACTATAATAAAAATAGTACAAAACGGAATGTAAATAAGAGAACCAGACATTTATAAATGTAATATACCAATCTATTATATTTATTGTTATTCTAAATATACTTATGTATGTATATGTATATATATTTGCATATGTGTGAGCGTATGTATTTAGATGTATGTGTATGTAAGTATGTATGAGTATGTATGAATTTATATAAAAATATTTAGATATTTAACAATGTATAGTTACATTTTTGTTTATTTTATTACTAGGATGTTATATATTTTTTCTTTTTATTCTTTGAAAGTTTTTTTTCTTTGTATATTTTTCTTTCATTATAAATTATGATCATATCGGCATATATTTAAGTTGTTTAATAGTATTTTATTTAAGTTTGAGACTGGTTTATTTTTCGGTACAGCATTTAAAATTATGAATGGTAAAATTATGTAAGAAATTCAGGAAACCATTAAAAAATTAACACCGATGTATCTGCCTGTAATGGACATGAAGTGCTCGGCATTGAAACTTCATTTCATTTATATACTCAACCAAAACCAGTTATATTCAAATACGTATAAACCAGTAAACAATATAAATACTTATAAAAGAATTCGATAAGTGATTAAACACTTATCAACAACATCTTATCAACCATAAAAGGAATGAGATTAAAATGGTTATGAGAATGCCTTCTTGGATATTATCAAAGATGTTTTTAGGTGCGAAGGGAAGAAGAACAGGGAATGAAAGAAGAGCTAAAATGGAACATTGAAATAGGATGTTAAAAAATATTAAAGTCATAGAAAACCACACAAATTTAAAATTCCTTAAAAAAAATTAGTATTAATATAATATTTATTTAAAAAGTAAGCAGCATTTGAAAATATACACTGAAAATATACTATCCCTCTTCCTGTAAGGCTATTTTGTAGCCATAATAGGAGTATTTATGAATACTTGATAAATTTGCTTAGGGCAGGTCTGATGTAGGCCGGCGCTGTGGGCAAACTAAGCCCGCACCACAGCCCAGCCATGCGGAAGGTTTTAGTATCTACGCCCCTTGGCTGAATAACCAATGAAAGCCTGTTTACATTAAAACCGCTTTCTAATTATAACTTCTTATATTTTGAAATTGTGCATATAATAAATAATTCATATATATAATATAAAACCCATATAATTATATAATTATAAAAGTATATAATTTTTTTTTTTTTATGTAATAGGTTTTCTAAATAACCGGTAGGCTATTTAGCTGACATTTGGACTTAAAAATCACATTATCAGGCAAATATAAACATGTAAAGTTTATAAATGAATAAAAAATATCTAGGAATTTTTAAAAACACAAAGTTTCAGGAGTTTTTAGTTTTATGCCATATCGCCTTGAAATAGTTTGTTAGATATAATTTTGGTCAAAGTTTTAGCCTAAGCCTGTCATTTTTTCAAACTCTGGAATCAACAATAATTATTTCCTACAAAAATACATTCATAATAATAATAATAACATATTATAAATTCAATATCACAGTTTCTTACCTTTCTTAAATTGCCGGTCTGAAATACTATTGTTATTTCTAAAAAAAATTATTGTATAATATATATATATATATATATATATATATATATATATATATATATATATATATATATATATATATATATATTTTGTTTTTAGCACTTCAAAAAAGCTAAGTGTTTATTGATTCATTAATTTAACATTAATTAATTTAAAGTCCAACGATTAGGATTGATCGTTCTATACCATCATGCTTACCTCAACTGATAAGTCCAACGATATATCTGTCCACTTAGAGAATAACTGGTTAAGTCAAATTTTGACCAAAATGAGTTAATGACCAAAAAGAATGCTGGTGGTTTTTCTTCACGGTGAATAAGTGTTTATGTAGCTTTATTAATTTTAAAAAATAGTTTTTAAATATGAACATCTTACTTAAACACTTTTTCACCATGAAGAAAAACATTCACGATTCGTTTAGGTCACTAACTAATTTTGGTCAAAATTCGGCTTAACCACTTATTCAGTGGAATAACAAATATGCTGTACCAGTATATGTATAATGTTATCAGACATATAAGCAGAATACATTAAAAAAATAATTTTTAGAGAAAAAAACAATACCGACTTCAAGATTAAACCTACTTACACGAACTTAACTAAACAATAAAAAAGTAATATTTAATTGCTTCAAAACAAAAACTGTTAAATGAAAATCAATGAAATTATCGATACTTATATACCTATTCACAATTTATGATCAGTTATTTTTGGAGTCAGTGCCAGCCAAGAATGGCAGTTTGATCCTGCCTCTGCAATACACTTTCGAATGGCCCGAGACAGCGGTGTGGCGGTGATGAAACAGTGGGAGGATCTTTACAATTACCATTTCTTTTCAAATTCTGTTAGTTTTGGTTGGCATAATTTCATTGATTTTCATTTAACGGTTTTTGTTTTGAAGCAATTAAAATATTACTTTTTTTATTGTTTAGTTAAGTTCGTGTAAGTAGGTTTAATCTTGAAGTCGGTTTTTTTTTTTTTTCTCTAAAAATTATTTTTATTTTTCACTTTTTAGTGGTGAGTGTATTTTTGTTTATATAGTCAATTCTCGATCTTCAAGCTACCCTGAAAAATAGTTCGAGTGACTGAAGTCTTTGTATCGAGGTTATCATTCCACTTACCTTCATGTAATTGGGAAAATTGAACACAAAATGGGAGTTGAAATCATTACGTATATTTTTCATTAATGGGTATGTGTATGTTGTTTGTACATACATCTAAAATCATTGGTAAAGAAAATTAAACAATACCAATTTATCACATAACTTTCAACTGAATTGAGCTTTTTTCTGAGGGTTCCTAAAAGGAGACAACGCCTTCCACCAGTGGCGATATTTCTTTATTCTTTAGGACGGAGGTTTAGTTACCATGGAGATTTTAAATAATCATAATCATAAATATGTTTAAAATGTAAGGTTATATAACAGTGATTTTTATTAACTGGTTTTTTGATTTTTCTTAAAAAGTGCTGCGTTGATTTCAAAAAATTTTTTTATGGAACTACCTCTGAAGTATGCCCTACCGGTCTATAAAAGAATCATCAAAATTGATTCAGAATTGACGGAGTAATCACGTAACATACACATAAAAAAAATTTAAAAAATACAGACAAGTTGAGAACCTCCTCTTCTTTGAAGTCGGTTGAAAACTCGAAAACACCTTTGTATGGTGATACCTGATTCTTATGATTTATAGTAATCACGTATTTTTATTGTATTTATCAATCATGTTTATATTGTATGAATATGATCAAGTATATTATTCCTCATGTCCAAAGGTGGAAGAGTACTTTATAGTTGAAAAAATATGATATATTTAGGTCACTTTTTTTTTAATACTTTTGTTATACAATAGGCCTGCTCCAAATAATATTTAGTATAAATAATTAAATAAATTCCTTGTAAAAAATTCATTCTAGATGAAGCTAAAAGTATTTAGTAATTTTATCAGGAAAAAATTAAATTAGCTTAACTGATTTAATAAAGCTTGTTAATTTATGTCCGGGGTTCGCCGATCGATCAGCATCATTGTTGTGTCGCGTTATTTATTAGCTCTCATCATTTTTATCGAAAAGGTCTACAACATCATTAATCATATTATTTTTTTTTTATTCTAAAGAAAACTGATAATTAACTGAAAACTGAAAATCTGCATACTTTCCAATTTTTACCTATAGTATTCCTGTTAATCACGATAAAAATAGCAAATAAATTACTATTTCTTCGATTTTATGCTATATTTTTATATTTAAATTATTTTTTGTACAAATAACATTTTTGAACTTTAGTTATATACTTTTGTTTAGTAAATAAACGATAATAAAAAATAAACAATTACCAGATGGTATTATGAATATTATGAATATTATGATTTTTTTTTTTAAAGAGCAAACCATGTTAGACCCCTCTGGCATTGATTTATTTTCTCTCATAATCTTCCTTTCTATTCCTGAAAATACAAATAGGAGCACTTCTATATTCAGAAATATAAGATAAACTTTTCCAGTTAAGACATTCATTACCCCTAATTAGTAATGTTATAATGGTAGTATGCATATCTCGTTAATTATTTAATATATTGACATTGTGTATAGATATAGGCAGGGCGTTTCAGTAAAAAACAATATATATACATGATGGCTGGATGAGTTGTGGTGAGGGTCTCAGCGCGCACCGTACGGAAGGTTGTGAGTTCGAATCCCACCTGGGCGGGTTTAATTTTATTTCGTGGTGGGCCCACAAAATGAATCTGGACCTTCCCACCCTGGTTAGAATAGGTTGGTAACCTGTAGGATAATCCGTCTTTCCTGATCTAGTTGGAATACATAAGGACGTTGAGCTTAGATAAGCAAACATGTGAGATCTTCGGTTCTGGTAAGTCAAAGCTAACATATAAAATAACTGGATAACAAGAATAAAAATATTATCGGTATAAGAGGACTAGTATGTTTGTTTAAAGAAAAGTAAAAGTTTTGCTGTTACATATTTAGGTTCTGTTGTACAAATAGTACGTGCAAAAGATTGCGTTTCGCGTTATTTTAAATTGACCATGTTTTGGATGGTTATAAGATCTTTTGAGTTAAAGATTGTAATTTATAGATGTGGTGCTTGGGGAAATTCCAATGTTTTGCTCAGTAAGTCCAAAAATCCTTATCAGTTATGAGTTGTTAATATTATTGAGTCAGTGGCGATTGATTATCAGTGTTGAAACTATAAATGCACAATAAAACAAACATTTATATGCCTCATCGTAAACAAAATAAAATATTTATTTTACATAAATTGGATACATTGTAATAACAACTGAAGGGTGAAAGTAGATAGTAAAATCAAAAAACGAGCTATGATATACTGATTTAAGTAATTAGAAGTACTAATATGACTCTTGAAATGTAAAATATTCTGTAACAGATTATTAAATCATGACCTAAAATAAAATTCTCATCTTAATATTAGAAGAGAATGTGTTGTTGGAGAGGGTTTAACCTTAAAAATAACATCAAAATGTCTTTCAGGCAAACCAACCACTGCCTTCCCCCAGACCACTTATTAACCATGCTATTCATGAATATTTGATAAACTGGCATTAAGTGAGGCGGATGTTGGCAGGCGCGGTGTGTATATCTAACCCGCAATACTGCCCGGTCGTGCAGTTCTGGTCAGTCAGTATCTACACTCCAGAAGGGGAAATAACTAAGAAATATGGTGTACTTTGCCAGTTCTGTTGAGAGTAAACATTTTAGTACCATCGAATCCATTAAAAATATAAGGTTATATAATCCATTTCAATATATCCTATTATTTATTTTTTTTTTTTTTTTTTTTTTTTTTTTTTTTTTTTTTTTTTTTTTTATTTTTTTTTTTTTTTTTTTTTTTTTTTTTTCTCGGAACGGCCTTAAAGACCACGCGAACATCATGATTACGAGTTCCTTCATTTATTTCTCCTTCTCATCCAGTACTCCCTCATCATTTTCGAATGTCTTTGCTTCCTTTCCTCCGTCCAGGCAGTTCCCCTCACCGATCTCCTTCCGCCCACAAGAACTGTAGTTTCCTGTAATTTCTTTCTATAGCTTTCACTGTCCAAACAATCCCGATCCGCTATTCCCAACCTCTTCATTTCTTCTGTCACCTGCTTGATGTACGCTGGAGCACTTTTATACCCTCTTATTTATTTTTAATAACTTTTATTTTATATATATATTTTTTATTCTTCCTTTATTTTTATACGTATATGTACCTATTTTATTTAATAGTATTGTTATTCCTATAACAATCAAATGAGCAATAATAAACATTATCAAAATAACAATAATTAACTGTCGACTTGACTCCACACTGCCTCATTATTATAAGACAGTCTTTTGTTAGAAGCATTCAATTATTATTTTCCTGAACAAAAGCCTAATTACATTCTAATATTATTTATTGAATAGCTAGGGATTTGTTTTTCTTACTTGTATTTTTTTATAAATATATTGGCTGTTTATTTTGAAATTGGTACAAGTATATTTAATCATCCCGAAGCTCTGTTTGTTTTTTTAAAGCAGAACTGGACATCCAAGTACAACTGGATCACACTCTATATTATAGCCGCAAAACATTATTCTTTTAATTTTAACGTCAGATAAAGACGTTTACACATTACAAATATTAAAATATTGTATTAAAGTTGTTTATAATTAAAATATATTAAACAAAAAAAATTATATTATAGCTGAGATAAATAATTTAAAAAAAAAATATGAAAACTAATTATCTTCCTTTGCTACGTAATTCAACTCAACACTCTTACAAAATAATTAAACCTTTGGCTAGAAACATTCCAGCGCCTTCTAGACTGTTCAAGAAGAGACTCACTGTTTCTAAACAACCTAGGAACGGCTCCTATGGAATGTTCTCGTCGACTTCCTTAAGCTTTCTCTACTTCCGTTAAGTTATAATTCATTATTTAAATCGTTTTAAATAATAGTTTTCTAATTATAAAGACAAATTTATTGGTAAGATATAATATGATAATAAAACATATACTGCAATTCATCGTTAATAACTTATACATTTAGAAAAACAATAAACAAACAAAATGGTATACAATTCTAAAAATAATTAAAGTGCACAATAAAAGGTACAATTGTCTGGCAGAGATTAGTTACAAATCAGCACATGAGAATTACAAATTAAATTAAATTGGGAGACCCACGAAACGAATTTTGGTCTTCCAACCCTGGTTAGAATATGTTGGTAACTTGTACGAAAACCCGTCCTTCCTGCTCTAGTTGGAGTACATAAGGACGTTAAGCCAAATTAAACAAACAAAAAAAGATATACGAACGAGATATAGGGGTTCCTGTTAAATGAAAAAGTAAAAATAAAAATTTTAACATAAATTGCTCAAAATTGTGTTTTGTAACATAACCTTTTCCTCAACCAAACCCTTCAATTTATTATGAAAAATATGAATGAAACCTTTTGACAACTGAAGTAAATAACTAGTTAAACTAAATATTAAAATATATTATCATTTAATTTGCAATTAAAAAAAATTGATTTAAAAATTTTTGCCTTTGCCTTTTTAATCTCTGTACTTCTATACTCTTTTTAAATATTGCATGACACGATATCCCATTTAACAGGTGATCTAGGAATCTCCTAATGTATTTTTCATTAAAGTGCTACTAATCGTATATATATATATATATATATATATATATATATATATATATATATATATATATATATATATATATGTCTAAAAATGCTCTTAAAAATAAAGGATACCATTGACATTACGACTAGTCTACTTTTACACGAAGCTTTTACACCAATATGGGTTGCCGGGAATATTATCTCATTTTGGACAAAAACGGACTCGTCTAGTTTTTCCCAAATGGTACAGAATAATATTACGTACTCCATTACAGCCTGATTCAGTATCAGTTTAAAAGGTTAACATATCAGTTTAAGAGTTAGAAAGCTTTTGGCCAAGATGGGTAACCACATGAGCATTTGAAGGTAGCTATAACACTCTTAGCCGGGGAACTCTCTAGCAATACTCACTCTCAGTACTCAATACTCATGGCTATCAATGCCTTTACCCATCCCATCCAAGTGGAAGCCTATTCGGATTTGTCTACATAGCTACTGCACTAAAGCACTTACAATTAACTCTCCCGATTGTGTACAATAGGATTAAACTGTTAAAAATATATTGAAAATTCATATAGTAACAAATATTTTGTACAACGGTTCATACAGGTTAAAGATCTGTCAGGATTAAAGAGAAAAACTGCTGAAGGACATCCTAGGCCACTCTCCTTCCCGACACAGTAATTTTCGTCCTTAAGGATACTATTTTGAGATCTTCCAGGATTTAAGGATTTTAAAAGGTCGCAAGATAGAGCACCATTTTGACCTTTCTTAAAATTTATTAGAAATTTTTGTTTTTTAAAAAGGACATCCCCATTTAATCCTTTAAATTTTTGTCGTTTCGGTTCCTGTCTATCGTATTCGTCGGGTGGTTGCAGATAGTCTCGCGACCCTATCAATCCTTCCCGTTGAGAGTTTTTATCCTTGGTCACTCTTCTTCCTGACAAATTAGTTTTTGTCCTTAGGGATACTAATTGAGATCTGCCTGAATTTAACAACTTTAAACGGTCACAGGTTCCACCATTGTTGTCCTTTAAGAGGTTCGGTGGGGATTCGTGGCGGAATAGAAATGGCTCCTAATATATATATATATATATATATATATATATATATATATATATATATATATATATATATATATATATATTTTTTTTTTTTTTTTTTAAATTTATTTATTGATTTTTTTTTCGGTTGGCTGTACAGACCTTGTAGATCTTTTGCCGCCTTAACCAGCCTGCTCCACAGCTGCTTATCATGGGCCATCACTTCCAGTTTGTTGTATGTTCTTCTGGTATCCTCGTTATAAAAAGCCGGCATCCGCTTTTTACCACAGATTAATGAGGCTAATTGAAGGTTTCGTAATGGGCTGGATATTACAGGATAGGGCTATTCTTAGCCCTATGCCTAACCCCAAACTGGAGGACCAGGAGCTGTCCAAACACAGGGGTCGCTCACCTCCCTGGGACTTCCAGGGTAAGGACAGTGTACTGCGCTCATGTGGGAATAGAACCTACGCCGTATTAGCCTTATTATCTGAACTCTGTAGTCTTACCTTGAGGGAAATCACCCATTCAAGTTCTGACCACGCTTGTCAGTGCTTAATTTTAAATTTCTGCGACACATGTCTTAGTCCACTCGGCTAACCCGAAAAATTAAAATTTTTATTTTAGTGGTGTCCAAGTCTTTTTAAAGTTGTTTTCTTCAAAACGAAGAAGGCATTTTTTTTTTTTTTTTTTTTTTTTTTTTAATAAAATATTGATATTCATGAGTTCTAACGGTGACTTCTAAACAGGTCTAATATTATTTTACAAGAGGAGGGGACGACAAGTAATGAGAAGTGTTAGAACGGAGCCATTCGGTTGCCTGCGACCTTTTGTTGGAATCCTCATTAACCCAGGACATCTCCCCTTTCACAATTTTTAATGAACTCTCCGCTGGGAATATTAAACCGCTCTAAAAAGTTCTCCTCTTTCATGTAGAAAATCAGCTGCGTAATACAACTCACTTGATGGCTCTAACCTTACTTACTCATTTCACTACCCATCCCTTCAAAGACAGAATAAAATGTTAACTTAGTTCTGAAATAAAAAGATATAGAAATTCTTTTTCAGACGATTTGTAGGTTTTCAAGGGTGCCGAATTCGAATTTTGGTTTCCTTGCCACGAAAAACTGTAGAATATTTAAGAAATATATATACATACTCGAAGATGTTCTTATTAATTTTATACCCTACTTTTATGGCTTGCTTTATAAAATGCTTTTTTCTTTTTTTTTATTACTTAATTTTTTTTAAACTTTTATTTTGGTTAATATTACAAATACATAAGTAATAGTATTATTAAGCACACTTTAATTATTTTTTTCTTACAAGAAATAATATAAAGTTATATAAATTATATAATGGGTGTTGCAATTCTTATAAACACTTAGTTTATAAACGCCCAGCCATGTAAAAAAAAAAAAAAACAGTGACCTCAAAATTGTTGGAAATTAAATCTACTTTATTATTTTTTTTTTATAGAGTTTTTACTTTTGGAAACAAAATACTTAATTTTTTTTTTTCCATTTTCTTAGAAATTCTACAGTTTTGCGTGGCAAGGGAACCAAAAGAATAGCCCTATCCTGTAATATCCAGCCCATTACGAAACCTTCAATTAGCCTCATTAATCTGTGGTAAAAAGCGGATGCCGGCTTTTTATAACGAAGATACCAGAAGAACATACAACAAACTGGAAGCGATGGCCCAAGATAAGCAGCTGTGGAGCAGGCTGGTTAAGGCGGCAAAAGATCTACAAGGTCTGTACAGCCAACCGAAAAAAAAATCAATAAATAAATTTTTTAAAAAAAAATATATATATATATATATATATATATATATATATATATATATATATATATATATATACATATATATATATTAGGAGCCATTTCTATTCCGCCCCGAATCCCCACCGAACCTCTTAAAGGACAACAATGGTGGAACCTGTGACCGTTTAAAGTTGTTAAATTCAGGCAGATCTCAAATTAGTATCCCTAAGGACAAAAACTAATTTGTCAGGAAGAAGAGTGACCAAGGATAAAAACTCTCAACGGGAAGGGATTGATAGGGTCGCGAGACTATCTGCAACCACCCGACGAATACGATAGACAGGAACCGAAACGACAAAAATTAAAGGATTAAATGGGGATGTCCTTTTTAAAAAACAAAAATTTCTAATAAATTTTAAGAAAGGTCAAAATGGTGCTCTATCTTGCGACCTTTTAAAATCCTTAAATCCTGGAAGATCTCAAAATAGTATCCTTAAGGACGAAAATTACTGTGTCGGGAAGGAGAGTGGCCTAGGATGTCCTTCAGCAGTTTTTCTCTTTAATCCTGACAGATCTTTAACCTGTATGAACCGTTGTACAAAATATTTGTTACTATATGAATTACAATATATTTTTAACAGTTTAATCCTATTGTACACAATCGGGAGAGTTAATTGTAAGTGCTTTAGTGCAGTAGCTATGTAGACAAATCCGAATAGGCTTCCACTTGGATGGGATGGGTAAAGGCATTGATAGCCATGAGTATTGAGTACTGAGAGTGAGTATTGCTAGAGAGTTCCCCGGCTAAGAGTGTTATAGCTACCTTCAAATGCTCATGTGGTTACCCATCTTGGCCAAAAGCTTTCTAACTCTTAAACTGATATGTTAACCTTTTAAACTGATACTGAATCAGGCTGTAATGGAGTACGTAATATTATTCTGTACCATTTGGGAAAAACTAGACGAGTCCGTTTTTGTCCAAAATGAGATAATATTCCCGGCAACCCATATTGGTGTAAAAGCTTCGTGTAAAAGTAGACTAGTCGTAATGTCAATGGTATCCTTTATTTTTAAGAGCATTTTTAGACATATATATATATATATATATATATACGATTAGTAGCACTTTAATGAAAAATACATTAGGAGATTCCTAGATCACCTGTTAAATGGGATATCGTGTCATGCAATATTTAAAAAGAGTATAGAAGTACAGAGATTAAAAAGGCAAAGGCAAAAATTTTTAAATCAATTTTTTTTAATTGCAAATTAAATGATAATATATTTTAATATTTAGTTTAACTAGTTATTTACTTCAGTTGTCAAAAGGTTTCATTCATATTTTTCATAATAAATTGAAGGGTTTGGTTGAGGAAAAGGTTATGTTACAAAACACAATTTTGAGTAATTTATGTTAAAATTTTTATTTTTACTTTTTCATTTAACAGGAACCCCTATATCTCGTTCTTGTATATCTTTTTTTGTTTGTTTAATTTGGCTTAACGTCCTTATGTACTCCAACTAGAGCAGGAAGGACGGGTTATCGCACAAGTTACCAACATATTCTAACCAGGGTTGGAAGACCAAAATTCGTTTCGTGGGTCTCCCAATTTAATTTAATTTGTAATTCTCATGTGCTGATTTGTAACTAATCTCTGCCAGACAATTGTACCTTTTATTGTGCACTTTAATTATTTTTAGGGGACAGTCTGCCTCAGAACAAAGTTTATTTTTTATTTGGTTTCAATTCAAATAAATTTTTACCCGCCCATGGGGATTCGAACCCACTACGTTTAGTACCGAGCACGCTGAGGCCCTCGCTCCAACTCACTCAGCCATCGAGTCCCCCGTATATCTTTTTCTAATTGTTTTGAAATATCTATACTTTGCTACCTAACATTTCTGCACATAAATTCTTCATCCAATGAACTAGACTGTATTTTTTTTTTTAATGTGACATAACCCCTTCATCCACCAAACTATTAAATTATAACTTATTATTAGGTAAAATTTTGACAATTTGTTGGAAGAAGTATTTACTTAAACCTGATCAATAAATTGGCCGATACGAGGGTAATTTCATAGCTCATGCCTCCTCGAGAAAAATTTCTTTATAAAAGCGCTGAGATTCAGCATTAAAGTTTAATCCAGCGCATGACGACTATTCAAGTAAATATTATCCGACACAGCCGACTGGATCGTTAAATTAACCCTTGTATAACCTAGATCGAGGAAGCCGAGGCAATAAAAACAGCTATAAAGCTCCACTCTCGAGCTGTTAGACTTTATACTGCCTCTGATCGTAAAATGATATTATCAATCAGGGCTTCGATTAAGGGCTAGCTGTCCTATTATTTTTATTGGAAATAGCTTCATTTTATACATAAATATATACATACAGGCACAAATATAAGTGTCTGTGTTTGTCCATACTCGTATATGCATTAGGCGTTATAAAAACTATATGTTACTAGTTATTGACGAAGTTTATGAATCAAGCTGTAGCTAGTTTGAAAATATTAATATTGCAACCGTTGGAAATAAAATTAGAAGTGTATCCTTGGCACTTGTGAATAATGTGTTGAGTACTAAAATCGTTTTATAGGAAAAACTTAATAGAAAGTTTTGAATTTTTTCCACAATGATTCACAAAGGATTCTTCAGGGCCTTAATGAACAAAATACCACCGAACCACACTTGTGAGATGATGAACGATGACTGATCATTTTGTTCATTGTAGCCCTGAAGAAGACCTGGCAGGTCGAAACGTTGGCACGTATTAAAGAATTTCTTCTTAGACGTGGCGTTTCTCTTTGAATGCATCCCTATCGTTTTTTTATTTTATTTTGTTTTTTTTTAACCTTTTAGTGAGTAATTATTACAATATGCCACAAATGTTGGTAATAAGTAATATAGATGGCATATGGTTACATTCACACGTTATGTACAGTGAGAAAAGAAAAAAAAAAGAAATAAAAAAAAGAGAGAGAGAAAAGAAAATAACTATGCTATACAAAAACAATAAAAAATATACAATATTGATATAGGTCATAATAAAAATATAAAAATTAGAAGATATGTATTTATAAAATAAAATAGTAAAATTAAAAAAAAAAAAGTAAAATTAAATAGTAAAATTAAAAAAAAAAAGTAAAATAAAATAGAAAAGAAATAAATAATTGTAATAATAAAATAAAAGTTAAAAATACAATCATACTCTGAGACACGAATAAAAAAAATAAATAAAACAGGGTATTTGATGTTATCGATAATCCAAAATTCACAAAAGTGCACTCAACTCTCTGTTTACAAGGGGCTACAGATATATTGACTATGAAACTAAATCTATCTAACTTTTGGAAATTCAAAAAGAACACCATCGTCATTAGATATACTTGATAACAGCAAGTATATAAGTAGTGACAGGGATATAATCCTCTAATCAGAGATGGCCAACAATACAGTTGGTTGGCAATTGTTGCGTGACAAGTCTCACTCAAGAGTAGTCCCGTTTTAATCACAACAATAATTACCAGCAATTAGCGACTAATTATTCAAATCAGACACAACTAGAGCAAAAAAATAACAAACTAACACAATACAATCACACATATAAAGTAAAAGGTTCTATCCCTATATCCATCTAAATAAATTAAAAATTTCAATATAAGAAGAAAACAGACAGGGATTCAGCAAGGGGAAAGAAAAAACGCGTCCACGTTTCGACCTGCCTCTCGTTTTTTCTTCCGGGCTAAAATTGAAAAAAATTGACAGATAAACTAGATCATAAATATATATCTAGATCTAATAAATAATGAAGTATGGCGTAGGTATTGTTGCAGAATATGATGATTGTGTTATAATGCTTATTGAAATAAAAATGCCTTTTACGCCATTTTCTTTTTCACCTATTAGATTCACTCGTTGCCTAATTTTAATTGACAGGTGTGAATAAAGATATAAAGTATGTATGTATGTATATGTATATATGTATGTATGTATATGTATGTATGTATATACAGTATTGTATATATATATATATATATATATATATATATATATATATATATATTGTTGTGTGTGTATATATATATATATATATATATATATATATATATATATATATATATATATATATATATATAAAACAATAAAAAAAAATTAAAAAATTGTATTTTAATTTATTGTATTGTATTTTTGTATTTTCTATCTATGGAATCTGTGTCATACTTTATTTTATTATTAGCTCTTTTGGTATCCACTTGTATTTAGTTTATCTGTCAGTTTTGGTATGGATATTTCTTTTGGCTAGGGGTCTTACTTTTTTGGAGAAACGTTTTGTTCACCTCCAAAGATGTAACATTTTGACTCACTCTAACTCTGTTGGTGTTGCTCAAATCGAAAATTAGAAAAGAAAAAAAATTATCAGCGAAAAATATCCTTATCAGAAATTTAATGGAGAATATTTTTGTTACTAAAACCCACCGTTTAGGAGGTGTACTCGTTTAATGAAAAAAGTCATGTTTAAAACCAACACTTTCTCCCAACTATGTTTATTTCGAAATACCATTAATTGTTAATTTAATTTAATTATTAATTTAAGTGGAGGCGCGGTAGCAAAGTGGGTAAGGCGCTTGGCAACCATGCTCCCGGGCCCGAGTTCGAGTCCGACTGAAGGCAGAAAATTTATTTCTGTTATTTCAGTCTCGAGGTCGAGACACCCTCCTGGGGCACACCCAGCCTCAAGTGGCCATCCTTAATTGGGAAAAACCTGACGGTTGAGCAAGGATTCTGGCCAAAACTCGTCAACCGTTGGCTCAGAAACAGTAAATCCTTACCTCAGTACTGAACCCAAGACCCTTCATGGATGTAAAAGGGTACAGGTTTTTTTTAATTTTTTTCTTTTAATTAATTTTAGTGATTTTATGCTCTTGAATGTAAGTTGGGTAAAGTAGTAGATTATAAATAGAGATATCCATGGTCTATTTATAGATCACATATATATATGCATACAAAATCTATATTCCATTCTATTCTATTGTTTTTCGCAGTCAGGGAGAAATACGGAATGCATTGTTTGTTTGTTTTTTGTTATAATTTGATCTAATATAGTTTTTTTCTTAATTTTAGCAATGAAGAAGACCAGAATTGAAGTTCGAAACGTTGGCACTCCATCAAAAGTTATTTAACTTGGTCATGTTGTTTCTTTCTCCTGGTTCCATCCCAGGACATCTTGTTTTTATATGTCTTAATAGTCGATTATTCTGTTCTCATTAAAATTTTCAATACTTAATTACTGCTAAAAGTAATATATGAATAATATATAAACAATAAGGCATAATTAATTTACTTTCAGTATCCTTTGCAAGTATAATAATAGAGCTAAAGAGCTGAGAATAGACTCGATAGGGGGCGCTGAGGAGGTGAGTGGGCCTAATGTCCATTGGCGGCCATCATGCTAAGGAGGTTAGTTCCCTTAACAGGGTTAATTGCCTCGCAGGATATAATCGATTCTACCTCCTCCCCTCCCCCCTCACCTCTATCTATTTATCTATTTTTACATACCCGCCCCTCTCTCAAATTATTAAAATCGATTAATATATCAGAATAATATTTTTTATTCTTTCTCAGACATATATCATGTACAACTAACAAAGAACAAGCAATCGCTGTTTCAATTGATCAATGCTTTCAAACCTTTGTTTTGTTTTAATGAAAAAAAAATCTTTATTCTGGGACATATGTCACCCTTAGAATAATATCAAGTTACTAATCATGATATTACTGTCTGGCTTTGACAGTTTCTTATTTTATAATATTAGCTATTTATTTATAGAAATTTACAACTGATGACAAAATAAAATAAAAATCAATTTTAATTAATTTTAATGATACTCACCCAAACAATTAATTACTGTAGATTTCTTTTTCTTCATAATTAGCATACCTAAATTATTTGGCCCCACGACCTTTAAGAGAAGAATAAATGAAAGTTAATTAATTATTTTTTAAATTATTTATAATTTGTGTGGCAAGAAAGTCATGTCTGGCATCCCTGTAGATTAATGCGGATCAGGACTCGACAGAGAGCCGTGTCATAGCAAAGGGAATAACATCAAAGGATACTTTAGAACAAGAAGTCTAAGAATCTTTAAAAGAGTTTATAGAAGAGGATTTCTTGATGGAATGTAATGAATTCCAAAATGAGGATACCAATATGATAAAAGATTTTTCGAAGAAGCAGTTTTGTAAAAAAAAGTATACGAATCGGTAGACTGATTCCTTGAATTTAATAGGTGGAAATAGGAACGTAAAAAAATAAATCATGAATGTAGGTTTTTGGGTTTGGGAAAAATTTGCAAGGAAGTATTTCCGTCGAAAATCGGAGCGAAAATGAATTTTATGAAGCAATTCATTAGTCTCTTTAGTCTCATCTCGAGGTCACCAGGCAGTCCTTCAAATAATTAACATCCGTAGTCAATGTCGGGTATGTTAAGAGAAGATAAAAGGATTGGCGGCTACGTCTTAGAAATGGATCTTTGAATCTTATTGTTGATTTTCTAGCGACTTGTATAATATAGTCATTCCAGGACAGATATATATATATATATATATATATATATATATATATATATATATATATATATATATATATATATATATATATATATACAGGATGAGTACCTCTTAGTGTAAAAAAAAAAAATTGGTGGAACTAGATCAAAAATGTAGTAAAATGCCGCAGACCTCATCTTTCAATTCCAATCCGTTGCAGATATACGATAGATCAAAGACTTTTTTGAGAAAACCCCGTTTATTGCCATAAAAGGTGTAATATCTCCACTCTGTTTAAATATTTTTCAAATTTTGACCACATTTTTGGATTTAGCATTAAATTTTCTATAAGAACAAATTACAAGTAACCTTGAATTTTACAAACTTGTGAACTAAAGGGCAGCTTGATTTTCACCTTATTTAGGGAAGTTGAATGTCTTATATTACTCGTACTTAGACGCTCACCGTTTTTCGAAAAAAAAAAACTATCCACAAAACTTCAAATCTCACAAAAACTTGCAAATTTGATCATCTTTCCAATGATATGTAGAAAGTAATGATTTTTTTTTTCTCGACTTCAAGGAGAAATTCACTTTTAAAAACCGAAAAACACAGTGTTCTCATTTGGAATACAAATCAGTTACTTGTGTAAATAAGACTTTATAATAGATAACCCCTTAATGAAAATGTGCATTTGTATGTATCGCTGTCGAATATTCTTAGGTTTTAAATGCACATTTCTATTAAAGGATTACTATAATGGAGATATTACACCTTTTAAGACAAAAAACGTGGTTTCTTTGGATGAATGAATGAAAAATAATCTTTATTCTGGGACACCTTGTCCCCTAAGAATAACACAAAAGAATAATAAAAAGGTATTATTGTCTGGCTGCGTACATATCAGGCAGCAGCTTATATAGAGTGTAAATTATACTACAAGTCTTTGGATTTACATAAGAAAAACAAAATAACTAAGTAACAAAATTAAAATAAAATAAAAAGAAATATTCTAACACTAAAATATTATTACATCATTTCGGAAGATTGATAATTGAGGAGGTAGGTGAATAAATTACGTTTAAAGGAAGTGAGAGAAGGAGCATTGCGGATCGAAATGGGTATGGAATTCCAGAATAAAGCTGCACGATTAGTAAAGGATTTTTCAAAGGAAGCAGTTCGATGAGAAGGGATATACAAATCTATAGGCTGAGATCTGGTGTTCAAAAGATGAATGGAAGAACGAACGGCAAGGATGTCGTAAATGTACGAAGGTTTTTTTGGACTTTAAGGATTGGAATAGAAAGGAACCAAGGAAGTATTGTCGCCGAAAACTTGGATAAAGCCACCTCAACTCGGTATACCAGCAAGTGATGTGAGAACGCCTATTACGCCTATATCCCCCAATTTGACTATGGTTGCGTGATATATGGTGGGCGCTGGACGGTTCTTGAGGACAGATTAAAATGAATTCGATCATGAATTACTTCAGTAGGTTTGTCTTCGGAACCTCGAGACGTTCCCATGTTTCGCATCTCTACACTTAGTTAAATTGGCTTTTCCCCTCCTTCCGCAGAAAATACTACCTAGGCACCTACCTATTCCAAGTTATCAACACCCATTACCCTCCCTTTATTCACAGTAACCTGAAATTCAAGTCTGCTATCATACAAGATCTCGTTTTTTCCGATCCCTATACACCATTCCACAGAAGTACTGCATTCCAACGTCCCTTCCTTGGCCGATCCTCTATTCTTTGGAATTCCCTCCCCCACCTGTATCCGCACTGCTTCTTCCCTTGAAACATTTATAACACTATTCTTTCACCATCTTCTTTCCCTCCAACCCAGGGTTGTGGCGAGGGTCTCACCTGGGCGGGTTAAAATTTATTTCGTGAATCTTGACCTTCTCACCCAGGCCAGTATAGGACTTTAATAGAAGTCTTGTGCTCAAAAAAAAAAATTATAAGAATGTATGTACTATGTATGTAATCGTCTAATTTAATTACTAAGACCGTCAGACATAAAACATTAGCATAAATTATGATAATGTTTTAATTTCTTGTAATGATAATTTTTGATTTTCTATCTTTTATTTTTCTTTAAGTTCCTCTTTGGTTTTTTTCTCTTCTGCAATTTTGTTTACAATATTAACCTCTATTTTGTATACTTATTTTTTCACTCTCTTTTTATTTACAGTTTTTTCTTTTTCTAGTTTATCTCTATATTTTTTTTTCTCATACATATTTGTATTCCATTTTATCTATGTTGTTTTATTTTTAAAAGCTTCTCGGCCAGGTATGATCTTACTTTGTGTTATTTAAAGTTATTCTTAAGGGACTTTGTCCCAGAATAAAGTTTTCATTCTATTCTATTCTATTTCTTCTCTCTCTCTCTCTCTCTCTCTATATATATATATATATATATATATATATATATATATATATATATATATATATATATATATATATATTGATAAATATGTAAAGCTTAGATTTCGTACCGAATTTCGGAAATGTATATGAATGTTGTTAAAGAACAGTAATAGATACTTCAATGGAATTTCCATATATCTGTATTTTTTGTTTTCGTTAATTAAAAAACAACTAACGTAAATATTTCATTTTATAGAAATATCTTGGAGAGAGAAAGAGGGGGAAGGAGAATGAGGTAGAAATAATTATCTAAATTAACTGGATAGTTTCAGCTGAACATAAAGCAAACATACGGGAATACACTGTACACAGCATTGTGTATTACAGGAGGAAAGGGGAGTTTAATTAAACTATATTTACTGCAGCGTAAACTAAGTAAGAGCGGAAATTCAGTATGAAAAGCTACCTCTGCTATTAATAAAGAATTGACAGAGGAGGTCAAAATTCCGTCTGAGGAGTTTCCACTCATTTATAGTGATAAGGGGGATGACTCGCTCAAAATAGAACAGAAAGTAACTACTCCAACTGTATTTCTGTATCTTTATTTTGTATTCATCCAAATTTAGAACGGATGTTAATGTCAAGGCTGAAATTATTTTCGTAAAGGCCAAAACCAGTTCTATTTCTAGGTTCATTATTATTTTACGACAAAAATTGATTGTTTTGGAACTAAGTAAAGGTCTATTTTTAGTACAACGAGTTAAGGTGGTTTTATCCAAAGTTCCGACTGAAAATGTTTCCTCCATAACTTTTTGTTCCATTTTTTTTTCTAATTCCAAACATCTTCTTTTGTTCATATTTCTTTATTCTGCGTTCCTCCGTGAACCTACCGAATTCAAAATCCAAACAATCGGTGAGTTTATCTCACTCATTGAAATAATTTCTTTAAAAAATTATTTATTATTCATGGCGTCTTGTTTTCGAATTCCTTCACAATCTCCATTCCCAAACCTTCATCAATCGACGTTTTCAAACTCAATTAGGAATTTATGTGATATAAACTCCCCGTCAAAAGTATCGCAACAATTTGAAATATTTGAATTTTACAAAACCGTATTTTTTTTTTCATAATAAAGAAAGGTTCTGAAGACTATAATAAACATGCCTAAATTAGATATAAACCATTTTTATTAAAATAAATTACAATACTTCTTCCAATAAACAAAAAAGTTAGAATACTTACTTTTTAAAATTTTATTTTTTTACTATTTTAACTTTTAAATTTTAAATTAATATTTAATAAGACATATTGCCACCTCTTGCTTGAATGACTGCCTCCACTAGTCTTGGCATACTTGTAAAAAACAAAACAAATGATAAACGTGGACTGGCGGAAATTTGAAAAACTAATCTAAAATTCCATCGTTTGCTATTAACAGGGAAAAACATTGATGTGTCTAATCCTTAATGCATCACGTTTAATAAATAATATTAATATGAATATAAATCAAGTATGGATTAAGGTAAAAACCAGAAAAATATCGAGCATTATGGGTGTTGCCATACGTTTGACGGAGAGTTTATGTATATACACTGGAAGATATTGTTCATATTAATTGTATACCTACTTTTTTGTCTTGTTTTATAAAATACTTATTATTTATTTTTATTACTTAATTTTGTTCAACTTTTATTTTGATAAATATTACAAATAAATAAGTAATAGTGCGCTAAAGTACACTTTCATCTTTTTTTTTACAAGTACAAGCAATAATCTTAATATATATAAATTACGTGTCGCCGCCTAGGGGCCGGCTAACACCTAAACTACTGAACCGATTTTAATCAAATTTGCATACCGTGTGCAGTTTGATCCAACAAAAAAGATAGGATACCTTATATCTTAATTTATAGTCGCAATATTATTTGTGTATTATCTGTAAGTCACAATTATCAGTTAGCTCTATACAATTCTAACATATGGCGGTATAAGGTTATACTATTATATTAAAGGACAAGCAATTTTTCGTTTGTGTTCACTAACCGCCAAAAACTACTGAACCAATCTCTACCAAATTTTGACTACATCATCTTTATAGAATGGTTTAGAAATAGTAAAATCTAATGATTTTCAACTAATTCTTTATTGAAAAATGAATAATAAGTGGATAACAGTGAAGTTCAAAAATGGCGGCAATTGCCATCTACATGAAAGGTTAAAAGGTACAGTGTTACATAGAGGTGAACATTGATAATAAAATTTACTTATTTTCAATTAAATTGTTATAAAAACAGCTATATGGAGTGAAATATACCAAATTTTAACTACATCATGTTCATAGTTCTAGGTTTAGCAACAATGAAAATTTAAATGTACAATGTTGAGTGTTAGAAACGGGTTTTGCCACACTACCACATACTTTTATGGTTAGAAATTAAAATCCAACCAGATCAAATGAAATAAAATTATTTCTGTCGAATGAAAATTATTAAAAATCAAAATGCCGATCCTCAGCTGTTTAATATTGTGTATAAAAATATGAATTTTGAACCTTTAGTTGTAAGCACTGATAATGCAGTTTCTTATACCGCAGTTTCGTAATAGTCTCTGTCTATCTGGATTACCAACTCATATATTAAAATTGAAAATTGGATGTCTAATTATGCTTTATGTTATCTTCAAATACCTAATCATTCTAAATTTAACCAAGTTAATAATGGCTGCTATGCGTGGAAATATTATCAAAAATATAATTTTCAATTGTTCACTTTAATACAAGATTTTTATCGATAAAAAAAAAAATAATTTTAGAAAAAAAAAAAAACCGACTTCAAAGATTAAACCTACATATATAGAACTAAAAAGTAAAAAATAATATTTTAGTTGCTTTGAAACAAAGAGAATTAAATGACAATCAACGAAATTATCGATACTTATATACTTATTCGCAATTAATGATAAGTTATTTTTGGAGTCGGTGCCAAAAAAAAAAAAAAAAAAAAAAAAAAAAGAATAGGTAATTGTAAAGATTGCTCACTATTTCATCACCGCCACACGCTGTTTCGTGCCATTCAAAAGTTTGTTGCAAATGCAGGATTGAAGTGCCCTCCTTGGCTGGCACCGACTCCAAAATAACTGATCATTAATTGTGAATAGTTATATAAGTATCGATAATTTCGTTGATTGTCATTTAATTCTCTTTGTTTCGAAGCAACTAAAATATTATTTTTTACTTTTTAGTTCTATATATGTAGGTTTAATCTTGAAGTCGGTTTTTTTGTTTTTTTTCTAAAAATTATTTTTATTTTTCACTTTTTAGTGGTGAGTGTCTTTTGACCCCTATTTTCAGTTCAACTTACTTTGCCTGAAATAGATTTATTGACGTGAAATTTACGAGTAATGTATTTAGTACATAGATTTTGTTCAACTTATCGAAGTTTGACACATCGATCGAGAGTTGTCTGTATAATTGAAATTGCTTCATAATCATAAATATGTTTAAAATGTAAGGTTATATAACAGTGATTTTCATTAACTGTTATTTTGATTTTTCTTAAAAAGTGCTGCATTAATTTCAAAATATTTTTGATGGGACTACCTCTGAAGTATGCCCTACTGGCCTAAAAAGGAATCATCAAAATTGATTAAGAATTGACGAAGGTTCTCAACTCATCTGTATTTTTTTTAATTTTGTTTTGTATGTTACGCGATTACTCCATCAATTCTGAATCAATTTTGATGATTCTTTTTTAGATCGGTAGGGCATACTTCAGAGGTAGTACCATATAAAATATTTTGAAATCAATGCAGGACTTTTTAAGAAAAAAAAAAAAAAAAAACAACAGTTAATAAGTGATTTTATTAAATGTTATTTTGATTTTTCTTAAAAAGTGCTTCGTTGATTTCAAAATATTTTTTATGGGACCACCTCTGAAGTATGCCCTACCAATCTAAAAAAGATTCATCAAAATTGATCCAGAATTGACGGAGTAATCGCGTAACATACAAAAAAAAAAAAAAAAAAAAAAAAAAAAAAAAAAAAAAAAAAAAAAAAAAAAAAAATACAGACGAGTTGAGAACCTCCTCTTTTTTGAAGTCGGTTGAAAATCAATTATTAGTTAAAATTCCTCGACGGGGGATGATGAAGTTATATATAAAAGGAGAAGCCATTTCCGTTCGTGATCACTAACCGCGAAAACTATAGAACTATTCTGTACCAAATATAACTACATCATCTTCACAGGTCAAGGAAGGTTTAGCAATAATAAAATTTACATATTTTCTCTTAAATTACTGTTTATAAAGCGATAAATATGTAGTGGGTAGTAAAGCGAGGGCCATTCAAGAGAGGTTACAATGATCCAGTGTTAATTATAGCTAGAAATTGATAATAAAATTACTAAATTAAATTAATTTGTTATCCAAAAAGCTATAAATATGTGGTGTGACGTGTGGATTCCAGTGAAATTTAAAAATCGAATAAGTGGCAAGCGACAATAGCATTTTAGTAAAACTAATGAACCTATATGAACCAAATTTTAACTACATCATCTTCATAGTTCTTGAAAGATTTACATTTAGAAAATTTACTATAATAATAACTTATACTATTATATAAAAGGACAAGCCATTTTTCGTTTGTGATCACTAACCGCGAATATTACTGAACCAATCTGTACTAAATATTGACTACATCATTTTCATAGTTCTAAGAAGGTTTAGCAATATTAAAATCTACTGATTTTTAATTTATATTTTATTAAAAAAGGTTAATATGTGGACAACAGTGCAGTATGAAAATTGACCGATAGGTGGGGAGTGCTATTCTACACGAGAGGTTACAAAACAGCTTGAAATTGATGATAAAATTTACTTATTAAACTATCAAGAAAATTATTAAAAAAGATTTAAATATGGTGTGCGATATGTGGATCCCAGTGAAGCTTGAAAATCGACCGATTGTGTATAGAGCCATTCCACAATAGAGTTAACAATGGTAAACTAAACCTATCTGTACCGACATCTAAATAAATAATTTTTATAATTCTAGGAAGGTTTTGCAATGGTAAAATTTAGAATAACTAAAATTTAAATGTACAGTTTTGAGAGGCAGGACCGAGGTTTGCCACACTGTCATATACTTTTATAGTTCGAAATCAACATCCAACCAGATCAAATCAATAAAGTTTTTTCTGTTGAATACAAATTATTACTAAATCAAAATGTCGATCCTTTGCTTTTTTATATCGTGTGTTAAAATATGATTCAAGGGCCTTTTTTCGTAAGCACTGATAATGCAGTTTATTTTCCGCAAGAGTTTCTTAATAGTCTTTATCCATCTTGATTACCAATTCATACATTAAAGTTAAAAATTTTATGCCTAATGGTGCTTATATGTAATCTTCAACCACCTAATCAGTGCAATTATAACTAGATTAATAATAACTGCTAAAAAATCATTGAAGAAATAATGCTCAACCACATGCTAAAATACAAGAATCTTATCGATAAACAAATAAAACTTTAATTTTTAGTTGAAATTATCTTTAGTTATGAGGGCAGGCGAAGCCGCGACGGGAATGCTAGTAATTTATATAATATAATAATTATATATTACGTATTATATAATATAAAATATAATTTGATAACATTTTTTTCTATTTTACCGTATATACTGTGCCGGATTTTCTGATGTTTTGATTTGTAATTAATGTGGCCAGACAATTGTTCTACTAATTCTGGATTATCCTTGTTCTTATAGGACAGTATGTCCCAGAATAAAGTTTATTTTTTATTTAGTTTCAATAAAATAAGGTTTCAATTATTAGAATGAAATACAACGATAATAATAAAACAATAATAATACTAAAAATAATGGATACAATAGATAAAAACACATTCTTATATATTAACAATATTTCCAATCAGGATAGGGGTTTGTCTGAAACTAATGAAGCCAGACAGTAGTACCATTTCACTACGTGTATAGGTTATTTTTAGGGGATTATGTTTCTAGAATAAATATATTTTTTTTTTTATTGATTTATTAAAATTTTTAACTGTACAAGATATATATACATCTAGCAAATGGGTTGATTGTGATTACAATAACATGCCAAAACTTGAAAAGAACTTCTCATCAGTTGCACTTTAAAAAAGAGTCCACACTAGGTCTCTAGGCCCTCTTCTTTTTAGACGCCTCGGAAGGTTATCGGTAATAGAATGGGAAGCAAGTTGAAGGACTAATGTATTTGTGTGGTTATGGAGTTTACTATGAAAGGATAGGTATCTGTTTTGGGCTAAATCATAAAAATGTGGGACATTAAGATCTTTATGGATAAGTTTATTTGTAACAAAGTAAGGAGCGTTAAGGATTTTTCGAAGAATTTTGGATTGTAAGAATTGGATACGGGAAGAATTAGGTTTAGTTGAGCCCCTAAGCTCAATCCCATATGTCCAAATAGGTCTGAAGGTTATTTGGTGGGATTTGCATGGATTTATTTTAATTCTCCAATTTCGACACCATTCTTGAATGTTGATGACATGAGATTGGAGTGTTTGTGAGGCAATGAAGGGATCATTTTTTACTGATAACATACATGTTTCATCAGCATACGTGGTAAGGACGGTGCTAGGATGGGTCGGGATATCAGTTGTAGTTTGGACAAAGAGGGAAAAATAGGAAATGTTATGATTAACTTTAAAGTTTCTATCACTGAGATAGGAACGGATAATAAGGAAACGTGTTGAAAGAAGGAATAGAATAAGTATTAATTTTAATTTAATTTCATACAAGAAAAAAAATTATAAAACCATTTAAAGGAATGAATAAGTAGGGCTGAAACCATTAAAATTCAAATAAAAAGTCCTGTTTTTCAAAAAATAAAAAATAAGATCTCCAGCTCTACTAGCATACCATAAATTATAGACTTTTGTAAGTGAATTAAAATTTTTACTATGTGTTCAAGTAGTCCTAAAACATTTTATGCCATGACAAGGGATTTTATTATCCTGTTGTATATTAATGTTTGGAAAAGCCTAAAAATATCAGGTAGATGGCAATATCCGTTAGAGGTATGGGAGCGCACTTGGCTTTTATGAGAGGAAGCAGCAAATGAGCTTATAAAACTGCTTCGTCATAAAACAGAAAGCTATCGAATCTTCGCGGCCTTCTATATCGACCTAATTCAATATCCCAACTCGCGCCTATATCGCCATATTACCTGCCTCCAAGTGCCCGATTAGCAGTTAGCAGTATATACATAGCAAGTTATTGCTCAGTGCCTCAGAGAAGTGATTGGTTTGCACAGTTTGACTAACATACTTAACATATTCTTGTCGTCTAAAAGGGTTGATTTAAATAAATGTAATCCTCCCGACGACGTTCTTCCTCTCGGCTGAATAAATTTACTCTTTAGACGATTCGTTCTCCGAGATGTTACGTAAAGTTCCAATGCCTCTTAGATATTCAGACGCCTCGAGGCTATACATCGTCAAGTCGTCTCTTTTATTCAGCCGATTCATCTTTTGGAGGAAGAATATTTTTCAAACATGAGCTATAGGTGTGCTGAAACAACACTGAATATATTTCACGTTTGTTTTGGTTTAGCAAACATTTTCACTATGATCGATCTGTTTGTTACTGCATACGTTTAACTTGAAATAGATAGAAATTTTTCCTTCCAGGGTACATTTCTTCTTAAGAACCACACAAGTTGATTATAAATGTTATTTTTATCTGGTTAGAGTAATAGCAGAAAAATTTGATTTTGAAAACACTGTCCTCGTTACGAGTTAAAAGAATCTGAACTTTATTCTTTAGGAGATTCATTCAACACACTTTAATCTGTTGTTGAAATTCAAGCTATTTTCAACATCAGCTGATCTGTTACAATGGCCCTTTAAAGCCATCATAAAAAGTTATGAATCGAAGCTGACCAGGCACACAATGGCAGCTGTCAAAGTGAAAAGTTTCTTCAATGAAATGAAATAAGGAAAGTTGAAAGGAAGCCTCTTCCTTCTTGGGGGGCTAATTAACGCAGTTACCGCCGGAGCCTCGAGTTCCCTCGAGGACCTTCCCAGAACTTCCTTCAGGAATAAACTATCTCCAACTACCGTAAAGCCGATTGATAAACAAAATTACAGTTATTCTTTATAAATAAAATAAAGCCCTTTACATCCCTCATAACCTGTTTTTTTAATTTGTAAATAAACCTTTTTATTAAATAAATATTAATAAGCTTAAAACCTGAAGAATATGTAAATAGTAATATGTAGAGAGTAATATAACATTAATCAAGTGCCAAGAGAGACGAGTAAGTTCGTGGGAGAGAAAGATTCTAAGGAAAATATATGGCCCAATCAAAGAGGGAAATAGTTTCCCTTAAAAACAAAAATGAACTGAAGAACTTATTCAAAAAATTTTATATAATAAATAAATAAAAGTTTTATTCAAATGATTAAACAGTTTACAATTGCAAATATTAAATATTGTTACATGTTTTGGTAATAAAACGATTTACTCTACATTGACAGCTGAGCTTAGCTAAAATGGGTATAATTTGGAATGCATTTATTTTAACAGTAGGAAAAATAATAAAAAACCTACAAAATAAGAAGAAAAAAAAGAGATTGATAAAATCAAATACCTACATAATAATATTTACTAAACTAAAATGCATAATTTATTAACTTTTTGTACATTAAGTTAATCAACATTTTGGATAATTAAATTATATATAATTTTTGTTCCAATAAATTTAATTTCAAGCCGAGACAATAACTTTTGGATGTCTTAGCAAAATATTGTTATAGTAGTATGTGGTTTGTACGTTTGTGTATGTATCTTCTTAAGGATTTCTTGTTATAATTGCCTATTGTTTGAATTATAGGATTTCCTGAATTGTTTGTAGAGTTGAAAAAGTTTCTGGTCTGTGTGTGAATAAATTGTTTAATAGTCTGAAAATCTAATTCGAGTAGCATGTCGGTTATTTTTGTGTATCTGGGGTAGTCATTTATTATTCTCATGCATCGGTTTTGCACCCTTTCAATTTTTTTATAGTTTGAATCACAGGTGTAGCTCCATAGGGGAGAGGCGTACGTCAGTAATGGTCTTATGACTGATTTATACAGAATGATTTTGTTTTTGATCGATAGTGGGGATTTTCTTCTGAAATACGGACCCATAGTACTTAAAAGTTTTTTTGGCTTTGTCGCATTTGTTATTTATATGAGGTGTGAATGTCAATCGGTTATCTAGTTCCAAACCAAGGTAGGTAACTGTTTGAGTCCAAGGGATTGATATGTTTTGGTATGTTGGACCTTCTTTTTGTAAAAATTAGAAATCTGATATAGTTTCTTCTATAAGATGGAAGAATGAAATGTTTGGGTCATGTACATCTGATGAATAATAAAAGACTCCCAAAACAAATATAAGGGCGTCCAGAAGGAGAAAAAGGAAGAAGCAGGCCCAGGCTGCGATGGCTGGATGATCTGGAGGCTGACCTCCGATTTCTGGGAATGCGCACGTGGAGGAGAGCTGCGGATGACCTTTCTGTGTGGAGGAACATTGTGAGGGGGCCAAGATCCTTCATGGAACATATCATAGGAAGAGTTAGTTAGAGTGTAATATATGACACAAAAAAAAAAATTATGTATAAAACCATATATTTTTTATCAAAGAAGCTAGTTTGTAAATGCCTATTTAAATATTAAAATATAGGAGGCGAGGTAGCTCAGTGGGTAAGGTGCTTGACTACCATGCTCCCGGGCCAGAGTTAAAGTCCCACTGACGGCAGAAATAAATTTTCATTTCAGTTGTGGATCAAATTTGAAGTCGGGAGACTCTCATTGGGCACACCTAGCCCCTTAAGGAATAAATTGTTTTTAAAGGAAGTTATGAAAGCTGCTTTACGAATAGGAGTGGATAGGGAATTCCAGAAGGAGGTAGCACGAATGATGAAACATTTGTCAAAGGAAGCGTTTTATGCAAGGGGATATATAGGTTAAAAGTTTGGGATCTAGTGTTTAGGAGGTGGATAGAAGAACGCAGAGTTAATAAATCAAGAATATAGGAAGGGTTTTTGGTTTTTAGACATTGGAATAGGAAAGTATCCAGAAAGTATTGCCGT
This sequence comes from Euschistus heros, assembly GCA_003667255.2. Taxonomy (NCBI): domain Eukaryota; kingdom Metazoa; phylum Arthropoda; class Insecta; order Hemiptera; family Pentatomidae; genus Euschistus; species Euschistus heros. The sequence continues at coordinate 360,083 of RCWM02000166.1, forward strand.
CAGAATTTAGGAAAGAGCCACCCAAGCTCAGAATATCGGCAAGTAACGTGTGACCACCTTTTAATTGGGCGTGTGCGCATTATCTAATTGGGGAGAAAACCTGGCGGTTGAGCATCATTTCTAGCCAAATCACCTCCTTTCACAACCGTTGGCCCCGAAACAGTGCAGCCTACCTGAGTACTGAACCCGAGACCCTTCATGGGTTGTAAGTAGTACAAGTTTTTTTTAAATTTAAATATTCTATATTTTCTAAAACAACTAAGATCAAACTTTCTAAAACCCTCAAAGGGCCTATTGTGAAGTATGTAGCTGAATCATGGGTCCTTAGAGCAGCTGTAATTAATGTTCTAAAAATATTTAGGGAAAATACTACGCAAAATGTATGGCCCTGTGCAAAAGCAGGGGAATGGAAAATTAAAACAAGTAGTGAATTAAAGGCATTTCGGGATCATACATATATTGTTCAGTTTATAAAGGCAAAACGTATAGCGTGGTTTGGCCACGTGGTGAAAATGCCAGAAGACCACATAAGACCGACTGGTGGAAATGTATGCAACAAGAGGACATCCCAGAAGTTGGCCACAGGACGTCTTCGTTAACATTTAGACATTGGTAGTAACAATTAAAAGCAGGATCTTGGTAGTGACCAATGGTCGCTTATTGTTCAGCAAGCCAAGGTCCAAACGGGCTGAAGAAGAAGTTAGTTTGATTTAAGGGTATTCATTGGTTTAATTTGTCATTTTTATTTATTTTTTTTTTTTTTTACAAAAACACTAAATAACTAGTAGTATTTTACGTCCTGAATTCGAATAAGTTAAAAAAAATTACCCTCAAGCAGGTTTTTTGACGGGCGATTTTCATTTATTTCTTAGATTTACTGTTTTTTATCATTACGTGATTCAACAAAAATATGTAGTGTTACTCACTATTATAATTTTATTCGTCATTATTTGTAATTATTCAAAAGGTTACAATATAAAAATCACCTACTTTTTTTTTTTTTATTATTCTGGAGTTCTGATTTCAGAAATAATTCTAAATAATGTTATCTTCTTATGAACTGGAAAGTACAAATGTATAAGACTTTCCAAGAAACCATTCCTCTAGCATGTTGCTTGAACCATTCCGTGACTACCAAATGATTCCCAATATTTCCTGATATAGTGTTATACTTTCCTTGTTCTGAGGAAAATCATTTCTCAAAGTTTCGCATCCTACCAAATGTGAAATCATATTGGTTATGAGATAGAAAAACAGAAATATTTATGATTTCACAATAATTATTGGATCTATTATTCTAATTAATAAAAATTATGTATACAAATATTTATGAATTTTGATACAACTGGATTCATAGCTGATATATATCGATTGTTGTAGGAAAGTGACATTGCGGCTACAATAATATAGTATCATGAAAATATGTCTTTAAATAACAAACAGGAAGGTCCTTTAAATGAAAGGGAAACAGGAAAGTTGTTAACGCGTTTCTGTCAGTTGATTGAGTCAGTTATCGGTAAGGTTTATTGGTCTGGCTAGAGTGCTGGAGGGCTGGAGGGCTAGAGTGGTGAGGAGGAGAGGAAATTGTGTAAGACCTTCCTCCTCTCCCCCACCCCCACCTCGTCATATTGACACAGAGAATGAAAAGAATCTCTATGGAGGGACTTAGGCTTTACTGAACGAAACAACTTTCGGCTCGCCCTACCTTTTATCTCTAAGGTTACGAAAATATACCCAATGCTTAACCTACCTTCTTTAGCCTACTGATCTAAAAGGAAGTGTTAATAATTCACTGAAATATGTTTCATGAAACATATTTCAGTAAATATTTATATTTTAAAAATACGAAAACGAAGAGCTGGATTTGTTTATTTACTAAAGTATTGATATTAATAGTATAATTTTGAATAAATCAGACTAGTAAAGAAATTATATATATATATATATATATATATATATATATATATATATATATATATATACATTTATTAAAAGTTTCACTGTACAAAAAATATACATCAAGTAAATGTCTTGACAACGATAATAATAACATGTTAAAACTTGAAAAGAACTACTCATCAGTAGCACTCTATTAAAAAATTTACACTAGAAGGTCTCTAGGCTTTCTTCGTTTCAGACGCTTCGGAGGATTATCAGGAATGGAGTGGGAAGCAAGTCGAGAAACTAACGGATTTGCGTGATTATGGAGCTTACTATGAAAGGATAGGTATCTGGTGTGAGCTAAATCAGCAACATATGGAACATTAAAATCTTTTTGGATAAGTTTATTAGTGACAAAGTAAGGAGCATTGAGGATTTTTTGAAGGATTTGGGATTGTAAGGATTGAATACGAGATGAATTGGATGGTTTAGTGGACCCCTAAAGCTCAACTACGTACGTCCAAATAGGTCTAATCACAGACCTGTATATGTCTTTTGTAATTGATTAGGAGCTTTGAACGTTTGTCTAGTAAATGTTGAAGTAGTCTGTAACGACGGGCAGTTTATTGCCGTTTTAGTCTAAATAAAATATGTTACATAATACATTTACGAGTTACGGTTTAAGCATAGGAGAAACTAATAGCTCTGGGTACGCAATGGCCGAGTTAATTGGAGCGATGGTCTCGTAACCAGAAGGTTGTGTGTCCGAGTCCTACCTGGGCGGGTTAAAATTTATTTCGTCAAATCATCTCTTTTCACAACCGTTGGCTCAGAAACAGTACAGCCTACCTAAGCACTGAACCCGAGACCCTTCATGGATTGTAATTGCTACATGTTTTGTTTTTGTTTTTTTCTTGTATTTACGTAGATTCTATGTCGTTTATGAGTGTTTTGGGATGTCTATGTAAATATAAGTGTTGCATTTAGACTGCCATATAACATTTTCGGCTCGTTTTGAAAATAAACTCAAAACCTACAGTCAAAATCATAAAAACTCTATCACCTATTACTGTTAAGTAGTCTTTCACTACGACTAAAGCTCATAATTTATAAATGCGTTTTAAGGCCGGCATTACTCTAAGGAGTACCGATGTTCCTTCATCTGTTAAAGAGTATGATAAAACGGTTGGAATCATTCCAAAATGGAATTATTAGAAAATGAGTTAAGGGAACATCATTCGAAAAGAAAAAGGCAAATTAATAAATGAATAGCTTTAATTACCGATAATAAAAGAAATTATAAACCTAAAACATTCAAATTTTCAATAAAAATTACCACTGTCTGGGGATAACGTGTTCAATAAACTTTTATGAAGTCTAGTTCCCCAACGTTGGCAGAAATATGTAATCATTTGTGAAAATATTTAGGTTTTTAGTTTTAGTTCTTTAGGTTAGGCCGAATCGAAGAAAAGATGATTTATCATCATCTAATAATAAATAAATTAAATCAAAAAAGTTTCAAATAAAAATTTATCACTCATAAATTCCTTAAAATGTAACTCATAACTTGTCAGTTACAGTACAAGGAGAAAAAGTAAAATATTAAACATAAAAAAAAAAAACAAGGAAATAAGGGGCTTAAGAAAAAATGAAGAGTTGAATTTTAGCAGAGAAGTGAATATAGATGAGTTAGCCTTTGGTTGTATGTGAGGAGCCCCATGACATTCTCCAGTCAAATGTCAGACCAAGCTAGTACATTGTGTCTGTCGTCTGTCTTTGGAATCAATTTGTTGTCAAGGAAAACTGGAGGACACGTTTCCTTTCGAAGAGAAAATTTAATAAGAAGCGATATCTCGTCATTTATACGGATCTTCCAGATAAATTATAAAATTAATAACATTTTGACAAGTAATGTAATATATGTGAAGCGTGAGTTGGATTTTAATCTTTTATTAAAATTGCTGAGTCGTTATAACTTTCTTTGGAGAGCTATCAATGGGTAGTGTCCTACAAGTTAGTAATACAAGTTTAGGTGAGCTAGTAATAAGTACATGTTACAATAAATTTATGTCTAAATTTCAGTGAGGATCCTCTTTGTTACTAAGAGAACACGAGTCTTAAACAAAGTTCAAACCTGACTTAAAGTTTCAATTTTAGATTAAATAAAATAAAAATTGAAGACAAGGAACTGCTCGTTATTATCTACTGCTTCAACATTTATTTGACCAATGTTCAAATCTACCAATTAATTACAAAAGACTCATTTACTTGTCAGTTAACCAATTTAGATTATTTAGAGTTGTGCTATACTAAACCATCCGATTCATCTCGTATTTATCCATTTTATTTTCCTTAATATTTCAACATAAAATTACCAAAATCTACTATTCATCCAAGAAAACTGTCAATAGCCACTCTTTAGTCATATAAAATGTAAACAGTTTATATACTTTAAATTTTATTGTTTTTGCACAAAATAAATTCAAATATTTCTGTTATTTATTTAATTTTTTTCTCATTTATTGAAATTTACAACTGTATAAATATATACATCTTGTAAATTTTTTGTTATTGATTACAATTACATGTCAAAACTTGAAAAGAACTACTCATCATTAGTACTTCAATAACTATTCTACACTAGGCCATCTTCTTTTTAGACGCCTCGGAGGGTTATCAGGAATAGAATGGGAAGCAAGTTGAGAGACTAGTGGATTTGTGTGGTTATGGAGTTTTACTATGAAAAGAAAGGTATCTGGTTTGGGCAAAATCAGCAACATATGGAACATTAAGATCTTTATGGATAAGTTTATTTGTTACAAAGCAAAGAGCATTAAGGATTTTTCGAAGGATTTTGGATTGTAAGGATTGGATACGGAAAGAATTAGAAGGTTTAGTTGAGGCCCAAATCTCTAATAAATAAATAAATAAGTTAAAATAATAATAAAATGTTACTTTTTATTAATATCTTTCTGTTACATTTTTATTATTTGATGAGTTATTTTAAATATTATTTCAGAATCATTTTAAGGCCCTGAGGGCCCCTGATTGTACATTATCTTCTTCTCCATTCATCTTATCAGTCGACTATACTTTTATCATTTTTTTTTTATTCTTAAGGGACTCACTAAATAAAGAACTTAAAAAAAAATAAGAAATAATAGTAATATCTTATATGTTGCTGATTTGGTCGAAACATTAAAATAATTTTTTCTATGATAAGCTCTAAACTTGCTCAAATTTACTAGTTTAGCAAGTTTCATCCCGTTAGCTGGCAGATAAGTGAAGTGCTTCATTATTATCAGATGCTAATAACTCACAGTTCCGTTAATTTACTAATTACATTATTATAGTTACGTAGTTGTATATATCAATTTTAAAAAAATATATATAGTTCAAAAAAACTAGAAAAGCAAAATCAATTTAGGTTTTTTTGACATATCTCAGAGTAGGATTGGGCAATTTTTTTAGTTTAAAAATCCTATCATACGCAAAACGTAATGACCTACAACTTTTAATACATAACATTTTTTTATTTGATTAGCCATTTTGCGTTATACATTTTTAAACATGACCAAAACTAATTTTTTGTGAAAGGTGGAAAAATTCTTTTATATTCGACCAGCGATTGTGGCTAAACGCCTAAACCAAATTCAGTTTAAGAGATGCCTTTAGATGCACAATTAAATAAACTTTAATTTTGTAAATAAAACATCTTTCGATTGAAAGCATTTTTCTATATGTTTTTCAAAATTTGAAAAAAGTTCAAAAAGTTGGGGGTTTTTTGCACCCAAACATTTTACCCTGAATTTAAAAATTTAGTTTAATTTTTAATATTTTATTCTGAGGACCCACCTGGACCACACAAAAGCATAAAACCTACTACTCCACCTTTTGCAAGGCAGACCCCCATTTTGGGGGTTAATTTAACTAAACTAATTGAGAACATTAGAACAAAGTTGTGCAATTATTGTATTGTCATTGGTGTATTGGAACGTGTGCAAATATTCAAGTTAATCAGATTGTTGGAAATCGGTAAAAATTACGATGAACGATTCCGCTACATACAGGTGAAGTTAATAAAAGCGTGTTTAAAAATAAGATTAATCGATTTTTTTTTTTTAAATAAGTATTTTTTTAAATATTTTAATTGTTATTTTTGTTTTAAATCTTATGAAACTGTATTTACTATAATAATAACAAGATAAGTTTATTTTGTTGTTTTAATATTTCCTATTGAATTCATAGTTCGGATCGCGAGGAGCTTCTAAACCTGTTTGTGCTGTAATATTGCCTGTAGAAGTCAAGATGCCTTACTCACAAATAATAGCCAGTGAACTCCGCCTCCATGTTCTCGGAAAACAGCTTCTTGTTTATCAGTTAACTTACTCTCCGAAAGCTTGTAAACTTACTTACAAACTTTCCTGAAACAAAACTCTTCCATAAAGAGCCATGGAGAGTTTCTGTTTCTGCATTAAAAATGAATTCTTCTTTATAGAGACAGGACAGGTTTCTAATTCCCTGTTTTTAAGAAAGTTGTGAATTTATAAAGATAGATATAATCCTAAACACAAATATAAATATAATTGAAAACAAATATAATCCTATAGTATAGTTAATAGATTAAAAATTAATATTCATGTATTATATACAGGGTGTCCAAAAAGAGTATCGGGTATTTGTTACTTCGATAAAACAAAAACTACTCAAAATAAAAAAAAAAAAGTTTATTGTTAATTATTACAATATAAAGTAAAGCCATCTGTACTCTATGCCTCCGAATGCCTCTTGATGAACAGAAAGGGTCCACTGAGGAAACTAGAGCTCAAAGAACAGAAAATCTTAAGGAGAATACTAGGGCCAATAAGAGAAGAGGATGGCGCCTACAGGATCAGACACAATGGAGAGCTGTACCATCTCCAAGAAGACATAATCACCTCAATGAGGAAGAGACGACTGACTTTCTATGGACATTTAACCCGAATGAACATCAACAGACTCACAAACAGGATCTTCACTACGACAGGTAGAGGGAAAGCCTCCAAGAATAAATGGATCAACACAGTGAAATCAGACCTGGACCAACTTAAAATTCCACTGGAGACTATTCACGATCGGTCCGAATTTCGGCAGATGATTTTACAAGCAGTATTCCCAGTGCACCTTACCAGTAAAAAGAGCTCCGGAACCAACATACCAAAGTGGACAGAGGAGAGAAGGCTTGCTCATAGCCAGAAAATGAAAGCTTTCTGGGCTAAGAAGAAACAGCAGACCCATATAAGGAGTCGAAACGAGCCCCGTGGTCCTAAGTAGGCCCAAACGAAAAGAAAAAAAAAAAGATAGATAACAAAGATACTCGGTGTTGGTGACTGTAATGGTTTTAAATAAAATTTATTTTATGTTCTTAATAATTCAGTTATTATTAGGAATGGCGAAGTCTTTTTATCTCCGAAACTACTAATTTTTACAATTATCTAACTGAAATAAATATAATTATTGGGTCAATGCAAATATAATGCAGATTTTGAATATTCATTTTGTTTAGGAAAGGTTTTGCCAAGTAAACAAATATAATCCTATAGTATAGTTAATATATTAAAAATTAATATTCATGTATTATATACAGGGTGTCCAAAAAGAGTATCGGGTATTTGTTACTTCGATAAAACAAAAACTACTCAAAATAAAAAAAAAAGTTTATTGTTAATTATTACAATATAAAGTAAAAAATTATTTGGAAAAGATGATGTTATCTAAATGGTTACCGTTATGCTGCTGGCACTCTTCTAATCGGGAACGAAGATTGGCGATCACATGCTGACACATAGCTCTTGATATTGCTGTCATTTCTTATCTGATGTTTTGCTTCAATTGCGTCAGGTTGGTCGGGTTATTCTCATAGACCTTACTTTTAAGGTATCCCCATGCAAAATAGTCAAGTGGACTAAGGTCGGGGCTTCTGGGAGGCCAGTTGATGTTACCCCTACGCGAAATGACCTTATTAGGGAATAATTCGTTGACTGCTTCCATTGCTTGAGTTGATGTATGGCAAGTGGCCCCATCTTGTTGAAACAACGTTCTTGAGTTTTTGGATGTCCCCCAAGAGTATCGAGTATTAGCTACTTCGATAAAACTAAAACTACTTAATAACATACTCTTCCATGATAAAGTAAACTTTCATCTGAATGGTCATGTCAATTAACAGAATGGTCGGTACTGAGCAGAGGAAAATCCGAGACGCAAGCATGAACGACCCCTGCACAGCCGCAATGTCTGCTAGAGGCATAATCGGTCCTTATTTTCATGAAGATCGACGAGGCCGACCACTCAATGTGAATAGTGACCGTTATTGTGGTATGCTGCGAAACTTTTTGGGTCCAGAGTTACAGGAATTTCAAGGTTTGAACTCAAAAACGTGGTTTCAACAAGATGGGGTGGTTAATTAATATAATACACTTGCCATACATCAACTCAAGCAATGGAAGCTGTTCATGAATTATTCCCTAATAAGGTAATTTCACGTAGGGGTAACATCAACTGGCCTCCCAGAAGCCTCGACCTTAGTCCACTTTTGCATGGGGATACGTTAAAAGTAAGGTCTATTAGAATAATCCTACGAACCTGACGCAATTGAAGCAAAACATCAGATCAGAAATGGCAACAATATCGAGAGCTATGTGTCAGCATGTGATCGCCAATCTTCGTTCCCGATTAGAAGAGTGCCAGCAGCATAACGGTCACCAATTAGATAACATCATCTTTTCCAAATAATTTTCCACTTTATATCGTAATTTTTAACAATAAACTTTTTTTTTTTTTTATTTCAAGTAGTTTTTATTTTATCGAAGTAAAATACAAATAACAAACACCCGATACTCTTTTTTGGACACACTGTATTATATATTATAATACTATAGGTAAGTTGTATCTTCATCCAAGATTATTATACTTCATAATGTAATTATAGATCAATTATTATAGCCAAACGATTGTCTTTTGTATGGTACTCATTTGTTATTCTTGGGGGACAAGTTGTTCCAGAATAAAGTTTATTTTGATCTTATTCTTGTTCTATATTCAACTGCTGATTTTCTGGATGTCACTCAGGCATTTGATAGGGTATGGCACCGGATAAAATTATAATAACGAAGAGAGCATAATGCTGAGGATAAATTAACTGTTAACCTCAAAAGTTACCAAGGTTAGAGCTCCATACTTTTTAAACCACTAAACATTCACAATATAAAATAAAGAAACAATGAAATAATAAGCTGACTTCTGAAAAAGCATGCAGATTGTGATAATTATATTAACCATCATACCGTTCACACTTTACCGATAGCAAATAGCATTTTTTTATCTCTTAGCTTCCACACCATATTTTTTTTTAAATATAATATGTCTGAATATAAAAAGGTATCGGTTGAACTGTATTATTTCCTTCGGCTATTGTCAGGCTTATTCTGAGGGGGTTGGCCTTTTGAATTCGAAGCTCGGGGGCTATTGTTGTATACCAAGCCCCTGGAAATGAACTAAAAAAAAAAATCCTGGAGTTACCTAGAGCTGGAACTGACGGGCTCTTTGAGCAGAGGATGGTGGCGGTGGCTGCTCATCGAGAGGTGTGGGCGGCCACTCCAGACCCTCCGTCATTCCAGGCCCTTGTCCAGGCGATAACCTCATTTATCTCTTTCTATAAATACCTCAATTCTACAACCTCAATTAATATTATATATAGGTTTTACAAATAATTATACTCATTCTACTTCTTATTACGATTTTTTTTTTCTTATATTTACTAAACTTTACAACTATCTAGTAAAGATAATGTTCACAATAACTTGTAAAGCAACTACTCAATTAGATGGCATATCAATCAAAGGAGGCTATATCTTTTTACAATTAAGATTGATGAATTAAATGCCAATTCTATTGAGATTATTTTATTTGAAAACTAGTTTCGAATGCTATATATTCATCTTCAGTTCTAAAACATACAAAAAAAATTTTTTTTTTAACACATCAGTACTATGTTACATAGATTATATACACTAAGGTTTTTTAAAAAAGATAAGACAAGAAATCAAGCATAGGCACTCACCTTCGAGGTAACTAAAACACTGAATTTGTGAGAAGTAAAAGGGGCAGGTAGGTTAAGTTTTAGATTTACAACGGGGTTTCCCTTATGACTCATTGGGTTTTTCCGTTCCTATGGGAAACAAATTTAAAATGGGGCTATTGGATATGTTAATTATGTATATCTTTTTACTCACTTCGGTCATCGGGAATAGACTATGAAACAAATTGAGAGACTAATGGGTTTTAGAGGTTATGGAGCTTACAATAAGAAGATAGTTCAACATTACTTTATGGCGAGAAAATATGGAGCCTTTGCTATTTAGATGCAATAGAAACTACACAGACTAAATTCTTAAAAGCTTTATTCTTCTGGCCAAATTGTACTCCAAATTATATCGAATTCTTCATTTCTGCATAAAAATACTACCATTAACGGAAGATAGACTGCCACGCAAATGTTTTGAGAGGCTTTTGTTTCTGGACTTGCATAAAGAACATTTAAATTACATCTGGATCTCACAGATTAAAATGATAGCATCCGCCAATAACATTGTTGATAACTTCTCTGATCTCTCTAATGCACTGTTATAGAAAAACTAATAAACAATTTATTTTTGAAAGATATAAGCCGAACGTTTAACTCAAAGTACAACCCTTCTTATAGAAGTATTTGCACTTTTAACTCCAAGCCAGAAAAATATTTAACATTTAATATAAATATACAAAAATGAAGAACTGTTAGTCAGCTAAGACGTGTGTAACAATGAATATTTAAGAATACTTTATAGAAATCAATGTAGAGTGGTCAAGTGTATTATTGAAAAGGACTGTTTGCAATCTCTTGAAAGTGTATTGGAGTTAAATAGCATCGACAAGCTAAATAACATTTTTTTGTTCCTAGATCTGTCATTGAATATTGAGTCGATGGATTTACTTTATATTAGGCATTTATATTATGTACTTTCATTTGTAATTATTTGTTTCTATTCTATGTTTGTTATTGTCATAACTAGGGCTGTGAATTATATGCAATACAAACTGCAAAATATGCACATATGCAGAGATATTGGGTAAAATGTGCAATTAAATACCCAAAATATTCAACTATCTGCATTATTAGAAAAATAAAAAAATCGCAATACATACCTATACTTAAGTAAAAACTCAAGTTTAAATACCTAATTGTGTTGAAAAGGGAAACATTAGGAAGAAAACATTAAGAAGCTAATATTAAAAAGCAAAAACAAGTGTTAAAAACCTTTATTTAAGATAAATAAAACATATTAAACAAACAGAAAACTTAAACAAAAATCACAACCAAAATACTTATACAGAACAATATACATCAAAAACAATAAGCAACGTCTGCATCACTCTTGAGAGTGTCATTTGAAAGCTCACCTACGTACTTTCCAAGAAGATCTTTTGTCTTTGAAGGAGTGACTTTCGGTATTTTAAGTTAACACAAAAGAACAGTTTACGAATGATATGTCTCGGTGAACACTGTGTGAGAGACTGTGTAATGGAATGATAAAAGGGAGAAGGGTGAGATGAAAAGTGAAGTCATAATATTCCACGTATTTGAGCGAAGTATAAACGAGAAAATAGTCGGATTAAACAATTCTAAAAAAAACAAATAAGATCTAAAGTTCGCCGAAACCGAAGAATCAGCACTTCGACACATACAAACGCATTGATTAGGCGAAAAAAAAAGAATGGGAGGAGTTCTTATAGCTATTTTTCGGTTTTTATGTATATTTTTTTTTTCTGCTCGAAATTACAAAAAAATGTCAAATGCAGATATGCCGGATATGTAGATAAATATGCAAGACTAGTTCAAAATATGTAAAAATATGCATTTATAGAAAAATATGCAAATTGATTCCAAATGCCTCAAAACATATATATTTTTATAACATTAGATATTCTAGTTAATTAGCAGAAATATGTAAATGCATATATTTCACAGTCCTAGTTATAACTAATGCTTTTTTTTTTCTTGTTATTGTGAGGCTGCCTAGCCAACTCCTGTTTGTATGGGAAGTTTCCCAAACAATAAAAATATTCATTCATTCGTTCCTAAGAAGATAGGTATGTGGTTTGTACTAACAGCCATGTATGGAACATTTTTCTTTCTGGACAATGAGGAGTATTAACCCTTTTTCTTCTTCCTATTACAAAACCATGGATCAGCGTCAGAAAATCTGTCTTAAAATGTTAACGTCCCCGGTATAACAAAGACGCCAGAATAACTGCATGAAAGAAATTGGAAGATAGGCAGGAGCAGTGTGGTCAGCTTCAGGAGCTTCAGGAGTGGAGCAGGGTGGTCTAAAAATAAAAAATAAAAAAAAGAATTCTGGCAAGAAGTTAAATTTTTGTAAATTATTTAAATTGAATTAACTAATAATACCTTTCGATAGCCTTCCAACGGCCACACAATGCTATCACCCATTTACTCATACTTCCCTGACAGAGAGGGAAAGGGTGATATACTTGCACTAAGTCTGCCAGATTTAAAAACTTGCTAGATTCAAAGTGTCATGCATGAAACTTCGCCAGAATAAGGGTTAAGGATTTTTCAAAGGATTTAGATGTTAGGATAAAAGATTAAATGAATGGTTTAGTAAAGCCACGAATTTCAACTCCGTATGTCCAAATAGGTCCAATTACTGTCATGTAAATGAGTCTTTTTTTCCGATCTTTCTATTTATAGTTTTTGAGGTGAACTAGAGGTAATTAATTCTAATTAGTTGATTGGCCAGCTGTCAACTAATTAACACGACAGTCACATCAATGTATATTATTAATATGTAATTACATGTGTGATTAATATTGATAGCGTGTACCAATATGTCATCAGTTGGATCATAGTCTTAGGTTAATTAAGGTTTACAAAAAACTAATATATAGTAACTAATTTACAATTATTGAGACTGATGTAATGTAATCAATTAGTTTTTTTTTTACTTATTACATAGATGCGCACTAAAAAGAAATATAATAATAAATAAACAAGATAATATTTATAATATTTGCTGAATTCTATTGGAAAGTAAAAATATTTTAGAAAGATTACTAATTAGTCTTGTAGGTCATTAAATTGATCAGTCAAAGAGATTAAAAAATTGAAATTAACAAATGTCTTGGTTAATCCTACAGATCTATGTAGAGTAGCAGGAAAAAATAGGCGAGTCTGCCTTAGCAACGAAAGGATCAGCAAAAGATCAGGGGTACCTCCATCGAACACAAACAGCTTTAATGGTTTGGATATGTCTGTCGGATACATGGAGAGAGAGAACAGAGTAAGACAATGGGAGCTGAACCTACAAGTAAAATACCACGCGGGTATAAGAACCAAGAATCTCCAATTACAAATATTTTTAATAATGTTAATTGCCTTTATAAAAAATATAGCTCTCAAATTAACAATTTACAAACTATGAATTAACATAAACTTGATTAAGTTTTCTAGGAACATTGCTCCCTACCAAACAAAACAACTAAGGAAAAGTTGAATTGAATGACAAAATTACCAGAAGCAAAGAAATAAGAGTGCGTATGTAACTTTTCTTTTTTTTTTTCTATATAAATTTATTGAAATTTACAACTGTACAAAATATATACACCAAGTTAATGTGTTGATATTTTACAATGGCATGTAAATAACTTGTGAAGAACTACTCAATAGTTATACTAAATAAATAATACTAAACAATAAATTCTACACTATAAGGTCTCTAGGCCATCTTTTTTTCTGACGCTTCGGAGGATTATCGGGAATGGAGTGAGAAGCATGTTGGGAGACTATTGGAGTGGTTATGGAGCTTATTATGGAAGAATAGGTTTCTGGTTTGGGCTAAATCAGTAACATATGGGAGATTAAGATATTTATGGATAAGTTTATTTGTAACAAAAAAAGAAGCATTAAGGATTTTTCGAAGAATTTTTGATTGTGAGGATTGGATACGGGAAGAATTAGAAGGTTTAGTTGAGCCCCAAAGCTCAACTCCGTATATCCAAAAACGTATGATAACTGTCATGTAACTGAGTCTTTTGTAGTAAAGCGGAAGGTTTGAACGTTTGTCTAGTAAATGGTGAAGAAGTCGAAAACTAGGAGCAGTTTCCTGTCGTTTTAGTCTTGTATGTGGAATTTAAGTTAAATGTTTTTCCAAGTGGAGTCCTAGGAAGCGGATCTGTTCAACAGGGATCAGTGGATTATCATTAAAGGATGCTGGAGGTCGTAGGTTTATGACGAAGGGTAAAGGCTATTTGGTGAGATTTATTAGGATTTATTTTTATTCTCCATTTTTGACACCATTCTTGAATTATGTAACTTGACATTTTTAACAAAATTTTAATTACTTTAATTTTATTTTATTGTTCTTGATTTGTTAATTTTACTAATGCCTGATAAACTATAATCCATTTTGTCCATCGTCAAATCAAAATCAATTTTAATTATATAATACAGGCATAAATGTTAATTATAAATATGAATGAAACTAATTGTTCATATTCACCAAATAACAGAATAAACGATAACACAAATTTTCGAGTAACACCGTCTTCAACAACTTTGTTCAAATTAGCCTCTTCAAGTTGTCTTTTTTTGTCTGATAAATTATATAAAATTAAAGAGAGAGACGTGAAACAAAAAAGAAAATGTAAATATTACTCACATGAAACAATGCTGCACATTCGTGAGGCCAGATGAGGTTTGGACAAGTATATAAAAACTACTGTTAATGCTAATATTATAAAAAGGCTTACAGCGGCCAAAGATGGCTAACTGTTCATCTTATCGCGATATCATCACGTTCTTTGTTTAATCCTTAATTGCTTAAACCAAATAGATGATTCTAACTTTGAAACTGGGCCCGCCAGATGAATTTTCGTTTTAAAAGTGGGTTTCTTCAAAGTAGCCCCACGTGTTTACTGTTTATCATATATTTAAACTTTATATTTTAGGAATATTGAATTAACAATTTTTTTTTTTTGATACGCTTTTATTAACTTCACCAGTAAGTATCGGAATCTTGCTTCGTAATTAACACCGATTTCCAGTCAAGGACCAATGACAATACAATAATTGCACAACTTTGTTTTAATATTCTTACTTAGTCCAGTCGACCCAAAAAGGGGGAAAAAGGTGGAGTAGTAGGTTTTATGATTCAGTATGGTCCAGATAAAATATCAAAAATATGACTACATTTGATTAGGGGAAAATTTTTTGGGGGCAAAAAAACCCAACATTTTTGCACTTTTTTTCAGATTTATTAAAAAAACATATACAAAAATGCTTTAAATCGAAAAATATGTAATTTACAAAATTAATTTTTATATAATTGTGCGTCTGAAGACATACCATAAGCTGAATTTGATTTAGGCGTTTAGTCACAATAGACTATCAAAAATCTACGAATTTTGCCAACTTTCTAAAAAATTAATTTTGGTCATGTTTAAGAGTCTATAACACAAAAATGGCTAATCCAATCAAAAAATAGTTTAGATCATTAGATTTTGTCTTTTTGGACAAAATTTGGAAAATCCCACCGGAAAACCAGTCCCGGACTGAGGACTGTGCAGACATTGGAGTGGTGGTTTGAGGTTTGAGGAAAAGAGCATAAATATTTGCGCAAACCACAAACAAGTCGTTGCGTGTGGATTTCGACAGTTTAAACTTCGCTTCAAACCTCAGTCATTTTCTTTTGTTTTCGTGCATCGCATTGACTTACAGGAGTTACTAATCTCAATAAATTATTGTATTTTTCAATATCCATGCCCATGTAATTTTGCCAGTCCTCAGGTTCACTGCGCGATTCACGAAGTAATTTTACATTAGGCAATTATTCTCTTTTTAGTAACCAATGTCTAGACCAAATTAAACGTTGCTTAGATTTAATTATTTTACCTTTCCTGGCAAGACACAATGCAAAAAGCGACCAAAACAACACTTCCTTACTTTATTCATAACTTTCTGACTGATTTGAAAAAGATTTGTGCTGAAAACTGCGCGTTTAGACACATTCTCATACCACAGTCTTGTCTGCGCGAGCCTGGTTTGCGCAAACATTTGGGCAGACAAGAAGGTGCGTGTGGACCGGCCTTAAGATAGGTTTAGCTCGTTTCGCTATTAATTAATTTTTTTTTTTTCATTCTAAACGAGTTGAGTTTGAAAGATTGTTTTTTTTTAACATTCATTCGTTTTTTACAAAAGATATTTCACTTCTAGCTTCAAGACCTATTAACCACAGGAAGACCTGAAGACCACTTGGTCTTCGACAGAAGATAAATAAATCTAATAAATTAATAAATATAAAAAATTTATTTCAAATATGAATATTAATCTCAACTGATACAAAAGATGGGAATACATTGTTTGAGTACAATACCTGCCCCTGACAGTGGAGAAATCGATCTGCTTTTCTTTCTTCCCATTTTCATTCTTGAATAATAGCGATTATTTATCTTTCGGATACTGATCCCACCGTTACTCCAACTTTACCTTTACTTTTACAACCAAACTCGTTTTCAGGTAAATATTTATTCAAGTTCTCAACTGACACCGCCAAATATTGACTTGGAAATGACTCTTTCACAATTATTTACTCAGTCTATTTTCTGGAATCCTTGGTTATAGACGGCTGAAAATTGATATAAACTAAAAAAAAAATGTTAGCGGTCTGTGGAGCTGCCGGTAGAAGCGAAGCTTCTTGAAACTAAAACTTTAAGCGGCACTCCACTATTCCAGTTTTTATTCTTCTTCACAAACAGTCAGTGTGATACATGCACTCCTTGTAATTTACGAAGTAAAGATATTTGATACATGAGGTTTTGTGCCTAAAAGTACACAATTTAATAAAAATTGTATGCAGTTGAATTCACTACAAACTAATAAAAAATCTTCAAAAACTTTTTGTAAATGAAACAGAAAGAAATTATAAAGTTTTTTGAGCAGTATTGTATTTCCAATGTTTTTTTTAAAAGCTCGTACTATAAAATATTGTATACATTCTTGCCTGTTGATTTTACATAATAAAATTCATAAAATATACAAAAGGTACTTACTGATTAGTTGGTGAATCATCTCGTATTCGTTCATTATGTTCGCACCTTGGGCAATCCATATCCACAGAACTCGATATAAAACAATTTTAGATGATGTTATTTAAAACAATATTTAAAATAATTCTCGATAACTCATTTAACCTTCAAATTTAGTATTTCACCTTACGTTCAATTTTAAATAACGTATTTAACCATGGAGTATAGTACTATGGAGAGGCCCTTCCCATATATTGTTCCGTCAGGGGCGAGACCAAAACATTAACCGGCCACGCCCACTATGCCAAACTGGCGACTTGCATTCCATTGAGCTTGGGCAATTGAAAGGGTTCGTAATACATAGAATAAGTAAATGACCAAAGTAAATTAATCGCTAAAATAAAATAAAAGAAGTATAAAGCCTTGGAAACCAAAATTTAAACTGATAAGCGCCTAATATACTGGTAATACGGTGCACTCCAAAATGGCTGCCTGCCCTTTTGAAAGGTAAGCCCTCTCCACTTGTCTATAACTCCATGTATTTAGCCTTTTAACCTGTATTAAATCCAGCTGGCAACGTTTTCGTTTGACTTTTCTTTATATGCTCCGCGATTGACTCTTAGGAAGTATTTGTATTTTTATATTATTATATATTATGGTTATATATATAGTCAGATATTATATATATATATAATGTTATTCTTATATATATATATATATATATGCTATTATATAAAAGGACAAGCCATTTTTCGTTTGTGATCACTAACCATGAAAAACTGAACTAATATGTACGAAATTTTAACTATATCCTCTGCAATGTTCAAGGAAGGTTTTGCAATAATAGAATTTACAGATCCACATTTATATAGCCATAAGAAAGCAATAAATATGTGATGCGCAGTGAAGTTTGATAATCGACCGATAGGTGGCGAGCACCATTTGAGAGATGTTACAGAGGTACGGTGTTATATAGAGCTATTAATTTGTAAAAAAAATATACCCATTTTCAATAAAATTGTTATTAAAAACAAAGTTATAAATATGTGATGCGACTTGTGGATAGCAGTGAAAATTGAAAGTTAGCCGATATGTGGTTACCATCGTTCCGTTATGCTATTGCACCCATACAAAATTTTAACTTACCTATTTTCATTGTTTTAGGAAGGTTTAGCAATAGTAAAATTTACAATAATACAAATTTAAATGAGCACTGTTGCGTGGCAGAAACGAGGTTTGCCAAACTTTCATATACTTTGATGGTTAGGAATTATAATTCAACCAGATGGAATATCAATAAAAGTATTTCCGATGAACCAAAATTATTACCAATTCAAAATGTCGACCCAGATCCATGGGCCTTTAGTAAGCACTGATAATGCTCTCCATAGCGCGGATGAGTTTTTTAATAGTTTCTGTCCCTCTGGGTAACCATTTCATTAATTAAAATTAAAAATTGGATGTCCGGTTTCACGTGAATCTCAATCATCTCATTTGTGCTAAGGTAACATGACAAAAATTACAGAAAATATAATTCATGAAATAATTTCATACTTCATACAAAATTTCTATCGATAAATAAAATAAAAACTTCAAATAAAATAAAACTTCAATCATTATTTAAAACTAGCATCCCCAGTCACGGCTTCGCCCACTCTTATAAGTAACGAACTGAGATAGGTTTAACTAATAACAGAAGTTTTATTTTTTAACAATAAAAATCTTATAATGCAGTTGATAATTATTTTCTTACAATATTTCTAGATATTTTCACTCAAAGCTGTAACCCGGTATTATTGCAATGATTTACTCAAAAGCATTATTGGATATTCAATCCTTAAATCCAATCTATGAGTTGGTAATTTAGATGGACAGAGACTTTTTAGGAAGAAACTCTGGCGGATAATGGACTGCATTATCAGTGCTTACAACCCTATCAATAGAGATATTCTCTATGTCACAATTTACTTTTTCAATAATAATGTTGTTAATAATTTCTGCTATAGTATTTGTTGGTAATATTACTGCTCCTTCACACAACCAATGGTACAATTTATTAATAAACCTGAAACATTAAAATGAATTTGAAATCATTGAAATATTTGTTTTCTTAAAACCTTCATCAAAACCTATGGTTAGATCGCCCATTTTTTAAACACAATATCAAAAAATAATGGATATTTTGATAAGGCAATAATGTTTAGTGCAGCAAAAATAATTTTATTGATTTCATTTGGCTGGATTTTAATTTCTATCTAACTATAAAAGTTAATGACAAAGTGACAAACTTCTGCCACTTAACACTGTGAATTTAAATTATTATTATAGTAAACTATACTATTTAAAATCTTCCTAGAATTATGAAGATTTTGTAGTTAAAATTTGGTACAGAGGGGTTCAATAATTTTAACATTGCAATCTCTGGTGTAGAATGCCGCTAACCACATATTGTTCGATTATTAAATATCCCTAGGATCCACACGTCACACTAAATATTTATAGCCTTTTTCGTTACAATTTCTTTGAATCAAGCCAATTTTATTATCAATTTCTAGCTCTATATAACTTTTTACCGTTATAACCAACGAAAAATGGCTTGTCCTTTTATATAATAGTATAGATATAGATTAATTTAGAACATATGTTTTATTGGCAATTGTTTGCTAACACCTGCACTAAAGTAGTATTTATAAAAAATAAATGTTATTTTGATATTTACATACACCTAGAACCCCAACTCTGATTTAATTTTTTTTTTTTTTTTCAAAAACCTTCCCGAGGATTTACCTAATAATTTCCCAAATTTTCGATTGGATGTACGGTTTTTGAAACTATCGAGTACAAACATACACTTATTCATTTTTATATATGCAGAGTGAAAAATATATATATATATATATATATATATATATATATATATATATATATATATATATATATATTGTCTGAATCCTTTACTTACGAGAGCAACGGGAGATGCTAGTATATATATATAGATATAGATATATATAATGCCAGTTTAGAATCGAAAAAATCGACGTATGATAAATTATTTATTATGAACTAGACAAATACTTGAGTAGCTACATTGACTATAAACTATACTATCTCTGACTACATGTTCTTCTTCATATAGTTCTGTACTAACGGCCTGTGGGTGTTGCCGTTGAGCCGGTCCAGCTTACAGGCCGGGCAGTTAGGGCAGCAGTAGCAGAGTGAACTATCCCGTGGGTACTTGTACTCGGTCACATATCGTCGCGTCAGGTTCGTTACTGGCACCACCTAAACATAACGTAACATCCTCTATTTATTTATATTTATAACTCAAAAAAATATATATATATATATATATTTTGGACAATTGCTAACTTTTTCTTTGATTTTTTTCTGAAAATAATTTAATGTAAATAAATTAGTAAAAATTATTAAATTGACTAGCAATCCTAAACGCGGCTTAGTCCGCTCTTGTAAGTGAAGAACTTAGATAATTTTAACTCATAACTGAAGTTTTATTTATTTATCAATAAAAATCTTGAATTGTAGGGAGCATGCGAAAAGGACTAGATAAATTCATATGACACATCAATTGTTTTATCGAAGGAGATTTAATTTAAGTATTTCATTTTCAAAAAAGCATAACTCCTCGTAATCCTTTATTCATTACATTACCCAGTAGAGTGTCAGTGTGAGGATATGTGACCATGTGAGAATATCAGAGTTGTAACAACCTGAAGATGGAGCACATGAGCTTCGAAACATGCAGTAATGAATAAACGATTAAGAGGAGTTCTGTTTTAAAAAAAAATTAAATACTTAAATTAAATCTCCTTCAATGAAACAATTGATGTAAATTAGTGGATGGCAACAAAAAACCACATTTCTTAAAGAAAGAGGAAATATAGAACAAATTAGAAGGAGAAGAACTCTGAGATGAATTCTGAAATTTCCACTGACAGGTAGGTGAAACAATCCATCATTAGAGACTTGAAACCTGAAGATGGAGCAAATGAGCTCCGAAACATGTAGTAATGAATAAAGGATTAAGAGGAGTTATGCTTTATAAAAAATGAAATATTCATATGACATCCGAATAAACTACATTTCGAGTTTTACCTCCCGTTATTATGAGAATAATTTTATTGTTAGGGTAGCCAGTTCTAGAAAGCTCTGCATATCATTGACCCTGAGAGAAACAGCGAGTCCGAAGATCCATATAACGTATTTGTAAGTCTGGCCTTCCGATTTGTTGATTTTAATAGCAAAAGAAACTTTAATTGGAAATTTTAATAATTTCAATGCAAATGGTAGATTAATAAGAATCATTGGGAATATAGAAATAAATGCGAATTCTCCAGTTGCTATTCCAGTGAGAATTAGAGCCTCAATGATATTTCCCCGCATAGCTGTAATTTTTAATCTGGTACCATTGAGCAGAATAGGTGGTTGAAGAGTAAGTAAAAAGCATAATTGGAAATTCATAATAAGCATTATTCCATTTTTTAAATTTTATTGAATAAGTTGGTAATCCATACGGACTGAGAATATTTACTATATCATTGCCTATATATCGGTCTATTTTCAAATATCGGTCGCACCACATATTTATCTATTTTTTAATTAAGATTTTATTGAAAATAATTTCATTTTTTTTATATCCATTTATTAAAATTTACAACTCAAAAAAATTATACATCGAGTAAATGTGTTCATATCGATTAGAATAAAATGTCAAAACTTAAAAAGAACTACTCATCAGTAGCACTTCAATAAAAAATTTACACTAGGAGGTCTCTAGACCATCTTCTGTTCAGACACCTCGGACATCTCTTACTTTCTACTTCCTTGTATATTACTATAGTCAACTGTATCAAATCTATAAATATAAGTTTTTATATAAATATATATTTTTTTTAATCAAAAGAAATTTGAACGGTGCTTTTTTTTTTAATTCTAAGTCGAAAGTAAATATTCTTGGATTGAAGAACAATATAAGTGGGAAGAATGGCCGGGGTTCAAGACAGGTTGAAGGCAGAAAATTAATTATCTGTTGTATTAGACAAGGAATGACTTCGAGGTCGGGAGACCATCTTAGAGCACTCCCAGCTTTTATAAAATGGGTACCCTTAACTAAGGAGTCGAGATTTCTTGAATTTCTGCCTTATCTCCTCCTTTCACAACCGTTAGCTCAGAAACAGTACACACATACCAATATACTGTCTTAACTCTTTACCTGCCAAAATCTTCCAGTCACAACCCGAACACGAGACTGTGTTTTCCAAATAATCTTCTCGGGAAGACTTTAACATTCTTACGAGGAAGATGGGTTGTGCAATCAAGAAATCAAAATAAAATAGTATTAATTTATTGTGTCGAAGAATTAATTTTAATTCATTGCAAGCCTTCATTAGTACTTCTGTTGTATTTACTAAAAAAATAACATATATTCAAAGCTCTTGAAAGCTTTCTTTTAGTGCAAAATAAGACTTCTAAAGTTAGTCGACACGTCAGCACAATGAATCTTTATTCCCTGACTATCTACTTCCTTGTATATTACTACATTCAACTATATCAAATCAATTTTAATATTTTTATCTCGTATTTCATAATATTCGATATTTATGTTTTTCCGACTTAAATCTTAACTAAACAACTTTTTCGATGCGAATTTACAACTTGTTTCTATATTTTTTCTTTAGGGAATGGAGTGGGAAACAAGTTGGGGGACTAGTGGATTTGAGTGGTGAAAATAATTAAATTTTATTCTTAATTTCAAGCTCCAGATAATACTGCACCATTGTTGCACCTCTTGCAGAATAGTGCTCGCTACATAAGGATCGATTTTTAAACTTCACATGTCGCACCACATATTTATCACATTTTTAAAAACAAATCGATTGAGAATAAGTAAATTTTATTATTGCTAAACCTTAATTGAGCTATGAAGATGATGTAGTTAAAATTTTGATACAGATTTGTTTAGCAGTTTTTTTTAATTAATGATCACAAACGAAAAATGGATTGTCCTTTTATATAATCTTATTTAACAAACTATTTCCTGTCCGCAAAATTTGTAGGAAAATGGCCCTTAATGGAATATATCACATTTTCCTATTTAGAGATGTCCGCTCTTTGTAAATTCTAAACTAATTTCACAGTATTTTTTTTATTTTTTTAAGAAAGAAAAATCATCTTTCATAAAAAAATTAAATAAATGATTATTTTAATGTAAAAAAAAAATTAACGCCATTAAAATACGTTATCGAGGTATATAACATAGATAAGGAAACCATGGCCAGCATATCAAACTAAAGAATTTTTTTTCATTGCCCCTTTTTCTTTTTCTTTATATTAATCTTATAAAAAGTTTTGCATATTCTCCCTTTACTGCTTTCTAGCACTTTAAGGAGTCATAGTTTGTTTAACATAATTTTCGCTATTTTTATTATTTATTTATTTTTTTATTTGTATTCGCCTTGCTCACTAAAATAACTTAAATCTATAATTTCATATTTAAAATAATTTCTGCCATCGTTTTGGCTCTCCTGCGGGTGAAATTTGTCTGTATAGAAGATTTGAAATATTTTACAAGGTATAGAAAAATTGTTCCGTTTGAAAATTAACATTTTTTTTTTTTTAATTTTAATTCCTTATATATATGTAAACTAATAAATACGTAGGATGAAGTTTGCGATTTAATTTTTTTTTCGTTAATTCTGCGAGAAAAAAATGGAGCGCACATAGTTCTTTAGAAACTCTGTATGTGTATTTATATTTATATAAAGGATAGAAAGAAAACTTTATTCTGGGACAAAGTCCCTTAAGAATAACTTTAAATAACGCAAAGTAATAACTGGCCGAGAGGCTGTTAAAATACAGCAACATAGATAAAATTGAATACAAATATGTATGAGAAAAAAAAATATAGAGAAAAACTAGAAAAAGAAAAAACTTTAAATAAAAAGAGAGTGAAAAAAAAGTATACAAAATAGAGTTTAATATTGGAAACAAAATTGCAGAAGAGAAAAAAAAACAAACAGAAACTTATAGAAAAATAAAAGATAGAAAATCAAAAATTATCATTACAAGAAATTAGAACATTATCATAATCAAACTATAATTTATGCTAATGTTTTATTTCTAACGATATTAGTAATTAAATTAGACGATTACACACATAGTACATACATCCTTATAATTAGAGGTTGGAGGGAAAGAAGATGGTGAAAGAATAGTGTTTTGAATGTTCCAAGGGAAGAAGCATTGCGGATACAGGGGGGTGGGGGGGTGGGAGGTAATTCCAAAGAGTAAAGGATCGGACAAGGAAGGAACGTCGGAATGCAGTACTTTTGTGGGATGGAGTATCAGAAAGACGAGATCTTGTATGCTGTGTGCTCCAGACTTGAATTTCAGGTTACTGTAAATAAAGGGAGGGTGATGGGTGTTGATAACTTGGAATAGGTAGGTGCCTAGGAAGTATTTTCTGCGGAAGGAGGGGAAAAGCCAATTTAACTCAGTGTAGAGATGCGAAACATGGGAACGTCTCGAAGTTCCGAAGACAAACCTAATGAAGCAATTCATGATGCGTTTTAATCTGTCTTCAAGAACCGTGGAGAGCCCGCCATATATCACGCAACCATAGTCAAATTGGGAGAAGTTAAGGGAGGATACTAGAAGTTTGCGTGTGGGTAGGGGAAGGAGGTGACGGGAGCGATGAAATAGTTTTAGGATACCAATTGACCTTGGGAGATTTGTGCAATATGGGATTTCCAGGAGAGGGTTTGATCAATGGTTAAGTCAAAATTTTTAACAAAGGAATGGAAAGTTATTTGATGACCATTAAGGAATAATGTGGGAAAGTTGGCATTTGAATGGAGAGAGGAATGTGATCATATGGCAATTGCTTGAGTTTTAGCTGCGTTTAACGTTAATTTGTTCAGATTTGCCCAGGCACAGATTTCGTCTAGGTCTTCCTGAATTTTGGAAAACGCAGCTAACATTTCGGATGGAGGAAAGGAGAAGTAAATTTGCAAGTCATCGGCGTAAAGATGGTGGGAACAATGGTGAATTGAATGGGGAAGATCATTGATGTAGGAATTAAACAGTAGAGGGTAAATGCTCGAACCTTGAGCTACTCCTGAATGTAGAGTGAGGAAAGAGGCCTTGGTTAGGGATGCCAACTGCTTGGGTGCGCTGGGAAAGGAAAGATTGAAGCCAAAGGAGGGCGCTGTAGAAAAAGTTCAATGATTTCAATTTGGAAAAAAAGGCATATATATGTATAAGGAATAAAGGAAAAAATATACATATATATGTGTGTGTAAATTATAAATTATGGTGTACTATGTGACCTGTACATCAGCCTCCCTCTGTATGAGTACGGCAGGACGTGCGGTGGTCTCGATCGGCTTGTACCCCTTGCGTACCTTCATCCAGCGGTCACACATGCCCACACCACAGAGCTCTTCTCTCTACTCCACTGACAGCCCAAGAAGCCAAGCTAGTTCTCCAATACACTA
Source organism: Euschistus heros (assembly GCA_003667255.2). NCBI lineage: Eukaryota > Metazoa > Arthropoda > Insecta > Hemiptera > Pentatomidae > Euschistus > Euschistus heros. Next base: position 385,597 of record RCWM02000166.1, read on the forward strand.
ATTGGATGAAGACCTCCAAGTGCAGTATCTTTTCGGAGGATTCGCCCTAATATTTCTATCATACGGTGGGAATCCCCTCCTCGATATTGAAGAATTAATCTATACATTATCAACTTCTAATAAGTTACGCTTGAAAAATAGTCGGAATTCCCTGGTTCCAGAAAGTCAATGCACCTCGATCATGGATTAAAAGTATGTGCAGACTACGGACTAATCATGGTTTATCAGGATCATATTTATTTAAAATTAAGGAGAGAAAATCAGAAATATGCGAGTTGTGTGGAGACAGGGAGGACCTAGAGCACATTATTATGAATTGTAAAAAATACGCCTTAGAAAGAATAAAATTTACAACGCAAATTAGAAATAAATTAAATATGAATACAATAACATATACAACTATTTTGCAAAACCCTGTTTCACTAATCAATGAATTCGGTGCCTTCTTGAGTGAGACAAATATTAAAATTTAGATTAATTCAATTTTAATTAAATCGAAATATTGTTTTTTTTTTTTAACTAAGCGGTCTTAAATTTAAGTCGGTACTTATAGTAATGACTAAATAATAAAATGGCTAATGGCTAACGCTAAGGCCTTTAAAAAAAAAAAAAAAAAAAAAAAAAAAAAAAAATTATAGTTTAAAAAAACTATAAAAACTTATATTATAGCAAACCTAACTAAAAAGCTAAGTAAGGTGAACAATTTGCAGCAGTCACAGCTTTTGAGTTTTTGAGTTTAAGGTACGAGGCTAATTTCCCTGTCTATTCATGATTTGTTTGCATTTTTAACACAGTTTATCCAAAATCTACCAACGATTTTTTTTTTTTTTTTTTTTTTTTTTTTTTTGTCATATCTCAAAGTAGGAATGGGCAAATTTTTACCTAAAAAATCCTATCTTGCACAAAATTAAAACAACTTTTAATATATATATATTTTTATTGAATTAGTCATTTCGGTTTTATAGACTCCTAAACATGAAACCTTTTTGTGAAAGGTGGAAAAATTCTTCAATGTTCGAATATCGATTATCGCCAAACGCCTAAATCAAACCCAGCATAAGGGATGTCTTTAGACGCACAATTTAATAAACTTTAATTTTGTAAATAATACATTTTTCGATTGAAATCATTTTTCTATGTATTTTTGTTTTTTTGAGAAGCTAAAAAAAGCTCAAAAAGCCCTCCCCCTCCCCCAAACATTTTCCCCAAATCAAATCTAGTTTCATTTTCGATATTTTTTTCTCAGAACCCATCTGGACCATATAAAAGCATAAAACCTACTACTCTACCTTTTACAAGGCAGAGTAATTTAACTAGATTAAGTGACAGCACTAGAAAAAAGTTGTGCAACTATTGTATTTTCATTGGTCAAAGAACGTGTGCAAATTTTCAAGTTAATCAGATTGCTGGAAATTGGTGGATATTATGATGAAAGATTCCGTTACATACAGGTCAAGTTATTAAAAGCGTATTAATAAATAAATAAATTTATCCATTTTTCCTGTTGTGGCAAACACATTAAATTTAAGAGTAGTATTACTGATAATTAATATTTCATTTATTTTTTCATATTGTTTGTTTTTTATTATAATTGTTTCTATTTCATTAATTTACTTTATTGCAATTCTTTAATTAAAAATAAATTATAACATTTAAAAATATATATTTGAAGGAGAACGATTGGCAATTATAAGTTTCGATGTAGAGGTTATTGAATTTCACGAGTCGATTAAAACCAGCTGAGAAGGTTACGTAGCATATGATAAAGTTACCAAGACCTTACAGATCTCTGCTAAAATTCTGATTTGGAATGTTTAAATTGAATAGTTACTAAAAAAGGAAAGTGTTATTGACAAGTTTGGACTCAGCAAAAACCTTCCACTGTATAATTGGCCTGTTGATATATCTGAAGGATGCAGGGAAGTGAAAAGAAAAGTGATTGTACTGATTATAACTGCATGGTTAGCCCTAGAAAGTGAATTGATAATTGTTTGTGAGGTTATTTTGGAAAAACTGTCCTTGTTGTTTATTACTCTATTGTTGTTGTTAATTGTTTACAGCCTTATATTTGTAATAAAATTAAAACCAAGTTGGTATTCGGCCTCCTTTTTTATTAAAATGTAATCACCAGCCAGACATCAGGCGGTAGGTTTCGGTGAGGTTCTATTCTGAACCTCTAGCCGCTGCCGCATTTTCTTGATTTTAATTCTTTGTCCTAATTTTATTTTCTTTATCCTTACTTTTTTAAAAAGTCTTATAATTTAATTCTAAATTAATCTAGGATACTGTTTTAAGATGGCGAAAGAACATCTTTGGGCCATATATATATATATATATATATATATATATATATATATATATATATATATATATATAATATATATGTTAGCGGGAAAATAATATATATATATTCGCTCTTTTCGTCTTGTGGCCTTAAGGAATAATATGTTGAAAATATTCCAGGACTTTTTATAAAAGGTTCTCGGAAGGTTTGTCATGTTAGACTATGAAGTCTTGGAGTATGCATCCAGGGCAGAGTGCAGGAACAGAGTGACCGAGAATGGTCCTGAGGGGATTAAGATTGCGATTTGCATATTAAACTTTGCGAGAGTTAATATAGTCAACTGTCAAAGCGAGGTCCTGCAACTTTGGGGAGATGTTAGCGGGAAAATAATTCAACCAAAAAAAAATACAGATAAGCGCACTCACCTGGTTGCGGTCGCCTGGTCGCTCTCGCGGGGCCCCTGAAATCCTCACAGACAGGCGAACGCTCCTTGTGGCCTGTAAAATCAAAAGGAAAATTTTACTGGTTGTAGCACGAAAGGAAAACACTTTTAACATATAAAAGGTTCTCGGAAGGCTATGTGAGCCTTGAGCATGTAAACTAGGAAGACTATGAAGTCTTGGACAAAAGTAGGTGCATCCAGGGCAGAGTGCAGGAACAGAGTGACCGAGAATGGTCCTGAGGGGATTAAGATTGCGATTAGAACTCCCGCATATTAAACTTTGCGAGAGTTAATATAGTCAACTGCCCTCTGGTTGGCAGTAGGAAAACTAAGTAAAGGGCCGGTTAATGAGGGAAGTCGGTAGAGGGCGTCACTTGAACTAAATTGCAATTTTCTCATTTCCCCTTAACACAAAAGCGCCGATCGGCGCGAACAATATATATATATATATACATATATACATATATATATATATATATATATATATATATTAGTTTTCGTTCTTAAGGATAATATGTTGAAATATTCCAGGATTTAAAGGTTTTCATGTTAGCCGAATGATATTTCGCCATTGTTTCCTTAAGGATACTATTTTAAAATATTGGAATATTTAACGATTTTAAGATTACGGAAGGATATTCTGCCGTTGTTAACGCATCCCTACGGGAAGTTGGAGATACTGCTATATCAATACTGTTTTCAGATCTGCCAGGATCTGAGGATTTTTTGAGGCCCAGCATCATCTTTGGCCACTCTCCTTCACCACTTAGAATTAGTTTTCGTCCATATGGCTACTGTTTTCAAAATATTCCAGGATTTAACGGTTTTTACGTTATCCAAAGGATATTCCGCCACTGCTGTCCTTAAGGATACTATTTTAAAATATTAGAATATTTAACGATTTTAATATGACAAAAGGAAATTCCGCCATTATTAACTAATAAATAGTACGTCCATATCATATTGTAAAACCCTAAACAAAGACCTGATTTTAATAAAAATTTAATTTATTTATTTTTTCTTTAGGGCCGTAGCAACACGCCACGCGTTGTGTTGTTTTAAAAAATAATATAAAACATAAAAATTAATGTTTCTAATATTAAAAAAAAAAAATCCAAGCACGTGAATTTTTAAAAATAACTATGAGTGCTTGATGGAAGTATTTATAAATAAAAAAAAAAAATGATACCGGAAGTGAACGAAGGGTATCAGCCGTTCTTCCGGCGGTATTTTTCCGTCCTGTAATCTCCTATTGGATTGAAGGGAATTAGTTGGGTTAAAGCAGGAAAAAGGAAGGGAAATCCAGTATAACAGGACTTTGTAGAGTTGAAATGAAAAACAGGGAATTAGTTACAGGATTATTGAAACAGATTGATAGGTTACTGTTCCTGGGAAGTAGGAACAGGAAGTATTACAATGTGTAGTAAAAGCAATTATAGGAAGAGAAGTAATGAAAAAATATTATTTTTAACGAGTATACTAAACATTCTACAAGGTGTTTAGTGTAACAACTGTTGGAAATTCTACAAAATTTTTGAAAATTTAAAACATTTTAAAGTTTGTGAGGGGCTTAGAGACATTTTGTACTTCAACTAGGGCAGGAAGGACTGATTATCCTACAGGTTATCAACCTTGGTCGATCGAATCCAGAACAGAATCCATCTAAAGGGATGCCAATCATGACCTACATGCCTGAAAAAGTATATTTTAAAAAATGAAATGATTAATATTTTTCTTTTACAAAGGTTTGACGTGGAGTCAGATTATTTAGTTAATTATAGGACAAATTGGACTGCAAAAGCAATACACACACTTATACACACGCACACATGTATACATTGAATTGAAGAATAAAATCACTATTAGAAGTAGCGATGATTTCCTACTTTTAATAACTGAAGTACTAACAAAAACAAATATTATCTAAAATTATCTAAATGAGAGATGCTATGGTATGGGTACGGCTTTATCGGTGTTAGGCCATGATCTCAGATCGGTGTGGTGTCGCCTGGGCAGGACGATGTCGACATGGTGGATCCAGGAAGACCTGTAACTGTATATTGACCAACTAGCTACATTTAAATGCTGACAAGAACAAAGCGTTTGTAATAGGTTCGAGTTACCTCTTGAAAACCATACCTCCTATTCCCTTCCTTTCTTAAGCAGTGATCCTATCAAATTCTACCCTTAGCCGAAAATCTTGGATTCGTTTTTTTGATGAAACCCTATCCTGGAAAAAACACGTATCCGAAATTTCCACTATCCCGTTACGTTCGCCATTTTCATTCATTCTAAACCCGCAGGTTACTAGTTACCTCTCTCATCTTCCCCCACTTCGACTACTGCTGACGAAGCGCCCACGTTTTGTAGTTTTATGCGGAGTTGAAAGGGCCCTTCCGCCAGAATTTTCTGGTATCCTATCTTTTCCAAATCGTCCAATCCCAACGACCACCTTACATTTCCGAACTGCAACTCAAATCTTCAATTCTTACCCGCCAAACCCGTTCCCGCCAATCAGATTTGTATACTCCTGCTCATTGCTCAGCTGTTTTCAACAGATCTTTCCTAATCCGATGCCCTTCTCTTTGGAAATCCATCCCTCTCACCATTCGTCATTCAATTACCCTTTCCACTTTCAAATACCACTTCTTTAACCACCTACTATCCACCCAGATTCTGTCGATAGCCAGTTTTTAGTTGTATAAAATATAAACAATTTATATTCATGAAATTTTATTGTGATTTTATCTATTTACTGAATTTAACTTTTACGTTATTAATAACTTTATTTTTTGTTTTTATTTTATTATTATTATTTTATTCTAAAAAATATTATTTCATTTTAAGGCTCTGAAGGCCCTTGACTTTACATTATATTTTTATTTTTAAGGGACTTAAAGTCCCAGAATAAATAAAGAACTTTTTTATTATTATTAAATGGTCTAACCAACACGCCTACTGATTTCTTGGAAGTTATACTAGGAAAGTTAATGGTCTTATCAATTTTGTGTGTCCTATGTGATTATCCAGAATGTTATAAGGTTCCGAATTATTACAAAAAACTATATCCAAGAAGGGTTATAGGTTCCGGGTTTTTAAAAGCTGTGATGAGTTGGCCTATTGCCATTGTTTCCTATTGCTAATCTAAATGGTGTGTGTTTAACACATAGCACCTGTGATGTTCTTTTTTACGATTAAAGGAGCATATTATGATCATCGTTATTTTCTTTCTTCAGATCTTCAACGTTGCTAAAGAGGAAGCGGCAGTGCAGCCTTCGAGCCCTGGACTGGAGAGTGTTGCTCCAGCACTGGACATTACCGGAGGCCTCCAGCCGACTCTCTGCAGGACTCCCTCGCTGTCCTCTCACACCTCTATAGACTCCAACATATCCAAGCAGGTGAGTAAATGAATTTGACAGTATTATATATTGCTGTATCTTATGTAAACTGATTAGGGAACTCATATAATCCTTAATCCATTCGGTAACGGATAACATACCCGGAAATACTCTCAGAAGGCTGGATAAGAGATCTGCTCAAATAGATTGTTTTCTTTTTCTTTATTTAGTTATTTTGACCCGTGCCATGAGGAGGTACTCTCCCTCATGCCTATCAGGCCAGGTGCTACATATATTGTCAGCTAATTCACACATTGTTATATTTGTGGCTGGTGTGAATAATGAAATGAAAGAGAGAGAAAAAATAATAATGTTACATATATTATAGCCTTCGGCTTTTGTTCACTATGCTCGATCAAGAGAAACACTAAATCCCCTCCTCTTACGGATATTAAGGTCTGGCCGGAGCGCAATTATTATGATTAATTACAATTACAATTATGATTGTTTATCTTTTGTTGTGCATTAATTACACTTTTCTATTTCTTCATGCTATATTTATGATCAATATAAAGAAAATCATAAAATTGAATCTCCTGCAAGGATAGAGCATACATTTACTGATAAAAATAATAATGAAAAATCAATGACTTTTTTTTTACTGTGTTTTAAAAACAATTGACATAATAAGTTTATAGCTATCTCGAAGAGGAAATATTCATGAAAGGGGGGTTAATAAATACAAAGCAAATCTACTTTCTTAGAATTTCCCTTTGCTGAATCGTGATTATTCTGCCGGTCTTTTAATGAAGTTCCATCCGGATCTAAACTATATTCATCGTAAATATCTTGTTATTAATCGCTGACCGAGGAAAGGGTTTTCAGTAAACTTGGAGATTGAAAACATTGAATCTTGGGATGCACGTGCCAGACTTCCATATCGATATAGAAGAAATTGTTGGTTGCCGATAGACACTCGTAGTCTTTGAATGTAGGGCAAACGGTGTGACACTTACCGACTGGGTTATCAATATTTAACCAAATACCGAAGTGTTCCCAATCACCACCCATACCCAATCCAGATGGCGATGATTCCTGTTCTCGATTGAGATACATGAAGTTCTCATCGAAGAAGGAAGGCCTGAATATCTTGAATGTCGGATACAAACGGAACAAGAAACATCTCCCATTGCCATAAAACTTGTTGGACAATTTCCATGACCTGCTCGCATATCCCCCAAAAATCCAATCCTCTCGATCCCTTAAGATTAATATAGTCGGCCCTTTATCCAAGACGTTAGACTTAAAAGTAGACCAGCTGCAACCCTGCTTAGAGGTACTGTACAGCATCTCCCATTCGTACAAGTCAACTCCTCCACCGACTAAGGAATTTAGCAGCACAACATGAGCTACATCGAGGATAGTATTTGAAAAAGAAATTGGAAAGGGGATCATTCGGTTTGTCAATGGAACTATTCCGAAGCATATTTCAATGGCCGATCTAAGAACATCTGAGAGTATGTAATGATGGTTTAACAGTTTGCGGAGGTGGATCTGTTCAGCTTCTTCAGGTAATTCTTCAGCAAAATACATTATAGCTATCCGAAGTTTATGTTCGTTGAGATCGGCATCACAATTCATCCACATGAGCAACTCGGCATTGTTCTTCAAACCCAATCCCCGGAGGAGAGTAGCAAAGAGGACGAAGAAGTACTTTATTATATCGTATTTATTTATCTTTAAGGCGTTAATACCATCACCATATTGGGTATTTGTTGCCGTTTCTTCATAGTCCTTCCTTAACAGTAGTGCAAAGATTATCCTTGTTTTTACATCTAAAGACCCAGCCCATTGCCCTTTGACCAATTCACTAAACCTTTTAAAGTTGGGCAAAATTTCGTCTTTGCTTCCATATATGTAAAGTATCCAAATTTCGTAAAGATCTGGTAGTATGTACTCTTCCCATTTGTTGTGGAGTTTGTGAGGGAAGATATCTGAAAAGCCATCATCATCACTAATGTTTAAGTACTTGCAGATTGTCTTTACCTCCTCATTTGTAAGTTCCCATTCAGAGCTTTTGGGTGTAGTTTTTGTTTCGATTTTACTCCCTTTGTTTTTACGGCAGAAGTAAGGACAAAACAAGCTGACTAGGCTAATCGAGTTTTTGTCTGTCATTCCCTTCTTTTTTATTCCAACTCTCGTTGTCAAGCATATGCTGTACTGATGTCAGATTACTGAAAGAATGTTTCCTGGACATTTAATATTCATTAAAAAAAAAAAAACTAATTTCGCCAAATCTACAATTCATCAATAATTAATTTGATAAATAAAAATTATCATAAATCAGGTGATTTCAAAAACATATTTGTCTTGTTATTTATCATTTCCAGTTGCTTATCATTAAGTGATATGTGCGTTGAAACAAGAGTAGAACTATCACTACCATTAATGAATAGTTTTTCTCCCTGAATAACAGAATTCCAGTGAACGATTTTCCAGGATGCTGTGCTGCGTGAACAAAAAAGAAAAATATATGGGATTATAATATGATAAGAGATAATGTCCCTGACCCTAGGTTGTGTACTTTAATAGAAGAGACCAGCCAAGGAAATTGAGTTAGTGAGCCGAATCATTGAGGGGACTGTAGTCAAGTGCATGAGTAGCTACCATTACTCAATATGGCGCCTAATCGTATATACACAAACTCGCTTCCCAGTCAGATTAGGACCACGTATATTATCAATTGTTTACCTGCAAAGACTGTATTATTTACATGTAGAGTTCTTTACATTATGTGTAAAGATTATTTTCATTTGTTTATTAATCTCTCAATGTTTTGTATTAAGAGAGGTTTGTTGAGTCAAAAATTTTGATATCTCATTAGAAAAAATAATCTGGAGAAACTATGAAAAGAGAGCAGTAAATGAAAAGAAGATAATCCCGAAAAAAATAGAGAAGTATGAAAAATCTTTTGGATGGGGAAGAGTACGTATCTATAGGAACCATACAAAGGTTGCGGTAAAAACTACAAAGAATGAATTCTAGCGAGACTTTGCGAAACCAATTGACAATGATTTAAAAAAAAAAAAAAAAGGAAATTCTGGAATACTGTAAAGACGTTTGAAGGTATGAATGCGAAATCTCTCAGGAATAAAAAATTCTTGAAGTATAGATTAACTATTATAAGAAGAGATTCTCTAAATATGAAGAGCCGACACGATGGATTAGTAGTTTTTTGTTTCGATTTTACTCCCTTTGTTTTTACGGCAGAAGTAAGAAGAGACTAATGCCCGTAGAACCGGTTGAGATATGGATTACTGCAATGTAGAGGATGGATTTGAGTAAGTACTGGTCATTATTAAGCTAGGAAAGGTAGCATATAGAGAAAGCATGATCGGGACCCGAACTCATAATGTTTGGAGGTGAGGAATTGGATAGGGTTCTTCAGCTGCGTTTTTCCTAAAATAGAATGTGAAAATATAAAAATTAATAAAATAATAAAAATAATGGAAAAATAGAATAATTCGGAAAGATAATAGAATTTTAATGGAATGGTGTTTGAGGCATGTTAATTTCACAGTTTTATTGCTATTTATTACTCATTAGTTTCGGTATACAAATATTTAAAAGTTATTTATTTAATGGAGTGTATAAAAAAAAGTGAAGCGCTACTCCGAGTTTGGGAGAGAAAAATATTTAGACAGATATTTGGCCCAAAATGTCTAAATGGCGAATGGAGGATAAGAAAAAATGATGAATTAATGGCATTGTTTGGTGAGCCAGATATAGTCGCCCAAATAACAAAAAGCGAGATTAAGGTGGCTGGGGCACGTGGAAAGAATGCCTGCAGAAAAATTTCCGAGAAAACTGCTAAAAGGAAAACCAGAAGGTTTTAGAACTCGAGGGCGGCCATGATTGAGATGGTTAGATGACGTGGAGCAAGACCTCCGTCAGGCAGGCGTTAGAGGATGGCTAGGTGCAAGCGGTGGGGATCGAAAAGGTTGGAGGAGACTTATTGAGTAGGTCCTGGTTCTGCTCAAAGGACTGTCGCACCGAATAAATAAATAAATAAATAAAAGTGATCGATTTTGAAACAAATATTTGTATTATCATTTCTTTGATATAAAATACAATTAATACTCAAAGTATAGTCTATTGTTATCTACCGTCATTGCCCATCTGCTAGCCAATTGCTCGATGCCACGCTGATACCATTCCTTGGGATGGCTGTCAATGAACTCTTGGACAGCATTTTCAACTTCCGCAAAATTATCAAATTTTTTCCCTTGAAGAAAATGGGCCATGGATCGAAACAAGTAGTGATCCGAAGGTCCGAGGTCAGGACTATATGCTGGATGAGGCAGGAGTTCAAACCCATGATGTTCTGTAAACTTTTCTCAGCTTTTGTAAAATTGTTGAGGAGTAAGTTCGCGAGGCCAGTTTCACCTTCCCCATGAAGAAAAGATGGCGACTAACAGTATCTTTCGACAAACCACACTCCCTGGCAAGTTGGCGAGTGCTTGTGGACGGATTTGACTCAACAGCTTCCTTCAGAACCTCATCAATATCCATTAATGGCCGCCCGGAGCCCTTCTTCCTTTCCAACGTCGTATCTCCACTTCTAAATTTTTCAAACCAACACCGCGCAGTGCGCTCTTCAAGGACACCTTCCTCTTCATATTTAATAATTTCACGAGTTGCTTCAGCGGCTGTGAAATTTTTTTTTTTTCAGTAATGTCTTAAAATTACGAGAATTTCGTTGGACACTGTCATGTTTCTTCTTTGAAATAAATAACTGAACTGAGGCTTTTTTTTTAAGAAGTCCAGTGTCAGAAACAAGCTTAGGGAATGGTCTAAAGGGATTATTAAGTATTGGTAAATAATAAATAGCATTAAAATATTTACAGACTTTTGAACTCTGGAATTCGATAAAACGGTCATTTTTTTTTATACGCCATATTATATGAATAATTTATAAGTTTTATTTATTATTGAATTGGATTTGAATATTATATTAGTCTTTTCTTATAATGAATATTATATCACGATCATCTTTGATGATAATAATGCTATTTATTTTTTTTTCAAGTATAAAATAAGTTGTTAATGAATGCATTCTTATTATTAATGTTTGAAACAATTTTTTTTTTACTACAGGGCTCGTATCTACTCTTCGGTGAAAATCTTCCTTCTTCTTCTTCCAGAGTATTCCTACATTTTCTGACTAAGAGCCAGCTTTCTCTCCTCTGTCCATTTGGTCCCTTAGGTCTTCTTACTGCTAAGGACATTGGGAAAACTCCCTATCGGACAGCTTGTCGGGCTAGTGTTTCATCCAGTAGGATCCCTAGTTGTTCCAGATCTGACTTCACTGATGTGATCCACTTGATCTTGGGTGCTTTGCTCTTCATATTTATAACAATTATTTGATATTTCTTTCAGTTTTTCTTTTAATGTAGGTTTCGTTAAAATTAGGTTTTGTACCTGACTAAGGATTAACATGAAATACTTTATTTTATGAATAAATCTGTTCACACTAGCCAGCAATCTGGCTGTAAGCTGTATACAAGAGTTATTGAAAGGAAATTACTACAAACATGTAAAGTAACATCATGGACCACATGTTATCCTCATTAAGAAGTGTGAAAAAGGCTCGGGACCGAGGGAAGAATTTTTGCCTCTTTGATCTTTGGAGAAGAAGTTAGCTCTTATTTTGTCCAGGGTGGAGAGATTTTGGTTTTACTGTGCTGATAGCAGACTCCTCCTCATCTGATAGAGACTATGATGTCATACTAACGGGATCCCAAGAGAGAGGTCTGCCACAGTGCAACGGTGTCTGAATCACTATCGCTCACTATGGGGAGTTCAATGTTCAATCACATTGACATGTAATTCTCATTTGTCACTACGTTGAATCAAGAAGCCTCTACGTTTCACCTGAAAACACTGAAAGACTCTTTCATCCAAAATCAATCTTTCATCGTTCACTTTCAATGTACTAGAGGCATTGGAAATGAAAGGCAGTTTACATTTGTCACTTTCTATGATTCATCCAAAGTGACATGTGTAACTACGGCCATGACAGATGGCCTTAATGTAACGTCATATCTAGTAATCAACTATTTTAATGAAGGAGATTTAATTTTAATTATTTCATTTTAAAGGCATAACTCCTAATTATCTTTTATTTTCTTCAACATGTTTCGGAGTACTTTTGCTCCATCTTCAGGATAACTGTGATTTTCTCACATAGTCACATGTGCATTTCCATACTGACATGTATAATAAGTTTTTTTCAACGGACTGGAGAGACGTCCAATTTAATAATCTATATAGTGTCAGTTTCTTACCTTTTGAATCGACTTCCATGTATGGAAAAACCGTTAAAACAGCATCCTTAAAGACGAAAAAAACTAATAAAATTCCGCCATCTCAAAACAGCATCCTTAAGGACGAAAACTAATTCTAATTGTGGAAGAAGCGAGTGGCCAAGGATGTCCTTCGGTCTCAAAAAATCATCAGATCCTGGCAGATCTGTAAAACAGTGTACCTGTTTTTGTAACTGGCATGTATGGACATGCACATGTGACTATGTGAGAAAATCACAGTTATCCTGAAGATGGAGCAAAAGTACTCCAAAACATGTTGAAAAAAAGAAGAAGATGATTAGGAGTTATGTCTTTAAATTGAAATAATAAAGTCATATCTAATAATCATCGAGTAAAAAAAATGTGAGCAAATATCTAAAGTATTTTTGTGATATCAGGTAACGACCATTAATTAATATCATTAGGCTTCTTTAGGAATCTTTATTTTCTTTCTTCCCATTTTCCTGATTTTCGACTGCATTTCTTTTCTTTCTTCTGACCCCTTTGTACCCCTCTTTTTTTCTCTTCTAATATTGGTGAGATTTTTCAGTGTTTTCCTTTTATGTGTCTCTATCCAGACATTCGGTATCTGAAATTTTAAGGTTTTTCACTTCTGCTCTTATTTTCTTCGTGTATCCTCCCATGCTTTTGTAGCTAAAAATTTTGTTAAAGATCTTTTCGTTCAATCTTTCCTCCTTCATCCTTTTCATGTGCGCATAGAACATAAGCCGTCTGATTCTTATCTCGGTTTCCAGGTCTTTTATATCTCTGTAGATCTCTTTGTTAGATCTTCGCCTGTAACCTTCCAGTGATTTCATGGGACCATAGATTGATTTTTCTTAAGATCCTCCTTTCTATTCTTAGCAGCTTTTCCAAGTTGAATAGGCATGTGGTCTCCATCCTAAACAAAATCACAGGCTTTATACACGTTGTAACGCCTTAATCTAAAGAGTTTATTTTAAAAAAAGATTATTTAAAATTCTGCCATCATGGAAAAATAATCTGAATAGGAAACTAATACAATTATTGTTATTTATATTTTAAAATGGCTTTGTGATATTTATAATGTAATATAAACTTTACTTTTAAAAGAGTCTACGAGGTTGCCGAACACTGAGCCCCGAATGCAGAACTGAGGGCGTTCACAGAGCTAGGCCGCTGTCACCTCTTCTTATGCCCCAAGACTCCACATCTTCTCTAGTGAGTAAAATAGACTTTAATATTTCATATGCATATATATATATATGCATATATATATATATATATATATATATATATATATATATATATATATATATATATATATATATATATATATATATATATATATAGAGAGAGAGAGAGAGAGAGAGAGAGGAGAGAGACATATAAACTAGAAATTTAAAAAATAAAGCAGGCATTCAATATATGAAAATGTCCCTAATTTTAAAATATTTTATAGACTTAATTAAGTCTATCCTCCTTAATAAATAATTCCTAAACATAAATATATATGGCAGTGAGGCCGCTTACAATGTACATTTACATAAAAAGTTCAAACTCTATATAACATCGTACTTTCCTAACCTCTCATGTATTATAGAATGGTGCTCGCCACCTATCGGTCAATTTGCAAACTTCATTGTGATCCACTTGTTATCGCTTTTTTAATAACGAATTAATGTAAAACCAGAAGATTTTATTATTGCTAAACCATCCTGGAACTATGAAGATGATGCGATCACAATTTGGTACAGATTGGTTCAGTAGTTTTCGCGGTTAGTGATTACAAACGTCCAAATGTCCAATGTCTTGATTACAAATGGTCTTGTCTTTTTATATAATAGTATAGATGTACAATGAAGCATTTTTGAAATGTAATATCATTCCATCTGAGAAATGTTGTTTTATTATTACTAATCTATTATATAATTCTGTTTACAGTGCAGCGGGCGTGAGGTACCAAGCTCCCCCCTACCACTGGGCACCATACAGCCGTCTCTCTACGCTAGGCACGAGGGTCCTCTCAATATCCGCAATGATAACAGTGTGGGTAGACTCAGGCTCAACATCAACTACGACTTCGACAGATCCGACCTCCATATTCACTTAATCGAAGGTAAGTCTGTCCCCAGTCAAACATTAGATCCTGCTTTAGTGGAAAGATCTCAAACCCCAAACCTATTTGGAAGAACGTGAATGACTGTTCTGTTAAAAATGTACACATTTTTAAACCTGTTCTATTGTTGAAATAATATTGCAACGAAATAAATACAACTAACCCCGTTGCTAAGTAACATAGACTCGCCAAGGAGTATTTACTCGTTGCTAGGAGACAGCCAATAACAAGATGGAATGTAATTAGCGTGGTTATTTCTTTGTTTATTGGTGTAGAAAATAGTAGTCAAACGCCTGTTATCATTATGCTAATGTTAAATAATATTGTTCTGTGTGTGTCTGCATTAAATATATTGTGTATTGTTTGCTAATAAACCGTGAGTTGAAAACCCCTGTTGTTTGTTACAATCTATATTTCTAAAAATTAGGTTTAAAACATGAGTAAACCTTATTTATTAAGTTGTAAGGATGGGTATCTATACACGATATATCAAAAATATCGATATTTTTCCAGTTCGATATTTTTTCTTTTAAATATTTGTCGTATCGATAGGTACTTTACGATAAATGATTATCTCTAAATTATAAATATACAACATGCAACATTTCCAATTTTATGTAGGTTGGTTAGGAAACATGATACTACTGTTCAAATATATGCCACAATAGTGCCAAAAGAGCGATTATTTCCAAAGCAGGACGAACCGTCTCATCCACAAGGAATAAATTCATGGGTATAATACTTTTCCTACAATTCATTGATGACAAAATGGGGAGGTTACATTGTTGACCTCATGAACTCATGATATTAATATCTATAATAAGTATAGATGCAATGAACAGTTGAAATATGTTTATCCTATTTCAGTAGTGAAATAAATTAACTAAAGCAATTTAAGAAACATAAAAATCATTGTTATGTGATAGGAATATTTAAAATGGCATTTCATATCGGTGTATCGATATTATTAGTCATTGATATATCGTGTGTATCGATATTTTTCTTACAATACCCATCCCTCTTAACAAAGGTAAATTTAAATATATTTGTATGCATCGAGTCCTTTTTAAAGTTTAAACATTATAATATGAAATCTGTAATTGTGAAAATTCTAGTGAACAGTGCACTAGATGGTTATTACACCATTGCATTTGAACATAAAACAACTTTTTGTTGTAATACAAAGCTTTCAGCATTTTACAATTTTCTTTCACTAGCCATTTGTAATACAAAATTCGAAATACACTTTCGAAAAAAAGAAACGGTCCAAACTTTGCAGTTCGGAACGGAATGCGTCAAGGAGATCCTCTTTCTCCTATACTATTTATCTTGGAGTTGGAAACAGTATTTTAGATTGGAATGTCGGCATAAAGATCAATGGAAGATGGCTAAACTATCTCCGATTTGCAGACGATATTGTTTTGTTGGCGAGCAATGCAAAAGACCTCAAAATTACGATAAAAACTTTATTGGAGATGTGTACCGAAGTATGCCTCTCACCTAACTTTGATAAAGCAAAGCTAATGACGAACGCGGAAAAGGTAGATATCAAAGTTGGGAATCATAGTTTAGAATACGCAGAAGACTATAAATACCTTGGGCAATTGGTATCATTTACAAATAAATTATGGAAGGAAGTGGATTGATACATTAACATCCATAGAAGTAGGTCATTGAAAGCAATAATGAAAAATGATTTCTCGAAAGAGATAAAAAAGAAAGTTCTCGATACCTGTAAACTTCCTGTCGTCTCCTTTGGTAGCCAGACTTGGTCCCTAACGAAAGCCCAAACAAGAAAACTGATTAGCTGTCCAACATCAATCGAAAAAATATGACTAAGATAAAGAGAAAGGAAAAGGTTAGGAGTTACGTCATCAGAGAGAAAACTGGCCTGGAAGACATAATTCACCATGTCAAGAAACAAAAATGGGAATGGGCAGGGCACATCTTAAGAAGAACTGTTAAAAGGTGGTTAATGGAGGTGACTGTTTGGATACCCTATCGCTACAAAAGGTGAAGAGGAGAACAGTTGAAAAGATGGAGTGACTTCTTTAAGAAGAAGGCCGGACCACTATGGTGGAGAATGGCAAGGGATGGAGATACATGGAAAGAGAAGTGGATCGTCTGGAATGGTCGTCTGGGAAAGTCTAGACCTATACTGTCTGAGGGAAGGCCCATTTTCAATCTCACAGAAGAATTTTATTCGTAAATATGATAATAAAGTGGACTTATTTGTAAATATGTTAATGTTTTTTTAGATTATATTTATTTGAATTTAAGATGTATTTATTTAGTTACGGACATTATAAAACGCTGTTATTTCTTTTTTTTCGAATGGGCCAACAGAGGACCACGTGCCAATTTCAATTCTTTCTTCCTTGTTCTTTTCTTTTCTTCCAGTATGCTTTCATCCGTTCGCCATGTTTCCTCTTTCTGTCCTGAGACCATTTTGCACCAGTCCTTTTCACTTTCCTGCCTTGGAATCTCTCCGTTTTCAATACTTTTCGCCGAAAGTTTTCTCTATTATTTATTTCCTCTATTTTTATATTGTTTTTTTCTAAATCCCTTTTTACTTCATTGACCCAGCTTGTTGTCGATTTCTTACCCCACAGATATCTGAAAATCTTACCTGTCAATCTACTATCAGGCATTCGATATAAGTGACCAAAAAACATCAATCTTCTTTAAAACGTTGTTATTATTACTTTTATTTTTCGAAATACATTTTCTGCAAGAGAGACAATAAATATATCATAGATAAGCCTGAATATTTCAATTTTCAACAATAATTTTGATTTCTTAAGTTAGATTTTGAATCCCGTTCTAGTAAGAAAGGATTCAGTGAGAAGAGAGCCGTTTTGAGTTGCTCAGTGATCAGTCCTAAGCGAAGAAGATCCCGAGGATTGTCCTTTCCAATTAGTTCCTCCTAGTCCGTTCTCAGTTCTCCTGTAATTAATGTCCTGTAATATGGAAAGGAAGGCCTGTATTTTAGCCGTTCTTTCTATAACTTGAAGATTTGATATATTACTATATGTTTGACATACAGTCCGAGTTTCGACTTCAAGCTGAAATTCTTCTATGGATAGGTAAAACTATGTACAGAAGCTAGAACTATGGATAGGTGTATCTATGAGGTATGACAAAAATAGCCGAACCGCTGATTTAGTTTTCACATTTTTTATTCTTAAACGACCTAACCTAAAGAGATTGGGAAACTTTTGGGCTGTTTCTAAAACAATAACCGTCAAGCCTTAAAAAGATTACCGTGAGGTGCATCAACTTTCAGTTTTCTCTTGTTATTTATCTCTTTGGATAAAAACAACCTACTTGGTTGATTCTGTTGTTTATATCTTATGTCGACACTTTCGTTTTCTATTGAGATACTGATTGTTTAATTTGGTATAGTAAATTATGAAAACTTACTCCTTATTATCTCAATTTTCTAATGTCTTGAAGTACCTAAGACATTTTGGTACCGAAATGTTTTTACTAAAATGTGATTCTACTTAAATCATTCCCACAACAAATTCGTAAGGTCGTCTCATTCTGCTTCAGCTGAACATTTTTCCAATATAATTGTCAGTGTATGTGAACTAAACTAATTAAAATAAAGGTTTTGGTACATTTGAATTCATTTTTTTAAAAATAAGTTTCTTTTTCTAACAAATAAATTCAAAGCTAAACATTCTTCTGTTTCTGGGCATATAGTAAAAACCATGGTACCCCAGGGTGCAATAAAAACAACCATGCAGATTTTGATAATGCATATCCGCACGATGCTTATTTCTCACCTGTGAATGACTGATAAGAATTTGGAAACAGAATGGAGGAAACATAATTCTTAGAAAGAAAAGAATGAAAGAAAAAATAATGTTTATTCTACATCTTGTGCCCTTAGAATAACATAACAGTATAATAGAAAGGTGTTTTTGTCTGGCTGCGAGCATATCAGGCAGCAATTTCTTTAGATTATGTATTAGATAATTATGAAATAAATTATAAATAAGATTCTTATAAAACTATAAAATAGAAATTTAAAATTAAGAACTAATTTTCGAGATATATAAGAAACATGTGAAACACTTCGAGATATATGAAACACTCTTACACTAATGTATCATTACACAATTTCGGAAGATTGATATTTGAGGAGGTGGATGAATAAATTGTTTTTAAAGGATGTGAGAGAAGGAGCATTGCTAATTGAAATGAGTATGGAATTCCAAAATATGGCTGCACGAATAATAAAGGATTTTTCAAAGGAAGCAGTTCGATGAGAAAGGATAAACAAATTAATGGGCTGAGATCTGGTATTCAAACGATGAATGGAAGAACGAAGGGCAAGAATGTCGTAAATATATGAAAATATACAAGAATTCTTGCGTGTGAATTCCTGTTCCTTAAAATGAAAAAAAAAATCCAGAAGAAACCCGAGGTAAACTTTTTAACTAAATAATTATTATTAATTGAATTCATAACTGTTAAACATATAAAATGGCAACCACTTAATGGGATGGATATTAAAAAACTGAAAAGATCCTGGAAAAAGAGAAATGATGATGAGCATTGCAGTGGCACCACCGTCTCTCTTGTTAATCATAGTTCATTTTCTTGTTGGAGATCTCTCATCCAGCTCCTTTTCAACCTTCTACGGATATTGTCGGATATCATTGTTGTGGACTTGTCATGTATGAGTTTTTTGGGATGGCATGGAAGTCTATTGTGAAATATTTTGTAGTAGTTATGTGTTATTAGATAGTTGGTAAGTCCGTGTGCAGAATTATGTTACGTACCAAGGTAAAATAACACGTATTCTTTTAATAGAAGTAACTTATAATTTTTACTGCTTTTAGAATAAGTATTAATAGCGTTTACAGCTGATTGGAATTTACACTTTAGCACGTCGTTTGTTCGTTGGTGGTTGAAGTTTTAAAGTTATTTTCACACTGTTTACCCGTGAACCGCAGCAAAGGCTAAAATCCCATACGATCTTTTATTTACTTAGTTCGATGAACCCTTTGGCCCCTTATTGATGTAATCTCATCCTCCCTCAAACGATAAATGGGAGACTATAAAATTAAATTTCCCGATACCAGAGGACTATTTATTGGTTCCCCTATAGAGAAAATTTAAAGGAAAACAAATGAAATTCCGCCGGAGCGGGGTGAATGCTGGAAGAGAGGAAGGGGGAAAGGGCCTGACCTCATGACCTTTACCGTACTCACTCCTGGCTCTATCCACGCCTACCACCTTCACTCCAAAGATAAATATAAATATTTACCTCGAGTCAATCGTTAATGACTTATTCAACGAAACGGCTTTGACAATTCATATTTTTATCACGCTGCTAGGCTTCTCTCGTCGCTTGACGACTTTAATTGTAACGAAAAGAGTTTTACTTCCAATGAATGATATAATTGAAATTTCAAATATGGTGTAATTATGTTTCCTCACTTAAACGTCATCAGAAATTTATAAGTTAACGATGTTTTCGTCCATCGCAGTTAGATGTGTAGTTCATTTGTTTTTTATGCTTCTGTTTACATTTGAATGAGGTCTTTTGACAGTAAACGGTGTATTAACAATAGGGTAGATCGATATTTGATGAATTTTTATCTCGTTAGGTTATCTTATTATATGGAGTTATTAGTGATTATTGAAAATATCATTGCTTTGGACAGATAATAAAACTACCACCGATCGACACATTTTAACTTATACACGGGGCCATAAAAAAGTCGGATTCATTGTTATGGCTTTAAGAAAAATAAAGAAAACCTGTACCACTATAACCCGAATGGAATCTTTGGGTTCAGTAAGGTTTGGAGTATTTCTTGGCCAACGGTTGTACAAGGTGATTAGGTCGGAATCATACTCAACCATCAGGTGTATCCCTAACTAAGGGTACCCAGCTGGTTGTGTCTCAGAAGAATCCCCCGAACCCCAGAGCCCAGAAAATGTTACATACCCCCTTCATCTTGTTCATTTCTTTTTTTCTATTTTTTTTTTTTTTTTTTTTTTTTTTTTTTTTTTTTTTTTTTTTTTTTTTTTAATAAAACGACAAGAAACTATAGACTACTCCAACATTTACTAGACGAACTTTCAAAGCTTCACATAAATTATAAAAGACCCATTTACATGGAAGTTATTATACCTATATGGACATACGGAGTTGTGCTTTAGGGCTCCACTAAACCATCCAATTCTTCTCGTATCCAATCCTTACCATCCAAAATCCTGAATGCTCCTTACTTTGTCACAAATAAACTTATCCATAAAGATCTTAATGTTCCATATGTTGCTGATTTAGCCCACACCAGATACCTATCCTATCCATAGTAAACTGCACTCCCACACGAATGCATTAGTCTCCCAACTTGATTCATATTCGATACCTGATAATCCACCCAGGCGTTTGATGGCCAAGAGATCTTCTAGTTTAGAACTTTCATTGAAGTGATAGTTTCTTCACAAGTGATTTACATGTCATTATAATCATTTCTTCAAATTTACTTGAAGTATATTGATGTACAGTTGTAAATATCAATAAATAGTTGTTTTTGATATTTAGACTTTGCTACTTAACATTTCTGCACATAAATTCATCATCAAATGAACTAGCTTGTATTTAAAAAAAATAAATAATAATCTGACATAACCCCTTCATCTACCAAACCCTTAAGTTATCTGCTGGACTTGAACCTAGATCCAGAAGCTAGAAGTCTAGTGTCCTACCCACTGAGCTACCCACCTCCCTCCTTGCCTTTCTTATGGACTGGATAACTGTGAAGTCCGATGTAAAATGTATAGTAATTTGTACAACTGTACAAACAGGAATGTGGTATACATTTTGGCATTGTAATAAACTATTTATTAAACAATAACCTTTCTCCATAAATATCAGAAGTCGCAATCGATTGGTATATCCTTATAAACAATCGATTTCTTGTGATGTCAACATCTCTGTTGGAATAAAGCCTATTAGATCCCAGATAGAACAACTTAATGCAGTAAGATATATATTATTTTCAGCAATGATGTTAAATTATCCTCTCTTCTGATTGTTCAAATGGACATAAATTTGATTTTAAAAGTTTAGATATAGATTAGAAACGATTATTACGGATCATGTATAGGCCTACACAAAAACCACCAGTAACGCTAAAAACCACCATTTTAATTTCAGTATCTCAGTTACTAGGTAATTTATTGAACTCATTAACAATATATTGGGTTGGCAAACAAGGCCGTTCGGTTTTTGAGGGTGAAATAAAACCCTATGTATAATAGACATAAAATTTATTTTAATCTACAACATTTTCACCATTATTTAGTATAACTTGTTCCCATCTTCCGACCAATTACATAATGCGACGTTCATAGAACGTCTAGGGTTTATTGTCAAAAACTGATCCATGTGGTTTTTGATGTCCTGTTCGTTTTGGAATTGCTTTCCATTCATGGAGTTCTGCAGAGACCGGAATAAGTGGTAATCACTTGGAGCTAGGTCTGGTGAATATGGAAGATGGGGCAAAAGGTCCATCCAAAGCTTAATAATTTATTGCGAGTGACCAACGAGGTGTGGGGCCTTGCATTGCCTTGGTGGAAAACAACACCCTTTCGATTAGCCAGTTCTGGGAACTATTTTTAAATGATTGATCAAACTTTGTTAAGCAAACAGTATAGATTTTAATCAATTTTTTGTCCTGATGGCAATAGCTCGTTTCAATTTCTTGTGGGCGACCAGACCGTCAAAATTCCTGAACGAAATTTAGTAAACCAATTTTGACAAGTGCGTTCGGATAATCATTGCCATAAACACTGCAATTTTTTATGGGCTTCTGCAGCACGGTTGCCTTTTCTAACATAATACAGCAAAATATGCCGATAATGAATGATATTTTTTTCCATGTTCACAGTGCGATAGCAATCACAATACTAAGCTATTGTAAACAACATTTTCAGAAATGTTGGTTGACATATTACAAACAGAGTAAACAATCCACCTTAGGGATTAATTCATAAGATAAGAAATGGACCGTAATGATATCAAAATAAAAAGAAAAACCGAAAGGACTTATTTGCCAACCCAATATATGAATGAAAATTGAACGAACAAAAGAAAGCTCATTATCAACTTTAAACAGTTTTAACTGTACCGATAAGCGTAACGTAGAATACTTCCAACATAATGTTTCATCTTCCCAGGTCTTTCTGTAGACGAATAAATTGTGCATTTGTTTATTTCTAACTTCTGTTTCCGTTCGTTTAAAATTATTTGTTATTATTTTAATGATTTTATTATTTACATATCAAAATGCCATTGGATATTACTTTTGTTTATTCCACCTCTTATTTCCAACGTTGTTATAAGCCCATACCTAAATAAAGTCTAAGATTCCGGGATCAATCAATTCAACTTAATTGCCTGCCAACTGCTCGTATCCTCCCTTGGCTTCTTCTAATTTGGCTGTAGGTGCCTACTCGAGTGGAATAGGCTAAGCAGCAAGACCTGAAAATGAAGTGAGATTAATGAAATGCTTCCTGAGATTCACGAACTCCAGGATGCTGTCATATATCTTGATGGCATTCCTATTATCCAAATGTAAAATTAATATATATAGCATGTGTATCGTGATAGCCGTGCTGTGAGGTTTTGATAACAGTCCCTTAATGTGCCGAACATTTACATAAATATAAAACTCTTAATTCCT
The DNA here is from genome assembly GCA_003667255.2 of Euschistus heros. Lineage (NCBI taxonomy): Eukaryota > Metazoa > Arthropoda > Insecta > Hemiptera > Pentatomidae > Euschistus > Euschistus heros. The sequence continues at coordinate 408,838 of RCWM02000166.1, forward strand.
TACACTGCAATACCCTTCACTTGAATCTGTACTGTTAATCTGTAGACTTATATTCTCCAATCGATTTATCTATACTGTTATATAAAAGAACCAACCATGTTTCGTTTGTGATCACTAACCACGAAAACTACTGAACCAATCTGTACCAAATTTTAATCACACCATCTCTATAGTTCCAGGAAGGTTTAGCAATAATCAAATTTACTGATTTTCAATTAATTCGTTATTAAAAAAGCGATAATATAAGGATAACAGTAAAGTTTGAAAATTGGCCGATAGGTGGCGATCGCCCTTCCACATGAGAGGTTACTATGGTACCGTATTATATAGTGCTTGAAATTGATAATAAAATTTACTTATTTTCAATTGAATTGTTAAAAAAGACTTAAATATATAATAGGACATGTGAGGATCACACTTAATTTTGAACATCGACCGATATCTGACTAGCATCATTCTGTTACAGAGTTTACAATGGTAAAACTACTGAACTCATCTGTAAAAATTTTTAACTATAATCTTCATAGTTCTAGGAAGGTTTAGCAATAAAAAAAACTTACAGTAATAAAAATTTAAATGTGCAATGTTTTGTGGCAAAAACAAGGTTTGCCACACTGTCATAAACATTTATGGTTAGAAATTAAAATCCAACCAGATGAAATTAATAAAATTATTTCTGCCGAATAAAATTATTACTATAAAATGTCTATCCTTTTTTTTTTTTTAAATTGTGTGAAAAATACTGTGCATGGGCCTTTAGTTGTAAGCACTGATAAGCAGTCTAGTTTTATATAAAATCTCAACTTTTTTTCAGGTTGATGAATATGTATTTATTTATTAACTAATTTAGTATTTAATTGATTTTAACAGGAGAAGACATTATTGGTGGAGAATTTTCAGAGCCCTATGTACGCCTTAGCCTTGAACCACCAGTAGACTCCAGGGTGAGACAAACCGGAGCACAGTCGAGATTAAGCCCTCTCTTCGATCATCACTTCAAATTTCCAGTTTCTCACGATGAACTCCAAGAACACACTCTGGTCCTTCAAGTAATGATGAATATTTATCACCATTTATAAAAGAACCTCAATGAAATGACAATATAAGCAGTTCTCCATCAGCTACCACTAATTATATTATAATACAATTGTAAATATAATTGCATAATTCTCTTGAGAAATAGGGAAACCTTCATTTATTACAGATGGAAAACCCTTCTTATGTATTTTTTTTTGAAAATCACCATATTCATTTTTATGTTTATCATTATCCACATACACGACTAAAAACTGCTCATCATCTTCAACATTTCCTAGACTAACGCCCTAAGATACAGAATTAATTACAAAAGATTCATTTACATGACAGCAATTAGATGAGGGCTCCATTAAACTACCTAATTCATCTTGCATCCAATTCTTGCAATTAATGCTTCTTGCTCTGTCACAAATAAACTTATCCATAAAGACTGTTCAATTTGTTGCTGATTTAGCCCAAACTAGATACCTATCCTTTCATAGTAAACTCCATAAAAAACCCACTAGTCTCTCAACTTGCTTCCCATTCTCATTATGTTCCCTACAACCCTCTGAGGCATCTGAAAAGAAGATGGCCTTGGGACCGTCTCATGTAGAACATTTATTGAAGTGCTATCAGTTCCTTCACAAGCAATTGACATATTACTAGATGTAGTTATTATTCTTGTTTTTTTATACAGTCGTAAATAGAAATAAATAGATAAATAAATTCTCACTAATATTGCAATTATATTTATCATTAACCTTCCGTTACTTGTGGTACCTGTATGTACATGGCTAGTCGCGGCTCAGCTGTGAGGTGATTCATCAGTTAAACATGTAAACGATGATTTTTTTACTTTATACATTTATATGTAAAGGGGATAAATGGAAAAGCCATAATTTGAGTGGTAATCAATTTTAAAAATTTATTTTATGAAACATTATTATTTATAAAGTACTTAAGAACTTAAATTAAAAAAATATTGTCAACACATGTAAACTGGAAAAATATGCACATACCAATTCAAAAAACTATAACTATTAATAGCTGAAATGAACTTAGACCAATAAAAAATTATAAAGTATAATAAATGTAAAAAAAATTGGAGATAACAACAATATAAGGTGACAAACATATAACCTGAGAAAAAAACAAAATAACATATTCTGTTAATTATTTTTTCTAATTATATAAATTAAAAGAAAAATATCAAATTAATCATCCTCAACAATTTGATATAGGGATATTCCCACTGTAGCAATTACTGCACTGTGGTGTACCTAATATATCCCAATCATAATTTTTGTTGACATTTATAAGAATTAAAAAAACAAAACTAATTCATATTTATCAATATAAATGAATGAAATAGTAGATAGATATTAGTTCATGAAATTACATTGAACTTAAATAACTGACATTAGTGGTCGTGGCGCACCTGAGAGGTGATTTTCACTTCTACGTCTATCAAATTCACTCATTGAGACTTACCCTGGTACTGAGTGGAAGAGAAGGGAGAAGTAGGAGGATTGCTAGAAGGGGAAGCTTATAGGTGCTATTTTCTGTAAATTACAGAAACTTTACAATAAACAGACTTTACAACACAAACTTTACAGTGACCGTGGGTAAGGGAAGATTAATAAAAGGTTAATAATACAGTAATACTATTTGCTAGGAATATTAGTTTCACAATGCACTTAAAATTTAATACATTATCAGTAACTAGAAAATAATTCCCAACAACACTATTAAACCACTAAAAAAATAAGTTTTATTACTCTCATATATTCAAAATTTTTTTTTTTTTTTCAGGTTTTTGACTATGACAGATATTCGAGAAATGATATTATTGGAGAGCTGAGAATTGATTTGGCTGAAATTGAGCTGACCTCCAATGTTGAAATCTGGGGTGACATTTCAAAAACTAAAAAGGTATCATTGTTAAAGTAGCATAACATTTATCATCTTCCAATTCAAAACTCATAATTTCATTACAAATATTTTTTAAATTCTTAAATTTATGATTTTATATTTTATCCAACAATAATTAATTCATAATATTTAAATTAATTTAAGCCACGAGAAGAGCTTCAAGAAATTTTGGTCTCATTGAGTTACCTGCCCTCTGCTGAGCGCCTGACTGTTGTACTTTTGAAAGCAAGAAATCTTTTTCTACCAGAGAACAGAGATTCGATTGGTTAGTCTTTGAATTAAATATTTGTTTAATTACATTCCCAATGAGAATAAGAAAATATTTTAAATGTTTCTGGTTTAGATCCTTTTGTAAAAGTTTACTTACTCGCTGGAGGGAAGAGAATTAAGAAAAAGAAAACAGCATGCAGAAAAGCAAGTTCTAATCCTGTTTGGAATGAAGCTATTACTTTTAACATCAGTTCTGCCAACTTAAACTGCTCTGCTGTTGAGGTCTGTAAATATTAATATAATGTAATATATTTTTAATATACATATACTCTGTTCGTTCTATAAATGAATATTTTTCCCAAACTCCCTTCAATCATTTCCTTTGATTAATTTCTTATCCTCTTTTGGTCTGAAACCCATGACTACAGCCTTCATAAAACCAAGATAATTAAAAAAAATTTTATCTTCTTACTCCTTTTGCACAGATATATAAATAGTTGCTAGTGGAAGTATGGTTTTTCAGTCATAAAAAATTAATGTATAATAATTAAAATTTATATATATATATATATATATATATATATATATATATATATATATATATATATATATAAAACCTCTGAGGTACAGAACACTATGTCACATTTTCGTAACTTTACAGGGAAGCAATTTAAAGAAAAAAAATTTCATTTCCTGAACTGTTTATTATACTTATGTGTAAGAAATAAATCTTGACTTTCCCATCCAGGCTAGAATAGGTTGGTAACCCGTCTTCCTGCCCTAATTGGAGTACATAAGGACGTTATGCCCTCCCTCCAAAAAATAAATAAAGAAAAACATTTTCATGTAATGTACTTTACAATTAATTTTTTTGGTATAGAATTCTATACCTAAGTATAAAGGGGAAAAAGGTGAATAAGAATAAGTAATAATGTATTTTTGGTAAAAAAAGGACAGTGTTGTGTACCTCCGAGTAGTTTAGTAAGGTTCTTGAGGTTCAGTGAATAAATAAAAACAACTATTTGGGCGACATTTCGAGACTATATTGTTCTCATAATCATGCCCTGCATCTTGGGAATGTCCTAGTATTCTTCGCACTTGCTAGTTTTCTGAGAAATTTATCCATAATACATATCGAGTCAATACTGGAAAATATCTATTTTGGAAGAATGGGATTTTATGAAGAAATCAAGACAACCCACAGTCCTGAAGCAATCACAGTGATAAAGGAACTTCAGAAATCCAACAGAAAACTAGCAAGTGCGAAGAATACCAGGACATTCCTACTAAGATGCAGGGCATGATTATAAGAACTATATAGTCTTGAAACGTCGCCAAAATAGTTGTTTTTATTTATTGACTGAACCTCAAGAACCTTACTAAACATTTAATAAATATATAATAATATGCAGCAAAAAGCATAACAATAAATAATTAAATAGTCCAAACGTACAATTATTTAGTTGTAAATTATTAATGTAATACAAAAAAGCCATTTGTTAAAAGCAAAAATAAGATATATTTATATTTTAAAAAACAACAACAAAAACGAAGTATATTTAAAATTGTTATCATTCAACAAAAATAATTAAATTGCATCAACTAAGCCTTGATACTATTTCATACCCACTTCTAAAATTAACACTTTAGATATTACATACCGAATTCTTTTATTTTTGTAATCAACTCTTAAGTCTTTGATAAATTAATTTAAATTGTTCATTTTGTATCATTTTGGTCTCATCCAGTTTTTTTTTTTGTTTTTGTTTTTTTAGCCTTGAAAATGATCTGCAAGGCAGGTCAAAATGTCGGCACTTTGTATATAATGTTTTGTTTTTTTTAGCTTTTGTAATTTATAACCTGACCATACTATTTTCATCATAATCAAATTTAGTTTTCCAACCTATCTAATTAAGTATCAATTTCCCTTACAAGCTGCAGAACATACAACTCCAATGATTGAGCTCTAAACAGTTTTTAGGAAGAAACAAGAATTTCATTGGTCTCAAATGTTTTCATTTTTTTATCCTATACTTAACTAAATATTAATTTTATGATAATAATAAAGAAACTTATATGTATAAATAATGTTAAGCTCAAAGTATTAATTCCTAATAAAAATTAATTCACTATTTACAGGTTTGTGTTCTGGATCAAGGATCAGATCTTATTGGTGGGCCTTCTTTGATCGGCTCTGTTGTCATTGGCAACATCGAAGGAGGAGCTGCAACCTCACATTGGTCTGAAATGATTTCAAGTCCCAGGAAGGCAGTAGCGATGTGGCATACTCTACGATAACTCGGGAGGTACAAATGGCAAATGTTAAACAGTAGACTTGACATTCATCTATTTTTATAATCAGTTAATTAAATTAAAACTGAAAAGAAATCGTTATTATGTAAATAAATAGAGAATTCCTATAATATTCACTTTTCAATTGTTTTATGGAGATTTTCTTAATAATATTGTTAGGAAAACATGAAAAACACAATTATGAATAGTATCATATTTCATTAAATGAAGATTTTATATTACAAAAATTTATTGTTTATTATTTCTTTATTTATTTACTTTGTCTTTATTCTCTTATATTTTTTTCTGTTATTTTTATTATATTTTTATTTTTTGTTAAGTACCTGATTTGGCCTTTTATTTTACTATTACTCATTTATTTTTCCTATTTATTTATTATAATTTTTTTTTGTTAGTTTTACTTCTTTGTATTCCCCCCCTTTAATTTATTGTTATTATATACTTCCTCAACAGTTATAATTATTCAAAAAGTTATTAGAAAACTTTTCTGTTAAGGGTGTCTCTTGCAAGAGACTATACCCTTCCTTCTACTATTGTTAAATCATTATTAATATTGTTAAAACATCCATGTAAGGCTTACCATGCCGATCTGGAAATAAAATAAATAATAAAAGATGCGATATAAAGATTTTACATGTAAAATCTTAACCTCTGAAAATATTTCATTCAATGCTCAGATAAGAAGTCATGAAAGCTAAGATATATTTATTAATAACTGTAATAAGTTTTAAAAAATTACTTTTTAATATTATTTAATGATTTTCAGATTTATTTAGGTAATTTATTTGTTTAATTCAATCAGAAACCAGAAAGATTATTAATTTTATCCACTTACCAAAACCTCCAAAGTAGTTTGAATTATTTATTTATTTACTCAATATAATTTACCTTAATTTGAGATATGATTAAGAAAGTAATAAAAAATAAATCAATTTCTTCCTGACTGGGAAAACAATAGATCATGGATATTGTCGCCACAATGTAAAACTAACGAAAGTGAAAAAATGCATTTTTTATTTTTTTTTTATTTTGTTCATTTACCATTGTATTCTACAAGGCCTACCTTGTGGTAAAATTCTAGAAATTAGTAAAAATGTCATTCTAAATTTCAGTCATCATATCGCTGATCACATTGTAAATTTTACCACAAAGCCTTATAGAATATATCGGTGAAAGAACAAAATAAAATAAAAAGCGATTTTTCATATTCGTTATTTTACATCTTACCTTTAATCTACTGCTTTTCCCAATTTATATTTTAGAATTAAAAGGATCAAATTAATTCAATTAATAATTAAATTAAATTAACCATTAATCATTATTTTGAAATAAACAATATTGAAAGAAAGTAGATGTTTCAATTGTGACTTTTTTCATTCAAACCAATATAGCTCCTAAATGTTAAGTTTATGTCCTAAACGGTAAAAAAACAAAACATATCCTCTATTAAATTTCTGATCAGGAAAATACCAACAATTTTTTTATCTAAGCAACACCAACAGAGCTAGAGCAAGTCAAAAAAGTGTCAACGCTTAAGAAATTTAAGCGAAATGTTATTTTTCATTCAAACCAATATAGCTCATAAACGGTAGGTCCTAGCAACATTTGTTATATAACAAAAAATATCCTCCATTAAATTCCTAATAAGGGAACTGTAGGCTAACTTTTAATCCGAACAACACCAACAGAGGTAGAGCGTGTCAAAATATTACATTTTTGAGTGAGTGAAAAACATTACTCCAAAAAATTATAAACCCCATAACAGCCCACGACAGACCTTTGGAGATTATTTTTGATTATTATCTTAGGTATTTATTTTAGAATAGAGTGAACCCAAAAATCTTGCCAGACCAGGTATACATCCAACAGTTTATAACTCATTTAGATAACTATTTACAAAATTTAAACTTTATTACAGGTTACCACCGACATCAGAAAATGAAGAATGTGATCAAGGCATTGCTTCAGTATCTTATTGATTCAAGACCTAATTTGGATATAATAGTTCAATGGGCCTAGTGTTTCTCGGCAGCGCTTCTGACACAAATTTACCAACTTGTAATTATTAATGGTTATTAAAAAAAAAATAATAATAATAATAATGGAACAGAAATAAAATGAGAATTAAAAGCATGAAGCTGAATCTCTAAATTAATATAAATATATATAAATGTTACCCAAATATTATCATAAATATATATATAAAAAAATTATTATTAAATTAATGTTGTAAGCCTAATTATTAATGTTGCTATGTTTTTGATGTGATGTAAGATAAATGTTTAAAGTATTGATGTTATAAGGAAAAAATACTGTGAACAAGTGAATAGAGAAATGTTTAATGTTTTTATTTATTTTACATTTTAAAATGTTCGCTATGAAATCAATCTTACAATCAAAAGACAGACAATATTCAATTCTATTTTTATTTTTTTTATTATTTTTTTTTTCCATTCTTAAAATAAACAATACAATTTTAATATCTGGAAAAGGCCAAAAACATAAAAAAGATTTGTTATTGTTATATATTATGATAAAAGATGCATACATATATAAGCCTATATAAATAATTAAATGAATTTTTGTATATTTAAGATAGCAGTATTTTTGTGATAAAGAATGACTTAATATTTACGTTTAAAATGAAATGTAAGTCGCTTTACGCACTGTATGTTAAGTAATACACACAAATATTATAAAGTAAAAATAATAAATTATTCGCATTTTATATGGTACAAGTAGCACATATCATAACTAGCATTTTTGTCCATTATTTATCAACCAAAAAAACAATATATATATGTATTTTATAGTCAGATGTAAATATAGTCTTATGATTACAGGCTTTGAACTGTGCCTGCCGTCCACTATTTTCTTTGAGTCATTCAAACAAAATGACGAGTGCAAAGAGAAAAAAAAAATAATAAGAACCATTACTTAAACGCTTAAAGATTTCAGGAATTAAAACTAATAGTTTATGTATAAAGATGCGTCAATTAAAAGTGATGTATTGAAAAATAGTTGTATTTTGAAAAATGTAAATTGAAAATTTTAAACTTTATCGTTGTTTGTAACAAAAAAAATGTATATAACTTAATTGATTAAGTCTACTGGCAGTGTATATTTTTATAATCAAAAAATGTATATCGGCTGTCATATATTAAAATTCAAATTTCAATATTAGTATGAACTTCCAAAGCTGACAAACTAAAAATGGTATTAAATTAAATGACTAAACGATTACTTTAACAACGTGACTTCAGATATCCATTGTCTATTATATCTAACTAAATTATAAGGTATTGAGAAATTTATTCTTACATAAACTATTAATCAACTGCTGAGATACACTTTAAAAAATATTTAATTGAAGTAGTATAAAGATATGTAGTTCATACAAAGACTGCATTTGTTCATATTGAAATTTTTACAGTTTTAATCTATGTAGCTATTTAAAATCGATAATACTTAAAAAAATAGTAGTTGAGCTTTGATTATTGACTCTCAAAAGAAAACTTTTCGATATTCAGATTGTACACAATTGTTTATGTTTATTGCACTTTTAAAATAATTATTATCAAAGAGTTGAGAACAACTAGGTTAACTTCAGGTAAATTTTATGAAAACCTGAAATTAAAAAGTGTACCCATTTTTGTGAAATAGGGGTTCCTAATACATTAGATATCACATACTGACATGGTGGTTTTATGAATAATACAGTGGTTCCTGGGGTACATTTATATAGATATTATTTTATTAATAACATGAATTAAAGGCTTATTCAAAGCACATTAATGTCTACAGAATGTTTCCCAACTAAGATAAGAAAAGCATTTCAAAACAACTCAGTTAATTTTATATAAATAAAATATAAAAATCCAGAAATTTCATTTAAAATAAATAACAAATCTATTGTATGAATAATTTTTGTAGCTAAGTAGAAATATCAATTTATGTACACCTGACAGTGTAGAAAGATCAATCTAATAAGGAATTAATAAATAATTTGCTACTTCTATTTAAGATATTTAGTTTATCGGAATGTTTAAAATTCATCTTTAGTTCTGAAAACCAACTAATATTCCCATAACCAGGGAAACCCTTAAGGTATTTTTATTTACCTTATAGTACCCACTTCTTATCACAATATTTCTTCAGTTTTTATCCAATTCTATAATAAGAGCACCCTTCATTCTCAAGCCCCGGTGAGCACATTTTGATTTTATTACTCATCTTGCATTAGTATATAATAGATTTAATCTCTATTTAAATTGCTAATTCAAGACAAGAATGACAAAAAACTGCCTGCCATTTTCGAAATCTTCAACATTTACATAACTTTAATTAGACCTATTTGGACATATGGAGTTGAACTTTGGGTTTCCACTTAACTATCAAATTCATCTCATATCTATCCCTTTCCATCCAACATCCTTCAAAAAAATCCTCAATATTCCTTACTTTATACAAACTTATCCATAAAGAACTTAATGTACCACATGTTGCTGATTTATCCCAAACCAGATACCTTATCCTTTCATAGTGCACTCCATAACCATTCAAAACCACTACTATCTCATCTCGCTGGAAAGTTATCTATTCCAGATAACACTCCAAGGTGTCTGAAGATGGCCTCGGAACCTTCTAATATAGAACTTCTCTTGAAGTGCTACGAATGGGTAGTTGCTTCTCAAGCAATCACATTTACTAGATTTATTTTTATGTTATTTTGTATACAGTTGTAAATTTCAATAAATAGCTAAAAAACAAAAAAAAAATATTGCTGATCCTTAATATTCTATGTTTTAAGAACTGAAGATGGGTATATAACATTCATTATATTTCCTAGTTTTCTTATAAAATAAATATAACAAAAAAGACAAACTGTTTATTCTATATGCAGCTCCAAAACTATTGTCAGGATACTATTTTTTCTTGTATTTTCAAGGTCGTTAAACTTCTAAAATTAGGAACTCCAGGGTAAAAAAATAGATTTTTGATTAGTTTATTTATTCAGATTCCCAATTAATGGACTAAACCATCTTGAAATGAATTGTATTATGTATTGGGTAATTCTTTCCAAACTAGGAATATGTGCTCAATATGTACTGACGGAAAAAGAGTTTTCGCTATGATTAACAAATAATTTTTTCGGAAGGGACGTAAAATGGGGGTCCCGAGCCTGTGCGATGTCAGGTACTCGTTAAAGATCCCTATCCTAATTATACCTGGATAGGCAAAATTTAGGACTCCCACCGTAGTATCGTCCGATTAGCCATAGCAGCATAAAGTGACGTTAAACGAAATAAACAAACAAACAAATAATTTTTGAATAGTGATGATTGCAATACAGAAATTATCATATTTAACCCTTTGCACTCCGAAGCCGCAAACCCAATTCTAGGCACAGAACCCATATGCCGGGTATGAGCCAGCAATTCTTTTTGTGGTTTTCACTCAAGTGGCTGGAACTATTTTCCTCCCCCAGCAATCAGATTGTTTTTTACACTTTTCTGTAACATGATACTCAATATTTGTTTAAAAGGCATAATTAATATATAAATATATAAAATGTTAAACTTTTTTGTATTACTTCAAGTACAATAATATAATACAAACACAAACAATTTTTAAAAAATCAATAAAACAATATTATCTTCAAGAGCAGATCTTGAAAAAAATAATGCCGGTCTGTACATGGCTTATGAGTCCTGTGCCAGAGAAGTTGAACTTAAAATTTGAGTGGAATTGCATTTTCATTTTGCCGGATTATAACCGGCTAATGAGTGCAAGGGTTAAATACTCTTAATTTGATAAACATCCTGAAATATAGATATTACATTACAAATAATAATTTTATAATCGCATATTAATAATAATTGGTAGGCTGGAATCCAACACCACTAATCTCTTATCACATAACTCCCTCCATCTAATCCCTTCAAAACCCAAAATCACAAGATCAGGCAACACAATCCTATATGTGTTAGTCTAACCCTCAGATGTTTATCTGACAATTCAACTCCTGAAGTCTTCTAGATTCTCCACTATGTTCATACTATGGCGGCCCAAATATTCTACACAATACTTTATTTTCTAAAACTTTAAAACATTGTTCCTCCCTTAACTCAAGCAGCCACTTTTCCCATCCGTAAAGAACTGTAGACTAATAGCAATGTAAATTCTAATTTTTATGTTTTCAGCAGACATGAGTTAAATATGTTTGACAGAGAAATAACAAGCATTCCTGGTCTTTAGTCGCCTTTATTTCCTCTTGAATTTCATATTAAATTGTATTTTGTCATGCTTTTATTCTAATTCATTTCCTCTATAAATATATCCATAAAGGTGACTGAAATGTTCTTAACATTAAAAATAAATGTTTATTATATAGCAAATGTTTTTAAAATATATTGTCAGTAAGTATAAAAGGCAAAACAAGTAGGTTAAATGGTTTTTTTTATACAATTCCAATACTTTAACCAGAAATAAGGTCCAGCCATTCTTAAAAACGTAGTTTCTTTATTCCACAAAATCATTCCTGCAGTAAATTCAGTAGAGGATAGCTATTAGTTCACTAAATTCAGAGCACAAAGACACCTCGAAATTAATATTAAAATCAGTTTTAAATAAAACTTTTAAATATTAATAAAAGTTTTTAATATTATTTATTTTAGCAATTTATTGTTATGTACAATATTATATAAATAAAAGAAAGTGTAATGTTTTAATATGGTATTGCTCTCATACATAAATTGATAATGATGATCTAAATCATAATGATTATCCTCTTAAACAAATTTAAGAATATTTAACTGACTATATAATATTATAATGTATTACTAAGAAAGTGTATGAAAAAATAAATATGTATTATTAAAAAAGTAATCTAAAGGATAGATTTTTTTCCCTAACCACAGCCTGTAAATTAACCTTGTGATGCATGATTTTTTTATTTTTGGCAGAAAAAAAAAATTGAGCAATAATTTTTGGACTGTCTTTTCAAAAAAAAAAAAAAAAATTTAGGGAAAAAATTCCGGCAAAGTGCTTTACACAGAAACGATGGAAAATATCATTGTTGCATATCTACAAAGTTTCATCCACAACACTAAAGTAGTGTTGAAAAACTGTTTATTATTATGACATTGACTTTGCAATACTTTAACGATTGTATTAGATAAATAATATAAAAAAATTGGTCCTCAGCTGATTGACACCACTTCCTTTTCCACTGAACTAGGTCTTCTTTTTCTTCTTGTTTTACCAGGATGTACCCCCCTTTAATCATAATAACAATTGTAAATATTTACACTTTAAATTAAATGATTGAACACATAGATATATTTTTCTGAAAAATACATGTTGAGGATATATAACTATTTCTAACCAAAATTGCAATATATGAATTTGGAATACAAGATCTTTATGGATAGAGTAGTTTATGATTCATATATATATAGAAAAGAATACTTACTGCTGTGGCTCTACAGCCCAGGGTGGACCTTGGCTCCACCAACAATACTACACCAGTCCTCTCTACACAATGCCCTCGATTTCCAGGTCCTCACACTAAGGGTCCGGAGGTCTCCTTCAACATCTTGCAGCCACCTTCTTCTTGGACGTCCTCTCTTCCAGGTACCAAACATTTTCCCCAGTAGTATCTTTTTTGGAGCACTGCTGTCTTCCATTCTTAGTACATGGCCCACCCATTCAATTCTTCTCGCTTTTATAAACTGAACCATGCCACAGGAACCGTAAATATCATATAACTCTCTGTTTTTCCGAATTCACCACTCACCTTTAACCACCACAGGCCTATATATTTTCCTGAGAAGTTTTCTTTCGAAAATTCTTAGTGCCTTTATTGTGGAGGTACACAGGGTCCATGTTTTGGCAGAATCTGTCACGATAGGCCTTATTAAGGGTTTATATAATCTTATCTTCGTTGTTCGTGACAAGAGTGATGATCAGAAAAGTTCCGTAGAGGACGGGAAGCTGTTAATATTTTGACTGGCTGTCTTCCCTTTTACTTCAATTGTTAAGAATATGGCCTTTCTCTCGCCTCATGGCTTCGACAGTAAGACCCATATTATTTTGGTTCTTTTCCTTTTTATCTTTTGAGATTGTTCTGTTTGTTCCTCCACCTTTTTCTCTTTTCTAATGATATGTACTTTCCAGGCGTATTTTTACTCATTTTCTTTTCATCCTGGGCCATTTGAAAGGACACTTCTTTCTTGGTTTTCATCGGCCTTCTACCTGATTATGGTATACTACTTGGTTACATTTCCCTTTGCTGGTTCTCAATGGTCCGGATTTTCCTTTCACCTCTTAGACCTGTTCCTTGGACTTAATATTGGCAGCTGCAATTGGGAAAATTAGTTGTATTCCCTGCATTTCTTCTCCAAATACCACTTTTATGTCCTTCATGTAATCTTCAGTGAATAAACAGCGCTTTACCCAAAAATCAGACCAGTTTAGCATGTTCACTATCTATTTCTCGAACCGGTTCTCACTTCTAGATATATCTATGTGCCCCTTTCATAACATTACTAGCTATATTCGAATTATTCCTAGAGATCAGAACTTTTAGTAGTAGCCAGGGAAGCCTCACTAACTATTTTCGAGTTTATACAACCGTTTACTTATGCTTTTATTACAATGCAGGAGTTGCAATGAATGGATATTATATTAAACTCAAAGTCATCCAAGGCTTAATCCAATTAACTGACTATATTTAAGACGTTGACGGATAAAAAATAAATGTTGAAATGGCAGATCAAATGAATAGGAATAAAGCGGACATTCTAGCCATTGAAAGGGTGTGAACACACGGTGATCTGGCATTAACCTAAAAAAAATAGCATGCAAGTTTACTTTAGAATCAGTAAACGAAATTTTGCCAAAGAAGGAGTGCGTGTTGTCATAATGCACGTCTAGCAAACTGGAAGACTTCTAGTGACCAAGAATCAATCTCAAATTTTTAGTTGGTAAGTTACAGACCCGCTGTGCACGCATGCAAGTGACAGAACTAGCAACATTCCCAACTTCGCGATTGATATTGTATTTGGTGGAGGCTAGAATTAATCTGGTAACTTCTTTCATATTCCACTAAAATTTCAATGGAGTGATTGATGGAAATGACATATCAATAGTTCCAGTTAACAGCTATTAATGTAATGAGGTTCATTTAAAGTAAGTTGGTGATCCTTGAAAGGAGTAGCACGATATGAGTCCAGACGCTGTCTCAAACCCTTAGTTCTAATCCAGCTGATTTGAAAAAGCCTTCATTATTTATAAATACGCTGTACAATGTTGGCCTTCCTGGGCATGATCGTGTTCTGGAATCTTAAGATAAAATTAATCATTTGTCAACTTAGTCCATTTAGCTTAGCCGAGTACTTAGTTACTCATGGTCAACTACCTCTTATTCATCGCAGTCCATACTAATAAAGATCTACTACTCATTTAGATAATTTCAATAAATGTGACAGTTGGAGGATTAGCTGAAACCTCTGTTGACATCGTTTATAATATAACAACTGTATAAAATAAAGTTAATGAAATGAAATAATAAAATTGAAATAAACAGCCTTTAAATATAAAAGATACAAGAAATAAAGTACAAAATAAGGTAGAATATAATAAATGATGATATAAGATATGTAATAGTTGTTGAAACTAATTAAGAAATAATTAAATAATAATAATAACAAAAATTAAGAAAGAAAAGAATCATAAATACAATCATACTCTATATAAAAAATTTACAAACATAGCGAGAAAGCCTGTCCCCCAATTTAGAGGGTAAGCCGAGCTCAGAGAGTTCTCAGCGCTGTTCTCGCAGCTTCGTTGCTAGCAGAATCCAGTGGAGGCTGAGAGGGAGCACAATGGCACTGTCGCACAGGACTTGAGATGAGAAGCTGGCCATTACCAGAACTCTAATAATAAATATTTACAATAAATCTCGGGGTCTGGTTGAGTGGAATTGGACAATGAATGAGCAAGAGGATTGGGATGGTTGCAGAGGTTTTCATGGAATTTGGAGAACTTAAGGGGTCAAAAACAAAAGGTATATTGAGATCATTATGTAAGGTTTTGTAGGAGACATGATATGGAGCATTTACTATCGCACGAAGGACTTTGGATTGGAAGGATTGAATACGTTTGATTTGATATTTTAATTGTAAATTTTCAATTAAAAGTAGGTAAAGTGGAACTGGCGATTATCTTATACATCCTACAATTTACTTTAAAATGTCTATTTCCAAAAAAAAAAATCTGTCTAGAATAAGACTTATTAGATTTACTATAAACATAGACGCGTTTAGATACGTTTATAAAATGAGACCACTGCTTCGTTAAATTCTACCACTAGAATCCATCTCATTTTATTGCCAAAAACTTTTTTCTTTCTTTGCATCTCGAAAATACTTTCTCAAAAATTAATAATTAAAAACATATGGCATTAAGGTAATATTATTTTTCGTAAGTTTATCAGTTATTATTATTTCTTATCAGGTTATTGGAGCAAAGTCCTCAAATCACAAAAATCCATAAATATTTTAGGCTACTAATTTACTGTTATGATTATTGTGCTCGTAATCAGTTATTATTCAAACAACATTTCACAAAGAACTTCGCCATGAGGGCAGCAGTCATTTTGAAAAGAATACTCTTTTAATTGTATGTAACAACCCTCTACTATTTACTTGGTAGTGCATTAATTGCGAAAAATTCAGAACTAAAAGATGTTAGTTAGATGATTGTGTTTTGGTTGAGAATATTAATTTACTTTTATTGAAGTACATAATGACGTCAAGCCCCAATAAACAACAAACAACTATTAACTTCAGAAGCTTTAAGATAAATGTTATGAAGTTGGGCCGTCGACTTCTTTGCAATCTGACTGAAGTTCAAATAAACTGCAATAGTTGATCCATATATCATTTTCTTGGCTTGTTAGTTTTAATTTTCATAATTTTTTTTTAATCTTAAGGCTTTTAAATGGCTTTCCCATAAGTTCTGTGTATTTACCGAAGTGACAACTGAGTGTTTTCATTCATAATAGTTATCTTATCTTAGTGTAAAAATAAATTGATTAGAGCTGGACACCTTATTTATTTCCTGTATTGTGAGTTATTTGTTATTTAAACTGAATATGTACCCTATTGTTAATAAACTAATTAATCCAAGATAATTTTAGTTGTTTACTCTAGAATAGTTTTGATATAAAAAGTATTACTGCTGTGGTATTTTTGTGTGTTTACATTCTTTAATTAAGCCATCATTTTCTTAACTTACTTTTTGCAGTCTTAGTTCATAGGGATTTTAAACAGTTAAAATGCTAAGATAAAAATTCTTACTATTCTCGAAACAAGCAGAAAGAATGTAAAGTCATTTCATTTTAACACCAACAAAATATTAGTTTAAAAAATTATGGTCACCTTCTTTTTATTGCTCCTTTCTACTAATCCCCAACAATATTCTTTTAGATTGAACTGATGGCTAACTGTATCTATGTCTTTTGTTCTTTTTCGTTTTAATTCATATGTACATGTTTATGTTTCGATATAATCTCTGCTCACTTAGCTATTTTAAATCTTTATTTGATCTCTGTGAGATCTTTACCAACTTCTCTGAATAATTTATCTCTCTTTATTGTTTATTCAGATTGTGACTTGATAAGTCATTCAATATTTATGATAGTTTATTTAAATTGTAAAATATTTTCTACTTTTACTTTGTTAAAAAATTATATAAATAATTAATTCTTTGATTTTTAAAATAATTTATTTATAATTTGAAACTTTGTTTTCAGATAATGAAATTGATGCATTGAATTCCAGTATCTATCTTAACCTAAGTTTAAACTTTCTCTTTGAGCTCTGAAGCCAAGATTTGAGCATTTTGTCAAAATGTCTAACAGATATGTATCACAAAGATTTCCATTAGATGCAAGAGGTCCGTATTCAGCTTCTAGTTACCATGAAGAAAGGAACATTGCTAGAAGTCATAGATCTTCACCTGATTTCAGGCATGATAGAGAGTGGATTCCAGAGGATGATGATTATTCTTCATCAAAATATCCCCAAGAAAGAAGGCATATTTCTGATATTCGCATTAGAGAACGTTCCTTTAGTCCTAGAGAACGCAATCGTTTACCACAAAGAAGGAGTCAAGAACCTGATTTAAGAGAATATTTGATCTCATCTCATCTAAATAAATGGAAACTATTACCTGATTATGAAAGAGAGGGTCCTAACTATAACAGGACTGTTAAAGATTATGAAACAATAAATCAAAATTCAGACTGGAAATATGACCGAAATATTGATATGAAAATAAGGATGGACCAAGAATCTGCAGATCTAAGAGATAGAGAATTACTGTCAAGAAGAGACTACCGAGACGAAAAGTATTTTCGTGATTCTGAAAGAGATAGACGTTTCTCTGATTTGAGAGATGAACATTATGATTCTCATAGGGATAGACATTCTTCTGATCATAGAGATCAAGTATATTTATCTGAGCCTATAAGAGAAGATCACTTTGACTACAGAGAACAGATGTATCCTCCAGACTCTAAGCGAGAAAAACATTCTTTCGATTTTAGAGAAGAGGCCCATTTATCTGATTTTAGGAAGGGTTGGCCGAGTCCTGATAGAAGACATGAGGATTCAACTGATTCTGCCAGGTGGCATCATAATGGTCAGCGTCAACAAGAGTTTTTGACAGATTCCAATAGTCATTGGCAAAATACCAGTGAAAGAGGAATAAGAGAGTTTGAAAGGGATTGGCGACAACCTGATCAAAGTCATCAAAATTATCCTTTTGATTCTCAAAGGGATTTGAGATGGTCTGGTCCAAGATATGAGGTACCTTTACCAGAACCTTGGAGGGATCGATATCCTCCGCTAGGCCACTATGACAGGTCTTATAATGGCCCACAAGGAATTGTGCCCATGAGTGATAACCCATCTTTCAATGAATTGAACCATCAGGTATGCTTTAATAATTAATTAATTTAATAAATTTCTTGTAATTGAACTAGGTATTGTTAGCCTTAATATTCTTTATAAATTTATGTTATTAATATATTCCATGAGACAGTGGTATCTGAGTGTTAGCATCTTAGCATTCTCAATTTATAAATAGTGCTGGCTAGAATTTGGCCTGGACAAATTTACTTTTATTTTGTTGTAGACCCAAATTAAATCTCTAAAGTTTTACTTTACTTTTGCAGGTTCTATCCCTCAATGGGTTGCCTGGTTAAGTCAGAGCGTCCCTCCACTTCTCTCTATCTCACCAGTCATCCTTCTCAAGTCCCCTGCCAGCCATTTCCTCCTCCACACAGTCCCTCCACCGGGTTCGGGGTCTTCCTCTCCTCCGTCTTCCTGGTTGTTCCCACTGCAGAATCCTCTTCGGCCACCTACGTTCTGGCATCCGCTGGCAGTGTCCATACCATCATAGCCTGCTTCTTCCAATCCTCTCCGGGACTCCTTCAGTCACTCCCAGCCTGCCTCTGATCTCATCATTCCTGATTTGGTCTAGGCGGGTAATCCTTAGGCATCTCCTCCAGAAATCCATCTCTGCCGCTTGTAGTTTAGAGTTGAGCCCTCGGTTAAGTGTCCAGGTTTCTGCGGCATAGCTGAGGGATGGCTCAACAATACTTCTAAAAATGCGCCTTTTGGTGTCCGTTGAGATGATCGTGTTCCAAAGGACTGGGTGTAACATTCTAGTCACGCTTCTTGCCAGGCCAACCCGCCTCCTAACCTCGGGTTCTGACGTCCCGTTCCTGTCTATTGTTGACCCTATGTATTTAAAGGAAGCTACCTTCTTGCACACCTTCCCATTAATCTGTAGGTCCGCGGCCTCCTTGCAATTCACTGGCAGGTATTCGGTCTTATCAAAATTTATTCTGAGACCCCACAGGCTATATTCTTTTTCCAGGGCCTTTAACGCTTCTTCCAGGCCTTCTCGGTTATATGTGACCACTGCTTGGCCGTCGGCAAAGAAAAGGGAGAACAGCATATGTCCGTTAATGTCTATAACTTTTCTCTCCCATCGTGCGCTCCACTCTTTTACTGCCTGTTGTACATAAATTTTAAACAGCGTCGGTGACATACAGCAACCCTGCTTAAGTCCTTTGGATGCAGAAAAAGGCTCAGATACACGAGAGCCAAGCTTAACTCTATATTCGTCCTCCCTGTACATGCACATCACTGCATTTATTAGGGTATTGCTCATACCCGCATTCTTAAGGGCTTTCCACATATTCCGTCTCGGTACAGTATCATACGCTTGCTCAAGGTCTATAAAAGCTATGTGCACAGCTCTTCCTTTTTCCATTCGTTTTTCTATGAGCTGTCTTAGAACAAATATGCTGTCCGTACACGACCTGGCAGCAGTGAACCCAAACTGCTCTTCTGGAGTAATGAACTCCTCTTCTAATTTACCCTTCAGAATTCTAGCGATGATTCTTGATATAGAACTCTGGACACAGATGCCTCTATAATTTCGGCATTCCTTCCTGTTTCCTTTCTTATATATAGATGTGATAAATCCTGTCTTAAGGTCCTTTGGTAACTCCTGTCCTTTTAATAGGAGGTTTATTAGCTTTGTTAGAGCCTTTAATAATCTGTTTCCTCCTGCCTTTAACAGTTCCATCGAGATACCTCCAGGTCCTGCAGCTTTTCCACATTTTGCATGTCTAATTGCATCAAGAACCTCACCCTCTTCTACGGTAACATTCCCTTGTGCATCCTCCTCAGGTGGATATAAGCCTGACCATTCCGGCCTAGTTTCTGTGAGCAGATTTTTGTAATATTCCAACCAGGTCCTTTCACTTATTAGAGGAATCACATTTCCCTTCACTTGTTTCCTGAGAGCCTTTAGTACCCTCCATGATTCACGAATCTTATTGTAGCCCAGGGTATTATCAATCCTCCTACAACATGCTTCCCATGCTTGGCTCTTGCTTTCCGTGACAGTACGCTTTACCCGTGTGTTTATATTTCTATATTCTCTCCAATCATCTTGGCTTCCGCTACATAGCCACTTATTGAAGAGTACTTTATTCTTGTCAACCATTTCTTCTATTTCACTGTTCCACCATTGCTTTGGAGGGTTCGTTTCTATCTCCCCTAAGGCTTCACTCGCTGCTTCATGGATACATTTTTTAATGTGTTCATATATTTCTATGGCATTACTAATCCCATTATCCATTATTTTGTCTTCTAGGCGGCGTTTGTAAAGGTCGCTTACGCTTTCATCAATGAGCAGATGAATCTTATATTTACGCTCATCTAAGAGAACGGATTTTGTTTGTTCAGGTGCATCCTGCTTTTTTCTCCACAGTGCCAAGCATTTTGCTCTAATCAAATAATGGTCGCTGCCACATTCCATACCTCGCAAGACTCTCACATCCATTACTGGTAGTAGGCTTTGTTGCTTTGTTATACAGTAATCCAAGATAGAAGGTCTGAATCCCGGTTTACTCCATGTGAGCTGATGTTCCTTTCTGTGTTGGAAAAACGTGTTTTGTATTTTTAATTCAAATTCCTCCCAGATATCCCGGAGTCTGGTGCCGTTATTATTTACGTCTTCCTCTCCGCATGTCCCCACTACCGGGTTTCCTTTTTTTTCCTTTCCAACTCGAGCATTCATATCTCCCATTATAAACACTTGATCCTTTTGCCTGATCTTTTCTATATTGCCTCTAAAAACGTCATCGAAAAGGTCCTTTTCGGCAGCCAATATATTATTATCTGGGCTATATATTCCTAGAATAGAAACATTGTATCCGAATATTCTCATATCTAATCTGATAACCCTTTCCGAGACCATCTCATAAAAGGTTATCCTTCGCTTATGTTTTCCTCGGATTGCAATAGAGACTCCTGCCCTGGCACGTTCACCTTTATCCACTCCACTCCAAATGTGAATCCAATTCCCAATTCTTTCTTGGCCCCTTCCCTTCACCTTTGTCTCTGTAAGAACCACGATGTCAAGTTTGGACTTCTCTATCTCTGCGAATACCTCAGTTTTTTTATTAGAGAGACTGCACATTCCACGTTCCAATTTGTAATGTCCTTTTCCGTTTCCAGGTCCGTTTACCAATGTTTCCGTCCGGCTTTTCTTTTATCTGACTTATTTTAGCTTGAAGAAGTTTTTCTACTAACAGAGTGCTGGCCTGATAGAAACCCCCAACCTGGAGGACCAGAGGTTTTCTGTTGGGGTCACTTTCCCTTAGACTGGTTGCCATCCCTGACTTATTGGTCCTGTCTACTCGGGCTTTGCAGGAGAGGCTGCACTTATTTAGAGGTGGCGCATACTCGCCTCGTCACATCGTTGTCATTGGGCTCTTAGGGTACTTGCAAGAGTGGTGACCCCACCAACCACCCTCCCCCACCCTGATAACGCTGCCGTTCATGGTTCGGGGCTGCTTATTCGATATATTCACAGCTGTCCTGTCGAACTGACAGGACGTCCCGCTATCCACCACCTGCGGACCCGCTCGGTAGCCTGAACTTAGCCCCGAGTCTAAAGTTTTAAAAACTTTAATTAAAAAAAAAAAATTTGAATCAATCCTCACTGACATGTTTTGTGTTTATAAGTGAATTTATTATTATTTTAAAAAAGTAATTGGCTACTAAATTAAAATCTTAATCAGATTTAAATAATGCACCTGTTGTTAGATATCATATTAGTGAATTTCTACTATTATATCAAACCATGTCATTGATGACTTATTTACTGATATAAAGTTTTAGTTTACAATCATTTCTTTTATATATATATATAGTAATTTTTGGTATTTATCTTTTGAAAAGCTTTAATTATTCAAGTGTTCATTTTTTATACTTACGTTATATACATTATGCGTTTTCTCACCTTTGAAAATAATTTCATTTTCTTATCTATTAAAAAATCTTTAATGAATTGATCAGTTTTTGTCTACTTTTTACAATTATTGTAAATCTACCTCATTTCTGAAACATTGGAATTGAGAGCTAAATGAAAGATACTTATAATTAATATTTCACTAATATCCTTAATTCAGGCCCGTAGAATTGATTATCATGATGAAAATAATTGGAATAATGGACATCCTCATTGGAACGACAAAAGAAATTTCTCTAATATGAACAATCCTGAACCTGAAAACAGGAGATTATCCTCTTTTATCCCAGCAAACAATGTAATGTCACGTTCAGAAATTCAAGATAACCCATTTGTCTTGGTAAGTTTTCAGTTCTTTAACATTTTATGCATACTTTTTTTCACATTCATTTTGACAGGCTCTAGCTCTGTTGGTGTTTCTCGAATAGTAAATTTGACGACAGTTTCCGTGTCAGAAATTTAATTGAGAATATTTTTTGTTATATAACATTTATCACTAGGACCTACCGATTAGGAGTTTTATTGGTTTTAAAGAAAAAAGCCATGTTTGCTTACTCTTTATAAGTGTTTTTTTGACACATAGCTCTGTAGGTGTTGCTTGGATCGAAAATTTGATGGCAGATCACTAGTCAGAAATATAATGGAGAATATTTTTTGTTTTATAACATTTGTCACTAGGACCATCTGTTTGGGAGCTATATTGGTTTGAATAAAAAAAAAAATGCAATTTTCTCTCAACTTTGTTTATTTTGTATAAATCATGAATTGTTAATTTAATCTAACTATTAATTGCTGATTTGGCAAGAACCAGACACCATAATTTCATTATAAACTTAATCCTCATTCAAATCCACTTATTGCACAACTTGCTTCCTATTATATTTCTGGCATTCCTCCGAGGCATCTGAAAATATGGCCACGGGATCTTTTTCTTTTCAATTAGGATTGATGAATTAATTGCCACTTCTATTGGGATGGTTTTATTAGAAAACTAGTTTTGAATGCTAAACATTCATCTTCAGTTCTAAAACATAAAATTTTTCAACACATCAGTACTATGTGCTACTTCCTTATGGAACTCACTACCCTGTAATATCCGTAATGCTCCATCTCTGTCCACATTTAAATCCCTTCTCTTTCAATACCTCCTTTCCCTCCAGAAGGATACTGACTAGCAAAACATCACTAAAAAAAAAAAAAAAAAAAAAAAAAAAAAAGATCATTCAGTAGATGTAAATAGGTTTTTATTTTTTCTTCTACAATTATTGGATTTTTGTCATTTTTATTTCATCTTAATTTTTATTTGTAAAAATGTAAATAGTTAACCAGATTGTTAATTTATTTTATTTCATCATTACATTATTCTTAGGGGACATCGTCCCAGAATAAAGTTTATTTTCTATTCTATTCTATGTTACATAGATTATATACACTAAAGTGTTTAAAAATGTAAGACAAGAAATCAAACATCAGTACTCACTCACCTTAGGGGGTCTGTAACTGAGAGGTAACTGAGATAGAAATGGATTTCTCACTGAAATCATGAGAAATGGAAGGGGGCAGATAGGTTAAATTTTTGTGATTTACTATGGGATTTCCCTTATGACTCATTGGATTTTTCCGTTCTTATGGGAAACAAATTTAAAATGGGGCTATTTGATATGTTTATCTGATCATTTAAACAAAAATCTGGATCAGTTTGAAACGATTTTATTATTTCTAGTGATTCACAAATATTTAATTTTAGGCTATTTCCTACTTGATGTAGTATTTTTACTCCCGAGTCTTTATTAAATTTGTGGTTATTTTCATTTAGATGGATAGCGAAAATGGAGTTTTTTGTCTCATTAGTGTATGATGTTATATTTGTTCTTCTTTTGTAAATATTTCATTAGAGTACTACTAATGAGTAGTTCCTCTACAAGTTATAAGCATGTCATTCTTTTTCATTGTAAACCGCTTATTAACCAGATGTATTTGTAATACAATTGTAAATTTCTATTATAAAAGAATAAACAAAAAAAAAAAGGAAAAAAAGTAGACCCTGACGATTGGAGGAGGCCAGGACTTGTTACTGGGTTTTAGTGCCAAAAAAAACACTTGACTACGAAAATTTCAAATCTAACAACATTGAACATACTACCGACTACAAGGATTGACTACACCCAGCAGAATTTCCTTGTTTTGCTGAATGCTTGACTGACCCCACAGACTATGAGATATATACTGACGGAAGTAAGGATGGCGAATATGTAGGCTGTGCTAGCCTCATTTTTAAAAACAAAATTTTAGAAGATGTAATAGACTATATAATTAGACCCATAATGAACTAATAATCAAGCAGAACAATTCGCCATCCTTAATTCTCTAGAATACTTTCAAAATATGAGGACAAAAGATAAAACTATTACAATACTAACGGACAGTCAATGTACTCTATACATCATAAAAAACAGACACTGTCACAATCTCATCATTGAAAAAATAAGATCATTTCTAAGACATCTACAAACTGACGGTAACAATCAAATTTCATTCAAGTGGGTAAAAGGGCATTCCAACATAGCTGGAAACGAATTGGCTGACAAGGCTGCAAAAGGGGCTTCAAAGGATCCTTCCCTTCCGATATCATATTCCCTGATATCTGAAGAACACTTAAAAGATGCTAAAAACACTAGCAGTAAACCAGTGGCAGACACGTTGGAACACAACACACAAGGGAAGACATCTACATAACTTCATCCCAGACTTACGGACCTACATTAAATCAAACTCATGGACTAACTTTTTCATTACACAAGGAATCACAGGACATGCGGCAGTAAATAGTTATTTCTATCGATTTAAAATAAGAGATTCTTTCCTATGTCCCTGCGATTTCACTCAAGAACAAAATATACACCACCTCATATATGACTGACTACAGAACTATTCTGCAGACAAAAACAGTACAGAAACTAGGACATTTGCCGGCGGATGATCAATGTTTGATAAACAATTTATTTGAAAATTTTAAAATATTTCTTAAAAATTCAATCATTAAAATTGAGAATATTAATATGAAAAATCTATAAACCACTAAATATTCATTGAATTTTCTCTACATAACTTTGATGCTTGATTTTATTGAATTTTGAATTATTAATGTTATATAACTTCTTATTTTATTTCATTTTTCTTGTTTATTTTTTATATTAACCTTTCAACACGTAAAATTATAATCAAATCAAAAATAATAATTACATGTATATTGTATACTTTGTACAAGTATGGTGTGTACAGAAAAATAAAATCCCTTCCAACAGGGTTACTGCTAGAAGGAAAACACTAAAAAAAAACAAAAAAAAAAACCCTTTTAATTCTAACTTGTAAATTGATGAACAGAAGGAAAAAGTAGAGAAAGGTTTTGAAATGTAATTGATAGTGTAGATGTGATATAAAGACTAATGGGTTCAAAAGTCCAGCAGATGAACCTATTCTATATTCATGGTTAGACATATCCATGTTCTATTGTTTTTCCCAGTCTGGGAAAAATTTACTTCTTTTTTTTTTCATGCATTTCTAACGATAAAACTTCAATAAAAAAAAGTTTCATGGTGTTTCCTAAATAAACATTCACTGAGTAGTGTTATTGAAAAATTTAAAAAGAAATTATTTAGATTATTCTGTGGTTCTACCGAGAGTTATCTCTACCATCCTGGCCAAATAATTCTGGGATATTAGCACATGACTTACCGTTGCAGTACTTGTTAGATTGAAGAAAATTTCAGTATTGCTGTTTCACAGACAGTGCACCTTTTCTATCAAGTGGATAGAATTAATTTTATCAACAATTGTGGAACTGGACCTTTGTACTTGTTATCAGGGTGAAACCCTGGCAGCTAGGCATCCACTATATTTATCCTGACTTTTTTTCCTCCCGACATTTGTACTGACAGTATCTCTTTTTAATGGCAGTCGTAAATTTGATTAGTTTTCTGTTAACAGAAAGCGAATCATTTTTTTTTCATGATAATTTGATAAGAATGATTGCCTGTATAATTTTATATTTCTTTTAAGTGATCTACTTATTTATAGTGAAAACTTCAAATCAAACTTAATTTAAAGGTCTATGATTTATCTATAGCAGTTTACTAGTTGTGATATGTAGAGAACATTGCTTGGCTATTATTTTTATTTTCTCATATTTCATTTATTTTATTGTTATCTATTTGTATTGCTCAGCTCACAATATTTTCAAGTATTTCAATTAAGTTTAACTCCCCATCTTTAGAGCTACGGTTTCTTTATAACTGATTAGAAATTGCTTGGTTATTGTGTTATATTGTTAAAACTATAAATAAAGTAATATAGCAATCTTGAAAAAATTCAATAATTATCATATACATACTGTGATTGTTTCAGGGGCGAGCAATGCAACAGGATGGAACACCACTGCCTAAATTTACTGTTCTCATCCAATATTTATATAATTTTAATCAGCCACTCTCAGATGAGCATATAGAATATGTTAAAAAATCGATATTAAACCATTGGAATGAATATAAAATGGATAAACGTAAAGGGGATTGGCTACCAAGGTTTTTGGACTGCATACCAAGACCGAATGGACTCGCTATTGTATGTGAAGATAGGATGACCTATCTGTGGCTTATGAATAAGAAAATAATGGGTTATGATGGAGCATTCTTTGCTGGCTGTGATGCTTCCTCCCCCATTAAGCGTGTCAAGCTATTTTTCCAAATTCCTGGCTGTGATAGCACTCCTAATGAAGTTCTAATTAAATTGCATCAGTTTAATAGGTCAGTGAATTATTTCTTTGTATTTATTAATATTTTTGAAGGCTTAATATGTGTGCTATGATTAGTGTTTTTATGCATTTCGAAAATAAAATCTTGCTAATTTCTGGGTCCAAACAGAAAAAAAAATGAGTACCTGCCATATTGATTGTACAAATAATGGGTGTATGCACTAAGGAGGGAGCTAGATCCTATTATAATGGCCTGAGTTTTCTGTTCATTTAATTGTAATTTGTTTAAAGTCGTCCAGGCACTAATTCTATTCAGGTCTTCCTGAATTTTGGCGAAAGCTGAAGGAAGCTCGGAAGGAGGAAAGGAAAGATAGATTTGGGAATCATCTGCGTAGAGGTGATAGGAACAGTGCTTAATTGAATTAGGTAGATCGTTGATGTAGATATTGAAAAGGAGAGGAGAAATGCTGGACCCTTGAGCAATACCAGAAGTCATAGTGAGAAAAGTAGATAAGGATTGTTCAGGTATTTTAACTGCTTGGGAACGGTGAGAAAGGAAAGACTGAAACCAGCGAATGGAACTGAAGGAGAATTTAAAGATTCTAATTTGGAAAAAAGGATAGAGTGGTCCAAGGAATCAAACGCTTTAGAAAAATCCAGAAGAATCAGTACAGTCAGTTTTTTATCGTCTATTGCAGTAAACATGTCATTTGCGATTTTGAGGAGAGCAGATTGTGTGGAGTAGCCGGGTCGAAAAAAAACCTGATTGTAGGGGATCGAGGAGATTGGATTCTTCAAGGAAGTTAGATAACTGAGATTGTACTAATCTTTCTAAGGTTTTAGCGAGGTTAGATGTTTTAATTATAGGATGAATTAGGGCTTTTTTTCCAGGGGGTAGGGAATACTGAATTTTGAAGGGAGAAATTGTATATGAATAAGAGGACTGGGGTGATTTCGGGAAGACACAGTTTTTATCAATTTTATAGGTATTTCATCTATGCCGGTAGAATTGGAATTGGACTTCATTATTGAGGAAATAAGTTCAGAGGGGGAGATGTAGGAAAAATAAAAATTTGCATCGTTGTATGCAGGAGCTGAGGTAGTATGGGAGGGAAGGGTGAAGAGAATCGGAAGAGCAGGAAGAAACAAAATATGAATTTAGTTCTTCAGGAGATACAGGATAGGTAGATGGATATGTGCGTGAATCAAGATTCGATACTGAAGTACATGGAAAATCCAACTCTCTGGGTAATCCAACCCTCCCGCATAGCCCAGTGAGCTCAACAATATTTTTGTGGAATCTTTATAATTTTATAAAGTTGTAAATTGGTTTTGCTAATTGGTAGCGTCAAAACCTTTTTATATTCCAAATTAAACTAAATTATCTGCAATATTAGCAGGAAATAAAACTCTATAGCTGAATCGTGGTCCAAGATACAAGCTTACAAATTTTTGTCATTCTCTCAAATTTTGGTGGAAATTGTGATTTTTGCTGGTTTTGCTCTATAAGTCCGAGTTACTTTTACTACAAATCTAACAATATATACTGTACTACGTTCAATGCTTCTATACATATAAAAATCTATGAAAACATATTATATTAATGTATATCAAGAACTTTTCTATTTCCCTTATTTTTTTTTAAATGTTAATATGTGACTTATAATGTTATTATAACAGAATTTTAACTCTGAAAAACATGTTCTTCATTTAAATCTCTGGTTAATCCCCATCCTTTTGGCCGTTCAGCCCAACCCCTTGGTCCTTTAGGAGTCAGATTAGTGAGGTTCTACTATGATTACTAGTGTAGTTGAAGAACATACCTCCATCAGTTCAGTTCTAGCTTTCCATTGGCAGTAGCAGGATTAAATTGTATAGTATATTAAAATCATGAAGTTTATGTAATTGTATCTAATCTGATAACTAAACCTACTGGTATACAAATTTTACAAATTTCTGATAAAAATACGTTAGCTGAGATTATTAAAACCTCACCACAAGAATAAATATTAAAATATGGTACAGCAGTCCATATTGATCTGAAACTTTTTGTATACTCAATAATTTGACTATTGTTTAAAGTTTAGAATGTTTACTAGAAGACTCTGTTAACCCAAATTAAGGAAGTTAGTATATTTTATTTTTTAAATTACATTATTAAATTCTACTACCATCTTTTAACATGAAACATGTTTTACCATTGACCTAGGGAACACAAGGGCGTTACACGTAATTTGATAGTGTAATATTAGGAGAGTAAGAAAGGTTAGGAGCTCAACTCTTCTTATACTAAATTCTTATTATAATATCTTGACTAGGAGGCAGTTTCTAATGAATGAACTCCTTTTGACTCTGTTTCTCTTAATACAAAATAAACGTATGAAACATCTATTTTTAAGTGAAGGAGCCTTTTTGATACGCTCTGTCGACATTTGACAACAGATATCGAAAATTTGATGACATCCTACTCGTCAAAGTTAATGGAAAATATTTTTTGTTTTATAACATTTTTCACTAGAACCTACCATTTAAGGGCTATATTTGTTTGAATGAAAAGAGTCATTTTTGAAACTCCTATTTTTAAATGTAGGAGTACACGCTCTAGCTCTGTTGGTGTTGCTCGGATCGAAACTTAGCCAATAGTTAATTTATTAGAAATTAAACGGAGAATGTTTTTTGTTGTATAAGTTGTCGCTAGGACCTACCGTTTAGGAGCTATATCTAGAAGCTTTTTTGACATATGTTCCATGTTATACTTTCTTTAGCCAACAGGCGCAAGGGGGCCTTTTCTTTTATATGTTTACCTCTTCTAGAGAATGGCCTCAAATTAATGTTCCCATCAATAATTTAAAATTAATAAAACTGAAAGTTATAGAATTAGCAGTTTCTTTTAAAATTCTCATAGAACAGTTTATAATGCACTTAAGTTATAGAATGGACATCATGGTATAGAAGGATCAATACAATCAGGATTGGTGAATTATTTCCCACTTATATTGGAATTATTTTTATTTGAAAACTAGTTTTATGTTATTAGAATTTCAATAGAAATGGCAGTTAACTCATCAATCCTGAAACTATAATGCTATTTCTTTCCAACAAAAAGTATGCTACACCAATGACTAATTAATATATCGAAAATTAATTAAAATAATTTTTCATTTAGATCTAAACAAATAACTACATTCTTCAATAAAGCTCATAATAGGAAGTTCTTTCTTTTATAAACATCGGCCGAATTGTAGTCTGGCCAATCCACAAGCCTATATGAATGTTGCTTGAAAGTATTTCATTTAAATTTATCATTTTTCCTGTAAAATTTAATGTTTTACAGTTGTGTCTTTGGTCCACTGGATGAGCGATTATGCTCCTATAGAGTACAAAAAATTTTATTTTATTTTTTTATCCTTTGTGCTTAGACCTCTGCTCTCTTTAGAAACTAAAATATCAATTAAAGGCTCAAGGTTTCAAACGTCGATCATTGATTGGATTTATATGAATTTATTTATTTATTATTTTGTATTTATTCTCATAACGATTTTCTTTACAGAGGGCACCAAATCAACTTCAACCGTTTCAAGGTTCTAAGTGCCAAGAAAACCGGTGGTAACCTTAATATGGTTGTACTCTCTGACTCTTGGACTGCTAATAGGCTAAAGAAAAGACTTAATTGGAGGCCTCTTTATGGGAATCGAAGGATCCGAATGAATGTGATGGGAAAGAAGAAAAAGAAGCCATCCACAATGCAACCTGGGTATAATTAGTCATTTAATATTCAAAATTTGGAAATTTTTTATTCAATTTTGAATCTATAATGTTTATAAAATTGTGTATGAAATTTAAATTAAATTAATCTCAGGGATTAGTATGTTACTTATTTATTTTTTATGTATACCAAAATCAGGAAGCCAACTCATGGTTGGTGTGATCCATGACTAGCAGGCCAAGGACGTTTTCAAAATATATAGTATGTTCCCAGTGAGACATCTTTTTAACCCTCTTATTTATTAACACTGCCCCTGATATGTTTATTATATCTTTCTCCAATATTTTATCTATTGATATGTTTGTTTGCTCTCTGAGAGAAAAGTCTTAGGTAATGTTATCTTGGTATAATTTTTTTTTGATTGATAAAAGGCAAGACTGTCGTTTTTGTGAACGATTTTTCTGACAAGTGGCAATATCATTTCCTTTGCAAACTAGAATACCCTTGTTTAGGCGATATTACATACAACCATAATGGCATAAATAAATAAAAACAAGATGTTGATTATTCTATTCTTTAGACAAAAAAATATCAGTCATTTAAAGTTATCTCTATTCAAATAATCCATGACTTAAAGGAAACATCGATTCTTTTTTTTTTAATTTTACTTGAGTGTATAAGTCTATTCAAATTCTACCTTATTGTGATTTTTCTTTTTTTTTTAGAGAATTCAAGCCAAAGATAAATGAACCAGCAAATCCGCTGGAGGAATTTGATGAAATGGATGACGATTCACAAAGTGAAAGCTATGATGAACTGTAATTTAGTATCTTTTTTTAAAGATTATTTTTATCTAGCTAAAGAAAACAATTGAACCATAACATATATGTTATTTACTATTTATATGAAATCCAAAGTGTGCTGTAATATTAAATAATCTCTTTGTCTTACAATTCAGAAGTGTTTTATTTCTAATTTAACGGAAATGTTTTTATGATTTAAGGTATATTATGTTTCTGATTGTGTTACATTTTGTTGTATTAGAGAGGAATCTAGATTTTTTTTATTACTTTTTTTTTTTAGTCCTGTTCTATTTTTTATTAAATAGCTTTAATGTCTTAAATATGGAGTTTTTTTTTTAACCTAATCAATTTAAATTTAAAAAATTGCCAACTGTGATTTGTGTTTATCATGGTAAATGCATTGTCTTATGACTTCTGGGAACACCCTCAGACCCCCGGATTATCTCAGCTTAGATCAAGGATCAAAGCAAGGATACATAGAACATGTTTTTCGAATAGGTATATATTTACATTAGTATGTACAATCATTTTTCAGTTAGCTAATATAGGTTTATGATAAATAAAGTTGGTAATGTAGTTCTTATTGGTGAGGTTGATATTACGTGCAAACAGAGAATGAATACAAGAACCAATACGTGTTGTTTTGTAATTTGTTATTAATGAGTCACACTGGAATAATAGTAATATTAGTATTAATTTTATTATAATTATTAATAATATTATTATATAATTATTATTAATAATATTAATTCACATTAGACTCTAGAGTGACCTTGAATCTGCAATGTAATATTAGAAAGAATTAATATTAATTGATAATATTATTTTTTTATTAATAAGTAACCATAAAATAATTGTTACATGAGTTAACAGACGGACAGTTACACTCTTGAAACGTAGTTAATCATTGTAAAAACATGAACCATGTTAAAAATTCTGTTGCTGATGCTGCCTTAGATATTAAGGTCTTTGTATTTGTTGTGCAGGTCCTTATTTTTCCTTCTCTGTCATATTCCATGTTTGCGTACAGGTTCCAGAATATTTCTAAGTATTCTTCTCTCAAACCGGTCCAGTAGATTGCTTGTCTTATTATTCATGGTCCAGGTTTTGCTGGCATAGGTTATCACAGGTTTAATCAGTATTTTATACATCCTGAACTTTGTGGTACTGTTGGTCAGCCTACTCTTCAGAATCTTAGACATGTCAAAGTATGTTCTATTCCTCAATACAATCCTTTTCTTTACTTTCTCCTCCTCATCCAAAAGTTCATTAATTGTAGATCCAAGGTACTGGAAGCTGGAACTTCGAGCCAGTGGTTTCCTATTATGTAGTACTTTGGGGCTGGGCTTGTTTCTTCTTTCTGAGGGCCATTATCTTGGTCTTCTTATCATTTATTTTTAGCTCTATTCTACTCGCTTCATTCTCAAGAAACAGATTAATCTACTTGAGTCTTCAAAAGATGGATTGAGAAATTTTGAGTAGCAACGCTTGGGCTACGAGAGCTAGATTTATAGGAGTGGAGTGCTATCTTGGCAACAGCAGTTACATAAACATAGCCTCCTAAATATGCTTCTGAAAAATGAAATTTAATTTATGTTGTACACTTTGTAAATAAACTCAGTGTATAATATAACTACTCCGAGAGATTGACTTTTATTTTGAAACAACCTCTATGAACTTAACTTTATAGCTACTAATTAATTCTTACATTATGATTTTATCTGCTGAACTATTATTATTATATCTTTCTTTTTGTAAATGCACTATTCTAGTTAATTTATTTTTTACTACCACAAACCGTTTAAAAACTTGATAAATGAAAAATGACTTTTTTCAGTCACAAACTTGTGTGGACCAACACTTAACCTAATCAATAGACGTCCAGCTTTAAAAATATAATTCATACAATAAGCGAAAGAAGGTGCATGAAAAGTTATTGGAACAATAGTTTAAAGCTGTATATGATATCATTTATCAAGTATCTGTGCCCCAATGTGTCAAGTTTACGGCTGACCCAGCTAGTCCATAATTATAAAAAATAGTAACGTTAATAACTTTTTATACTGGATATTATTATTGAAGGGTTTTTAAAAATGAAGAAACTTTTCTCTTTGATTTTTGTAAGCTGGACATTCGATAATTATGTGTTGGAGGGTTAGGCTAGTCTCTTTTGTTATATCTATCACACTCTGAGCTTTTCCTAATTCCTGTGCACTGAAGATAAACTTTCCATTAACCGTGATTAGTTCTGAGTCAAACACTGAATTTGTGAGAAGTAAAAGGGATAGGAACGAAAAAAAAACCCAATGAAAAAAAATGTTTTAGTATATCTTCGGTTAAATTCAATCAAAAGAACCAAGGTTTGTTTTAAATTTGTGGTACAATAGACTTTAGAGTATATGCCTGCAGATGACTCCTGATAATACTGTGCCCACTTATTAAGCATGTTTTTTCAACATTGAAATGTATTCCAAGTATATTAGTTTTATGTCAGTGGTATACTTTAGTTGAAAGAAGTTTTAGCAAGGGAAATAGTCATTTTCCGAAATTCTTATGTGTGCCTTGACCCAAATAAATATTTGTTTTTTATTTAGTTGACTAAAATGTTATTTTTATTTATATTGCTATTATTTTTTAGTGCTATTGATGAGCTCAATACTGTCAGTTAATATCATAAATTTATTTTCATCTGATTTGTTAATAAACTCAAGTGCTTTAACTATAGCATATAAATCAGTATTTGTATTGAGCGAAATATCTTTACTTTGGAATTTCATGGAATTTATGTGTGTAAATTATTACTCTAACTTCACAAATTTATTCTTTACAAAACCTCATATGCCTCAGAAACTATATGATAGGCTGAATCTTACCTAGTCTAAAGAAAAAAATAATATCTCAAATAGGAAAATCCTGATCATACGCAACTATCGGAATCACTTTCCAGCCTATTTATTTAATTATGGGCATTATTTAAATAACTCAAGTCCAGTATAACTTTACATTAAACAATGGTAAGAAAAGAGGGAAGCTGATTATTTCTTAAGAAGCCATTTATTTTATTTTATTTTTTAAATGATAATGGTCAAACTGTGACAAGGTATAAGAAAAAAATCAGCTTTTTAAAAGGAATAATTAGTTAATTCATAATATTTTAAGTGATTAATTGAATAGGCTTATTATTTCAGAACAATGCATGAAATACTGCAGATAGCCAAGCCAATGCAGAAAATGTTAAAATTTTATCTTAAGTGAAATATTTTGATTATATTCTTCATTCCCAAAAAATTACTCAGTTAAATCGTGACTTTCTTAATACATTCTTGAATGCTTAGTATAGCCATAAATTAGAAACACTTTTAATCAAGAATTTAATTTAAAAAATAGTGACTGAAATAAAATGGATTAAATAGGAATTGGTTGGTAGGAAGAGTCAGGTATATATTAATATCGATAACTTATTTTTTTATTTTGACATATGTTTGCTCTACATTTTCTCCAGGCCACCAAACTGGAATATAAGATCTTGCAATATAATTAAGTACTTTTAAAGATTTAGAGCTAATTGTTTCAGCCACACGCATCAACCCGATCCCATTTGTACCTTTAATAGTTCTAACTTTCCCAATGGGAGACTTTCTACTAACATCAGAGTCATCAATAGGTGTATTTACTGGAACACCAAGGGCTTCTGATTCAAAGATAAGAGGCATCAATCGTTTCCTGATTACACCAGTGTGAAATGTCCTTGCAGTGAGTTCTTGTCCTATATAACATCCCTTGTTAAAAGAAACACCATTAAGATAATCACAGTTCATTTCAAGAGGAAAGCTTTGTCCAATCAGAAATTCATCAATACCTTCTGCAATACCCAACTTATATCTACACAATGTATACAAATCGCTTTTAGGTAAATTTGGTATTTCATCATCTTCTCTTGCTATCACACGATAACCTAACAGATCAGTACGAGGATCAGGAGTAATAATTAAATGTTTTTGAATAGTATCCACATCAAATGTATCAGTAGAGGCAACATTAATCTCATTTGAACTGTTTTCAATAATCTTATCAGCAACCTTGGGATTATAAATACACCATACGTGGAGTTCAGAATTTGAAGATATGTCAATTTTTTTCCTGAGCTTATAAATATTTAAATGTTTAATTAATTGGGTTGCAGCTTCAGAATCACATTCCAACAAGAAGGTATCCTTATCTTTTGCACGATAAATAATAGAATCAAATAAAACCCTTCCTCTATTATTTAAAAACATAGCATACATTGAAGTAGTGAAGTTATTGACATCATTGGTAATTAAGCCTTGCAAAAAATCAGAAGATTCTTCTCCAGATATTCTAATGATTTTCCTGTAATTGAGTTTTTCTAAACGAAAATCTGCTTTACTATGATTATTTCTCTGATTAAGTAAAACATTCCTTCTGAGACACTCCAATAATTTAGATGAAATTGGGTATCTCAACATTTTACTTAATTTCATGTAAAGAAATAAATAAAATCTTCAAAATTAGGCTGTCGCAATTAATTCCATTCAATTGTATAACACACAATGTACCAACTTAAACCATAGAAAAGATACATCATCAAAACCACAACAAGGAATTACTATCATTTTAAAAATAATTTAAAGGCATTCAACTAAACAATCACTAATGATTAATTCATCGACACCAAAGACAGTAGTTACACGATATAACCCATTATCCCAAGGAGCCTGAACAAACTCATAAGATGAAGTAGTTAATAAATACTGTTTAATCATAAACCATGAAAAAATCTCTCATTTTTTTCTCTTCTAATTCAGAAAATGGTAACGGTCGGGTTAAGAGGAGGCAGCTCCTACGCGCGCCGAGAATACCCTTTACCGATTCTTACCTTCTTCCGATTTATTTCGGTGTTTTAGTGGCTACTTTTCGAAGGGAAAGGTTATTCTCATTTATTTACGGAGAAACTTTAAATCCCTGTTCAAAGTAATATTAACTTCTGTTTACCTTATGATATTAAAATGTGAAATAAGAAAATAATGAAGTGGAAATAAGAAAATGTCAAGATATAAGACACTAAATCAATTTTGAATTAATTTTATATTAAGTGAAAATTAATATAATGCTAAACCAACAGTAATGTTAACTCTTAATAAACTTTGTGATGTGAGGGAAGTGTAAATAACAAATTATAAATATTTAAAAGACAGAATCCTCTAGTATTTATTTGAAATAACTCATATTTATTTAACATTTGTTGCTACATGTTTCGGAGAAAATGCTCCATCATCAGGCTTCTAATTTTTTTTTTTAAATACATTAATCTATAACATTACACCAATAGCTTTACAATTATTTAATATGTCATTTACCTCTTATTCTGTAATTATTTTCACATCGTCCATTTTCCATGTTATAAGGGATTATATAATATAAGACAGAATCCTTGTTGAAAGTTATGATAAGGGAAGTAGAAATAAGAAAATATGAAACCTATGATATACTTTCTCATATTTATTTATAGATCGATTTGTTTTATTGAAATAATTAAACAACTTAAATTAAATTGATACAACAAATAAAAATATATAAAACACCAAATCCATGTACAAATTAATGTTCTTAAGTTTTGTAACACTTTTACACATTAGATAAGAGGAAATAAGAAAACATGAATTGATAAAACACTTAATCCTTTATGAAACTCATTTTGTTAACTTCTCTTTCACTTATTTACATTATACAATCTGTTACACTTTAGGACAATAAGCATTATGGATAACAAAGAATCCATTCACAAAATATGCATACTGAAATTTTATCACTTCAATTGATACAACAAATAAAAATATATAAAACACTAAATCCATGTAAAAATTAATGTTCTTAAGTTTTGTAACACTTTTACACATTAGATAAGAGGAAATAAGAAAACATGAATTGATAAAACACTTAACCCTTTATCAAATTCATTTTGTTGATTTCTGTTTCACTTATTTTCATTTAAGAAGACTAAATATCAATATAAGACACTAAACAACACAATCCAAGTTGAAACTGTAGAAGTGATTGTTTACATGTGGGCTTATAGGAAAGAGCTATCAATAAATGTAAACTCGAAGTGAAGCGTAAGCATCGAACTGGTCGGTGTAGCGCAGGTCAAGCCAGTTTGCTGCCTCCTCTTAACCCGACCGTTACCTTAAAAGTTGATGTGAATGATATTATGTAATATTGCTGTCACCCTGAAGTTAAGATTATGTGGGTAAAGATATTGAGGGGGGATTTAGACATAGCAAAATCATCAACATAAAGGTGTTACTTCTTCTTTTAACGGGTCTGTATAGTATTATCAAATTATATATTTTCAACAGTTAATTGGCAATATTTAATTGAATTGTAAATTAAAGATCTCTTCGATGAGCGTATCTCAGTCGCTCCAGCTGGTAAACTATCAAACAAAATTTATCTCTTCCAGTGCTACTATCTACGTGAACTGTTAATACCTTTTACACCTGGTCTTAATGGGGGAGGAATAGTCACTTCGATGGGTATAATATAAGTTAAACTGCTCTTCAAACGATCCTACAAATATGATACAGAGTACATGTAGCTTGTAGCACTGTGCAAGAGAATCGGAAGGCCGTCATCCACATTTGCGCTCTTATTTAATTTTTGACAGCAACCCCAACATTAAGGGCACTGGTCCTCTGCCTTATGCTGATACCTCAGCACCCACTGAAAGGTTTAGGGTGAAAACTACCGGTTATAGTTCTGCGATCATTTAAGGCTCTAGGTGGTCGTCTCCATAAATGCTACCACGGATTTTATGAAACTCCGGCACGCTGCTGGGTGATAGCAATGCACGCTAAAGGATGCATTGCACTTGTGTCACTCGTCATTGAAGTAATGGTCGTTGGGATTTATCATCCAAATTATCCCAAAACATTAACAATTATTTGGGGGCCACGAACATTATATGCTTCGTTTTGTTGTAAACCAAAAATAATACGATGCGATGTATTCTGTATACCTAGTGGTGGCAAGGAAACTATAGCGGTTATTTGTTGCTCGTCTTCTTATCGTTATTGTAATGGTCACTGAATCGTTCCTTCTAACTGTTCAGCACTTTTGAGCTAGGGACAATGAGTGGACAGCTAGCTTTACTGGTTCTGGTTCCGTTCATCTATCTTCCAAGAAGCAAGTGGTTTACGCCCATAAACTACGTCTTACCTTTTTTTATATCCCAATTTTCCCAATTCTGTTTTTTTTTTATTGGAACTTGAAATTAACCTACAAAATCTTCATCCTGAAACAGCTAACAACACTCTATATTCTTCCTACTTTTAAATTATAAATCAAGTTACATATTATGCACAGAAGGATTATCGCCAAAATTTAAGTTACTTCCTTTTTCCTTAAATATGCTCTAGGTTTGGGAAATCAACGGATTTTTCATCCATCATACGGCTGACTAAGGGTTCAAGCTTATTTATTTGGCAATCAAAGGTTAATTATTTTGGCAATTCTTTGGATCCATGGAAATCTCTCATATTATACCAATTTACCTGGTCTTGGGTTTTCTTGGTTATTTGACTCTTCTTGACATTAGCGCTCTGTAGTTGCAATCGGTTTCGCTTACAAACTCTGACAATTGTACCATTCACATAGGTTTTCATTTACATAGTCATCATACTTCCATCTTTGTCCCGGGCACGACGACACTTAAGTAACAGATACCCTCAGAAATAAAAATAACAATACTCTCAGAAATAAACTTATCAGTTCAACGCTGAGTATATTTTGTTCAATTGTCAATAACTGAACAAACCAATTTTTTATCACTCAAATTTTCCAACACCCCACATCTCTTTTTTAGTTCCGTTTCTCCCCTAACCCACCACACTTCGTCATCTGATTACCTGTCTTGACTTGTTCATTATTGACTCAGAAAAGAACCTCCTCGCTTTCTAAGTTACCTGTTCCTTTCATATCTCCCATGATCTAATCGAAGATCTTACCAATATCCAAGCACCTTCTTTCAGCCCGAAAACTATTGATTTCCGCAATATAGAATCCTCTAACCGTGAAAAGAATCCTTCCAGACTTGAAGCTCAGAATGGACTGAAATTTATACCTCTTCCTCGATTGACTCCATGGTAAAACTTCTCACCACAAACTCTCTTAAATATCTTAACATCCATGCACCTCTCACAATCCTCCTCCTTTCGTCGTCCTCGGCTCCTTGGATAAGTCCAGAAATCAAACAGATCCAACGAAAATCGAGAATGCAGCACGCAGACGATTCAGACGCACGAGGATAACTGACGACTACCAAACTTTAGGATGCTTCATAACTTGACCACAAGCCTCGATTCGTCGAGCAAAATCAACTTATTCCATGAAAGCCCTCTCTTATCGCTCCTGATTCCAAATCGAAATGGCATATCCTCCGTAAGCTTTCCCTTCTCGATTCACGCACATCTCCATCTACCTTCCTGTTTCTCCTGAAGAACTAAATTCATATTTTGTTTCTTCCTTCTCGTTCCGATTGTCGTTCACCCTTCCTCCCATTCTACCTCAGCTCATGCATACAACGATGCTAAGTTTTATTTTTCCTACACTCTCCCCATCTGAAATTATTTCCCAATAATGAAAGTCCAATTCCAATTCTACCGCATAGATGAACAATCCCTATAAAAATTGATAAAAAACTATGTCTTCCCGACAATCACCACAGTCCTCTTTATATACAATTTTTCCCTTCAAAAATTCAGTATTCCCTACCCCCCTGGAAAAAAAAGCCCTACTTCATCCTAAAAATAAAACATTGAATCCCACATCTCCTAAAGACTATCGCCCGATTTGCATCTTATCCTAACCTCTCTCAACCCTTAGAAAGATTAGTACAATCTCAATTATCTAACTTCCTTGAAGAAATCCAATCTCCTCGGATCCCTACAGTTGGTTTTCGACCGGATACTCCACACAATTCGCTCTCCTCAAAATCACAAATGACACTGTTTACTGCTATAGACGAAAAAAAAAAACTGACTGTACTGATACTTCTGGATTTTTAGAAAGCGTTTGATTCTTTTTTCTGGACCAATCTATCCTTTTTTCCAAATTAGAATCTTTAAATTTCCCATCAGTTCCATCCGCTGGTTTCAGTCTTTCTGTCTCACCGTTCCCAAGCAGTTAGTAAATACCAAACCATACTTATCCACTTTTCTCACTATTACTTCTGGTAGTGCCCAAGGGTATACTACAGCATTTCTCCTCTCCTTTTTAATACCTACATCAACGATCTACTAATCAATTAAGCACTGTTCCTATCACCTCTACGCAGATGACTCCCAAAATCTATCTTTCCTTTCGCTCCTTCTTTTTGAACATATATCTACACTACACTTTAACTTCGAAAAAAATTAAAAACCATCTTTCGCCGTATTGTCGAATTATGACAACTGGCTACAGTAAACAGTCGATTATGTACTTGATGTAACAATAATGAACGTTATATACATATTCAAAGTCTTTAAATTATGTTATATATCATCGATATACCTTTTTTAAGTCAAAGAGGGTAAATTATGTCAACAAATAAGTAAAGGGGTAGATATGATTTTTAAATAAGTCCCTCATAGTGAAAATTCTATTTGATCTGCTATAATGTTCAAGAATGCAACATTACATTCCTCAGTACAGAAGTAATGAAAGAGGAATCAAGTACTGCTTCTATTCCCTTTGACAAGTTGAACAACTTTTAGAGCCAGACAGTTGCTCTAACAGTTTAAACCCTTACCAAGTCCCAGAGAACCGTTAACAAAACCTTAGCTCTTTGAAACCATTGTCCATTGTGAGTTTACGTGGACCCCCTTATCTACAATAATAATGTAGTCTATTATTGTCACAAGTAAAGATGAATTTTGATCTTTTGAGCATATTTTATGCTACTATTATCATTCTGTTCTTTGCAGTGACGTTAAGCGTGTGTATTTTTGTTTAACTTGTTTTACCTGTGTCAGAATTTGAAAATTAAATGTCAATTTATTTTCCTTTTTAGTTATTATTTGTATATTTTGGAGCAACGCCTTATCCTGTCATCAAACGTTCAAAGAAAGAACGTTATTTCTATGATGTTCAGAATTCAAAAGACTTGCTCTTCCCATCCCTTAATGATTCTCCAACTGTTACTTTAAGTGTCATTGTACCAGCTTACAATGAAGAAGAAAGATGTAAGCATTTTTGGTATTAGTAATTTTATAAAATTGTAATCTAATTTCCTTGTATTTATGTAAGGATTGTGTAAAATATCTTGAAATATTGTTTACTTGGTTTTAAAATTTATTCTGTAACTTTAAATTTTAGTACCACCTATGCTTGATGAATGTATTGACTTCTTGGAAGAAAGATGTAAAGAAATATCGAGTTTCTCCTATGAAGTCATTATTGTCAGTGACGGAAGCAATGACAAAACTGCAGATGTTGCGCTGCTATATGCAAAGAAGTTTGGGTCGGAAAAAGTTAGGGTTCTGGACTTGAAACCTAATCGAGGTAAAGGAGGTGCAGTCCGTTTGGTAAGTTTGTCTCCAGTTCATTGCCCATCTAACTTTATAATGGCTTATATTAATATTATTTTAGGGTGTATTCAGTGCAAGGGGATCTGTCATTCTGTTTGCTGATGCTGATGGTGCTACTAAGTTTGCTGATATTACTAAGCTGGAGGAAAGTCTTCTTCAGCTCATCAAATGTATGTTTAATAAACTTGAAGTTTAATTGTTTTACTTGAATCATTTTTTTTTAGTTTTTTTTTTTTTTCTTTGTTTTATCTATAGTTTCTTTAAATTTTTATGAAAATTTAAAACTGATAAAAACTAAATTCACTTTAATTAATTACAATCTCACTCTAGGTTTGTGTAAGACAAGGAGTAATTATATTGATTAATTTAAATAATTTTTACTTCATTGAAATTCATTAGTGGGATGACAACTAAGCTAGATAAATTCATATTTTTCCATCGGAATTAGATACATTTTTTGTGGTTTTTATTATTATATTCATTTAGATTTATGTTTTAATGTAATTTACTTTGAGCAGGTGACTACACTAAAAATCCAGTGCTGGCTGCTGACTCTGATGCAGTGGTTTGTGGTTCTCGATCTCACTTAGAAGAAGAATCTTTAGCAACGAGGTCTTTGTTTCGCATATTTCTGATGCATGGATTTCACTTTCTGGTCTGGTTACTTGCAGTCAGATCTATCAGAGACACTCAATGTGGGTTTAAACTGTTTACTCGTAAATCAGCCAGATATCTCTTCTCTAATATACATGTCGAGAGATGGTAAGGCTAGAACTGTTGATATTATTGATTCTTAGATCTTTAAAATTAGTGCTATTCTTTTTTTTTATAACGATGTTATAATAATTACTTTATAAACAAAAAGCAGTGCATAGTGATAGGATCTGGAGAAAAAAAGAAGGATAATCTGAATTAAAGAAACGAAAATGGTATTTTCATAGACCTCCAAAAAAAAAAAAAAAAAAAAAAAAAATATATATATATATATATATATATATATATATATTTATTTTTTTTTTTATTTTTTTTTTTTTTAATTTTCTACGTTTTGGCTGTTGATTACTGTTAGTTTCATAAGTTAATACCAACTTATTTTTCTAAAATTGAATATTATTTGAGTACTGATAAATTTTTTAAACTTTTTTAGGGCATTTGATGTTGAACTTCTTTATTTAGCCGAGCTATTTAAAATACCAACATCTGAAATAGCTGTGAATTGGACTGAAATAGATGGTAATAATTGTTTTATAAGTATGGTTATTATGATATAATTTGTGTATAATTTTTTCTGTGGCAAAATTTTATAATTTATACAGTTTTTATCCTTGTTGAACCATACTTTTCATGATACAGTGGTAAATTTGAGATAAAAGTGAACAAACTAACCATTTCTTTAGGTTTCTTTTTTAATAAAAAAGTTTATTTGCACTAACCAATGATTGTACTTGAAAGATTGCCTCAATTTTTCTTGGTGTATTTATGATAAGAGTTGCTTCATTTACTTATTTTTTGCTTTTATAATTTTCATAGTTTCTAATTGAAAACTATGATATTGCTTAGTCAGGAGGTAGGTTTTTTTCCTTTTCTGTTTGTCGAAGTCATAATTTCAAATAGAAATTAATCCTAAGAGTACCAGAATTACACAATGAAATGGTAATGACTTACATATGGGTTCCATCTGTAATGTGTTGAGCTTTTAAAATTGAAATCGGAAACAGTAATTTAAAAATTGAAGTTATATTTGTCAATTCTCTCTCGTACTGATTAACTTCTATCTTAGCATTAACCGTACCTAAGGTTACTGCAGTAGGTCTAAGATAAAAATTCTGCCCACACTTCTCTTAAACTGTGTTCTGCCCAGCTGAACTTATATTTACTTTAGATTTCTTAGAGGCATAAAAACGACTCATGATATTGTATTAGTGCGCTATCTATGTACTAGCAAGAAGGATGGTTGGTAAAAAGCTCACCATAAATCCTAAAAGAGTTTGTTTCGTCTTTGTTTAAGA
Organism: Euschistus heros; assembly: GCA_003667255.2. Taxonomy (NCBI): domain Eukaryota; kingdom Metazoa; phylum Arthropoda; class Insecta; order Hemiptera; family Pentatomidae; genus Euschistus; species Euschistus heros. Next base: position 453,069 of record RCWM02000166.1, read on the forward strand.
ACATATAATTTAAAATGAAAAGTAGTGGAAGTCTATCCTCTTTAGATGAGATGGCCCGATGTTATATTTTATAAATATCCCAGATGAGCCCACAAGATTTTACCAAAAGCTGGTTGATTATACTGTGGTGTCATCAGTAGGAATTTCTCTGAGAGTTAAAACAAATTCTAAGATTAATACTCACAAAAAATCTTTAGCAATGATAGCTGATCAGAATTTAGGAAATTTTTTACAAAGTATGGTTAGAAGGGGTTAGGTTGTCCATAAAGCTGGAGTAGAAAATATATGCTTTTGGAATTTTATTTTATTTTAAAAAATATAGGGATATGATTTTTAATTTTCATTTATCTTCCTTTTTTCTGACAATTATTAATTTTTATTGACTTTTAGGTTCCAAGATTGTGCCAATTTTTAGCTGGCTTCAAATGGGAAGAGATCTTATACTGATATGGCTGAGGTATAGAATTGGAGCCTGGAAGATTTCAGAAAAGCTTTAAAAAATAAAGCAAACCATTAATAAAATGGTCATTATTTATTAAGACTTTTATGAATTTAATTACTTTTGTATATTTTTAACACTCATTGTTGTTAAAATTATCATGTGATATAATAATTTTATTTTAATTAAAATTGTCTACATTCCTGAACAATGTTTTATAATCAAGATACTTTTTATGTATCCGTTCTTGAGACATCATAAGAATAAGTGGAGTGGTTTTATGTAAGATGCTGTAAGATTGTTTAATGATAATGGAAGAAGAAGAAGAATTATTGTATGGGAAAAAAATAGAAAAAAATCCTAATGCTCCTAAGTCTGTATATGCTGAAAGTTATATAAATGTTTCTGTAAAGAGGTAACCGTTCCAGTTAAATCAAAAGTAAATATCGTAAATTATGGAATTTGGTACATTTTTTTTTACTAAGTGCCATCAGACACATTCATCACCATTTTTTCGGAGGGTATTTAAAAAGTATAATTGATTGACGCAGAAAAACTTTGAAAAAATAATAGTTTTTGTTAAATTATAACTGTATTATTCTCCCCACAGCATCTATGGAAACTATTAATTTGTTAGCTGATGCCTTAATCTGTTAGTTGTTACATAAAAAAATAAATTACTAAACTTAACAATAAAAAAATAAAATATTGATTGCTATCAAGAAGAAAATATTAAAATGAAAATGTATTTAATATAAAAACAATAAAATGTTTTATACCTTCTCTATATCTTCCTGAAATAAGTTTTATTTTTTTTTTATTCAGTCTAATCAATTCCTGATAAATTTAGATAAAATTTATTTCAGATTTGAATTAAAATTTTTCAATATTTAAATCTTGATCATCATTAATATTCATTGTGGAATAAATATCTGATCTTGTGTACTTTGCAGCTATGATCTTTAGAGAGAAATTAAATATTTTTAAAAAACGATTTTGTCTCTCCATACCATTGGAGTATTTAAGGAAATAACTGGCATGTCTTTAATGAATGAACTAGCTAAGTTAGGGTATTGAACAATATACTGAATATATTGAACAATACTCGTGGATTGAACAAATGGTTTGCATCATCAATCGTGGTCTATTTATGATATGGGAACCGTTTAACAACAATAAATAGTTTGTATCCGATGCTGGGAAAAATGGCTTCTGTTTCTTTCGCTATCATTAAGAAACGGAGTCTGATATAAACGTCCAATCGAGATTACACAAATTGTTGCTCATGATGTATTTAATAATTCCACTGTTAATTTTGCCATATATTTCATAGTGATTTAGGCAGTGAGCAGTTGATTTCCACCCGCTCGAGAGATAACTTTATATTTTTCTACACTGATCAGGCCTCATCAACAAGTTCTCAACTTTTAACGCTGTACTTTAAAATTAAAATGTGATTGTTATGAGTGAAGAGCGCGTTGGAGGGAGAATTTTTCGTGTGATAAAGGTTTTTTTTCCCACTTGAGTTGATTGATATTTATTTCATTGTGGTTCCGCGAAATGAATCACAGCCTTCTGGCACTGGCTACAATAGACCTGTAGGACAACTCATACTCCTTATCCTAGTTGGAGTACATAAGTTAGTTTAGCACTCAAACAGTATTAAGAGGTTATTAAAGATCAAAACATCACAAAGTCGATCAAACTAATATAAAAAACAGTTATTCATTATAATAGATTTTGTATTTAATGGGTAGGGAGGCTCAGTAATTCAGCGGATAGGGCAGTAGACCAGTGGTTCTCAACCTGGGGGTGATTTGGGTTATCAGGGGGAGCAATAAATTAGAGGGGGTGATGAATATTCAAATTTTAAATGTCAACTCTATTAATTTTTCCAGATTCTGATTTGAAAATGAGAACATGTAAGGTGAAGTGGGGTAAGTGTATTAGTCCACCATAATTTCTATTATCATTTTGTTACATCTATTGCATGTAGACAGAACTTCATACCCTCCAAACCTAACATACTAGAGAGCTCTACTGTAGAAGATAACCTCTCAAGGAATTTTCATAGTTCAACCTGTTGATAATAATTCTTTTGGTAATACAAAACTCAATAACTCAGTGACTTTTTCTTTATTTTTTTTTTAATTTCAAGGAGTAAAATGATTTCTGAGAGTTGCTTATTTTTGCACTTACCCCATCTAAGAATCAATTCACTGCTAAGTAGTTAACAAGAGATTTATGCACTTACCCAGTTTAGGTGGGGCAAGTGCGTAAATGGGACTTAAAATTGATTTTCCTTCGCACTGATAATAATTTTTAGGATATCAGGTAAATCAACTATATTGCTGAAAAGAGTATAGTTCAGCATTTGCAATATAACAAAAAATATCCTAGCACTAATAGCTGATTTTTTATTAAGTTAAAGTTGAACTTTGCACTCCATATGACGCACTTTCCCCACTTCACCTTACTCCTATTGTTCACTTACCTACTGCTTTTGTAATTATAAATAAAATAAATTATTTCATTTCTTAATTCTTAAAAAAATCTGTTAAAATGTATATTTTAATTTGTTTTATATTTTATTTAAGAGTGAGCGAATGAAACTGCTTTGTTTGTTTTTTATACAGTAATAGAATTGTTTAAAATAACAAAACTTCTTTATTATTTACACTTTACTGCAAATTAAAATTAGACATACAATGAAAATGACGATAGGTGTTAGTCAACCTCCAGAGGGGAGTGATGGGCCACAAAAGGTTGGGGATCTGCACTAGACTGCCAAGCTCCAAGGTCTAAGTTCAAGTCTGCCTGAAAGCAGAAAATCATTTTCTGTTGTTTCGGCATTGGCTTAACTTCGAGGTTGAGAGTTCCTCTTGGTGCTCACCCAGCGCCTTTGAAGTGGGTTCCCTTAATTGGGAAAAGAACCTTGCGGTTGAAGGTGGTTTCGGCCAAAATCGTTGGCCTAGTATGGGTTGTAGTGGTTTTTATATTTTAATTAGGATTGATGAATTAATTGCCACTTCTATTGGACATATTTTATTGGAAAACTCGTTTCAAATGCTAAACATTCATCTTCAGTTCTAAAACATACAAAATTTTCAAAACATCAGCACTTTGTTACTTGGATTATATATACTACAGTTTACGAAAATGTAAGACAAGAAATCCAATACATTGGTTCTCACCTGAAGAGATCTAACAGATATCTAAGATATACCCATAGTGGAAGGGAGAAAGGGCCAGGTAGGTTAATTTTTTTGGGGGGTTCCCTTAGAATTTACCCATGACTAATTGGATTTTTCCTCTCCTGTTTTGAAAATTTTGTATGTTTTAGAACTGAAGATGAATGATTAGCATTTGAAACTAGTTTTCTAATAAAATAATTCCAATATAAGTGACAATTAATTCATCAATCCTAATTGTATTGATCATATACTATTATAGTACATCAAGTTATATTTCACTTGAGGTATGCATGATGATATAGAAGGATCAATCCAAGTTATATTTGAATGACTAGCCTCTCACAAAGTTAATAATTGTGTATGTAATCTGTGAGAAGGTATGGTTGAACGTTTTCGGTCGCTGGCCATAACCAGCTTGATCCTGTTAATTATTTATCTTCCCCAACTCATATTTATCTTTTAAAAGATAAATCACTTAACAGTGAACAGAAAAAGTAGCAGAAGGTTAATAAACGGTTTGAAGTATTCTCGAAAATATTTACGGTACCACCTTTGGCCACCCAAAAGCGTGTTGGGTAGGTATCTCTGATGCAAAGAAGCCTGAAGTTCCTATAAAATAATCCTAACCTTTAAGCCTAGTCCAGACTGTAAACAAATGTTTCGGAACATTGTTGAACATGTTTATGTTTATTTCGTTTAACGTCACTTTATGCTGCTATTGCTAATCGGACGATACTACGGTGGGAGTCCTAAATTTTGCCTATCCAGGTATAATTAGGATAGGGATCTTTAACGAGTACCTGACATCGCACAGGCTCGGGACCCCCCATTTTACGTCCCTTCCGAAAGACGGCATAGCTAAGGATTTTTTACTCCCTTTAAAAAATCCTACGGTCATCTGCCGGGCTGCGATCCCGCGATCTTGGGTTTAGTAGGTCGCTATGCTAACCACTACACCACAGGTGACCCCACATTGTTGAACATGTTCCCAAATAGTTTATTAACAGTTCCGAAACAATGTTCCGCGTCGAGACTTGAGTCAGTCTCCAGTTTTGAACATGTCGAGTGAGGCTATTGCAGGAATTTGTGCTGCCAATTTATTTATTTTACTTAACAGGCTAAGGGATAGAATAAAGAAAAGAAGGTGGTGGATAAGAAAAGCACTAATGGAAGGCACCAGTTATGGCTACGACCTTATGAGGGACCAAAAAGTTGAAGATGGGGCAAGTTTCAGAACTTTTACTAGGATGTCCCCAAGTGATTTTGAAGAATTTTTAGCTATGATTGGAGGAGGAAAAATACTTCATTTAGACAATCAATTCCAGAGTCGATTAGGCTAGCTGTCACACTTCAGTTTCTTGCCAGCGGCGATTCCTATACAAGTCTTACGTACACATTCAAAATATCAAAGCAATCTATATCAGATATTGTTCCTGAACTGTGCTCAGGAACACGTCCAGACTTGTCATAACTTGTTCAATGTTCCCGTGTTTTCCATTTCCAAAGGGAAACAAGGAACAGGGCTGATTTTGTTTCGCAACATTTCCGGAACAAGTCATAAACAAATTTGAGCTGTTTAGGAACATCGGGAACATTATTCCTGAACTCTGTTCCAAAACATTCTTTTACAGTCCGGACTAGGCTTAAGGATGACATTACGCCAACTCTGAACCCCAGTTCTCAGCAAGTACTTTTTTATTCTATTCTATTTTATTTTGGTCTCAAGGCTTGTCAAAGCAAGTCCTATATTGCCTGTGTAGCACTATATACCTAAGTAATTAAGAGGATTCATAAGTGAGGGAAAACCAAAGCAACAAAACATAAAGCAGGTAGGCTGCCATTATGCATATCATTTGTGTCTTCATTATTTGTAATATGCTTTGTTAAATGTCCCTTGTCTTGCTCTATTATATGAGAACCTTTTTCTTTTCCTCTTTCCTTTAATTATACTGTATACATAATTATATTATATATTCACTCTGTTTAATGAAAAATATCATTGTAAAGATATATTTTGCATTGAATATTATTCGATTTTTGTTTATTTTAGGCCACATCTTATTAAGCATGAGCCAGATTTCACTGATATTGTTGCTGGGCCGTTTATTGATCCGCTTTTACCCGATTCAAAAATTTCTACTCAAACGGAATATGAAAAAGCCGATGATTTTTATAAAAGGGTATGTTATTATGATTTCATTTCAATATTAGAGCTGTCAAATGTTGCATTTTTTTTCTAATTTATTTTAATCCTCTCGAATCATTAACCTTCAGATAATGAACGCCTGAAAATGTATTGTCCTCTGAATTTACCAATAAATAGCTATTAATAATCAAACCATAGCTTAGACAAGCTAAATATTCGTACTACAAAATAAATTAAAAAGTTTTAAAACCGCAGATAACGGAGGAATATCCATCATTGAAAAAAGTAGTTTTGCCTGAGACAGTAGACCAATCTAAGATTACCAAAGAATACAAACTGATTGATAAATCGATCTACCAGATTGATTACTCTAATGAAGGTAAATTTCTAAATTATACTCGATTAAAAGCTTCTATTACAATATTACCTTCTTCATCTTCTCTCAATATTGAAATTAGCAGCCTATTTGCCACTTCCTTGATTTTCATATAAACTGCGCAAAAATGAATAGGGATATGCCTTATTTATCCCTTATCCCGTCATTTAAATTAAATTAGCCAATATATTCAATATTAGTAGGATACAACAAAATAGAAAATACAAACCAAAGTCTAACCAATTGTTAACCCTTTTATTTATAACCAGTTTTCTTAAGAACAGTAAACACGAAGATTTAGTATTTTGTAAATAAAAAGCTTTTCTAGTATTTTAATCCAGTTGTACTTCCAATAAACATGGAAAGACATCATCTTAAATCCGAAACTCACAAAATTATAGTGAGAATGTGTAACCAAGGTCACCGACAAGTTGATATTGCAGAGGCGGTTGGCGTTTCCCAGAGTGTCGTTTCCCGGGCTTTAGCTCGATTCCGAAAGACTGGGAGTGCCAATAGAAGGCAGGGAAGTGCATCGTATTGTATTAAAACTGAAATAGAGGATAGAAATATTATTATCACTCCCAGGAGAAACCTTTTTAATAGTGCACGCCAGATCCTCAATGAAGTTGAAGGTGTTTTACCTAGACTTTTATCTACACAAATGATTCGTAATTGTTTGTGGAAAGTTGGCCTTACATCATATGCTCCTTTGAGGCGACCTGCAGCAACAGCTCGCCACCAGCAGCTTAGAAGAATGTGGTGCAGCGAGGGACTAGAAGAGGACACAAATTGAAATGCTGTGATGTTTACCGACAAGTCGCGTTTTTGTCTGTATAATGAAAGTAGACGCCGAAGAGTCTACAAAAAACAAAAAATGTGTACAATGCCCCAGTTCATTGTGCCTTCAGTGCAGTTTGGAGGAGGTGGTGTAATGGTCTGGGCTGGCATTTACACGGGAGAACGAACCAACCTCACAGCAGCTCGATATGCGCATGAAATTATTGAGGAATACCTCCCTTCAACTAGGGATCTCATTGGGAGAGATTTTCGATTTCTGGATGACAACGCTCGACCTCATAGAGGAATAGTTGTTCATTAAGTTTTAGAAAACCTGTGAATTTCCCGTCTGCCCCTTCCCTCATTGTCTCCAGACCTCAATCCTATTGAGCACATAAGGGAGGCGTTACAGAGAAGGCTTTTTAACCATCATCCGCCGCTAATTGACCTTCAACAACTGAGTGCAGCATTGCAACATCTCTGGGGTGAAATTCCTCAAAAAACCAGTGACAACATTATTAATAGCATGCCTGATAAGTGCACACAGGTTTTGGCTAACAGAGGACATTATACAAGATATTAATTGTTTCCAAAAACTAATCTGTACAATAAAAAAAATTATGCTACTAAAACGTTTTATTTTTGTTATTTTTTAAAACCCATTAATTGTATTTTATTTCAGCAAAAAACATAATAATTTTTAATGAATATTAATGCAGTTTATAATAAAAATGATACAAAAATGGTAAGCAAAGTAAATAACACAAAATTAGCAATATCCCTATTCATTTTTGCGCAGTTTACTTTGATTATTGTAATGTAAGTGGCATGTCTTCTTGAATCTCGCAGAAAGATTTTAATGGTTGATTCCTCCATTTACCAATTCTATTCACAGCTGTAGGGGCTTCTTTCTTTCGTACGTATTTTTTGTACCCTCTCGGTGTTCGCAGCTGTGGGGTCAGCGCATTTTAACTGATGTATAACGCTTCTAATAAAAATCTTTAATTTGTCAATAATTTCTCTTATTTAACAAATCTCCTTTCTCTTGCAATTCTCTTTCGTTCATCTCCACGCCCATGCCCAGATCTCCCTTCCACAAGAACCCTGTTTTTTTTTTTAAGCTCTCTCTATCCAGACAGTCCTCATAAGTGATTCCAAGTCACTTAAGTACTTCCTTCATCTGCTTAGCATAACCACTCTGGCCTTTCAGGTTGTATGTATCTTATCGAAGATCTGCTTATTACACCTTTTAAAACCCATCCTAACTATATCGTTAGGATCACCATCACTATTCAGTCGTCTTTTCCGCATAACTGTTTCTAAATCCTCTGTCCTTTGCTATATTTCTTAGTTCGATCTCAGTATGTAGCTTCCTTGTGATATAGTTGGGACTTGAATTATTCTTAATATTTGTCTTTCGATCTTTAAGAACTTTCCTAGGCATAACAGATTTGTTGTATCCCACGTCATACAAATCACTGGCCTTACCATTTTAGTGCCTTATTTTAGCGTTGGTGGACAAAGTATTTTTATTATAAATGCACTTAGTGAGGAAATTTCGTTTTCTGAATGTTGAGATCTTGTCTTCCATCTTAGGCTTACCCGATCCGTTTCGCATATGATCTCTCCTAAATTTAGTTTTTTATTTGTGTACTGTTTCATGGTTGTCATCGTTTCTGTTTTCTGGAAGGAAATTTGTAGATCTGTCTTCTCAGCTATTTCTTTTAATACATTAATATGTATCACAGCTTCTTTTTATTTTAGTTAATTTAATTTTACTTTTACGTTTCAATGTTCTATTCGAGGTGAATCATATGAATCGAAGTACTCAAGATTGAGGCAAAGAATTAAATTACCCCCAGACTGGGGACCCATCCCCAGAACTACTCAAAGAAGGAGTTATAGAGAATGGAAAAAGCTGGTCCCTTGGAACGTCCAGCCTGCTAAACCTTTCAAACCACTAGAATCTGATTTAGGATTGAGCAGTAAGTTAAAAGTTATAAAATTCATCCAAGAATATTTTCAGAAGATATTTTAGTGTGCATCAATTAAAAGTTTATTGATTGAACATTCTCGAAGCTTTAATGATATTTATGTCCTTAAAGACGCATGTGAATGTTCATTCTGGTAATGTGTATGGATACCAACATCGAAATCATTAACGGAAGCTATTTCTTGATAAGGATGGTGTGCTGGAGTTGCGTCACCGCATAAATGGGCATATATCTGTACCTCGGAGGTACAGAACACTATGTCCTTTTTTTACCAAAAATATATTATTACTTATTCTTATCACCTTTTTTCCCTTTATACAGAGGTATATAATTTTATGTCCTAGACAAATTAATTGTAAGGTAAGTTACATAAAAATGTTTTTTTAAATTTATTTATTTAGTTTTGGGGGGAGGGCATAACGTCCTTATGTTCTCCAATTAGGGCAGGAAGGACGGGTTACCAACCTATTCTAGCCTGGATGGGAATGTCAACATTTATTTCATACGCAAAAGTATAATAAACAGTTCATTTCCCGAAATCTTTTTTTTCTTTAAACTGCTCTCCTGTAAAGTAACGGATATGTGACTTAGTGTGCTGTACCTGCGAAGTACAGATATTTAGTGTCTTTATATAGTTTATTACTAATGTTTTATGATCTTAAAATAGAGGAGAAAGAGTAGTCTATTAATTTATTCATCTTAATTAGATAATAAATCTAATATTTGTCGAGGAACAGTTACCACAGTTTCAACTTTGGTGAATTTCTCCAGGTCTAGCAGTACCCTGTCTCATGGAATTTAACCCTCCAGCAGTCGCAACCCTAGGACTAACACCAATAGTCGCAACGATCTGACAGATCACCTCTTGAAATTCAATCGTTTTACTGATGATTTCATTACTTTTAATTTTCTCATTTACTTCATTTGATTTTTAAAGGAATGCACATAGTAATACACATTAATAAAATAAGTAATACACTACTTTTTAACTATTATTTACTTCACTAATTTTATTTATACAGCTTTGACAGGCAATTTTTTAATTTTATAAACATAAATACATTTTAAATTGTTCACAAAAGTATTTAGTCAGCCTTCGTTTTTCACATAATTCACACGTCGTCTTATAGAGCCGCGTCCTTCATGACTTGCTTCAGGTGGAGCATCCTCTTTTCTATAATATATGAAACATAAACAAACTCTTACCTATAAATAAATTATTGGTAATGCATTCCTAATCGCTAGATACATCATCTTTGTGTTCAGCATCTGAATGCTCACTTCTTTCTTCAACAACGTCTGTTTCACTTTCAGAATCTGTCTCAATTTCATCAAACTTTTCTACATCACTATTATTCTCCGTGTTACATAGAATGATTTTACGAATCATTTCAATATCGTCTGGGTTTTCTAAATCGAAGATGCGCTTACGATTCATAGTGTAATAATGATAGAATAAAATCTGTCGCGTCAGTAGTCGCAATAAGCCTAATAGATCTTGTCTCAGTAACAGCGGAATAGAAACTAAATAACTAAAAATCTAGAGAGAATATTGAGGATTTGACGTCACTAATGCATTCGAGGAACGTGTACTGAAAGGTACTGAGTCGCTTATCTCATTATAAAAATCCTGCTCGGAATGCTGCGTAAATAATACTTTGGGTGATCTGTCAGATCGGTTGCGACTACTGGAGGGTTAAAAGATAAAGATTGCTAATGCTTAACATCCATGATTTTACCAACTTTCCTCCTTAATTAAAGCTTTCTCTTTCTTTTTAACTTCTTTTTGATAGCATGAGCTAAAATATCGACTCCCTGAGAACTATAGCAGACGACATTTTGTAGACGATGAAAAGAAATAACAAGGAGATACTCGCAGGTAGTCCACTAACAACCATGATGACACACAGTTTACTAGCTAACTAGTCAAAAAGCCAACTAGTAACGAGTAAACTCGCTTAATGTAATCGACCTTAATTTATTTTTTAATATTCAACTAGACTACAACACATTAATAAAAACTTTCTGTTAGATTATCACTTAGCACTTCTTTTTTATTTTATCGGTATTCGTCGTCCTTACATACTTTAACCATGACAGGAAGAATGGTGTAACTTCTACCTACCTATTCTAACAAGAGTAAAAATATTGAAATTTATTCCATTGGTCTGTCAAAAAATTAAAGTTAACCAGCTAAGACCAGATTCAAACCAGTGCCGTTTATGACTCGATAATATCTAGGTCCTAACTTAACATGCTCGGCCACCAGGGGTCTTTAAGTTTTAAAAATATATTAATACAATGCTCTAAAATCATAACCCCTTGAATTAAATGGCTTTTTTGTCATTGCTTTTCAAGCAGTTCTATCAGCGGCAACAGCCCTGCATAGTCTGACTCTCAATTACCGCAAGTCATCTACATCATATTACCATTTCATTCCCCTTCGAGCTCCTCCCGGCTTTTCATAAAGCAGTTTTCTGAGAGACACTCGCTTCCCATACAATCCATCTGACCGAGTCACCTCTTTTTTATAAAATTCACAATCCCTTTACCTTCTTCATAAAAAATATTACACATGCAAGATGGAACCTTTCAAATTTGTTCATCCAATAAAAATTTTAAAGATTTTTACATTACTGTATACTTACTTAATGTATTTTTGTAATACAGTTGTAAATGTCTGTTAATAAATGAAAAGTATTTTTACTTTATCTGGGGAGGCTGGTAATTGAGGAGGTAAAGAAATAGGCTGTAAAGAAATTTTTGAAAGGATTGTGTTTGGTTCAAAATGTGCAAGGAATTCCATACATTAAATATAAAATATAAATACATCAAGTAAATATAATGATTATGGTAAAAATGACACATCACTTGTTTTTAAAGCAACTACCCATTGGTAGTACTTGTAAAGGTTCTATATAATGAAGTACTATATTAGAAGGTCCCAAGGCCATCTTCTTTTCAGACTTAATCTTTGAAAAAAAAATTAACTAATTTTACTTTATCACCTATCAATAAATTTCTATAAAATTGTTATTATTTTTTTTTTTCATATATTGTTATGTTATATCCATCATTTGCCATAGTCTGTAGATATCCTCTATTTAATTTACATAGATTTAAAGAAAAAATATTAAATAGATTTTTCTTCATAGAATTACTGTAGTAATCATTGTTATTTCTTGTTTTAGAGGAAGAACAAAGACTATTAAATATAACAACAGGTAAAAGTGAATATGGAGAAAATATAAGTGGTGTCGGGGAAGAAATAATGCATTATGCATTTTATGGCGAGGTTAAGTCTCTTCCTCATGAATACAGAACAAAGCTTCAATAAACTATTAAATTAATATTAATATCAAGATAAATCAATAAATTTTGAAATTAGATACAAGAAAGGAGCTATATATTAATGTGATATATTTACATTATTATTTAAATAGACAATAAATTCTATATTTAGATCTTAAATACTAATAAACTGGTACTTAGTTAGAAATATAAATTTAATATATACTAAATTTTAAAGTTATTTTAACATAACATTGGTATATTTTCAGTTTTTATTTTTGTTTGTGAATTTGAAAACAATGAAAAATTAATTTCATATTCAGAAAGAATCAAGGTATTCATTTTCTCTAAAAGCTATATTTATAATTCTAAATAGATAAAGTACTGTTTACTACACTTTTCTTACTTCAAAAATAATCTTGTTTTGTTGAATCAACCCTCTAATCTTTAAAACCAAACATATATTTTCAAATGATTGAATCAAGTAAAATCAAATTATATATATTTAAAACAATCTTAACTATGGTGAATGAACCATATATAAATAATTGCTTTGAATTTACCATAAAGTTTTTTTAATTGCATGTAGTTGAGATTTGAGCCAAAAAGGCACACAAAAACTTTCTGCTTAATTTATTACATACCATGTGACTTCTATATCACCAAGGAAACTTACAAAATTCTTTTAGTATAATAAAATGGGAAAAAAAATATATGTATTTTAAAATTATCTTATATTTTCAAAAAATAAAACAATCAAAATCATGAAAGTAGCGAAGATAAAGAAATAGATTAGTCTGAGATTAGATTACAGTGTGATGTGATTGGTATTTTTACACCATTCTTTTGGATTAGCAATAAAATGGAGGAGTGAGATCACTCCCACCAAGACAGATCAAAGTACCCATCAAAATGGATTACTTCTTGACTACATACCGTAAAGATTTCAAATGGCCTGTGGCTCATACTGCAGCTGAAAGGTTGGGATTTACTTTATTTGTAGATATGTTACAGTCTAGCCTCTTGTTTATTATTACTTTTATAGTAAAAAAGAAGAAAATGAGTTTAAGATGAGAGAGGTACAACTTAAGGATGCAGACCCACATATGATGGGACTAAAAAAACCGATGGTAAAATCAGATGTGGAGCCAGGTAAAGTTATACCTGCACAGAGTGGCGCTTCTCCTCAAGGTGAAGCTACAAAATATGATCAACCAAATGCCTATCTTCAAAAGGTATAGTTTTAATTTAGTTTTATTTGAAACATAACTGATGTCTCAATAAAGTTTAATCCACTTTGAATAGGTTGGTAACCTGAAGGATTATTCGTATTTCCTGCCTTAGTTAAAGTACTTAAGCTCCAATAAACAACAACGACAATCCACTTTGTCAAAATTAAATTTGTATAACCTATTTATTAAAATTTAAAAATATATCATGTAAATCGGATAGATGTTAAGTAATTGCACAATGGTAGCACTTCAATAAAAGTTGTATATTTCTTTTCAGACACCTTGGAGGGTTATCAGGAATCGAATAGAAAGCAAGTTGAGATACTAGTGGGTTTAAGTGGTTAGGGAGTTTATTATAAAATGATAGTTATCTGGTTTGGGCCAAATCAGCAGCATAGGAACCATTAATATCTATATGAAAAAGGTTATTTGTTACAAACTAAGTAGAAATTGGGATTTCATATTGTAAGGATTGGATACCGGATATAATGTATTGTTTACTGGAACCCTATATGTCTAATGGTTGTCATGTAGATGATTCTTCATGTAATTTATTGGTATCTTAAAGTGCTTAAAGTAGTTATATCATCAAAAGGTTCAGTGAAGAAGAAGAAAAAAATGAACTTTATTCTGGAACAACTTGTAACTTCAGAATAACATATGAGGTACATAGGATAATTGTCTGGCTATGAGAATTCTGTACCATTTGAGAAAAAATAGATAAGTGCATTTTTGTTCACAATAAGAAAAATATTTTGAGCAACCCATATTGGAGTCCTACTCATCATGTATAAGGAGGCAAGTTGTAATGGCAATGTTATCCCTTTTATATCATTGACATTACAACTTGCCTACTTTTACAAGATGAGCATAGCTCCAATATGGGTCGCTCAAAATATTTTTCTTATTGTGAACAAAAATGAACTTATATAGTTTTTCCCAAACGGTACAGATTATTCATAATAAATAATAATAAAAATTGATTTACAATTCAATCATGAGTTAAAAAACATATGAGAAATCTTTTAGAAGAATACATCTTATGTATACTATTATAATGTACATAATATTATATACCCATTTTATTAGTGACACTGGAAGTCATAGGTTTATGACAGAGGGAAAACGTGATTCAATGGAAATGGATTTATATTAATCCTCGAGTTTTGACAATCTTAAATGTTTACTGCATGAGACTGAAGTGATTGGGATTGAAGAAATGGATGGTACTTTGAGATAGCACACATCAAATGTATACATTGTGTACAGGAGCCTAGGATACTATCTTGAGGAACTCCAACTGAATAATTAAGGATGAAAGGATAGGGATAATTAATTTTTAGTTTTAGTAGTTTAGAGTTTTAGAATATGGGATGTAATTAGATCATGTACAGGGGCTTGCTGGAAGGTAATCTATTAATATTTGTTAGTTTTGAGAATGGAATGTAATAGAAAGAGGCATTTGGAATGGTATATTTAATTTTGTTTCAATAAATTCAAGGTTAAGGTATGGGAAGTTAAAGGTATTGAAACGGTTCTTACAAAAATTTTAAATGTTTCCTTTTTTTTTTCTAAAAGCATAGAAGTTATGTTATATTATTAGTAAAATGCCTATATGTTCATCAACGAGGGAAGATTAGGAAGTTTAGTAACTTCTTTTACAATGTTTTATTGACAGTGGTCCATAAACTAGCTAAAAATTTACAGCAGTTTAATCTATAAAATCAAAGGTATTGGTAAAATTTCTTTTAAATGCCTTTATCATAACATAGTTTTTCACAATTAAAGAATTAAGTATTACTTGCAGAAGACATACCTTGGCAATGCGTTCCCTGTATAATATAATATATGTAGTATAATATAATATAATACTGTATAGTATAATGTATAATATATTTGCAATAGATAAATCAGAGAAAAATATTTATTCAAAAATTTTTGAAATGAATTGCTTGAATAATAAATGATTTTCCTTAGTAAAAATTTGCAGCTATACAGGAAATATCCATATTTATACAACATAATGAAGTTTACAACCACTGATGATATGGCCAAGCGCATAATGAGTGAAAAATATAAATCAACTTACCAAGTCGAGTATAACAGGGAGGGTGAGTTTTTAATATTAATTTTGCCCATTACCAGAAAGCTTATTTTCTGTAGCTATACAATTTTAAAATTTATTATTTCAGTAGTATGAAAATTACTAATAAACATAAGATATTTTAGTAACATAAATGTAAAAAAAAATACTGTCATTAGATATTTTTAAAGAAATTGTAAGTCAAGCTTCCACAATTATATACCAATATAACCATAAAAATTTTATTCTCATTAAAAATAATGTATGTAAGCAAAAAAAAGAAGTAATATTTTCAAAAACAGATCACTGGATTCTGATCCAAATTAACTTCTCTCTTAAAAGACTTTAATCTTTTTCCTTATTTACAATGTTACTAAACGATTAACAAAAAGAAATAAAATTGTCCTATGTTCTTTATCAAGCTTGACATGTTTTAGCTAATATGAAATTTAAAATAAGATTAACATAATAATGAGAAATATCAGCACATACCTTTTCTTGTATTCTCTCTTATAGTAACTATGTATGAGGAGCATCTATTTAAATATTTGTACATTCACCATGCGCCTTGTACATTACTGGTATCAATAATGTTATTATGTATTTTAAAAATATTTCAGATAAGAAATGATTTGATGATAAATATTCAATGGAAATCAAAATAAAATGCAAAAAACAAGACAAAAATAAGTAAATATTTCGTAATGTGACACCAAAAAGTAAATGCAACACAAAGTGGGTATTCCTTAAATCTTCAAGAAATTCTACATCAGCTTGTTGAATGAATCCCTTCACCTCCTAGTGATATTTTTAAAAAAGATCCCTTCCTGAAATTGGCAAATTGTCTCCTTTCATAATTATGCATTTCATCAGGTGTATTCTTTTGTAGTCAAAAATAGGGCAGTTGTAAAGAATGTCTGATGTGTTTGTCTGTCGCAGTTGCATGTAGCTGAACTAATCAGATGAAATCTGGTCAAATAAGCTTTGCTTAGTCTGTGTTTTTCAAGTCAAGTATTGGGTCGGTTTGTGAAGTGTACTTTTCTTTTTGTCATAGTTAGTAGTATGATATCAGGAATAAAATTGTATAGAGATCGTCCTTTTGTTGCTAGCATACATTTTTTATTTCAAACGTTTATTATGTCAGTTAAAATACATCTCTTTATATAGGATAGAGGGACTTTGTTACATGTATGTTAAGGGTAGAAAACTATTTCCTCATTTTTCGACATGATACATATCCTCTAGTTTACACAAACAATGTTCCCAATAAAAAAACTAATATTTTTCAATATTTAGGACTAATCTTCGATAGGAGGATGACCGGGGGCCCACATGCGAAACAGAAACGCCTAAGCCTTAACAAAAGACTGACTATTATATCCAACATAAATAATCAACATTGAAAATTAAATAAACCTTAACTGTTTATACTAGCTTACTAAAAAACATTATGGACGTATGCCTCAAAAATTCATGGGACAGTTAAAAAGACACACTTTTAAAAAATTCTAAATTTAAAATTAAAAATTAAGACACATTACACAATCACCCTGGTACATCATTAACAAAACATTACACACAGACTAAAACATACCAATGATACAAGATCACATCCAAGACTTCATACAAAAGATTTCATGGACATACCAACAAACTTGGTCTCGTGAAACAGGCAGAAAAAACTCAAAGAAGGCGAAAAGTAGTTGGCTGAGGAATCTAATCGGATAAAATATTTTAAAGATCATGTAAGGAGTAAGAGTGTCTCATGCTTGATATTACAGTTATATCTCATATTGTTATTATATCTGCTTATTCTCTCAGGATAAGTGACATATGTGGATTAAAAAATATAAAAGATCATAAAAAAATTCTAAATAACATCTGGAAGATAGCTGGGGAATAAAAGCAAATGAAAATAAGGAAATACTACTATTTCTCTCCCAAAACAAGAGTCCGAAAATTTGGACAACATTGGAACATGATGACAATCAATCTTGTTTTTATTAACACTAAAACCATGACATTACATCAATACTTTTTTTCTACCACAATGTCTTGGTGGAAAACAACAAGAGAGGAGTCGATATTGAAAAAACACTTTTGATATATTTTTGAATAACAATAGTAAAGTGAAAAAGCAAACTAATGAATGTTTTTTCCAAGAACTTCTGCCAAAAATTCTGAAAAGGGTCATTTAACTTGCCATGGTAATTTTAGTGTTAAGAATGCTTCTTTCGTCAAACTCCATATTTAATAAAGAAATCACTTGTTTCACTGCAATTTTAATATAGTTCAAAAAGGCATATTATAGTTTGTAAGATATAAATTTCATTTAATCTTAAGAGTATTTCTGGTCATGGTTAGAAATAATATGAATTTTAAATATTTTCTTTTAATGGTATGTTAAATTAGGTTTTGAGAAAGTTTAGTTTTAAACAATCATTAAATTAAAATGAAATCGTACATAAATTTATCGTCAATGAATATTGTTTTTTTTAAATCTGAAACATTTAATTATATCAACAAAAACTTAGATTAATAAATCTGTTTTTCTGCAGATGATTTCTCTACTTTAATGGATGTTGTTAAACATGGGGAACAACCACAAGAAGTAACTGAAAAGGCAACAGCCCCTGGTGTTTGTTTACCCGAGGGTATACCACAACCAACATGTAAATGTGCCAAAGGTCTTGCATTTTCACCCTGTCAATGTGCTAAAGAAATACCAGTAAGGAGGATTGCTTGGAAACCTGCTCCAATATCGAAAATTCCTCAGGTCCCGAAAGAAAAGAAGAAGAAGAAAAAAGAAGAATCTGAAGATAAACCCAAGCATACTGGTAAAGCTTTATTGTAGTATCTTAGTATGGTATTTTAAATATTATACTTATACTGGCATAGCTGTTGTTTAGAGAAAATTAAACTTTTTCAGATTAGAGGTTTAATTTTGATATATATATATATAAAAAGTGTTATGCTATAAGGAGAAATGTCAGCTTGTTGTATGTACTACCACTTAATTAATTGTTGGTTTCACGGAGGCTAGAAAGAGGATTTTTGCATGTTCTGGATTTTAAGAACATGTTCCCAATGACGAAGAATATAGAATTTGTAATTTTCATTTGCGATTTATTCGGAACTATGGTCACTGATCATTTCCCCTTCTAGACAAATACCCTTCATATCATATCTATGAAAAACAGAAATAGAGTTTAAAAAGAATCAGTTTATTGCTGAATAACCAACAGGTTTCATTCCTTAGTCTTACTGTTTCCTTTATTAATAATGGAAAATAATTATTACTTCAAGCTTAAGATAATACAGGGTAAACCAGATAGCTATTGACACCCTTAAGCAATATTCATATCATAATTAAAGAATAGTTCAATAAAGTTAATATTTACAGTTACTTTTCTTAATTACTATATTTTAAACTAAACAAGAAAATTCACACCAAACCTTGTTACTAAAATTATTTTACAAGATAATGACAATAACTAATGTGAAACCAGTTATTGCCACCTTAAGCATGTTTTAAAATATGGACAGAATTGAAAGTATTTTAACATAGTTGAGTTGCATGATTTAAAAGGAATTTTTATGGTTAATTTTTTAATTTCTAATTTAGGGTGTCAATAACTGTCTGGTTTACCCTATTTAATTGTAAGTATATAAACAATTTATTTTTTTTTCTTTTCAGGACAAGGCATTACTACAACAGCCATTAAGCCATTCTCAACTGAATATAATGAAACCATAAGCAAGGTAGGATGGCTTATTGTAAAAAATAAACTTCTATACAAAGAAACTATTGAAGCAGCAAAAGAGGCAGGGAAGAAACAAACTCTCAAAGAAAAAACAAAATAATTCTTAATAATAACTAAGAGAAACGTCGTTTTCTCCTATAAGACCCAAAACTTTTATTAATACTTTCATTTATTTGATTACATTAATCATTTTATTTATTTCTGTAATTAATTTATAATCTTACATAAATTGTATATTTATACAAAAAAAAAAATCAATTTAGTTATTTTTTTATATTGTATTAAAATTAATATTTGTTGATTTAAATTAATTTTATAGGAATATTTTATCAATTTTTCATTTTTCTATATGAAAGACACTCAGTAGTGAGGTAGTTTTATAATTTTAATTCTTTAGGAAAGGAGTATATAATTTATTTATAGATACACTTTTTCGGTATAACTCCTCAAAACTTTCATTTATTATCCACTTAACAAAGTTACATGTTTCGGAATATTACCTCACCTTCATACTATTCTTTTTTACACATTTAACACACCAGGTCATAACTCAAAACTATGACCTTGTGTGCTAACACTGTAAAAAAGAATAGTGTGAAGATGGGATAATAAATAAAAGTTTTGAGGATTTATCCTGAAAAAGTGTATCTAAAAACAACTTTAATATTCATTGTTATACTTACTTATGCAAATAGTAATCAGCTGACAGGGCTCACTTTAATTTGAATAATGTTTTTAACCTAAATAGAATAATTTTGTATTATATACTTATGTTATTCAATGCAGTGCAAGTGCATCTTGTCGTCAACGAGACTCCGGATGAGATTTCAGGACAATTTGCTTGTTTGCATGATACCATAATGACCTGTAAAATTCCATTTGAATAATTTAACCAAATCTTCATAGTAAGGAAAGCCCACTAACTGATACGTTTGCAATATTTTCCTTCCTAAAGACGTTTTCAACAATTTTTTTCAAGATACCAACCAGGAATAGTAGCACTCTCTTCAGTGTATTTGGATGTTTTTTTGCGAGTCAAGCTCCAGAAAGAAGGACAGGGTCACTGTACTTTAATAAACCAGGTTTATAGGTCCCGGTTTTCAAAATTTAAATCTAACAATGAATAGTTTTTTCCAGCAGAGAGCACTGAATTCGAGATGTATTTAATTAAATTCCAAAGACAATCCTCAACAATTCTTGACAGCCTATTGGTTCTATTATACATTCAAAACTCATTGAGCAAAATTTATTTTATTTATTTTTTTCTCCTGATCCAACAACTTTAATATTATATTAATATAAAAATAAAAAACAAAACAAAATTAATAATCGAAAAGGAAGGATCTTGTTTTGCCTTCTTGACTTTTTAAGATTGGTTACTCAGTGATCCTGGTGCCTCAGTTGACTGTATGTCCTTCCTTTTCATGTCAAGTGAAGAGAAATCACTCTGCGGGCGAAACTTAATATATTATAATATACTAATATTATAAATAATATAATTAATATACCGTTTATAATTTGAAATAAATTTACACAGTTTTTATTTCTGAGAACTATAAATTTTTTATATTATAAAGAATTAATGCCATCTTTTTTTTTTTTATTCTTTTACATAATTCAATATGATCTTTAATTTAAGATAGCAAAAATATTTCTCAATTATAGTAATTTTTTAAACCTAACCTTTTGAATAATAGTGATAATAAATTAATCGGATTGTTAATTTTAAGAAATAAAAACAATTATTCAAACATCAGATAAAAATCTAATTAATGAATAAATATTAAAAAACAGCGAGGTTAAGCAAAGGATGTTCTACCATTTTTGAATATTGGTTGGTAAGGAAGAGATATGGTATAAAATGATAACGGCTGATATCTGGCTGATATACATCATCAAATATAAATTAACCTCACTATTTCAACTGAAATTTCATAATATTCATATGAATTAGGTGATTTAAGTTTGTTTTAGAATGATAATTCAAATGTTATAAGATGGTTTTATTAAAATTTTAAAAAATAATAAATTAAATCAACAGATAGGTTGTTTTATTTCCTCAATAATTTTTAATATTGCACCTAGTAATTTAATCATTTAAAATTTCAATGTAATCATATTAGCATTTATTAATATATTCTTTCAATAAATTAATGGTTAATAGTGACTGGATAAATACATAATATTAATACCAATATGTATTGCACAAAATATCAATTACTATAAGTAGTTAAGAGATGTTAATAAAGAAAAAAAAAAACAACTCGGTGATTTATATTTTAATAATAAAAACAAAACAATATAATCACAATTCTCATAATGTTCACATACACCACTAGATTGAATCAAAGCAATAAGTATTGAAGCTGTAAGCAAAAAAAAAAAATCTATACTTTTGAATAACCAATATTCATCAAGATAATAAACTTAAGCATAACTATTAATAATTTACTGTGTACTTTCCAAATAAAATACATGCACAAAATATAATATCCAATATAAAAATATTTTGTAATACAACTTAGTGGTGCAGTTTGCGATGAACATATGAACTTGTTTACTAACATTTGTTTTTATTTAGAATCACATCAACAACTACAATAAGAAGTTTTGCTTTTTAGAGCTCATACAATATAAGACGGAGAATTATTTCCCACAATTTTTAAAATATTCTGGCCTGGCTTGAAGCGACAAGTATATTAATCAAGATTTGAAGAACACGTGAAAATTTGAAAACAAAAAAATAATAATGTAAATCCTGTTACACCTCAAATTATAAACGAGTTGCTTTAATGTGATTCATAACAACCATGATAGTGATATTAAAAAAAAAAAAAAGGAATGGTATATAATATCTTTAACTAAGATTTTTAAGCAAAGTAGTCCACAGCCTAGCCAAGTAAATAAAATTTTTGCTTATTAATTAGGACAGACCTGGATATATTATTATATACAATACATTTACACAACAGCATCTTCAATTATTAGGATTGCACATCTTCCAATAAGAAACTAATTCAACAAAACGCATACCTTCAAATAATAATATTACTAACTGAATATTAACATTTAATCATTGGCATATTTATATCTATAGAGAGATGAATAAGAATAGAAAATAAATGGAGTATTGATATGTTTAAAGTGACATAGATTATGTTAAAGAACCAGCATCAGTATAAATGTCTAATGATAGTTAATGATTATAATAAAAACTAATACATAAAATAATATAGCATCATATACATGCCAATTTTTTTAATAGCAATAAATCAAGTAGGAAAGAAACTATATAATCTTAAATATATAAGAAAAGAACATATTTTATCCAATAATTACATAAAAACATACAAAAGCCCATGTAAATCAGCAAAACTATTTAATTAAGCAATTGGTTAAAATTTAAGTATTTTCTTTTAAAATGAAATTGATTTAAATTTATATTAATACAATTGAAGTAGAACTGTTAATTTAAAATTATAGAATTACTTCAATGCAAGAATTGATATAAATATTTATAGTTTCTATTCTTAATTACTATACTAAAACAAATGCGATTGAACCATCAAAAAATTAATGCCACAAGAGGTCTGGCTTGATTTGAGCCTTTTTTTTTTTTTTTCTTTTTAAATTACACCAGTCAATATGGACCTTTTTACACAGGAAATAGTGATATCCAATTCAGCAGAAAATTACCAAAAATCCATTACATTTTACAATTCTCTTCACTGCTCTTCATCCCCAAGATCATGTTTAACTTTTGAAAAATCAAATTCTTCACCAGTACCCCTTTTGAATATATCTAGTACATCGGTACATGTTGTCTCAAAGTGTGTTGTTGCATCATAAGAAGCAGAAATAAAGATTTGACTTTCAGAACCTAAGTCAGTAGGCTCAAAATAATCAGATATTGTAACAAATGTTTTCTTAATGGGTCCAAGCAAGTCTAGTCCAGGTTTGATTTCCTGTTCTGGATTGTCAGTTTCGACAGTAGTGGACACCATAGCAATAAACCAGCCTTTGGCAGCTACCTGATGAGTATAGCTAACTTGGGATACATAAATATCTGATTTACGATTTACTTGTTTTTGAGGAATAATGATCTGAGTAGACAAAGCATCTTTAGTATTAGGAATAGGATGATCCATCAAACATATACACCTAATAACTTGACCAGTTTTTTTGACTTTATCTGGAACATATGATGGGTCACAATAAACTTGCTTACAACGAGCAATTTCTTCTCCAGACCTAATACCAATAACACGCCCATTTTCTAAAACAATTTCATCAACTGGCTTATCAAGCATGTACGTACCTCCATAGATAGCACTCAATCTGGCAAAACCTTGAGGCAATTCACCTAATCCATACATAGGATATAAATAAGGCGATTTTCCATAACGAGCAAGAGAATCACTGTACAGCTTGATTTTTCTAATAGTTTGAATAGCAGGATCATTCAGATAATCATCATCCCTGTACAAAGCTAAGGCATGTCCAGTAAAATCTTGGGTATTTTTGTCTAAACCAAATTTAGTGTAAAGTTGCTGAGTAGTAGTAGTGTGTGGATCCAGATCTTTCCAAGTTTTAGGGTCATCTTCCTTAATATCTTGAACATATATCAGGAAATTTCTAAATCGCCTTTTTTCAAACATACCCATCAGATCAGATGCAAGGGCTTCTTTTTGGTCTACAGGTACTTTAGAAATTTTTCCACCTTTGTAAACATAGCTTCCTTCAACTGACTTGAATTCTAAATATTTAGTGACTCCTGTGTGAATAAGCAGCTTCACCAAGAGGCCATGGGCCATTAGAAATTTAGGAATTAGATCGACATTCCAATCTCTTCCTCTTCCATATGTTTCATCGGGAGCTGGAGCTCCAAATCTAGAGAATAGCTCTTCCAAGGGAGTAATGGAAGCGCACTCTCCCCCATAATATTGGTTGCGGTCAATGTGTAATACTTTCTTACCAGAAACTGATAACATTCCACTGAGAATACATTCTTTAAGTCCAGTTCCCAAGACAATTGCATCGTATTCTTCATCCATTATGTAACAAAACAAACTAAATAACTAATAACGGCAGTGAAAACACTATAAGGTAGCCCTTAACAAGAGATAAACGTAGGTCAATTTTCTCTTTCAGTGCTTGCAACCTCTAGTTGTTTAAAACATAATAGCAATTCCAGATACAATCGATAGATTAATTCTAGAAAGAATAAAATAAAAAACTGTTATATTAAACAAAGTAAAATGTTTGATTTTTATTAAAGTGAAAGATATTTTATTATTTTTAAAACAGTTATTAAATAAAATTTCGTAATATTGTATATACCATTATTGATTTTTATTTTTTGTTGATCCTAGATATACATATATTAAAATAAATGCTTAAATTTTTAGAAATAATTTTAAATTGTAATAACTCTGAAATAATGTATCTTTTTCAAACACAATTTCATATCATAACTGTCAACTTCCATCTGATAATTTGTTTATAGATAGCGCCACATTTCAACCATTTGCTGAGTGGAGCTCAGTTCTTGCCTGCGTGTGGGCAGTGACGTTTATGTAGTGGTTAGTTTTCGTGTTGGAAGTGTTCATTATTTTATGATTCTTTTGCGCCAAAACTCAGAAGAAGGTAGTTTTTCGTAGTAGAAGTAATATAACCTATGGTACGTATTTTACCCTGCTTTTTAATGAAGTCATATTAATTACTTTTTTTTTATTATTATGGTTTTAGAGGTCTATTTTATGTATATTTTTAGAAGCACTTTTGTTTCATTTTATGAATAAACTTAAATATCTCTAGTGTCATAGTTTCTTTTTACTTTTTGATAATTTCCATTATGATTGTCCTTTATTTATTAGATGATTGAGAATGGCAGATTCCGAGCCACTTCAGAAAGGGCATATGAGAAGTGTGAGTGCTGGGGGAATGGCAATGATATCCCCTGCACCATCTCGTCCTTCTGCACTTCGAAAAGGACATCAGAGAGCTTTTTCCCATGGGCAGGTAAAAATGTCACTAGTATCCCCTTTGCCTTAGGAAGTATTTTTGATAACAAATTACATAACTTTAATTTTGTTTAGATCACCTCCGAAGATGTGGGTTTTGTCAAAGGACATAATAGGGTCAGTTCCAAAACTGATTTCATTCTTCCTCCTGGCCATAAAGAAGCATCTGAAACTCGAAAGGGCCACACACGCCAAGCTTCAAGAACTGAATCCATTTACACTCTTCGCCAGAATTATCAACCATCAAAATTAGACCAATTAATAAACTTTATTCTTAGGAAAAAAACGAAAACCGAGCTTGAAAATCGTACTCGAACTGTAGTGCCGAATCACATAGTGCCTCCTCGTACACCTTTAAGTTCTCATCCTAATGGATACACTCCAAACAATAAGATAAGGACCACAAAGTATACTCTATTGACTTTTATACCAAAAAACTTATTAGAGCAGTTGCATCGAGCAGCAAATTTATATTTTATATTTATAGTGATTTTAAATTGGTTGCCATGGATTAATGCATTCGGAAAAGAAATTTCGATTATTCCAGTTTTGTTTGTTCTTGGTATTACTGGTATTAAAGACTTATTTGAAGATAGAAGAAGATATGCTAGTGATAAAAGAATTAACAATTCCACATGTCGAGTTTATTGTAGGTGAGTAGAAATACCATTTTATTACTTTTTGAGTTTTATATTTGTACATGCATTTGTTTTATTCTCTTATTAATGACATATCATTGATGACGTTGTACTCTTTCTGATAATGGATGATATAGTTTTGAGTTTGTTAAAAAGTGTATTAGGTATAGTGTCTTTCTTGTAAATTAATGCTAAACACTTTATGTTGACTCCATGGTTCATCAATCCACTTTTATCTGTACAAATTTACAGTCAACTGATAAGTTTTAAAATTCAGGATTTAGATTTCTTTAATCTCTGATATTCTTCTCGATGTATAATAATTTTATAATAAATGGTTATCATTCTTATATTTCATTATGTATTAGATATGTTTAGGCAAGTATGAGATTGTTTATATTTTTATGAAAAAGAAAATTTGTGTATTTGTATATCTGACTTTGATGGCAAGTACTATCAAATCCTTAGCTGCCCTGTTATTTATTTAGGATTTTCCTCAGTAGCTATAATTTAATAAACTTAATATTTAAAAAAAAAAATGAATTCCTACATTATTTTTATTTGAGCTATTTATTTGTTTTAGTTGAAGTTGGCGTTAATTAACTGTGCTGATTAATTTTTTTCATTAACTTATTTCAATGATTCGTTAATATATAGAAATCTGTAAAGCCAATTGAATTTGAATATTTATTGATTAAGATATTTGTGTTTTTATTTTTCATAACATTAAAATCACTTTGTTGTAAAATAAGTAACCCAACTGTTGTCCCTCATTTTGATTGAAGATGATTATCTTAGTGAAGTATCCTTTGTCTGTAGTTTTATTTTTATCTTATATTTGGTTGTGTATAAGACAATTTATTCGTTCAAAATTAATGTTTCTGTAATTTTCATGTACCTCACTTAGTTTTCATTTTTAAAATTGATTGAAAAATTAGCTATGAAGAGATAAACATGTTTTTTAATCTTGCTGAAATTTCGTAATAATCGTCGTCATTTTTATTAGTCCATTATTCCAAAGAAAATATTATGGAAAACACTTCAGATTACTTATTATTATATTTTCATTATAATTTTCAGTATTTTGTAATATGTTTATAAATAAAATGCTAAGATTTCCCCTTTTAATGAATATCATCCAAGCCTATTAACGCAAGATGATTCTCATGCCTCCAACGCTCAAGGATCCAACTTTTCAGTTCCGAGAATAAGCTTAAGAAGACCGATTAATTTCTAATTTTCGTTTAGGATATGACATGTGACCGTTAGTTTGTGAAAAAAAATTTCTTCTTTAAAAAGTATTTTATAAATTTATGAATCTAAATGAACTAATAATCGGTCAATAAGATTTCTGCAAGGCTCTTCATATTGGATGGTTTTTTTCTTTGAATTATTAACTTACAAGGGGACGTTTGCAGTTGTAACTCACAGATTTGAATGCCGATTTTTGTGTGGGTAGTAGGGACCTATAATAGTAGGGACCTAGTGCAAAACTAGAGTTATAGCCGCCAATGGGCATAAGGAGCCGAGAAAAAAAAAAAAAAAAAAAATATGAAAATCACGTTTTATTTTTTTTCTTAGCTCTTAATCAAGATAGAGTAATGATTCTTTCACGTTCAATTGCAGTTGTGTATGTTATTTTTAATAAAAATAATTTTGTTATGCTCAAGACACTACCCGGCTTTAGGGTGCTCAAAAACTCCAAAAAAATGACAAAATTCCAAGGAAATCCACTGTAAATCAGTGGAAACTTTTTTTCATGAGCAACTGACCTCACATTTCGATTTAACGCACCATAAAACCCTAATATGTGAAATTTCATCAAAATCAAAAAATATTAATTTTTTACCCCTTTCGAGGAGGTTCAAATTTTGAAGTTGAGATTTCATCAACAATTTCTACAGGCCACAACAACTGCTGTGTTCAACCGATTACAATAGTAATAGAATCACAAGAATCGGCATACATTCTGCTTTTTATCCATGCATAATACATTGGATTTACTCCAGATTTTAGTGGACAAAAACTGATGTGAATGAAAAAATCCGAGGTCAGCTATAACTTGAGATATTTTAACAAGGGGAAATCCTGCGACCTTCGGATTTGGGCTAAACTATGCAGTTTTACGTCTTCTATATGACCTTTAAATTTGGTCTTAATCGGTGGCGAAATATGTGAGATAGCGCAAATTATTTACATTTCTTCAGAAATTGACAGCCCCTTGCCTACTAAAATCCTACACAATTTTAAAGGTAAAAAAAAATTATTTTTGAATTCGACAAAATTAAGTTTCTACATGTTTTTTTGAGATGAGGAATTTGAAAGTAATATCAATTTTTAGTTTAAAAATTTTCCTCACCTATATTATATAAATAAGACGTTTTAAAATGACATATTTTAATTTCAAATTGCATAGAAATCCTAAGATTGATGAATAATAAAATCTTAATATCAGGTTTTGGTTAAAAAAATATTTTTTTTTTTTTTTTAATTAGACTTATTTGAAATTTATCTTGTAAAAACTAAAATAATAATAGAAATAGATCCTTAAATTCTAGAACACTGATAAGATTGATTTCAGTACCTGCCTAGAATTGATAGAATTTATTTTTATTCGATCCAGCATCGTAATGGCTTGCAATGAACTCGGATATTATGTGTTAAACTCGTTTTTGTTTCTCTCTAATCGTATATGGGTTCCTGACGAATTTATACCGTTTATATTCCACGTATTTTCTTTATTCTCCACAATTTTGAGCTTTGAATTGATTACTACTCAAGTGTTTTATTTCATGTTAGTACATCGTTAGTAACTTCTTAATTACGATAATCTTTCATTGTATTTTTAATTATTTACATTTTAAGCAAATATTCAACGAATTTTAACTTTGAAATTGGCTTTAATCATTTCGTTTTGATTTCTTAATTGGATAAATTAAAAAGAATTATTAAAACATGAAACTTAAATTAACAGATATATGTTTTTCCTCTAGTAGCGCTAGTTAAAAAGTTCGAATATTTCTTCATTTTAAAGTTTAATGTTTAAATTTATAAAATCTTCCCTGATAAATAATATTTATAAGATATTATAATTCAATAATACGAAATCAGTTCCGATATTAATTAATTTTATTACAGTCATTTGATAAAATTTCTAAATTGCTAGAGAATTCTTTTTTAAATTTTTAAACAACTGAAATAACTATTCTTCTAGTTGCTACTCTTCGAAAATAAGATCTTACGCAATAATTCGATAAATATTTTGCTCATTTGGCGATTAAATACCACGTGGTGACGTGTTCTTTATTATTGACATTTACCTGTAATCTATGTGTGCCACATGATCTGTTCTTTAACTGTAAAAGAAATCGTTCTTACATTTTTTTTTTTTCTAGTATGTATATATTAATAGTAAAAAGAATTATGTGTACCGGTTGTCTGTAAATATTATCTACATCCGTCTATTACTCTTCTGTTCGCAAATCCTACAAAATAAATCAATTTTTGTATTGGTGTAGAATTTTAAATTTATCAAAAGTTTTTTGTTTTAAACGTGTAAACAAAACAATTAGAATTTAATTTAAAAAAACAATTTTAATTTGTCTTTAAATTTAAATTGAGAGACAACAGTAGTTTCCCCTCTTTCCTAAACGCATAGTGAGGCCCATTGCTACATCAAGATTTTGCATTGTATTGTATTCTATTTTGTTTTGTACCAAGATATTTTGCTTTTTACAGAACTCCCTTTAAATGAACCAAGTGCAAAAAACGGGTGGACTCATATTTTGCGTTATTATTTGTATCACAAATCAATAAAAATAAAAGGGGATTAGAAAAAAAGACAACACTTGTTTCTAATCGAAGTCTTTGCAATATTTTACAAAAAAATTTGAATGTCATTAAAACTACAAAAAACAAAAAAAAAAAATTAAGTTTTGTATGTTTAGACTTTTATGTACAACAATTTAGATAAGGATAGAGGTATTTCGTACTTTTATTTTTATAGACATATTCTACATATTTAATCGACAAGTTCTTGAATTTCTCATACATTTTCCGCAAATTTGTGCTTCTCGTGACATCTCTTGAGCACCTGAGAACACATGGTTGGCCTCTCAAAACATGGAGTTAAAGCGTTATCGAATACCGAAAAAGATTGACTCATTTTGTGTTGTCCTTCAGTGTAGTATTGCAAAAATTGTTGTTTTTCTTTTATTCATTAAAATGAAAATTTAAAATTAATTTTGATTTAAACGGATAGAAATTAGATATTTGAATAAATTTATTGCATTATTATTTTTATTTGTTAATTGCTCTTATTTATTTTTTTAATAAATTTATATATAAATTTATTTATTTATTGACAAAATAAAATGCTATGTAATTTTAAATAAAACGCAGTCTAATTTTAGATAATGATATTCGGTTGAATTTGATGGATTTTGTTACCTGCCTCTGTTTTGCAGTTGTAATTTATATCGAAATTCCATATTTTAATGAAGAAATTCATTGTAATGTTTTTCCGGTACTTTCTGAGGTGGTTAAACTATATTAAATTACTTATTTGTTTTAAATCCTTCATATTTTTTTATTTTATTTCAAATTTATTATTACGAGGTTATAACTAAAATGTCACGATATATTCGATTCTGTTCATTGCATTAGACTGGACTACTGAAAAGGTCAAAGCCAGGGCTGCGGTCGGTCCCAACTTCAAGGAACACGTTCCTTAATCTTCAGTTTTTATTATCTCTTTGGAAGTCAGAAATCGATTTAGTACTATTTAACAATGTTCCTTAAAATCATGATTGAATGGCTTTAAGTCGAGATTTTATGGCATGTTTAACGCTTATCAACCCTTGAACGGTCTTCAAGTCTCAGAGTTTAATCAGATCAGGAGCTATGTACAGGGCTTATGATTTGTTGAAGAATAACAACGAAGAACATATATATTAGCATATTTATAAAAAAAATGTCTATGAATTTTTAAACCTGCTCATATCCTGTTAATACATAATTAAACAAAACATAAAAGAATATATCGAAAAGTTTTACATGTTATTAATTAATAAGATTTTTATTTTTTACGAGGATTTTTTTTTTTTTTTTTTTTTGGCTGGGTGTCTATACCGTTACACACTTTTTTGGTGTAACGTTTTTTTTTTCACACTCTGAAATGTAACTGACGCTCAAGATCTGTTAGGTGTTGCTTGGATCGAAAATTTGACGATTATCTTGTCAGAAATTTAACGGAGAATATTTTTTGTTGTCTCTAGGACCTACTGTTTAGGAAGTATTTGGGTTTGAATGAAAATAGTCACTTGAGGTACGAATGATGTTATAGAAGGGTCAATACAATTAGGATTGATGAATTAATTGCCACTTCTATTGGGATTATTTTATTAGAAGACTAGTTTCGAATGCCTAACATTCATCTTCAGTTCTGAGATCTAACAGATATAGATCTCCTCAGAACTGAAGATGAATGTTTAGCATTCGAAACCAGTCTTCTAATAAAATAATCCCAATAGAACTGGCCTTTAATTCATTAATCCTAATTGAAAAAAGTCACGTTTGCTTATATTTTAAATGTTGGGGATTTTTTGCCACGCACTAACTCTGTTGGTGTTGATCATATCGAAAATTTTCACGGCAGTTTCCTTGTCAGAAATTTAATGGAAGGTATTTTTTGTAATATAATATTTGTTACTAGGAACTATTATTTAGAAACAGTATTGGTTTAAATAAAAAAAAAGTCACGTTGTAACTTTTTTTTTTTTTTTCAACATAAAATATGTAATATTTTTTTTTTTTACCATCAAATGTTTAACTTTTTTTCACCCTAAAAAATGTTTCATTTTGCCACGCACTAACTCTGTTGGTGTTGATCATATCGAAAATTTCACGGCAGTTTCCTTGTCAGAAATTTAATGGAAGGTATTTTTTTGTAATATAATATTTGTTACTAGGAACTATTATTTAGAAACAGTATTGGTTTAATAAAAAAAAAGTCACGTTGTAACGTTTTTTTTTTTTTTTTTCAACATAAAATATGTAATATTTTTTTTTTTTTTACCATCAAATGTTTAATTTTTTTTTCACCCTAAAAAATGTTTCATTTTGCCACGCACTAACTCTGTTGGTGTTGATCATATCGAAAATTTTAACGGCAGTTCCTTGTCAGAAATTTAATGGAAGGTATTTTTTGTAATATAATATTTGTTACTAGGAACTATTATTTAGAAACAGTATTGGTTTAAATAAAAAAAAAGTCACGTTGTAACGTTTTTTTTTTTTTTTTTTCAACATAAAATATGTAAATTTTTTTTTTTTACCATCAAATGTTTAACTTTTTTTCACCCTAAAAAATGTTTCATTTTGCCACGCACTAACTCTGTTGGTGTTGATCATATCGAAAATTTTCACGGCAGTTTCCTTGTCAGAAATTTAATGGAAGGTATTTTTTTGTAATATAATATTTGTTACTAGGAACTATTATTTAGAAACAGTATTGGTTTAAATAAAAAAAAAGTCACGTTGTAACTTTTTTTTTTTTTTTTTTTCAAAATAAAAAATTTAATTTTTTTTTTTTTTTTACCATCAAATGTTTAACTTTTTTTCACCCTAAAAAATGTTTCATTTTGCCACGCACTAACTCTGTTGGTGTTGATCATATCGAAAATTTTCACGGCAGTTTCCTTGTCAGAAATTTAATGGAAGGTATTTTTTGTAATATAATATTTGTTACTAGGAACTATTATTTAGAAACAGTATTGGTTTAAATAAAAAAAAAGTCACGTTGTAACTTTTTTTTTTTTTTTCAACATAAAATATGTAATATTTTTTTTTTTTTACCATCAAATGTTTAACTTTTTTTCACCCTAAAAAATGTTTCATTTTGCCACGCACTAACTCTGTTGGTGTTGATCATATCGAAAATTTTCACGGCAGTTTCCTTGTCAGAAATTTAATGGAAGGTATTTTTTGTAATATAATATTTGTTACTAGGAACTATTATTTAGAAACAGTATTGGTTTAAATAAAAAAAAAGTCACGTTGTAACTTTTTTTTTTTTTTTTTTCAACATAAAATATGTAATATTTTTTTTTTTTTTACCATCAAATGTTTAACTTTTTTTCACCCTAAAAAATGTTTCATTTTGCCACGCACTAACTCTGTTGGTGTTGATCATATCGAAA
This sequence comes from Euschistus heros, assembly GCA_003667255.2. Taxonomy (NCBI): domain Eukaryota; kingdom Metazoa; phylum Arthropoda; class Insecta; order Hemiptera; family Pentatomidae; genus Euschistus; species Euschistus heros. The sequence goes on from RCWM02000166.1 coordinate 486,225, forward strand.
ATTTTCACGGCAGTTTCCTTGTCAGAAATTTAATGGAAGGTATTTTTTGTAATATAATATTTGTTACTAGGAACTATTATTTAGAAACAGTATTGGTTTAAATAAAAAAAAGTCACGTTGTAACTTTTTTTTTTTTTTTTTTCAACATAAAATATGTAATATTTTTTTTTTTTACCATCAAATGTTTAACTTTTTTTCACCCTAAAAATGTTTCATTTTGCCACGCACTAACTCTGTTGGTGTTGATCATATCGAAAATTTTCACGGCAGTTTCCTTGTCAGAAATTTAATGGAAGGTATTTTTTGTAATATAATATTTGTTACTAGGAACTATTATTTAGAAACAGTATTGGTTTAAATAAAAAAAAAGTCACGTTGTAACTTTTTTTTTTTTTTTTTTCAACATAAAATATGTAATATTTTTTTTTTTTACCATCAAATGTTTAACTTTTTTTCACCCTAAAAAATGTTTCATTTTGCCACGCACTAACTCTGTTGGTGTTGATCATATCGAAAATTTTCACGGCAGTTTCCTTGTCAGAAATTTAATGGAAGGTATTTTTTGTAATATAATATTTGTTACTAGGAACTATTATTTAGAAACAGTATTGGTTTAAATAAAAAAAAAGTCACGTTGTAACTTTTTTTTTTTTTTTCAACATAAAATATGTAATATTTTTTTTTTTTTACCATCAAATGTTTAACTTTTTTTCACCCTAAAAAATGTTTCATTTTGCCACGCACTAACTCTGTTGGTGTTGATCATATCGAAAATTTTCACGGCAGTTTCCTTGTCAGAAATTTAATGGAAGGTATTTTTTGTAATATAATATTTGTTACTAGGAACTATTATTTAGAAACAGTATTGGTTTAAATAAAAAAAAAAAAGTCACGTTGTAACTTTTTTTTTTTTTTTTTTTCAACATAAAATATGTAATATTTTTTTTTTTTTTTACCATCAAATGTTTAATTTTTTTTTCACCCTAAAAAATGTTTCATTTTGCCACGCACTAACTCTGTTGGTGTTGATCATATCGAAAATTTTAACGGCAGTTTCCTTGTCAGAAATTTAATGGAAGGTATTTTTTGTAATATAATATTTGTTACTAGGAACTATTATTTAGAAACAGTATTGGTTTAAATAAAAAAAAAGTCACGTTGTAACTTTTTTTTTTTTTTTTTTTTCAACATAAAATATGTAATATTTTTTTTTTTTTTTTACCATCAAATGTTTAACTTTTTTTCACCCTAAAAAATGTTTCATTTTGCCACGCACTAACTCTGTTGGAGTTGATCATATCGAAAATTTTCACGGCAGTTTCCTTGTCAGAAATTTAATGGAAGGTATTTTTTTGTAATATAATATTTGTTACTAGGAACTATTATTTAGAAACAGTATTGGTTTAAATAAAAAAAAAGTCACGTTGTAACTTTTTTTTTTTTTTTCAACATAAAATATGTAATTTTTTTTTTTTTTCATCAAATGTTTAACTTTTTTTCACCCTAAAAAATGTTTCATTTTGCCACGCACTAACTCTGTTGGTGTTGATCATATCGAAAATTTTGACGGCAGTTTCCTTGTCAGAAATTTAATGGAAGGTATTTTTTGTAATATAATATTTGTTACTAGGAACTATTATTTAGAAACAGTATTGGTTTAAATAAAAAAAAAGTCACGTTGTAACTTTTTTTTTTTTTTTTTCAACATAAAATATGTAATATTTTTTTTTTTTTACCATCAAATGTTTAACTTTTTTTCACCCTAAAAAATGTTTCATTTTGCCACGCACTAACTCTGTTGCTGTTGCTCGGATTAAAAAATTTTCGACAGTTTCCTCATCAGAAATTTAATGGAGAAGTTTTTTGGTTATACATATAACATTAGTAATATAATATACAACTCCTGTTTTCTCTCAACTTTGTTTATTTCGAATAATCATCAATTGTTAATTTAATTTAATTATTAATCTAAGCTATTTGATCCTTTTAATTCTAAAATACAAATTGGGGAAAGCAGTAGGTTTTAGATGAACGTATTCAGGATCTATGGTTTTTTCAAGTCAGAGAGAAATTGATTTTTTTTTTTTTTTTTTTTTTTTTTTTTTAAATTGATATTGACCTAAATATTTATATTTGTATTTTTGTTGTTCTTTTAAAAAGTGATGGTTAGGATCAGGTTGAGAGGCTAGGAATAGAAGAAGTAAAAATAAGTTTTTTTTGGAAACACATGGCCCTCCTCCATCATTCAAACTCACTTTCAATTCACTTAATACTGATTGTGGAGGTCAGTTCCTCAAGATTTTTGTCAAAATGTGAATTTTGGAGAAATTCATTATTAGTGAATGTTTATCGTCTATTTTTTATTTTTGGGAGACAATGAAAAAAAAAAAAAAAAAAAAAAAATATATATATATATATATATATATATATATATATATATATATATATATATATATATATGGTTATATTTTAAGTTGTAAATAGAAAAAAAGAAGCTAAATATTTTTTTAAAAAACAAAAAGTAATATCTTGTTAAATTTGAACTGATTTTCATAAAGGATGAAATTTATTGAAATTTACAACTGTACAAAATATATACATCAAGTAAATGTATTGACAACGATTACAATAATATGTTAAAACTTGAAAAGAACTACTCATCAGTAGCACTTTATTAAAAATTCTACACTGGAAGGTCTCTAGGCCGTTTCAGACGCCTCGGAGGATTATCAGGAATGGAGTGGGAAGCAGTTTGAGAAAAACGGATTTGAGTGGTTATGGGCTTACTATGAAAGGATAGGTATCTGGTACGGCTAAATCAGCAGTATATGGGACATTAAGATCTTTATGGATTAGTTTATTAGTGACAAAGTAGGGAGCATTGAGGATTTTTCAAAGGATTTTGAATTGTAAGGATTGAATACGAGATGAATTAGACGGTTTAGTGGAGCCCCAAAGCTCAACTCCGTACGTTTAAATAGGTCTATTCACAGTCATGTATATGAGTCTTTTGTAATTAATTGGGAGCTTTGAACGTTTGTCTAGTAAATGTTAAAGTAGTCTGTAACGACGAGCAGTTTCTTGTCGTTTTAGTCTTTGAGTTCTTTAAAAAAAATAAAATAAAATAAATTATTGTTTGCCATCAATAATAGCTCATTGATGAATGAATATTAGTAAAAAAAAATGTTATGATTATTTTTAAATAACATATTCTAAAATAACGTTTTAGGTGTAAATATTTGTATGATAAGGCCCCAATATTTGAATTGATCCGCCGACAAACGTTCTAAGCGACAAACATAAAATGTTGTGTAATCAGTGAAAGATTATCATAATGTAAAGATTTTGTTAGTTTTGTAGGTTAGATTTTATATTTACATATTACTTTGTTATATTTTACATTTATAATAACATAATGGAGTACTATATCATACTCTGACGTACTATTATACGTTTTATAACCATTAAAATCGCCACATTAAAATTTTGTCGCTTAGAACGTTTTTCGGCGGATATTCATTTAAAGATCAGTACACGGTACTACAATATCGAATTTTCATGTTTACGAGTAAGTAAATTTAGATTGAAGCTTAAGTAAAGGTTCATAAGTAAGGAAAGTACCAAAGCAATAGCATTTTAATTGTTTACCAAGAACAACAAATCCAGGTGTTTCGAAACGAGTTTAATTACAGGTTGCAATGATATCTCTGGAGAGTTCTTTCTTGGAATCGAAGCCATTATTTCGTATTTTTTTTTTTTTCCCCAATTACTGAACAGTTTTACAATTTATCTAGATATATTCTTTTTTTAATATTCTTGTTTTTCCTTAAATTTTTATCTTCATAGATTCTATAAAATATATTTATCGAATTTTGTATAGTAAATTAGTTTTTTTGGAGATATTGGAGGCAAAGTCTGTGTCTGACATTTGAGTATTTCCCGTGTGTATAAATTATTTAAGAATTCGTGTTAATGACATCTTGAAAAATAATATAGGTACATATTTAATACTATCTTTGAGAAGGTTTGTTTAATTCGTCTGAACATATTGAGTATTGAACCACCATTTACTATAAAATATAAGATTAAAAAAATATATATATAAAATTTAAGGTTTTTAAGGGTTAACTGCAGTCCTACAGGTCGTGAGTGTAGAGCCATTTGAAGTTCTATACTCATCTTATATCAATGACCGTCAATTTTGAGAGAGGAAACCGGTGAAGGAGAGGAAAGGTTTTGGATGGTATTAGCTACAAGGAATATTGATGATTATTGATCGTACAGTATGAAGTATTTTCTTTTTATAAATATCTATTGAAATTTACAGCTGTATATACAATATAAGAATATAATACATAAAGTAAATGTGATGACATAGATAAAAATGACACGTCACTTGTTTTTAAAGCAACTTCTCATTGGTAGAACTTATAGAGGTTCTTTGTAATGAAGTACTGTATTAGAAGGTCCTGAGGCCATCTTCTTTTCAGACGCCTCGGGGGTTTATCAGGAATGGAGTGGGAAGCAAGTTGTGATACTAACGGATTTGAATAGTTGTGGAGTTTGCTATGAAAGGATTGATATCTGGTTTGAGCTAAGTCAGAAAGGCAAGGTTTAGTAAGATCTTTGTGGGTAAGTTTGTTTGCGACGAAGTAAGGAGCAGTTAGGGTTTTTCTAAGGATTTTGGACTGTAAGGATTGGATACGAGATGAATTGGATGGTTTAGTGGAGCCCCAAAGCTCAACTTCGTATGTCCAAATTGGTCTAATTATTGTTATGCAAATGAGTCTTTTGTAATTAATCGGAAGTTTGGAACGTTGAAGAAAGTTAAAGCGGGTTTTTAATTCGAACTATAAAGGTTCGTAACAGTGATCTATTGGGTTATTCAGATTGGTGAATTCGCTACAATGCACATCAGTCATAAAGCAACAGCTAAAATAAAACAAAAAATGCGTTTTTTTATAATTCGACATGTCATGATTTAAGAGAAATGACGCAGTTTAAAATTCAATAAATTGACACATTTTTCATTGTCATAAAAATTTCTAGATTTGGTACCGGAAAGTCCCTATTTAAGTGTTAAAATATATTGCTAAACTTTCGTCAGTTACAAACATTGCAAGCACTTATTTCTGAATTCACATTAAGCATCTATTAGTGGTGGATATAGGCTTGTCCTATAAAGACTAATGAACTGTTTTATTAGCTTCCTCTTTATGGAATTCATTGCCCATGAATTGTCCAAATTGGTCTAATTATTGTTATGTACATGAGTCTTTTGTAATTAATTAGAAGGTTGGAACATTTGTCAAGTAAATGTTGAAGTAGTTTAAAACGACGGGCAGTATCTTGTCGTTTTATTATAGTATGTGGATTCCAAGAAAGACGTTTGTCCAAATGGGAGTCTCAGGTAGAGGATCTGTTCAAAGGGGATCAGTGGAACACAAAGCATTTAAAATATTTTATAGAGCTGTATTGGAATTTATTTTGACTCTAGTGTTTTCAGTCTCCCACTGCTTATGTCCATTGATATGAAGATGATTTTGGGCATATCTCATGCGTTATAACATTGTCGGCAATTGAAAGAAGTATGAAGTATTAATGCTGGGGTATTCTTTAATTAAAATATCTTCTTATCAATCTATAATTAATAACATGATGTTAACGTTTAGTTATGCGCAAGGCTTTGTGTATATTTTATTTATATGTTTTGTTGTATGACATCTCCTTTATTTTGTATAGGGATGTGTCGATTCTCGGTTCCATCGAGTAATTTAGAAAAGAATCGTTATCGAGAATCGATGATCCAAAGTCGATTCCTAGGAACCGATATATCTAATTATGTTATTATTATACATAAATGCTTCTCCTAATGACCAAGCTTCCTTTGTACAGAATTAAAAACAAATTTCATACATCTGCAAGCTGAACTTCATTTTGTTGAAGACAATTAATCGTTATTGGGAAATGAAGAAATATAATTTCAATCCCCAATCAACGAAACCATTTTATTGAATATTTTTGTAATTCTTAAGGGACAATATATCCAAAAATAAAGATTATTTTCTATTTTGTTACATGTAAATACTAATTTTTGAACCATAATACTCAATTAAAATAAATCTAGTGCTTCTACCATGTTTAGTGAAAGAGTTCATTAAAATTTTCAATTCCTCAATCAATAAATGAAACCTTAGAATGTTTATCTTCGTAAATAAGAATATGTTAATTGATATGTTATATTATTATCTGAATTATAATTAACAAGATATTTTTTGTGCTTAGAAAAATAAATGCTACAAGCAGTTTAATAAGTTATTTCTTGTATTATATTGTTTTTGTTTTTTTATCGATTATTTTTTGTTTTTAAGATTAGTTTTGGATAATGTTTTGAAATAGAAATGTATTTTTATTTTACTGAGGTATCGGTACCGAGAATCGAGAATTGATAAAATTTTGGTACCGACACCCATCACTGATTTTGTGTATTCTCTTCAAAGATGAAAACGACCTTTGGTCTTGGAAGTTAAAGAGTATCATGCGGTTGCTGAATGGAAGGCTGATTGGTTTATCTGGTCAATATTGTTACAGTCCATTGTTCCTATAATTGTCGATATTCGTCCAATGGAACTTTGTCATGTCTAATTACGCCTTTTGTCCGATTAAAAACTATCGATTTGACTACTCAGTTTAATATGTCGCGTTTTAATAATTATGACAAATTTAAAATTAGTAGTAAAAAAAAAAAAAAAAAATTAATCCCTGAAGAGCAGGACGTGTTTATTAAAAAAAGAAAAGAGGACAGTTAAGTCATCGGTTCGTCAATGTTCTACTTCCATTGCCAATATCCGCAGGTGAAAAGTAGCACGCCTAGTCTGTGTGTAGGCGACCGCGAAATATTTTAATAAACAGAAAATATTTATTTATTTTTTTATTTGTATTTTTTATCACGCAACGGCCTTAAAGACCGCGCGAATATCATGACAATGGATTCTTCCTTCTGTTCTTTATTTCTATTCATTTCTCCTTCATTATTTTTGATTGCCTTTGTTTCCTTTCCTCAGTCTAGGCAACCCCCTTCATAAGGTTCCTCTTGTCCACAAGAACTGTGACCTCATGCAACCTCTTTCTGTATTCCTCTTTGTCCAAACAATCTTGGTCGTCTATCCCCTTTTTTGTTGTTTCCTCTTTCAATTGTTTGATGTATCCTTGCGAGCTCTGGTAGCCCCAGAGTTTCTGCAATAAAGCTTCATTCAACCTTTCCGGAGGCATTTATTTTCTTTATAAGATTGAAAAGATAAAAAAATAAACTTATAATAAACAATCACTTGAAGGAATCAAGTCTATTATAAGTTGACGCTATTATATTTATGTTGGAAATATAACTGTTACATACTGACAGGCATATGATTCCACCCTATTGATTTTTTGATTTTCTTAGCTAAAGTTTTAATTTTTGTAAAGGGGTGTACATCCTCATATACTTTAATTAGGGTATATAAAACATATTAGGATTATTATTAAACTAGCATATCCCGTCGCGGCTTCGCCCACTTCCATGAATAAAGAACTTGGATTGTTGTAACTGATAATTGAATTTCATTTGTTTGTCGACAAAAATCTTGTATTGTAATTATGTATTTGAGCATTATTTCTTATATGATATTTTTACGCATTGCAGTAATTTTTTGTCTGGTTAAAATGGCACTAATTAGATGTTTGAAGATTATGTAAAAGCATAATTAGACATCATATTTTAAGTTTTAATGTATGTATTTAATCTTGCGGATAAAGAACTGCATTATCAAGGCTTGCAACTAAAGACCTATGAATAATATTTTTACATACAATATCGGAAAGCAAAGGATCGACATTTTGAATTGGCAGTGAGTGAGGAATATGCTCCCATGTAATGCAAAACTGTAATAAATCATATTAATTTCTAATTTTCTAATTTTAATTTTTTTTACAAATATTGATTGTTTTATTTATTTATTGTTTTAAATAATCCTAATACGTTTCATATGCCCTGGATAGAGAATACGGGGACGTTAAACCCGTTATGTTTCCGGCCAGAAAAAAATAAAATAAAATACAGATAAAAACCAAAAAATAGCTATAAGAACTCCTCCCATTCTTTTTTTTTTCGCCTAATAAATGTGTTGGTATGTGTCGAAGTGCTGATTCTTCGGTTTCGGCTAACTTTAGATCTTATTTGCTTCTCTTAGAATTGTTTAATCCGATTAATTTATCGTTTATACTTCGCTCAAATGCGTGGAATATTATGACTTCACTTTTCATCTCACCCTTCTCCTTTCCATTAGTCCATTACACAGTCTCTCACACAGTGTTCACCGAGACATATCATTCGTAAACTGTTCTTTTGTGTTAACCTAAAATATCGAAAGTCACTTCTTCAAAGACAAAAGATCTTGTTGGAAAGTACGCAGGTGGGCTTTCAAATGAGACTTTCAAGAGTGATGGAGACGTTTTATATTTATATGATGTAGAGCGGTCGTTTAGCCGTTTCAAATCTATTTTGAGGCCCAATAGACGATCTATTTATTTCGAAAACCTGAAAAAGTGGTTGTCTGCAATTCAAATTTACAAAAGTGAATAATTGACATGAATAAGTCGGGAGATTTTCTTTATGGTCGTTGCTTATTGTATGTATTTGTTCTGTTTTAAAGTATAAGTATTTTGGTTGTGATTGTTGTTTAAGTTTTTTGGAAATTAATGCCATGATTTTTATCGTTTTTAATCTTCCCTGTTTAATGTGCTTTATTTATCTTCAATAAAGGTTTTTAACATTTGTTTTTGTTTTTAATATTAGCTTTTTAATGTTTTTCTTCCCAACATTCCTCTTTTCAACACAATTAGTTATTTAAACTTGAGTTTGTACTTTAGTGTAGGTATGTATTGCGATTTTTTTTATTTTTCTAATAATGCAGATAGTTACATATTTTCGGCATTTAATTGCATATTTTACCCAATCTCTCTGTATATATATGTGCATATTTTTCAGTTATATTGCATATAATTCACAGCCCTAGTGATCACAAACAAAAAATGGCTTGTCCTTTTATATATTAGTATAGATTATAGATTATGCTTTTTGGGTTAAAACAAATCGCGAGCAATTCATCAAAAAAACCTAATCTACTAGATTTATCTATTTCACTTACTGGATTAATACTGTAGTTCATATTTTTGTCGTTACAGATCACTTCAACATTTGCTAGACAAACGATCAAACCCCCCAATTCATTACAAAAGACTTATTTACATGACTGTGATTAGACCTATTTGGACGTACGGTGTTGAGCTTTGGGGCTCTACTAAACCTTCCAATTCATCTCGTATCCAATCCTTACAATCCAAAATCTTTCGAAAAATCCTAAATGCCCCTTACTTTGTTATGCCCCTTAGCTTATCCATAAAAACCTTTATGTTCCGTATGTTGCTGAGCTAGCCCAAACCAGATACCTATTCTTTCATAGCAAGCTCTATAGCGACTCAAATCCATTAGTTTCTTAACTTGCTTCCCACTTCATTCCCGATAATCCTCTGAGGCGTCTGAAAAGAAGACGGCCTTGAGACCTTTTAGTGTAGATTTTTATTGAGGTGCTACTACTGAGTAGTTCTTCACAAGTTATTTACATGCCATTGTATTCACTATAAACACATTTACTTGATGTGTATGTTTGTATAGTTGTAAAATTCAATAAATTGATCTATTAAAAATAAAAATAATAATAATATTTTTGTTTGTACAAACTTTCGACTCTTTGAGAAGTAATAAATAATTTTATTTGTGCTTTTTGAGTATTCCAGGCGCTCTCGCTCTTGTTGGTATTTACTGAGCGTTGGTATTTACGTCATCTACTTTAGTTTTTAAGAACCGAAAAACTTCCTATATTCTTAGTGTTGAGCAATAAGATTTTGATTACAAGAACTCAACATATCATCTGGTAATGGGATGGATTGTACGTTATGTCGTTAATCACAGAATCGTTTTTTCATCTCCTTTATGGATGTTTCGTGATATCTGCCCTTCGTTGTACGAGTATACGATATGAGGCTATGAGAGCAAAAGTGGCCTAACCCACAAAATATAAAAAAATATAATTTAGTAATTTTTTGCAACTATAACGCCATCTGGTGGTGTTAATGTGTTTGAAAAATTACTAAATCAGATTTTTTTATATTTTGTGGGTTAGGCCACTTTTGCTCTCATAGCCTCATATATACAGTGGAACCTCGATATAAAAAACCTCAAGACGAACGAGAAAAATTCGTATATATTTCGAGGTTCGATTTATTGAGGTAATTTCTGACTGACTTCGATATATAGAGTTTGAAGGTTTATAATAAAATACTCAATGTAAATATAGAAAATATGTACATATTTTATTGAAATAATAATAATGAAAAATTAATTATTAAATTCTTGAAAAATTTACGCGGACCTTTGGAAAAAATCTGAAACAGTAGTTTGTCTACCTGAAAACGACACTTTGTCTATGCCGATATCTTGGAACACGAGCCCTTTTAACCTCTTTAATAATGAAAAATTTTCATTTCCATGTTTCAGCCTTTTTTTCAAAATTGTAGATAAGGTGCTCGCTGGTATTCCACACTTGTTTGCAATATCCCACTTTCTGTCAACCCCGGCATTTACGGCTTGAATAATTTTCAATTTTCTTCATACGAAAGGGTTTTACGCTTTACCATTTTCGAGAATCAAAGTAGAATCTTTGAACTGTCTTAACTCTACTTATTTAACAAATCAACTTCGGCATATAGAGGTTTTCCTATAAATACTTCGTTTCGTCGAGGTGTGGTGTAAGCTAAGGAATCTTCGAAAATTAGATACATATATCGAGGTCTTCTTAACCAATCCTTCGATATTTAGAGGTAAAAATAACATAGGAATGGTAGGCATATTCTAGGGGAATAGAATAACTTCGATTTATCAATCGATATTCCCTATATACAGGTTCCACGGTATTTTGTTTGTTTGTTTGGGTTTTAAGGTGGAAAAAAAAAAAAAACCTATATAATATATTTTAAACATATCTTCTATGTAAACATTGTTCAGCTCTATATTTTATTTAACAGATTGTGAGTTTTAAAGAAATCAAACACGGATTTTATATTTGATTCGTCATTATTTAATAAAACGATAATTTCTGGTTGGAGTGCGAATCTATTCAAACTTGGTATGTAAAATGGACAGTCTTGCAAGATGTGACTTACTGTGAGAGAGTTGTCACAGTGTTGACATTTTGGTGGTAGTTCTTCAGCTGATATTGATTAATTGCTTGTGTGAATCTTATAATTGATTGAGGACATGACACTGATCAAGAATTTATTATTTAATAATTGGTAAACAATTATTTCATTTTATTAGAACTAAGACTTATTTTTTTTAATGCAGAAAACTGGTATTAGCAAAGGCTTATTATTAATTTATCATTCCTGTATTAATATATTACTCTTTGCAATAATCATCAATTTTAAAATTTTACTTATTCATTAAATGATGAAGTCGACATGATAAATTGGTCGGTTAAACATCGCACCATTCCGTGACTACCGCTCAGTAAAAATAATTCACCTAATTGTTTCACTATGATTGAAATGGGCGCGTATAAGTTATGATATGTAAAAATAGAATGTGTTGCATGTCTTCAAAAATTAATTCAGATTTTATAAGAAAGATTCCAGAATGATTTCTAAGAATAACCATTTAACAAAATATAGTGAAAAGATTTATTCAATTTTCAAAAGGACAACAATGGTGATATATCCTTTGGCCGTCAAAAATCTTTAGATCCTGGCAGATCTCAAAATCGTATCCTTGAAGAGAAAGAGAGAGAGTCCTTTTAAAAACGAATTAATTAATGTGTCTGGAAGGAGTGGCCAAGGAAATCTTTCGGTCTTAAAAAATCGTCAGATCTGCCAGGTTCCAACGATATATTATTATCAACTACTTGTAAACTTTATTTTTTTTTTACATTATTACAGATCTCATTTAGATGTTATCCTTTTCTTTTGTAAGTAAATTTATTTCTTTTCTCTTATCTTTTAGTTTTACATCAATATATTATCTCAATAAGTAACCGATATATTTTGATGTTAGGTGTTTTATTCTGTAGTTCACGCATACGCAAAAAGTAATACATCAGGAATTAATTTCGTTAATATCGTTCCTACTAATGTGGCTAAGGTATATTTTCGAATCTACATTATCAGATTATTTAATTAATCCATAATAATATTACTAACAAAAATTATGCCTTATTTCATACATCTCAAAAAAATCTTATTCTGGTCAATTATATATATAAAATGTTTTTTTTTCCTTATTTTAAAATTCAATATTTGTATTACGTTCATCTCTGTTTGTCATAAAAGATTCACAAACAAAATGCATACTGTAACCGTAATTTATTATATAACTAAATAAATATTAACCGTGACAGTTATATAGTCTTACATTACATATTTACAGTATTAATTTAGTTGTCCATTTTTTTTTTATAACATACTATTTTTTTCCAGGACAGCCACTATAATTTAAAAAAAGGATTAAATTTACATCATCATTTATTAATTTAGGTTCACAGTAATCTTATTTTCCATTAATATACCATTCCTTGTAATTGTTCGAGATTGGTTCGAAATTCCTTCTTCAACGACCATCTCATCTATTAATATTTTCTTTTATAACTAAGCGAACAAGAACACTCACGGCCTTCTAAATCCTATCGTTTTTCCCTGTTACAAAAAAACAAAACAAAACTATTTGGTTTCTTAAACGTGCATATCTGTCAAAATAGACGCGCGTCATGAGCTGAGTCATTGACTTTCAGAATACAGCTTTCTAAAAAATGACTTCTCCATGTCTAAATAATATTTCGGAATTATTATACTCCAACGGATTATAACAAATATTGAATTTATCATTGTTTTAATAATTCGAATGATTAAGGGTATCAGTAATGAAAAATAACAAGTTCACCATTCTACTGCTTCAAGGTAACTGTTTCTGTTCTTTGTTCAGCTTGTGTCAGGGTGACCTCCATGACAGACGCTGCGGTTTCTAATGGAAATTTTCTTTACACTTTTTTCTATTAATGTTTGCTTTAGATTGTTAAGAGAATCTCCACACGTACTTTCTTCCTCTAGTAAATATATTTCTAAAGGCCTTTATACTTGTTGAATTGATAGTAATTTTTTTAAGTAGTTTAAGTACGACCTATTCACGTGCTTAGCTTACTTGCAGTATTAATAATTATTTCTTTAAAAAAAAAAAAAGTTGTTCTTATAGATATACTACACATTGCTCCTTTGGGATGGCTTAATGGAGACGCACCTTGCGAAAACGTGCGCTACCATAACATCCTGATAAATCTTGAGTTCTAATCCTGCTTGTTGCAATTAATTCTCTATCCCTCATACCGGCCAGGAAAATCCCGTATTCCCGAAACGGCTAGGAACGATAGAAGGAAAATTATATTTCCCTCAGAGTTATTATATAGAAGAAGACGAAAATGAACTTTATTCTGGGACAACTTGTCCCATAAGAATAACATATGATAGGACAATCATCTGGCTATGATAATTATTAATAATAAATAATAATAACAAGTGATTAATAATTAAATTATGAGTTAAAAAATAAATGAAAAATCTTGTAAAAGTATACATCTTATGTATACTATTTTAATGTTTATTACATTAATATTCATTAATGTTTGGAAGATTGAAAATCTAGGAGGTAAAGAAATAGATGATGTTTAAAGGAAGTAAGAGTGGAGCTTTTTCGAATTGACATGGGCAATGAGCAAGAGGAAGCTAATAAAACAGTTCATTAGTCTTTATAGGACAAGCCTATATCCACCACTAATAGATGCTTAATGTGAATTCAGAAATAAGTGCTTGCAATGTTTGTAACTGACGAAAGTTTAGCAATATATTTTAACATTTAAATAGGGACTTTTCGGGACCAAATCTAGTCATTTTTATGACAATGAAAAATGTTTCAATTTATTGTTTTTCTAAACTGCGACATTTCTCTTAAATCATGACATGTCGAATTAAAAAAAAAACGCATTTTTTGTTTTACTTTAGCTGTTGCTTTAGGACTGATGTGCGTTGTAGCGAATTCACGAATCTCAATAACCCAATAGATCACTGTTACGAACCTTTATAGTTCGAATTAAAAACCCGCTTTAACTTTCTTCAACGTTCCAAACTTCCGATTAATTACAAAAGACTCATTTGCATAACAATAATTAGACCGATTTGGACATACGGAGTTGAGCTTTGGAGCTCCACTAAACCATCCAATTCATCTCGATTCCAATCCTTACAGTCCAAAATCCTTTGAAAAATCATAAATGCTCCTTACTTCGTCATTTTGTAATCTTAACAAACTTATCCACAAAGATCTTAATAAACCTTATGGTCTCGGGTCCTTCTAATTTAGTGCTTCATTATATAGAACCTTTATAAGTGCTGCCAATACTATACACTATACTTTGCAAACAATCGACAATAAAAATCAGACAACGATTAAATACTTATACTTACTCCAACGTTTATGGACATATGCATCTTAAATTTTTGGTACAGCATAAAAGAATCACATTCAAAAATGACAAATTTTTCAGTCTAAGGTTTTAAGAATGATAACTTGCTCACCCTGGTATGTTAGTATTAGAACATTGCATACAGACTTGAACATACCCACTAAACTATAAAACAAACATAGTGGGAAAAAAAACACACGTATTTTAACATTCGATGTTTGTTTGTTTGTTTATTTCGTTTAACGTCACTTTATGCTGCTATGGCTAATCGGACGATGCTACGGTGGGAGTCCTAAATTTTTCCTATCCAGGTATAATTAGGATAGGGATCTTTAACGAGTACCTGACATCGCACAGGCTCGGGACCCCCATTTTACGTCCCTTCCGAAGGACGGTATAGCTAAGGATTTTTTACTCCCTTTAAAAAATCCTAAGGTCATCTGCCTGGCTGCGAACCCGCGATCTTGGGTTTAGTAAGTCGCTATGCTAACCACTACACCACAGGTGACGCCTTTTAGCATTCGATACTTTGCATTTGTATTTATAATATATATTGATAAGTGATATGCTAGTATGGAAAATTGTACATGGTTTGTTAATTACATCTCTGAGTGCTTTCAAGCCACTCAACACTCTTGTAGTTTGCAGCCGCAGTATTTCTTCTTCTGATGTCCAAAATTGAAGAGTTTACTGCGAAAAGGAAGTTTATCCACTTATCAATTCTTTGAAAAAATATATACAACTAGTTATAAAAATGAACGAACTTACTACAAATAAACATGAGAGGCACTCCCGTTTTATGATTCACACGGTAACTAACAATTGGAGCTAATTCATACAACAAAACAAATTATATATTAACATTTTTTGTTTCTATCACAAGATTTTACCCTTTTACCTACCACGATATCTTTTGATATGTTTTTTAATTATATTTAAAGATAAATTAGGCGAAGCCTTCAACAAATGATGTGGGGAAGTAGGAATACTATAGAAAAGTATTTTTCGTTGATGAGAGAAATGAAACTGTTTTGAATCTTCATTTTGGCCAGTCGAAGAGAGCGACGAAGGTCAGCGAAATGCGGAACTATCCCGACTAATCCAGGACAATTGACCAGACTTAATTTGGTTGTATTTAGTCCTTAAACAATTGTTAAACTAAACCGTCCTTCTACTACTCTCAGCTATGAGGTTAATCCTGTGTAAATGAAAAACGTTTATTTGTTCTGTTATTTACGTTTGTTAATGATTGGTTCATTAGCACATAAAGAAGAAAACATGATTTATTTATGGATCTTGTTCGGTTATTCATGTTTACAGTTTTGTTGATATATCGTCAGATTAATTTTTTTTCTTTTTAACTGATATTTTTACTGGAAATTAAATATATATGTAATTTTCTAATTACTTTAATAGATTATAAAATATGGGACTACCATATTTTAATTCACTACTAATCCAATTATCAGCATTGTATTTTGAAAATTATTGGCTATTAAACAATTAAAATTTTGAAAAAAAAACAAAAAAACATATAGAAAAATGCTTTCAATCGAAAAATGTTTTAATTTCATAATTAAATTGTGCGTCTAAAGACATCTCTTAAGCTGAATTTAATTTAAACGTTTAGCCACAATCGATCGTCAAACATCGAAGAATTTTTCCAACTTTCTCAAAAAGTTAGTTTTGGTCATGTTTAAAAGTATATAACGCAGAAATGGCTAATGCAATAAAAAAAACAAAAAAAAAAAAAAAAAAAAAAAAAAAAAAAAAAAAAAAAAAAAAAAAAAAAAAAAAAAAAAAAAAAAAAAAAAAAAAAAAAAAACACAAAAAAAAACGTTATATACTCAAAGCTGTAGGTCATTAGGTTTTGTGAAAAATAGTATTTTTAAAGTAAAAATTTGCCAATTCCTACTTTGAGATATATCAAAAAAATATAAATTTTTAGTTGATTTTGGATAAACTGTGTTAAAATTGCAAACAAATCAAGGATGGCACAGAAACTTGAACTTAAAAAGTAGGTCTCACAGCTGCAAATTGTTCATTACATTTAGATATTTAGTTAGCTTTGCTATAATAGCGTGCTTTTCTAATTTTTTTAAACTAAATTTTTTGTTGTAAATACGCTCTGTAAAAACTGTTTTATTAAAGTTTAATCTTTATAATGTTTCTTCTTCGTTATTTTCATAGTCCCACACAAGCTGGGACAGTCTGACGTGGTCACGGTCCCATTAACCTCGCACTATCAATACTATGCCCAATCGTGTTACTAAATAAAAAAGCTGTTAATGTACGAAGATTGTCAGCTAAATTTTGTATATATCGCTGACCTAATACGCTTTGTTGAATAGCCCGAGGTCGACACTGTGTAGGTTCGACTTGTCTCCTCATCGATTGGCATAGATTTCGCTCTAACTCACATTAATATGAGATCAAAAGGAATCGTTCCGCGCCTGTCATAGCGCTGTTTATCCTTTATGTAAACACAACAGGAGTACATATCCTGCATATTTTATTCAAAGTATCGGTTATCAAGTGGCTAAAAATCAAGAGAAACCTCTTTACTGGCTATGTTATAGAGATACAATAAATTGCGAAGTGTATTAGCGATGTGAGTGGTATTTATCGTTCGATTTGTCTTGTATCATTAAAAGCACTTTTAGGTTAAACTCGATCGAAGATTAGATAAGAAATGTAAATAATGTCTCAGCTATGTTCGTTATTTTGCCAATTTATTCATCTCTTTGCTTATTTAGATTTATCATATTTTGTCTCCTAAAGACAAGTGGCTTTAGATTTCTCTGAAAGTGTTACAACATGTTCGTTATATCTTTGTTTTGATAAATAATTAATTTTTTTGAGAGCTTCTGAAAATTCGAAATATTACGTTGTTAACTAATACTTGTAATTTTACTGGTGTGTGGTGATAACATATCTGTTTGGGTCTTTTCATATAAAGCACACTCTTATAATACTTAAAAAAAAAAAAAAATGATTAAAAATATTAAACTAGAAATCATTTGAGGTACGCATGATGGTATAGAAGGATCAACATAATTAGGATTGGTAAATTATTTGCCACTACTTTTTTTTATTAGAAAACTAGATTTGAATGTTAAACGTTCATCATCATTTATAAACACATACAAAAATTTCAAAACACGACTTTGCAATATATAGTCTATATATATATATATATAAAATACATTCAGATATATATAATATATATACATACATTACAAATAATATTACATATACATCATATAAATCATTTATCCATTTATAAGTATATTACACCGAAATACGGAAATCCTTTTTGTACCTACATCTTGGGAGTACCATCAGTTGGGAAATCCCACCCAAAATTTTAAGTGTTTTACAAAACTTTCCCAGGTCAGTTGTTTACTAGCATTGTTAGAATTTAGTTAGTCGATACCATATCCACCAGTAACATTGTATGGTAAGTAGTTTCATACTCTATATACTCTATACTCTATATTCTGTAATTATATATATTTAATTATTTTAACACATTTTGTTATATACTTATGTTGTAGCTAATTTTATGTTTTGAAATAACTTATATAATTGTATTGTAACCATTTTTTCACTGTAGGACATGATTATGAGAACAATATAGTCTCGAAACGTCGCCAAAATAGTTATTTTTATTTATTGACTGAACCTCAAGAACCTTACTAAACACACACACACACACACTCACACGTATGTATGTATATATATATATATATATATATATATATATATATATATATATATATATATAATATATTTTTTTTTTTTTTTTTTTTTTTTTTTTTTTTTTTTAAGACAAGAATTCATACATGTTGTTACTAAGGTAGATTATCCTGAGTATTAAACCATCTACCTGGCTTTTACAATCAGACCTTTATATTCAGTCCGCTCTAGGTATTCAGCCTGATATCTTTTAGAAGTCTTTTTCATTTTGCCTCCTTAGCTGCTCATTAACATGTTTTCTAATAAAAATAATGCCAATTGAAGTTGTAAATAATCTATCAATCCTAATTGTATTATTACTTCTATATCATCCTGCTACCACAGTGTATACTTTTTAATCTATTGCTGCGTTTTTGCCTACATTTTAGGCATTCTTCAGGGTAAAAGCTACCTTACGAATCAGAAAAAAAAAGATAAAGTACAATGTTTCGTTATTATTTTTTATTTTAGTAGATATTTACATATCTTGCTAAGCATCTTAATTTAATTTATGGTATGTAACTTAGGTGACCTTTTGTGTTTGGACTATCAAGATTATTTTTTTTATTTCTTAACAAAACTTATTCCTACAAAAAGAAGTATATTTTTTAAATTTCGAAATAAATAAATAACCCAGACTGACATTTTTAAGACCGGAACGTGCTGATTGCGTGCGATGGGATGGGTACTGTTATTTGGACAGTGACTCTGTTACCTTGGGGAGTTGAGGAAACAAAAATAAAAAACATTTTTGCATATTTTTACTCTCTTGAATTCCTTATATTTGTTAATATTATTATTATATATAGTTAATATATTGTTGCTACATAGTTGTAGCTACGAGAAGGTTTAAAGTTCAGCCTAGTTATGGGTACAGTTAGAGTTGCCTTTCACACGATCTGCTACGTTCGACCTTGCTTCGGCTGCATGCGCTAGGTCAGCTTGTGATTTCGCGAATTCTCAACACATTTGTTTATAACTTAATAATTTTCCTCATTTTATGTTGTTACTTTTTTTTAATTTTTGTTGTTAGCACGTCCTGCTGCTTACATTATTCTCTGGAACATTTTAAAATATTATCCTTAAGGACGAAAACTAATATATATATTATTACTAGCTCTGTATTTATGATATACGTATTAGTAGTTCCTTCTTATACAAAGTTGGTAATCTCTTGTTTCATGGTGTCTACAGGATTCGCGTAAATGAAGTTTTTTAAGACAACTCGAGGGCTTGAGGTGATTATAGTGAAGCTTGCCTCAATATCTTCTGAAGGTTGTAACTAGTGTTTGGGGAAGTTAACATGTTTTTTCAACACTAATATACGTGGCTTTATGGATCTAATCAAACAATAAAAAAATAAAACCTGTACCACTAAAAACCCATGAAGGGTCTTGGGCTCGATACTTAGGTAAGGATGTACTGTTACTAGGCCAACAGTTGTGAAAGGAGGAGATTTGGCCTGTATCTCGCTCAACCGCCAGGGTTTACCCCCATTTAAGGGTACCCACTTTGTAGAGGCTGAGTGTGCCCCAGGAAGGTCTCCCGACCCCGAAATCGAGCTGCAACCGAAATAACAGAAAATAAATTTTCTGCCTTCAGTCGGACTCGAAGTCTGGCTCGAGAGCTTGGTAGTCAAGTGCCTCACCCACTAAGCTAACTCGCTTCCCCTAATCACACAATATGTAAAGTAAATAAGTTTATTTGCGTCATTATAAAAGCCTATGCGCGGTGAATCCATTTGGCAACCGTTCATAAGTTATGACATTAAAACAAGATGTTGGTTGGAATATTTAAAAATAATATCATTAAAGACCTAACTGAAAGGACAATAATGACGACACATCCTTCTGATAACTTAAAAACCGTTCAATCCTGGAATATTTTAACATATCATTAAGGACGAAAACTAATATATATGTGGCCTAAAGGTGTCATCCCGCCATCTTAAATTAGTATCCTTAAGGACTAAAACTAATAAAATCGTTAAATCCTGGCAAAAAATACTATCCCTACGGACGAAAACTAATAAAATCGTTAAATCCTGGCAGATAATAGTAACTTTAAGGACTAAAACTAATTTTAAGTAGGAAAGAAGAGTGGCCAAGGATGTCCTTCGCCCTCAGAAAATCTTCAGATCCTAGCAGATCTGAAAAAAAAGCAGATCTGTTTTGATAAGTCTACGAAAAGAGCATGGAAAGAGGTGTTATAAACTGTGAAATGTCATGTATTACGTTAGTTCCTTCATTTACAATGATGTTAAGCTCTTGTTCTACGGTTTCTACAGGATTCGCGTAAATGAAGTTTTTTAAGACAAGTCGAGGGCTTGAGTTGATTATAGTGAAGATGGACTCCTGTATCTTCTGAAGATAGTAATAACGAAATATCCTTCTGATAACTTAAAAACCGTTAAATTCTGGAATATTTCAACATATTATCTTAAAATAGTATCCGCCATCTTAAAACAGTATCCTCAGAGACGAAAACAAATAAAATCGTTTAATCTTAAAAAAAAAAATAGTATCCTTAAGGACGAAAACTAATTTTAAGTGGGTGAGGAGAGTGGCCAAGGTGTCCTTCGACCTCCGAAAATCGTCAGATTATGGCAGATCTGAAAAACGGTAATTTCCTTTCTGGATTTTAAAGCCATGAATGTCATACCATATATTGTTAGAATCTATGTTATCAAATTCACAACTTTACAAATAAAACATGTAAATGGAAGGAATAGTGAATATATTGACAAGGTCTTGTTAAGAAATAGCCCAATTACTATGCTTTATTAGAAGGCCTCTTTTCAGACGGCCCAGTGGATTATTGGGAATCGATTGAAAAGGATAAAACTTGTAGGTTTAAATGGGAATGGAAGGGTAGCTGTCTGGTAACGGGCAAGCCAGTAGCATATGGGATATTGAGGTCAGTATGGATAAGTTAATGTGAGAAATTACAAAGGATATGGAAATTTTTATATAACAAAGTTTAGTTTAGGGAATTAGATGGTCTAGTGAAGCCCAAAAGTTCAACAACTACGTATGTCCATATATTCATGTAAACGAGTCCTTGTAATGATTTAGTTAAGAGCTTTTATATATTATATAGATTGTAGTAGTCGGAAACTAGATGTTTCTTATCATTTTAGTCTTGTATATGGATTCCAAGTTACATGTTTATGCAGATGGAGTCCTAGTTAGCGGATCTATTCAATAGAGATTCGTTGAATATTAAGACGAGTCTAGGTGCTATTGTGGCTGGTTCAGTGTGCACAGACCATTCTTAACTAAAATGACAGAATATTTCATCCCCGATTCCAGGGTATAATGCGCTTTTAAAAGATTTCATGACCTTGAGAGTACCTCAAGTTTTTTCCACCTTAAGACCATCCAGTCCATCCACCTTACTATTTTTATTCCTCCACGTTGCCTGTCGTTCCTAGTTCTGTAATAATATCGTGTTTTATGCATCCAATTTGTTTACCATAGAGGAATCATGAATTTTTACTATATAAGTACTTTATCCTTAATTCTATTTCTCGCACCTTAATTTTATAATACTTCTAAACCTATATTTTGATATTATTATCATTTAATAATATACCTATATTACTCTAAAGTATGCGCATATTATTTTAACACTAACTCGGAATGGCTCTAAGTCGGGAAAACAGCCAGTCTAGGAGTGCCAAAGTCGTATTCTCCACAAAAGCATAAGTTTTGAAATCTCATGTCTTCTAAACATTTTAAATTAAGTAAAAGCACCATAGGTTATCAGATTATTATTATTATTATTTATTTTTTTTGTTTTAAAGGAAATAAAAATAAATCAAAAATCTATTTTTCCTGTTTAAATATGAGCGTAAAATTTTTAAGGTATTGATGCCACTAAATTTAATAAAATTTCGCTGTTCTATTGAAAAGATCTAAGAAATTGCAGATAAAAAGCCAAGGAAGTTATCAGGGAAAGTTTGCGTTATTTGAGTCTAGTTAAACAAAATCAACATAATATATTAATAAAGAAAGAAAAAAAAATATTAAAACTATCTTTTAAATATATTAATAACAATTAAAAAAATAAATAAATGAACATTTAAAACGATTTCTTTATTCATCGTCGTCGTCACCATTATCATTAAAAGATAGAAGATCTGCGTCGTCTGATTCCGGTCTTTATATCCTTTTCAAATACCGATGTTTATTAATTATTGGCTATAAAGGATAAAACAAGGTCTGAAGTATAAATTATGAATGCTAAAAATCATTTATATTACCAAGCCGGGAACATTTTCTCGAGTTATGTTTTCTGTTTGTACTTTCGTAGGTCCTTGTTACGGGACTCGATTGCTTCTATTGTGAGCAACCCAATAGGAGGAATAACGGACTCGACAATCAGCCCCATGTATCAGAATTGGGTGGATAATTAAAGGCATGTAGTACTATAAATGTAAACCAACAAACAGTTTTGCAGTTTCATTTCTATATACTTGGACCTTATCGGTGTCAATATTGAATCCAATGGACATTTTATTAATTATTACACCAAACTGTCTTATTAGTTTAAATTTTGTACAGCCTTTAACAACTCTTTCGACATTATCTTCGTCTTGCCTTAACGAATTGAGTATGAATTCTCTTACTCTTTCATTTTTATTGGAGCATGATGTTTTCCGCCAAATTTCAAAATTTTCCTTTAGAAAGGCTTCGTTTTTCTGAAATTAAAACACAACTTTTAAAGTTGCTAATAGCATCAGCTAATTCTTGAAAATATTATTCTTTGGTTCTATTAGAATAAGAATAAGCATAAACGGCAAAGCGAATACAGGTGTATGTTACCAGAAGTGCATGAATTAAAATACAAACGGAAGAATTATAAAATCATTATGTACATTTATCTTTTTAAAGTTACTTTTTTCTGTTACTTTCTCCTGAAGATGTCATTCTTACTTAATAAAAGGATATTTAAAACGATTATTAAACATGTCCATCAAAACTTTACCTATCTAGTCGCGTTTTTATTATATTTGGCCGTTAGGTCATGGGTGCTACACAAGCAACTGAGTAGTCAACATTAAAAATCGTTTATTCACTTCAGTTGGAGTTCTTGTTTTCATTTCATTAGACACTTGTGTTTACATTCCTTACCATTTCGGGCTCAAAATCTTCAATATTTGTCGTTTGTTCTTCTAGAATCGCTGTTTTCCCACTATTAGGCGTCAGTCCGTTCAGAACCCAAGTCTCCCCCAATATCTTACTCCATTCCATTCTGTTGCATCATCAGATCGTCCATATTTAACGAGGTTTAACTCTCCTTCTTGTACCACAGGAATGAGAATTCTTTTGTTTTTAGTTATCTCGCTCTTTCCATATGCCCTAGCCATCCTAACCTGTTTTCTTAATAACCTAACTATATCAGTATCTATAAATAACTCCTTCAATTCGGAAGTTTACCTAATCCTAACCTTCCGTATGGACCTGAATAATCATTTGATGTATTATTTAAATAAGGTATATTATAATATGTATATTATTTAAATTTAAATTAATTCATTGAATATTAGTTATTGTTAAAAATAGTGCAGTATTAACTACCCCCTCACAATAATTAACTTCCGTTAGCAAATACTGGTTTTATGTTACGGCCTTGATCTACACCCGTTAGTTGCTGATAAATTCTGATCAATATGTTCTCTCCATACTGCCAATATCTTTCTGATTTACTGTATCAGCATAAAGCTTTATTTACGCAATTATATTCCATAACAGAAAGAAATATCTATGAGTTTGATTAAACATTGTCAGTTTATTAAATCATCAATAAATTTAACCATTCTAGGATTTTTACAATCTACATCATAGCTTTTCTTTTTTCCCAATTTTCACGCTTATTTTTTATTTTATGGATTTTTATCACGCCTGTCGTAAAATCTACCTACTTACAGGGTTTTTGTTCAACTGTTTTATGTTATAAAAATATTTGTTTACATTCATATATAACTAACGATTTCGATAGCATTGTTATGTTCCCAGTGTGAGGCTATGAAATAAGTTATCATTCGGAAACGACCCGTTCCAAGGTATTGGCCATTTTAAGGAAGTACTAAATATCGACGAAGGTCGTTCGATTTCGCCTCATTGACTCTTTCGTTCAGTCTTTGTCACCCTTGAAGTTCCTTCCTCAATTCCTATATCACAAAGTTTATCGGTATTATTTCCGAATTATATTTGTTTACCTCTCAATATGCAAATTTATTTTTCTGAATTTTAAGTGTTAAAAACATTCGTTTATCTCGTTTATTTAATTTAGTGAGCTGTATTCTCTAATTCTTTTTATACCTTTAATGTAGTTAGTAAAAACTAAATTATTTTGACATTTTAAAACAAGAACCTAAGTACGTTAACAGTAAAACTGTACACACTGACCTATACCAACAGTCATTGAACACATATGAACACACTACAAAATGTTTCATGAAAAATTAAAAAGACACCCAAACAAACTCATCAATAGTATGGCCACATCTCTCGTGCCGGAGGAGGAGGCTGAAAAGAAACTGGATGAGAGACCTACTTACATAAAAGTAAACCAAAGGAAAGGAATAGGTGCTACTGGCCACTATCTCTCCTCATAGCCTAACATGCCAATTCTATATTATATTCTGATTTCAGCACATACGCTGATTGTCAATTATGTTTTTGACTGGTGTGAATTTAAATGCAAAAGTGCAAAAAAAAATAAAAAATATTTTTGACATTTAATAATTCTAATATATTTATATACCAAATCAAAATATGTTAACATACCCTAGGTATTTTATTTATATAATTATAACTTCTTACATAAATTACTTGACCTTTTTTTTTGTTTATTTTACAATTTGAATTAACCCCCTATTTTTCATTATGGACTTGTAAGGATTTTAGGATACCAATTTTTTTATTTTTGAAACGTTTTTATATATGTTATATATATATATATATACATATATATATATATATATATATATATATATATATATATATATATATATATATATATATATATATATATGTTCTTTCCAATTCTAATTTACCACTTAATTTTAAAATTTACAGCTTTATTCGTTAAAATAAAGTTAATAAAGTTAAAAATTTATTGACTATTTTATGTAATAAGATGAGATGATTCAGTCAAATATGAAAATAGAATTATCACTTATTAAATATTTTTTTCCTTTTAAATTTTATGATTATTTATTGTGTTTGTAATTTATCCTTTTTAATGAGGCAATCTCTGTCATTATTTGCTTATTTATAGGGTTTTTTTATTCTCAAGTGGGTTATTAGCGTTAAAACATTAAAAAGAAAAACATAAGATGTTGAATAGAAATTAATGAATAATTTAATTAATTATATTTGAATTTGTGTCACGGAATATTAACTCCTCTGTTAAATTGCCTTGGCACACATTCTCATCTTAATGTGCAAATATAATTAACTTTATAACGTCATGGACTTTTTTTTTTAATGTTTTCACTTTTACAAGTATCTGTTTTGATTAGCTTTTTCTTAAATTGTATTTATTTCTTATTAATACTGTCTCCTTTATTCAGTAATCTTAAATTACTCATTTAAAAATTGCTCAATTTATTTATTATTTATTTAAAAATTACTCAATTTATCAAGTTTTCAGTGGCATCGCCTCCTTGTCATTGTTTTTTTTATTTTTTTTTTTATTTTTTTATTTATTTATTTATTTTTTGTAAGTAGAGCTCTCAACCAGGTCCTTTTCAGTCTCCTCTATCCATGAATTAGGTTAGCATCCTTAAAAAAAAAAAAAAAAAAAAAAAAAAAAAATATATATATATATCTAACAGTTTTCGTTTATATAATATTTTTATAGTTGTTTTGGGTATAGTATGCTTGCAATAGTTACTTTTGGATATATTGATGTATTGGGTTGGCAAATTTTTTAAGGGTGAAACAAAACTCCGTTTATAATAGATATTGAATTTATTTTAATCTACAATATATTCACCATTATTTAGTATAACTTGTTTCCATCTTTCGACCAATTGCATCATGCCACACGTTCATAGAACGTCAGGGGTTCGTTTGGAATTGGTTTCCATTCATGGAGTTCTGCGTAGACCGGAATAAGTAGTAGTCACTTGGAGCTTGGTCTGGTGAATACGGAGGATGGAGCCCATCCAAAAGGTCCCATCCAAAGCTGAATAATTTATTGCGAGTGACCAACGAGGTGTGGGGCTTCGCGTTGGTTTGGTGAAAAAACAGCACACTTTCGATTTGTCAGTTCTGTGCGCTTTTAAATTGATTGATCCAACTTTGTTAATTGCGAACAGTATAGAGTTGAATCACTTGTTTTCCCTGATGGCAATAGCTCGTTTCATTTTCTTGTGGGCGACCAGACCATGGAGCGTCATTGATGTCAAGATTACCTGAACGAAATTTGATAAATCAATTTCTATAGGTGCATCATCGGTTATGGAATCATCCCCTTAAACACTGCAATTTTTTACGGGCTTTTGCAGCACGGTTGCCTTTTCTAAAATAACACAGCAAAATATGCCGATAATGAATGATATTTTTTTCCATGTTCACAGTGCAATAGCAGATATAAAAATTAACGAAATTCCTTTGTAAGAGAATGTAGGTCAGTAGAATGTAGGGTACTGAGACATCCGTAAATGGTTTGTTTATTAAACATTGCCACAAATTATTCTTGTCAATTATTATAACAGTATTAAACGAAATGATATAATATTAACCGTGACCCGAAAATTATCGGCATTGTTCTCTATTTTTTTTAAATTTATCTTGTGAACATCTAATGACGTTAATAAAGTTACTTTGTATTTCCGAATCGTGTGCACGAGTTAACATATGTACCCACATAACTTTTACCCTCCACTGCACACTACCTGCCCTCCTGTTTATATTAATAATATTCCGCTACCCATAGCTAACACAGTACGGTATCTTGGCTTCTTCTTTGACAAAATACTTCTTTGGACCTATGGATTTAAACTGTGGGGGACATTAAAACAATCGAATATCAAACGCATTCAGTCCTTCATACAACTGTAAATGGTCCATATTATCACTTCAACAAAACCCTTCATAATGATCTGAATATACCGTTTGTCCTTGACCTGATACCTCTTAAATTCTCCAAAATCCATCAAAACCTTTCCAACCATCCCAACCCTCTGACTCATTCATTATCCAGTTCCACTCATCCTTATAGCCCACCTCGCAATGGCTCCAAAACTTATTGTAAATATTTATTATTGGAGTTTTGGCAATGGCCAGATTTTCTACTCAAGTCCTGTGCGATTGAGCTATAGCACTCTTTCTCAGCCTCCACTGGATTCTGCTAGTGACGCAGCTGATAGAACAGCGCTGAGAACTCTATGAGCCCGGGTTGCCCTCCATATTGGGGGGGCAGGCTTGGATTGGGATGTTTCTCGGAATATTTGGAAACATTGTATATAGAGTGTGATTGTATTTATGATTTTTTTCTTCCTTAATTTTTATAATAATAATATTTATTATTTTCTACAATTATCACCCATTCTATATTATCATTTATTATATTCTATTTTACTTTATACTTTATTTTATTTCTTGTATATTTTATTTTATTTTACTTCTTGTATATTTAGGGATGTTTATTTTAATTTTATTATTTTATCTTATATCATTGTACATATTGCGTGAATGAGTCTTCGTCATCCATCTTTTTTATTGCCTTTCAGTGAGGCATCTTGTAATTATTCAAAATAAAAAGTTAAAAAAAAAAAAGTTTAGTTAACTGAAGGAGAGTAAGTAAAATGAAATCAAATGAAAAAACAAACTTTATTCTGGGACTTACTGCCTAAGAATAAAAATAATGCACAGTTAAAAGTACAATTGTCAGGCTTATTATTTACAAATTAGATGCTTCAGTAATTACCATTTTTTACAGGAAAATTAAATTTAAAAAATAATAATAATAAATATATGAAATAATAATTATAACATAACATACAATATATATATATATATATATATAGGCGGCGACACGTAATTTATATATATTAGATATATTATATATATATATATAGTATATATATATATATGTGTGTGTGTGTGTGTGTGTGAACATAAAAAGAAAAAGAAAGAGAAAAAAAAAGTAATTCTAAGTATTTTTTTATTTGATTATTGACATATTTGCGGAAGATTGATTGTCTAAAAGGTACAGAAATAAATTATGTTTAAAGGAAGTTAGGTAAGCTACTTAATGAATTGAAGTGGGTAGGGAATTCTAGAAGGAGGTAGCACGAGTGATAAAGGATTTGTCAAAGGAAGCAGTTTTATGTGAGGGGATATACAGATTAAAAGGTTGTGATTTAATGTTTAGGAGGTGGATATAGGAACGCAGAGTTAATAGATCAAGAATATAGGAAACGTTCTTTCGGTTTTTAGAGATTGGAATAGGAAAGTACTCAGAAAGTATTGCCGTCGGAATTTAGGAAAGAGCCACCCAAGCTCAGAATATCGGCAAGTAACTTGTGACCGCCTGGGGATCCCGAAGATAAGTAATAAAAGATGATGATTCATATTATTCTTATCTATACATCGTTTTAAAAATATTGGATTTGTAAAAATCACTTTAAAACGAAGTAACATTTGAGGCAGGCGTCATTATATGCAATTAGGGTTGGTGAATTAGTAGCCACTTTTATTAAAATTGAGATGATATATAGCTGTGATTTACATTATAAATATGTAAAAAATATTTTTCTTTCGAGTGCTTTTTTCAGTTTAGGTTTATATTTTAATTATCCTTATGCTGACATCTGGCTCAGTATGCCGTCCAAAATGAGATAATATTTTGAATACGATTGATTTCACTCCACCTACTCAAGAGAAATGCTCTAAGCCACCTGAATCATTTTTAAACAGTGTTGACAGCTCTACAGCCTATGATGTCGATACAAAGAGTGCCCATGTGGAACGAAAACATTCACTTGAGACATTGAACCGCTGCGGCTGAAAGTCCTTCGCCCCTATTAAAGTTTAACTCAAAGCAGCTGTGCATTGTTCCGAACAATCAGTTGGCATTTTTGATTGCTTCATAAGTTTGATTTATTATTTCGACCATGGGAAATAAACTAAACGTTTTCATCTGTTGGGAGTTATATTTTATAACATAAAAATATATGCAAAGGATTAATTTTTTTTTAAACATGAGTTGTTATCTGTTCGAAACACCTTGTTCCATATTAATTAAAGAAATTATGTTGAATATTTGGCAAATTAAAATTTTGGCAAAAACATTTTTCTATGGGTATATTTAAATTTCAGATCCATTTATTATACATATTTTATAATATTCAATTTATTTCTGTGTAATAAAAATTATTTTATTTTCATTTTTATGTATAATTAATATTTGATATGATATAAATACATTTTGGATATAAAAATAATATTAATAAGTATTTTTTTCGAAAATATTGGGAACACAACCGTTGACAGATAAAGGTAGAAAAGTTTCAGTTGTGCCTAAAACACTTGTGATAAAAAAGAAAAAGATGGTCAGATGCAGTCAGGAAAAAGAAAAAACACGCCCTAGTTAAAAAAACTTAATGGAGTGCTTACGTTTTGACCTGCTTTGGCAGGTCTTCTTCAGGGTTACAGAACCAGTCAGGAACGTAGATGAGCAATGCATCCCAGACCATTTTTTTCTTATATTTCTTACAGTAAACTGTCAATTTTATGAGGAGGGATTGGATTTTTATAATGATTTTATGTATTTAAAAATGTCAAATATTTACTTAAAATATGCATTTATTTTCGTCAAATATGTGATTTTCTTAAAATATTTTCCGAAATATTTAATTAAAATGAACATTTTTTTTATGAAAATGGAATTTAAGTTGAAGGTTATAATGATTTACACAAGAAAAGAACATTTTTAAAACATATAATATTGATTCGGAACCAAAAAAAAATTTTTTTAAACAAGTTATAATGATTTATACAACAAAAGAACATGTTTGCAATTTATAATAATAAAAGATGTGTTAAATTTTTAATTTTGAAAACTTCACTCTTCGAAATTGTTTGCAACCACATGGAATTTCAAATGTTGGAACGTAAAACGACGACGATCAGGGCGTTGAATGAAATTGTAACGACTAAAAGATCGTTCAACATCTACGTATGACCTTTTTGGTGCCTTAGTGAAAGAAGTTATACCTGAATAGATAGCCCAGCCTTGGCCATGTTGGGGGCAGCATCAGAATGAAACAAAAGAACTTTTAGAATATATTAGTAGAATATGCATCGAGGCATCCAAGAATCGTGAAATGGTGGAATGGTTTCTTTTTTCCAGAACTTCAGAGTTCAAAAGGAATGGCTTCGAATCTACAACAGTGTCAAGTTTTACAATAACTGCATTGGCAATATACTTGCCCTCAACGTCAGTGGTTTCATCAATTGACAACCAAATCGGTCCATCTTTGATTTATTATTGAATCTTGACTAGTGTATATTTATAGATATCTTACCGGTAGTTTTTCCGTAGTGTTCAGTCTGTGGTTCACAGTGCTTGTCAACCATCTCCAAATTATGAAAATATACACAAAATGAAATATATGTGGAAATATGTACTTATTTTGATTAAATATGTGGAAATATTTATTTATTTTTATCAAATATGTATAAATATGCAATAACATCCAAATATGTGAAATAAAAATAGGCTCAAACGGCTTAAAAACGTATGAACACTTCTAGTTGAAAAACGTCAGTAAATTGTCTAGAAAAAAATATGTAAATACATACAAATCCGATCCCTATTTATGAGTGATTAAAATATTTTTACCGCGGGCAAACGATCGAGTTTCACAAAAAGCAATTTTTAAATGCATTTGATTGACTTTTATTATATTTGTACTGGGAATTATAAAGGCTTGGTATTACTGATGATTGGAGAAAAGAAAAAAAAAAAAAAAAAAAAACCTCGGTTAAAATAGTTTAAAATGTAAATTGAAAAAAAAATTGTGAATATGAAAAATCTAAATTCAGTAAAACTTCGGACATAACATTTTTTTACTTGGGTCGCGGTCCCAATGAGACATATTTGAGTTAAAGTTTGCTCGTTGATTCCCCTTTTATTTATACAATTTTTATGAACGAAATTTTTATTATAATTAGATATATATGTCAAAATTAAGTTACATTTGTGTTCACAAGTATTATATTTGGTTCAATATTATTCTACATAGTATTATTTTTTTTACTATCCATATTCTATGTACTACTATTTTACCCTCTGTATATGTATCTGGTTTCAAATCAGCAACATATGGGGCATTAGGATCTATATGGGTAAGTTTATTGGTGACAAAGTAAGGACCTTTGAATATTTTTCGAAAAATTTCGGATTGTAAATATTGGATAGGAATGAAATTTTAATTAAATTTTTTTTTTTTATATACCCTTTGTGTTTTTGATTGTCCGAGTCTGTTCTTTGCTTTATTCTCGACGTTGATCTGTGGCTGATTTTTTTCACAAGGTTTTTTGCATTTCATCTCCGCTCCTCATCGCTGTTTATAAATCTTGTCGTAATGACGCAAGAAGGAACATAAAATTTAATTTCCTATTAAAGAACCTATCTTTATTATCCCTATCTAATTAGTTTCTTTCAAAGTATTAAATCCGTCAAAATTCTTTCATTAAGTGAAATATACGTCAACGGTATGGATAAATAATCCAACAGAAAACTAGCAAGTGTGAAGAATACTAGGACATTCCTACTAAGATGCAGGGCATGATTATGAGAACAATATTGTCTCGAAACGTCGCCAAAATAGTTGTTTTTATTTATTGACTGAACCTCAAGAACCTTACTAAAAATTTAATAGTAACATTAAAGAAATTTATCCACACACACACACACACACATGATTATGAGAACAATATTGTCTCGAAACAAATAGTTGTTTTTATTTATTGACTGAACCTCAAGAACCTTACTAAAATTTAATATATTTATATATATATATATATATATATACTTTTTCTTTGGTCATAGAGAATTTGGGACGCCTCTATTCTTTTCCACATGATGTTCTTGATCCCCTGGAATCCGATGACCAAGACAAGCCAAACTCATTAACTGGTGCCCGGGGTAGTGAAATCAAGGGCAAAATTCAACACTGCTGTAACTAAACAAACATTTTAACACCACCCACAGATAACTGAAGAGCATGGACTGAGGAGCGAAAACAAAAACATCGTGAATTCATAAAGAAATTTTGAGAGAATAGGAGAATAAAAAAAAAAAAAAAAAAAAAAGGGAACAAAACATCATGAACAAGTTTCAACGCTCTCTTAACTGGGATTTAACGAATAAAATATATATATAATATATATATATATATATATATATACTTTTATTAAACGGTTATACTTCAGTAGTAGTATTACTTAGGTAATTCCACTTTCTAACAGGATTTCGGAATCCTTTGTGTCAGTGACCCTAGACTATAATGAGACCTTCCAAAACCCACAAATAGTCGCAGCGAAATCGTGACCCTCTTGGGTTGGATAACCACAGATTACTGAGTTTCGGCTCTGTGCTATTACGCTTTTATTCGACTAACAGTATTTCATTTAATTTAATTTTTTTTATATTTCTAGTACGAGTTGATAAATACTCCTTTTATGATACTGCCATATAACTAGGAATTCTGAATATTTAAATGCACCTAATTTAAAAGTAAAATTAGCTAATGATAAGGAAGCGTTTAGTATCCGAAACCATTTGTGTTGTTCTGTTCTCTTTTTTTTCAGATCGCTTCTTAGCGTGCTGCTTGGTAGAATTAGGTCGCATAACTTGTCCAGTCTCGTGAATTTGTAAACTGTTGGTGATGATATTATTTGTGATAGAGTTTTGTCAGCACCTTTCTTAATATTTCTCTTGAAATTTATTAAATTACTATGTATCAAAAGCGATTGTGTTCTCTCTTGTCGTAACAAGTGCAAATTTATATTATGCCGCATGATGATGATTAAAAATGTGTCACTAATATCATTTAACTCTCACACAGCCTCCACTGGAATTGGATACCTGCTGAGAGAGATGAAAAGACAGAGATAAAACATTCTTTTTCAAATTTGAAATGAAATGATATGAAAAAATAATCTTTATTCTGTGACATATTGTCCCCTAAGAATAACAAACGAAGTAATAATATGTATAAAAGGTAATATATGTATGTACAATTGAAAATGACACTTTTGGTATAAATATATAAATAAGAAAAAGCAGAGAGGGAAGAGAAATGATAATAATTACAAAATGGTGATATAATGTTTAAGTGCTTATATAATTACAATTTGTTCGAGAAAAGTAATGAAATATATAAAATAAATCAATAAAATAAGGTACAAATAATGAAAACACCGAAAAATATATAGAAAAAATGTAGATATAGGTGTTCATATATATCTGTGCACACCTATTAATCTATACAATGCCATGTACATATACTTATATGAGAAAAAAAAAACAATTTTTAGGGAAACAAATGTCAAAAAAACAAAACGAATTTAAATTTATACAATGAATACGTATTGAGGCAAATTCATTAGAATCGGATATGTTGAGCTTTATCAACTTGACCTTTAATTACCTATCATATTAGCGGCGTCTAACCGGGATTTAAGGAGATATTGGAATGGGAGAGTTTTGAATCAGTTTAAGGAAGAACCGTGTCTAATTTATTACACTCCCTAATTAGTCACTAGTAAACTATTCCTCAACGATGGTAATGTATCATATTTTGTTGATTTGGCGCGAAACTAATTCTCTCCCTTTCATATAAAAATCCATACTCGCTCAAATCTCCAAGTTTCTCAACTAGTGAAACAACGAGGGGTCTGGAGAGAAGCTGGCGTCGGATCTCCTTGTGATGTACTTCAATTATAATGCTTCCAACGGGTACTTTTCTGGAATTCTTTAGATTCTCTTCTTTCATTTGATTGATGTATTTTCGTTAAACAGTTGTAACTTACTATAAATAGATTTGAATAAAAAAAAAAAATAAATAGAAACATTGATATAATCTTTCTTAAAAGTGTGATATAAATTGTTCTTGTTTTGTTTTTGATGGATGACTTTTTTTTTTTTTTTTAATGCATTGATTTCTCTAAACATCCGTTGATCCAGATGGCTTCCTCATACAGTTATCTTGAAAAAGTCTTCATCGTAGATGGATGAAAGATTACAAATAAAATCAATTTCTCCCTGACTTGGGAAAAACAATAGAACTTGGATACGTATGTCTATAATCTATTACATCTGATTAGAAAACTTTCGTCAAATTTTCCGAGCAACACTAACAGAGCTAGCTGTATAGTAGGGTTGGGCGATAGTCGATAGTTACTATTGATAGTGTCAGCTATCGATAGATCTCTTTTACTACCTCAAGTTTTGAAACTCTCGGAATTATACTGATCTGTCTCTGTCCAGTGTCGAGTTCTTTTGAAGTTGAATTCGGAATTCCTAGAGCTCAAGTGTTCTCTCAAAGATTAAGCCAAAGGAAAGCAGAAATTCTAGTTTTTCTTTCGGGAAAAACTTTGTTTCAAAAAAGTTTTGAACGGGACAGTCCCGTTTTACAGGGACCTGTCCCGTTGTCCCAAAATATATGCTCGGGACGCTTATTTGTCCCGTTTTACAAATATTTGGTCCCATATGTACTTTTGACACATTGAGCAGCGAGTTTTCTTCCTAAATTCCATTCATTGGTGATGAATGAATTAACTAAATTAAATCTTTAAAACATGAAGAAATACCAATGGATAACTCTAAAGGAAGTTCATGAGTGGGAAAGGATTTTTGACCTGATTGCTAGTAAATTTATCATGCTTAAGATTTCCGATAGTAAGCTTTTTGACGAAGTGTCTTATCTAAAGAAGTACGTGACACAGAAAAAGATTGTCAAGTGGACCGAAGAGAAACCTTCTCTGGATCAGAGATAGGTTGAAATATTTCTTCATTTTGCAAATCAAAATGTCCCTATCAAGAATATTGCACTGATGGTTTCATTTTTCTTTTCCTTACCAGGAACAAACGCTCCAGTGAAACGAGTTTCTCAATTATTAATGACATTTGGTAACTAGAAAAATATCAAATGAAAATGTCGACCCTTAAAGCAATGATGCTAGCAAAATGTAACTTTGCAATACGTTGTGTACAGTTTTTCGATTTCATCAAACAAAAGCCTGATATTTTGAAAAAAAAAAAACTCATCTCCAAAAAATCTGAAAAATAAACATTGAAGTCAGTATTTTCGACAATATGTTTATTTAAGTGATATAAAGTTTATTTCTAAATGTAGTCTTATTGAATAAAATAGTATTTCATACATATATATTGGTAAATAGTATTTTTTTAAGGGCGTCTCTAACTTCCCCGATATTGAAGGTCCCGTTTTGAGAATCTCATAATCTGGTCACCTTACTCAAGGAGCACACTTTACTCTTAAAAATTATTTCGTTATTTTTCTTTTCTGAAGATTTGATTTGTTCATTATTATTGTAACCATTTAAATTGTAAATAAATTTTAAAAATTCAAATAAATTATTTTTTTTAAGCTTTAACACTTAAAACAATGTTGGTAAAACGGGACTTTTTTCATTCAAACCAATAAAGCTCCTTAACGGTAGGTCCAAATGACAAATGCTATATAACAAAAAACATTTTCCATTAAATTTCTTATCAAGGAAACTGATGTCAAATTTTCGATTCAGAGAGCAGAATTAGAGAGTGCCAAAATGTTACATTTTGGAGCGTGAAAATTTTTTTATACATTATGAACATGAAGGAAACGTTAGACAAGAAAACTATATACCACCAGCCATAGATATGCATTTCAAAATTGGGTAATATTTTAATTCATTTCATTAAGTATTTCTCTAAATTTGAGGTCTACTCAATGAAAACTTTGAGTTTTCCTAAGTACTATGGCCCCCACTGTCGATCAAAAACAAAATCATTTTGTATAAATCAGTCATAAGACCACAACTGACGTATGCCTCTCCCGTATGGAGCTACACCTGTGACTCAAACTATTTAAAAATTGAAAGGGTGCAAAACCGATGCATGAGAATAATTAATGACTACCCCAGATATACAAAAATAACCGACATGATACTCGAATTAAAGTTTCAGACAATTAAAAAATTCATTCACACACAGACCAGGAACTTTTTCAACTCTACAAACAATTCAGGAAATCCACTAATTCAAGCAATAGGCAGTTATAACAAGCTATCCTTAAGAAGATAAATACAAAAACGTACAAACCACATACTACTAGAATATTTAGCTAATAAGACATCCAAAAGTTATTGTTTCAGCTTAAAATTAAATTTATTGAAACAAAAACAATATATAACTTAATTATCCGAAAGGTTAATTAACTTTAACGTACAAAAAGTTTAATCAATTATGCATTTCAGTTTAATATATTTTTATTATGTATTTGTTTTTATCAATTTCTTATTTTTTGGGTTTTTATTATTTTTCCTACTGTTTAAAAATGTATTCCAAATTATATCCATTTAGCCTAAGCTCACTATGTAGTGTAAATCGTTTTATTACTAAAACATGTAATAATATTTAATATGTGCAATTGTAAACTGTTAAATCATTTGAATAAAACTTTTTTTTATTATTATTGCGAGTTTTCAGTGTTTTATTATTTTTGAGAGGAGTTTAATCCAAAAATTCAAATTTCTCTAATATCGTATTTTTCATAATAGATCACGTTTATAATTACTATCTTTCATTTACTTATAAGACTGTGGGCCTTGCATCTCTTATCTTCTCAGGGTCTCAGAAGATTTCTTTACGTGTTCTTATTTAATTTTCAGCATTATTATATAATCTGTGTACCTGATAATAACATTTGCATTATAAATAAAAAATAAACTAAATAATGTATGAAAAGACTGTTGTAGGCTTTGTTGTCTTTTCTAAGAAAGGTCTCTAACGTACGTTACGGTTACCTGGGATAGCCCTGAGACTGCTGCAGCTTACATCAATGTACCGGCTATAATTTAAGTAAACTCTAATGTTATTATCGCATTGATGTATTTTATGTCCAGAACTAATTTAAATTATTGCAGAAATATTTCACTTGAATAACCTAGTTGGTTATTTAAATAATATTCTAATTGTAAAATCATTATTTCATATGAAAATAGAATGTTTGACTGTATGATATAATGGTTGAAGAAGATTGGTCAGGGATACAGTCAGGTTTAGTAAACTGCATATCCAAGTTTAAAAAATCTTTATATATTGTGTGCCGATGTTTCGACCTGTTTTGCAAGTCTTCTTTAGGGCTAAAAATAATTTTTAAAAACTGTATGTGACGAAAATGATACAAAAACGAACAAAACAAAGTAAATTAATTTTCAAAAGAATATCGGAAAGGTTAATTACATATTGAAAGAACATCAAACATGTTAATTAAATAATTAAATATTAACATAAAAATAAAAATAACAAAAATAACGCTGGGAATCTTATTTTAGAAATTATTGAAGCATGATCAAAAGCCATTCAATCTTTATTTTTTTCTTACGAAGAAATTTATTTATTTATTTATTTTGTTAAGTGGCCCTTTAATAACAAAATAAATATTAGTCCCAGTTCTATCATTCGTTATTTTCTTTACTCAAGAATAAATGCAAACAAAAAACAAAAACTTTTCCGCCACAACCCTTGATGAATTTTGGTTCAGTATTTGATAAGGAATTTTTAT
The DNA here is from genome assembly GCA_003667255.2 of Euschistus heros. Classification (NCBI taxonomy): domain Eukaryota; kingdom Metazoa; phylum Arthropoda; class Insecta; order Hemiptera; family Pentatomidae; genus Euschistus; species Euschistus heros. The sequence goes on from RCWM02000166.1 coordinate 524,382, forward strand.
TGGTAGTACTTGAAAGATAAAATATATTCTGCGAAAAATAAAACCAAATGCTTATATCGATTATGTTATTAATCAATTGATAAACAAAAAATATAACTGTTTATATTTCATTATAAATATTGTAAAAAAATAAGAAAGCCAATATTTCCATCAATCGCGGGTCATTACACATCTTTTGAATATATTTCACAACTTACGAATTCATGAAAAAAAGAATTACTGGGAGGTCTCTTAAGCTTTTACTATCTACTAACCTAAACATCTTTCTCTTAAAAATATGAAATAAATGAAAATCAAATATATAATAACAGAAAAGATCCATTTCATTCACAAAAGCTGCACTAGTATCGATAGTTGAAGTTTATATTGAAATCCATATTTATTTACACGTTAGGGTTGTTTATTTTTTTATTTAAAGATTTGTTGCCAAATTCTATACAACCAAGTTTATACTTTGATTAAAGTTCAATTCAGCTTCATTTATTTATTATGATTGTTTTCTTTCTTCCTCTTCTTTCTTCTTTAATTATGGTTTTTTTATTTTTATAGCTTTTAATTCAGTGATTCCCAAAGTGGTCTATATCGACCCCTAGGGGTCTATGACAACCTGCAAGGGGTCTACGTCAGCGAAAAAAAATTTGGGGGTCTATGAAATGAAAATGGGGGTCCACGATAGTGGATCTCAACACACACTGATAATACCTATTTACTTACATCATACTATCTTATAATATCAAAACATATACATTAGGACAAGAGGAACTGACTGAAGTAAGTACAAACGAAGAACTTAAGGTTCAATTTATCCCGTATTATGGAATATAGCTAGGAAATTTTTAATTTCCTTTCCATCGTCATACCTAAGTAGGGGGTCTACCCAACACGGAAAAACATAGCAAGGGGTCTACGACACAAAAAAGTTTGGGGAACTCTGTTTGAATTTATCTAAAACTTCAGTTTATTTAGCTACTTTATCCATATCCAATTCTTTTAAGTATGCTGTTTTGTCTTGAGGATGAAAATTAAATTTTATATCAAACTTGATGTGCTTTTTGCCTCTGAATATTATATGCTTGGGGTTCTCCGGGAAGTCACACGTCTCACATTTTCCATTGGCTTCTATCTTCAGGTTAAGATATCTCTTTATACAGCCATGATTCCGGTTTGAGTTAACATACTAGTACCCTTACTTATTTTATTATCTATTTATCTATTGTTTTTAGAGACGTAGATTGTTGGGGTATGCAGTCATAGATACCCAGCAATTAAAAATAATTCCACAGTTAATGAGTCCACAAAATAATTTTATCGATCCATCTGGTAGGATTTTGGAGCCAAAAAAGTATATGACAGTTAGACAAAACTCGTTTCTGGCACTCAAGACTGTACATTATTATAGTCAAATTTATTATCATAAACCTTCCTAGTACTATAAATATGTTGTAATTAAAATTCGGTACTTTTGGGTTTAATAGTCTTACTATTACGAAAAACATTTTTCTTTGTTTCTGAAAAGTTTTGAAAAATGGAGCTTTCCTATTCTTGCACCGAGGTCTTCATTTGTTTTATAATTATATAACCTAATTACATTGTTTATTTTTCTGATAACCTAATTACCATTAAAAAAAACAAAATTAATCATTAATTTATATTTTATATTATCTTTTTATTTTATATTGTTCCAATTTTTATATCATCTTGACTGACTATCTTCAACCATTTTATGTTACTATTTCAGTTTTATATTTTCTTTTTTTCTTACATGGATTTCTTTTTTGATGATGGTCATCATTGTTATGATCGAAAAAAATTAGTGTTTTTCAAGGTATAAGAATATGTTTGTACTTCACTGATCCTTTTTAAATTCAACATATTTTTTTTTCTCTGTATTCATTTTAAATAGTTTAAAATAAATATTTTAACCGTTCTGATTAAACTTACAATCTATGAGTGCTACTTTATATTGATCTGTTTGCATGTGAGTCTCACGCTTAGTGCTATAAGCTAATTGCGCTAGGGAAAACCCCCTACTCATACCAGCTTTATTAATGATTTGCACTAAAAATAACTTTACTATAATATTCTCACATTTATTTCCTCAGTTATAAAAGAATTAATAAAACATGTTTTACAGTTAACCTAAGTATTTCAATGCGCTTGTCTTACTTTCCATTAATAAGTTATTACTATTCAAAGCGTAATAAACGTTATTTTTTCCGTTCCAGTAAGTAACCGATGTTAAATAGTCTTTCTCCAAACTCTCGTCTTACCAAGTTTTTATCAAATTCAATTGAGAAACGTTAATATTTAAATATATCATGATTCATTCTTTTCGAATAAAAAATTTTTAAAAAATGAAATTTTATTCTATTTATAGGTTTAATCTTATATTGCTGACGTCCAGTTAAAACATTTAATTTTTCTATTGAAACTAAAAACAATAATAAACTCAAATAAAGAAATAAATTTAGATATACAATAAGTATCATAAATACAGGCTTAGTATAATGAATATATAGTTAGTTAATTCTGCCACTACAGGTCTGGTCGAATCCGACAGGCCTTCCCAACAATCTTCTTGCGTATCTCTCTAAGTCTTTTTCCAATCTCTAGCACCTAGTTTTTTAGAATCTTTTTATAATTTATTCTCCCATTTACCAAACAACCCACCTATATCCATGACCTCCTTACCCTGTGCTCCTCCATCCACCTTTTAAATACTAGAACCCAACCCATCAAACTGTACACTCTTACACATCGAACTGCATCCTTCGAAAAATCCTTTATTATCCGCGCTTCCTCTTTATAGAATTCATTGCCCATCAATACGAAAAAACACCACTCTTACTTCCTTTAAACATCGTCTATTTCTTTACATCCTAGATCTTCAATCTTCCGAGCAAATGTAAAACATGAATATTTTTGTTCTATACATTATAATATCACACATAAGATGTATCCTGTTACAAGATTTGTCATTTATTTTGTAACTCTAAAAAGTAACCCTTTACCTGGCGGTTTATTAATCTTTCACAACCGTTTTAGTAAGCCTACCTAAGTACTGAACCCGAGACCCTTCATGGGTTGTAAGTGGTACAGGTTTTTTTTTTTTTTTTTTTTTTTTTTTTTTTTTTTTTTTTTTTTTTTTTTTTTTTTTTTTTTATAATTAATTATCATACCCTGATTGTTTTATGTATTGTACACATTTGTTATTCTTAGGGGGCAAGTTGTCCCAGAATAAAGTTCATTTTTCTCCTCCTTCTTTATTCTTTTTTCTTCTTCTACTTCTAAGTTTTCATTTTCTTCACGAATAGCCAATATTTTATTCGTTAATCGCTCCTCTTTCATCCTAGCAACATGGCCATCCCATCCTTATTCTATTCGCTCCTATAATATAAACAATATCTTAATTATTTTTTAAGCTTTTTTTTTGTATATTGCTTTTTATTTTTTACACGCCCTCACTTTAGGACAGACTTTTAGCCATATGTGGCAGCTAGTCTTACATAGATTTATATCTAACAATAAGTATATCGAAGTATTCCTTGTTGCCTTTCATTATTCTCTTATAAATTTCCAAGCTTACTTTATTTTCATCTCTAATGGAAGAACCCAGGTATTTAAAACTAGCCACGTTTTCAAATTGAAACATGTTTGTTTTTTGAGGCTTCACGTCCTTATGTACTCCAACTAGGGCAGGAAGGACTGGTTATCCTACAGGTTATCATCCTATTGTAGTGTAGGGTGGGAAGGTCAAGATTTATTCGTGGGTTCGCCACGAAATAAATTTTAATCCGCCCAGGTGGGATTCGAACCCACGACCTTCTCGTTACGAGAGGCCCACGCTCTAACTCACTCAGCCATCGAGTCCTCGGAAACGTGTTTATTAAGACTGTAATAAGAATAAAAATATTGAGACACAATGCATGGGGATTTCCGAACCAAGCCTGTCCTAGCTTTCAAAGGGCAATCAAGGATTTCAGATCTTGGCGCTGCTCTCTCAACCGCGTCACTAGTATCAAAATTCAGATTTAATTCAATTGGAATATAAAATAAAATAATAATAAATAAGGGGGAAGGATTGTATAATTGTACATGATGAAATATTGTATTTTTTAAAAGGAAATATTTTTCGGCTTGAGACTTACAGGTGATTGTAGGCTCATGTCGAATCGCCAACCTACGGTCTTTAAGACTGAGTTTCCTTCTAGTTGTCTGACGGTACCACCTACCCAGAAAGCACCAATTTTTCTTCTCTATTGATATTAAAAATATAAAATATTTTTAAGTTGTTTAAAAGAAATGAACGACTGCTGTTCATTTTCAGCTGTTCGCCGTAAATTTTCTGTATCGAATGATGCGACCATTTTTTTCATTGTAAGCTTTATTGTTTATATACCAAAAAATGGATATATTTGGTTTCTAAAAATGTTGATATGATTAAAAACAAATAAATTCCTTTTTTAACATATTTTATGAAATATGTATTTCGTGATTCACAGCTGTAAATATTTTTAAGATATCACAGTGATGTCATCATTTCAACTATGTAGGTGTTGTCTAATTGATTGTTGTATTTCTTGTTGCTATTTTTATTCGAGTGGCTTTATCCGCTTTGTTGAGTGGCTTCTGTTGTCGTATTGCACGGGGAAGAAATAAAATAAAGGTTTCCCTCAAGACACGTTTACCGATTGAAATTAAATTTTATTTATGATAATTTCAATAATAATCATTTGTAATGCTTCTTGTATAATGTATCATTGAAATTGAACTTCTCTTTGAAGAACAGTATGTGATTAATGATTGATTTTGTGGTTCCAAGATTGGATTGACTAGAACCAGACACACTTTTTAAATTTCTGATACTAACTTTATTAGGTGCAATATAACTGATAATAGAAATTTATAACAGTACAACAAAAGATTTAATATATCACACTTCAGAAATAGTGTTGTCAAGGATCTAAAAATTAAATGTCCAACAGATTTTTTGCCTTTTATGACAGGTGCCCTTTAAATAATCGAAGGCAATAATGGTTATAGATTCTTTGATAACAAATTTTACAGATGAAATTGTGTGTTAACTTCCACCTCGTAACATTATAAACAATTCACTATTGATAGATAGGATATAGTTTTATTAATAATATTTACAGAATTTTAAGTTATTTACAAAAGTGTTCAAAGTAATATTACTGACATAGCTACGGCTGTCTGTTAGGAGCGCTTTTAATTTAAAAATGATTTTAAATCATTATTGTTTATTTATTTGTCAATAAGTAAATATTTATTTATATATTAACTAATTTATTCACAAACAATACAATAAAATACAATACTATCTAATTACATATTATATAATCTATTATTAATCATTAATTTTTCTTATATAATAATATCATAATTACCATATATCCTATAATTATATCTCAAATAATAATATATACTTATATCCAACCATTATTATACTATTTAATAATATCACTTTTATCTATTTATAACATATATTATCAATCAATAATATCCAAACATTTATTAGATTATTAATAAATAAAATTTTGAATAAGGAAGGAACGGTACATATAGGCTTCTTTCAAGTAACTCACTAGAGCTGCCCAGTTTTCACCATTTAGGTATTTGACCATATCAATTTCAGTCATAGTAACTGCACCAAATTATTTTTTCCTCATTCCCTCCAAGACTTTACAACATCCTAAATAATGAAATACATCTTCATTTTCTCCAATATTACACATAGAACAAATGTAATTCTGTCCCTGAATGAATGGTCTGTAGTTTAAGTTTAGAAGTTCGCCTCTAATTGTAATTATGACGCCTATATCAGATATATATATATATATATATATATATATATATATATATATATATATATATATATATATTAACAACCCACTATTATTTGTTGAATGCAGGATTTCTTAGTGAATAGAGTTAAGTTATTTCATTTTGGCTTTGAAAATAAAACTTTGTAACACCTTTCTCACTACTCACGTCTTCAGTTACATGTAGAAGGGATGAAAGTACTAAATAAGTTTTTGAAATGTGTTTTAATGTCAGTAACTTAAAATAATTCTATCCAAGGATCAGAATTAAAAATATATATTAATAAATTTATTTGAAAGCTAGAAACTAGGTTATTAATTCATTTTTTGTTCTGGAATCCTTGATGTGAAATTGAATCAATCTTTATTCTAGGGTTTTTTCTTCCAATGAAACATTTTAACGCACAACCAAATTCCAGTTTATTTGGTGTAATATAAATAAAAAAATAAATAAAGTGAGCTGGTGGTAATAACTTTTTCTACTCATAACATATATATTCCTTATTAATCCTTCGAATCCTTAAATATTTTTTCCTATATACCGCCATTGCCATGATTATAATAATTTCCTTCTTTATTTTTCCCGACAGTGGTGACGAAAGTGGTCCCATGTTCAGCAGAATTCCCGCCGATGCAGCTGTATGTCATGTGCACCGTCGATGAGAGTTCGTCGCTCGCTCTCTATAAATTAGATAATATTTGAAAAGTTGGCAGTTCAGATTGACAAGTTCTTTCAATGGCAATGTTGACGCTAAGCGAAGCATTTTTGAAGCCTAAAATCGAACTTAAATTACATAAGAAGATACCTTGTGGAATAGAAGTTTCATTGTCTTGCTATCCATAGGGATTAGTTGTTTTACAAATTATCGCCCTATCATAGTATACGTTATCCCTTATATTTACAGAATTTAAAACTGTACAAATCAGTATATACAGTTAAAAATAAAATTTCAAAATGTATAGTCAATGTACCAGGATGTTAACAACCCACTGAGGTGTTGACTTTGACTCGTATCGATTGATAATTCTTATCAATTATATACGTAGCAAAAATAACAAATGTCTAAAAACCTTACTAATGAACGAGAAAGGGTCCTTGAATGATCTCGAAAAATTCGAAAGACGTATTCTCCGGAAAATTCATGGATCCGAGAGTTGTCCCAGATGGATCCTACATATAAAAGCGAATCACGAATTGTACCGACAATTTGAAATAGCCAACACTAGTATGTGACGTAGGCGGCTGGAGTACTATGGGCACTTCCTGAGAATGGACAACAGGCTTACCAAGAAGATCTTCTCAATAATTAAAAGTTATAAAACTCGAAGTATGTGGCTTAATGAATTGCAAAGACCTAAATTCTGTTGGAATTTCTGACCTTGATGTGTTGGATCGTTCGAAATTTAGAGGTATAGTGAAATCTTGGTCCCCACTATCCCGAAATTAAAACCAGTCGAAAACCTATGACGGAAGAAAAAAAGGAAAAACTATTGGCTGTTCTCATAAAGTATTGGGAACAGAAGAAATCATCCAAAGGAACTGGTCACAAGCGTTCCTAGATGGGCTTAAATCAATAAAAAAACAAGGTCTGCCAAAAACGAAATAAAAATATATTAATCCAGCTGGATGGATTTTTTCTCCCCTGAATTATGTTTTTGAGGATCTCATATTCTAAAAATGACTTTTATAAGCTTCAATCACGTTCAGGTTTCATGCAAAATAAAAACATTTTTTTTTTTTTTTTTTTTTGTAAAAATAACAAACTTGTTTACTTACATTCAACTGGTTATATGGCTATATTTATTTTATATGAATCGTTTTTAATTTTAAATCACTTCATAACCTCTTCAACACCATTGCAATAAAAAATATTTTCCTCTTTAAAGAAAAGCAGAGTAAATTTTCTCTCTCAGTAGCAGGTGTTTTTTTTTTTTTTGCCTTGATCTTACTAATTGCTTTGTATCTTTTGAAAGATTGATTCTCTTACTAGGTCATTCAGCTCATTTTGAGAAAAAAACAAAGTGAGATCCTATTTCCCTAAACAGAAAAAAGTGATTTTACGGGAAGAAAAACTTTTGTTTTAATACAAAGAAAAATTTGTTTGTAACAAAATAAAGAAGACAGCACAAAGTGGTATGTGATTTCTGAATGGAGGGATAACAGCGCTGGGTACGCGGACTGTTCATGACGGCTCGGAATTTTTAAAAACTATGAGCAAAGAAAAGGCCTGCGATTTTAGTGAATTTTTGACATATATAAAGATCTTCATATAATAGAGCGAGACAAGGGGTATTCAAATAAACATAGAATAGAAATAATGAATCTTAATTACACTGATTAAAGGTGCTACACTGGCAATAGGACTTGCGTTAGCAAAAAAATAAATAAATAAAATAATAATAATAAAGAAGATACGTTTTTTTTTTTTTTTTTTTTTTTTTTTTTTTTTTTTTTTTTTTTTTAATTTTTACCTAGTTGATGTTTTTATGAAAATACATAAAAATCCTTTGCAAATTTTTACTCGCAGACTTCTGTTTTGTATTAATATTGCATTCTCTTGATTAAATTTTGTGGAAGGTATCAATAATTAAAATTTATTTGTTGGAAAATTTGTATTTGTGTACAACAAATAAAGATCTTGATATACTAGTAGTTTAAACATTGAGGTTTTTATATAATCTGAGGAATAATAAACAATGGTAAAACACTTTACGAATGACAACAATATGGCTCTATTGTTAGTAGAACATTATTTAGAAAAATGTATAACCTCCCGATCCTTTCTATTGAACTAAGATGAAACAAGTACCTATTGTACTCAAAAGTAATTAATTAATTAAAAATAGGAAGTAACACGTAATTATAGAAAGTGTTGTAATATGAAATAGTTCAGGATATAACAATTGATTCATTTTTAAGTTAATTAAACTCTTTTTTTCATTTATTTATTATAGTTATTTGATCGTCAGTTCTGGAAACATTAGAAACACTTTTCTGTCTAATAATTATTTAATTTCCCTTGTAATTAAATTCGTTTATCTTTATCATTTTAGCATTGATCCGCCATATTTCTTGAATGTTAGTATTTGATTATATTATCAAATATAATCAAGTGTTAATTTTTAATAAAATTAAAACATAATAATATTATTTTTAAATAAAATATTTGTTAATAAACAAGTGTTAATTTTTTTTGTTTCTACAAATTTTCTGTCATCTATTTAAATTTTTTCCCAGTTAAAAAATTCAAATTTTACTCTCATTTTTTTTTTTTAATAAAAAATATAAATAATATGAGAAGGAGGCTCTATTGATTTGGAATCTCTTTGTTGGAGATTCTTCTGGTTACCTGATCAAGGTGACTAACAATATTGTCCGATCCTCCTTTGTTCGGGGTGGTGGGAGGGGGAGGGGAGAGAAGAGCCTGACCTTTATGTGGTTACTGATTTATCTTTTAAACTCGAAAATGTCCGAGGTGGAGTTACTTGTTTTTCATTGAATATCTTGTCACTTGTCTTCTTGAACACTTTTTTCTTCGTAATAAGTTTTTTATACGTTATAGGATTTTATTTAGATGAGTCATATAATTTCAAAAAACATATTAATTACATACAATGTTCTCATATTCCTTTTTCACTTTTATATAATTTTATTTTTTATAAAAACATTTACTTTCAGAAAAATATTAATATATTTTTATTGCAGAAAGACATTTATACAGTGTGATTCCCCCTCAATGTAAAAAAAAAAAAATAAATAAATAAATAAAAAAAATAAATTAGTAAAACTAGACCGAAAATCAAGAAAAATGCCGCTAACCTCACCTTTCTATTCCAATCTGTTGCATAAATATGATAATTAAATTATTTTTTGTAAGGAAACCACGTTTTTTTGCCGTAAAAGCTGTAATATCTCCACTTTGCTCTATTATTTTTCAAATTTTAACCTCATTTTCCTATAATACCAGAGTACATGTAACGTTGAATTTTACAATCTAAGGGCCTAAAGAATTAAGCTATTACCATAATCTCTTATTTACACAAGTACCTGATTTGTATGCCAAATCAAAACACCACGTTCTTCTGGTTTTAAAAATGAATTTCTTTATGAAATCGATAAGGAATCATTAATTTGATTATACCATATGAAAGCTCGTTAAATTTGCAAGTTTTTGTGGTATTTGCAGTTCTGCGAATTGTTTTCAGCGGTGAGAGTTGAAGTATTATACTGAAACTGTAACTATCCTAAACTAGGTGAAGATCATGCTGTTCTTTAGGTCCCAAGTTAGTAAAATTCAAGATTACATATACTCTGCTCTTATAGAAAATTTAAAATTTGAAAAATAATTAAAAAAAGTGGAGATATTACAGCTTTTACGATCAAAATGCGTGGTTTCATTAAAAAATAAGAAAAAATGTTTGAATTATCATATATTTGCAACAGATCGGAATAGAAAGGTGAGGTCAGCGGCATTTTTGGTCTAGTTTCACTCATTTTTTCTTTTCTTTTTTTTTTTACACTAAGACGGAACTACCCTGTCTATTTTTATTACATAAAAATATTTATAATTTATTATATTAATGGAGGTTGAGATATTTTATAAAAATATTTAGGATTATACTCGCTATTATATTTAATATACTCAAGCTACATGGTTTAGGGTTTATATTCCATCTTCATGTCATTTATTACATAGCGCTTTTATCTATTAAGTTAAAAATGAGCAAAGCCGTTTGTTAACGGAATATTTTAAAGTAATTATGCCTCTTTAGAAATGGGTGGTATGATCATTTATCATTGTCGAATGGTTCCAAGATATCTTTAAAAAAAAAAATAAATAAATAAATAAGGATAATATTTTAGTATCGGATGAGCTGGCTAAGCAACTATTAAAAGATATTTGAATTATCTACTTCAATTAGATTGTATGATTCATAGGAATTAGATTTTATTGGCATATGACGTAAACGTAGATAATTTTATAAAATGTTGAGCTCAGCCTTTTACAAGTGTTCTTTTTAAAATACGCGATACCAGAGGTCTATGACTAATATACTCGCAGCGTATATTTAGTTGTTTATAAATATTAGTTTAGAGGTATTCATAGTTTAACTTAAAAAAGCTAAAACGAGCATTAACGATTTGTATTAGGTTTGTTTTGAAAAATAGGAGAATGGTATGTACTACAGAGGAGCATTCATATTATTAAAACATGAATAAATTCAACGTAATTACTACCATAACTAGTTAAATGTTCTTTGCCGTCTTGGGGCAGTTAGCTAAAATCAAATATCTGGATCAGATTCTAACTTTGAAGTGATAAAGTTTTTATTTATATTATTCCTTTGGAGACTTGGAAACCAAAGCACTAGGGTTGGACGATAGTCGATAGTTAGCACTATCGATAGGCCGATACTATCGGTTGAGAACTATCGATTGCTATCGATAGTTTTTCGATAGTTGCTTCCTTTTTTTTCAAAGCTATTCAATAAAGAATTTCAACTAATTTAATTAAATTCAATTATCTACTTACTATTTAAAATTTGCAGGATTTAAAATTATAAGATTAATTTAGTACATGCACAAATGACTAAGTGAAAGAAATCACAATTATCCTGAAGATGGAGCAATGTACTCCGAAAAATGTCGAAGATAATTAAAGATTAATAGGAGTTATGCCTCTAAAAGAAATAATAATAATTTTAAGATTATATCATAAAGATGAGAGAGAAAAAAATAATTTATTTGAGTTTTAAAAAAGGTATTTACAATTTATATGGTTACAATAATAATGAACAAATCAAATCGTCAGAAAAGAAAAATAACGAAATAGTTAATTTCAAGAGTCAAGTGTGCTCCTTGAGCCACATATTTTCCGAAAGAAAAACTAGAATTTCTGCTTTCCTTTGGCTTAATCTTTGAGAGAACCCTTGAGCTCTAGGAATTCCTAATTCAATTTCAAAAAAACTCGACACTGGGCAGAGACAGATCAGCATAATTCCGAGAGTTACAAAACTTGAAGGTAAAAAAGATCTATCAATAGTCGACACTATCGTCAGTGAACATCGATAGGCATGACCTATTGATATATCGATAGTAACTATCGACTATCACAACACATTCTTACTATCGAAGCGATTTCCTGACTTCGATATCTCGATAAGTTCTTCCCCTAACCGTCAATTTTACAGAAATTACTCGTTTGGTAAAAATAGAGTAAGTTCCTCTTGAATAAAAGCTGATATTAAAAACAAATGTGTTAATGAATAATTCTGAAATCTTTATTATTGGCTTAATACTGTTTATTATTATTATTGTGAGTTTAAGATGATTTGATCAATCAAAACATGTTAATTTTTTTTTTATTATTATTATTTTATTAATAGAAATTTATATCTGAATTACAAATATATCTAGTAAATAAGCGGTTTACAATAAAAAATAATGACATGCTAAAAACTTGTAGAGGAACTACCCATTGGTAGTACTCAAATGAAATATTTAAAAAAGAAGAAGATCCCGACATCTTCTTTTCAGAGCTCTCGGAGAATTGCCAGGAATGGAATGGAAAGCAAGTGGATTAGGTTATGGAGCTTACTGTGAAAGGAAAGGTATCTAGTCGAGCCAAATCAGCGACATATGGGATATTAAGGTCATTGTGGATCAGTTCATTTGTGACATAGTAAGGAGCATCAAGGATTTTTCGTAGGATTTTGGATTAGAGTGGTTGGATGCGGAAAGAATTCGATGGTTTGGTGGATCCCCATATGTTAATTTTAAAGTATAAAATTAAAAGTTGTGAAAATTGCTGATAAGGGTCCGATCTCTTCTGAAGAAGGCGAGTTGGGGATTTGTACATCTCTAGAGCGGGCATAGCAAGAAATAAGTTTACATCGGTGATCTACCTAAAGCAGTTATTTATACATTTTGAAACTTTGTTCATATAAATGAGTTCAAGCATCTACACCGATTTAAAAAAAACAAAGGCATTATTGGAAACCATAATACTATGTAGGTCGGATACATCGTTCTTAGAAAAAATGTATGGCAAATGATTCCTGATTGTGGAGATGGATTTTTGGAGGAGGTCTGCCAAAATCTGAAGGACTCAGGGAATCAGAAATGAGATCATTATAGAAACGAAGTTAGAAGGAGTATCCTGGACGAAATGGAGGAAAGGAGATTGTGATGATTCCGGCATGTTAAAAGTGATAAAAGAATCCCTATAATAACTTATGATTTGGAAGCAGAGGGTAAAAGGTAGAATGATGTGGCTGAAAGTCTGCCAGGCCGTGGACTGACGGAGAAGGAAGCAATTGACAGAGAGGAGTGCATAAACCGATTGAGAGAGGAGTTGGTCGAATGATGTAGACAATTCTAACATAGATGACATAAATGAGTACTATTAAATTATGTAAAGATAAGGTTGGTTACCCAGCAAATAATTGTGTATGGTTAATTTATTCTTCTTTATTTTATCATAGGATATTGATAAATAAAACTAAATTAACCATGAAAATCGTAGATAAGGGTCCGATCTCCTCTGATAAAGACCAGTTCTGGATTTGTTCATTTCATGAGAGATCGTTGCAAGCGTTAAGTTGAAATCGGCGATCTACCTAAAGCAGTAATCATTCCATTGCATTAAATCACTTGACATAGCAGTATCACAGGAGTAACTTAAAATTTTACGATGGAGAAATATTTTCAATAAAGCATAAATATATCATTTGGTGACAAAACATTTGAGGAGTTGAGGTGCAAAACTCGTTCGTTCCACAGGAACACGTTTTTCAGGAAACTCAAAAAACTTACCACGTCTTGTAGAGTGGCCAGATAATAAAAAAAATGTTTGCCTTCGAAAGATACAGATATCCTGTGGAAGTGAGCTTGGGCTGAAAAAAATTACTGATTTAAAGGTACAAAAAAAAAAAAAAAAAAAAAAAAACAAAAAAAAAAAAAAAAAAAAATCAACAAAGTATGAAATGAGAAAGTTTTGTAACAAAATGTTTAAAGGAAAAACTTTGCTGCACACCACGCTGGAACGAACGAGTTTTAATTCAAACAGCATAAGTTGCTCTTTTAATAAGGATAATAATATGAGGTGATGAAAACAAAAGCGAAGTTTTTGTTTAATATGTAATATTTATCTAGGTTCACAACCATTTTATTAATAAATTCGGTAACATTTCACAAAATAATTTCACCCACTGGCTTAAAACATTTGACTAAACATTTTTTTTTTTTGATGAATTTTAAAAAATATCAGCGTACTGATATAAAACATCTGACTACAAAACAGTTACAAAAAGACTAGATCCTAAGGCCATCGTCTTCTTCAATAATAGCTACTTCATCATCCTGTTGTTCGTCGTTTCCCTCGTCTGTGGCAGATATATCGAGAACTCGTGTGTAATACTTCAATGAATCATTGGCCCTCCACTCGTCACCAAAATGCTTTTTCAGCAGATTATCAACGTCTTTCAGCTTCTCTGGTTTAATACTGACTTCGTTTGCTAAAGGCTAAAGGCTGTGGCTTGATTTGTTTTAATCGTTTCCATTTCTTTAATATCCCTTTTGCAACTCCTATGTAAGACATATAATTGACTTCTCCTCGCACCAACACAAGACTAAGTGAGAGGTTATTATAGGAACCAAAGAGTTTTGCTTGACAACGAGTAACGAACCAGTTTTGAAACACAATGGGCTATGGAACGAATCAGTTCTGCAAAAAAACCGCTATTTTTTATAGCTAAAATCCATATGAAATAACAAGTTTTGCTCTGATCTGATAATATATTTTGAAAAAGCATTAAAATATCTTTTAGAATCCACTGCCATCTCAATTTTTCAAAAAAATGGAACGAACGAGTTTTGAACCTCACCTCCTCATTTATAAAATTTAAATACAATTGTATCATGATTTACATGCTTTATTTTTATACTTTTTTCAGCACATTCGCTGGTTGTCACCATTTTAAGACAGGTCTGAAATAAATAATTTTGTTTAAAAAAAAAAAAAAAAAAAAAAAGGAACAATAACTTTATGCTTATAATTTTGGAACAATTTCTACATTTTGAAATATTGTTTAAGCATGTAAATGATAACTATGAAATTATATTAAGATGATATAGGTAACAGTGAAAATAATATTTAATTTATTCGTCTTTATCTTATCATAACATATTGATAAATACAAGAACTAAATTAACCATGAATAAGCAAATAAAAAAATATATATCGTGTTTACAATTCTTCAATAATGATGAAGTGATTGTGTTCTTTATCGATTGAAGCTATTTATTGTTGTGATAAGGTCTTTATTGCCTCCCAGCCAATAAGGCCGGGCGTTTTAATTCTGATTGGTGCTTTATCTTAATGGAGTTTTGTTATTTGTTAATTTTATAGCATATCCATTGACTGACATCCCGACTAAACCTAGCACCCTCACCACGTACGCTGATGACACGTGTGTTATCAGTAGATAATGATCCTTTCTTTGCATCTCAATCACTCCAATCTCACATCACAAACTTTCATAAATAGTGTCAGAAATGGAGAATTCGACTTCCTGTTCTGCAGTATCCTTTAGCAATGTTTCACTGATCTCCGTTGAACAGATCCGCTACCTAGTAATAGTACTCCTAGCTAGGAGTCCATCTGGACGAAAAACCTATAGAATCCTCATATGAGACTTAAAATACAATAAATTGCAAAAGACTTATTTACCTGACAGTAATTAGAACCCTATGGACATGCGGAGTTGAGCTTTGGGGTTCGGCTAAACCTTCCAATTCTTCTCATATCCAATCCTTACAAATCAAAATCCTTTATAAAATCCTCAATGCTCCACATATAAACTTATCCATAAAGGTCTTAATATCCCTTTTGTTGCTGATTTGGCCGAAGCCAGATACCTGTCCATTCATAGTAAGTTTCGTACCCACTCGAATTCACTGGTTTCCCAATTTACTTCACACTTATTTTCCGATAATTTCCGTATGAAAAGAAGATGGATAAGATACGTTCTAATGTATAACTTTTATTAATGTACTACTAGTGAATGGTTCTTTACATTTTGTGGACTGGTCATTGTAATAATTACCTCAAATTTACTTATTGGATACAGTTGTAAATACCAATAAATTGTTTGTTTTTTAAGGAAAGAAAAATCATTGAATTTAGGAAACAAATTTATTGAAATTAATGATTCTGTAGTTGGATTGTAATCGAAAGGCATTTATTTTAAATCGATTATCCCAGGACGCTCCAGACGTAGCCAATGACCAACAGCCCTTGACATTTTGCCTCAGTATCGATTACTGTACCGTTATTAGATGCTTTTTATTTATGTTTAATTATTTTTTCAGTTTATTTTATTTTTATTCTATTATAATTAAATTATTGTGTACAATTGTTAGATTCTGAACCTTTCCAATTGTTTTTACTTCCTCGAACATCAATGGTATCTACTTTATTGTTACTTTTGAGTTTGACTTTTTGTGCATAATAGAATTTATTTGCCATAATGAATTATGTTTGACTACGAGAAACGCCTGCACAAAAAAAAAATAACAGAATATTCAGTTTCGTCATAGAATTGGGAAACGCGTCATTAACGTCTAACAAAAAGATCTTTGGAAATAAGTTGCCTTGAAACTGCTAAGTACCCTTACAACAGAGCAGTTATGAAAGGAACTTCTTGAAGGCAAAGGATTTTCATAATTAATTCATGTAACTATAAATTCAGTTTATATTGTTTCTTTAAGAGTTAAACTCAGTTATTGACTCTATAAAGAAACAAATGCGAGTTATTAAATCTTTGACGTCATTCTCTCCATTCTACTCGTATATTGCAGCAGAGCTATTAATTTCAGATGCAAAGGACGGGTTATCCTAAAGGTTACCAACCTATTCTAGCCAGATCGGGAAATTAGAGATATATTCCTTGAGCATGCCACCAAATAAATGTCACAGCTTGAAGTTTGCATAAAATTTAATTTTAGATCTTCCTTTTCGCAACTAGTACGCTGGATTCCCTCTTTTGATTTCCAAATTCTTCCTGGTTTTTACCTGAAGATAAACATTTAACTCGTTATTTTTAGCCAAAGATATATATACTGGTTATTTTTAGCCAAATATATATATATACACTATATACACTCGCGGACAAAAAAAAACCGCGCGCACCAACATTTTTACGTCTAAAATGAATACAAAAAGGAAAACGATCAAACTTTTCTTACCTTTTTATCAGGAATATATTCTCCAAGAAAAATACACTTATAAAAACACAAATTCAATGGAAAAAGAAACCTTTAATCAAAAATAAAGAAAAAAAGTTCACTTTTAGAAAAAAATAAACACACTTTTAAACAAAAAAAAGTATTTATCCCTCGATATCAAAGTCTTTAATACCGAGTATTGCCTCCTCTTGCTCGGATGACATCCTGGATTCTTCTAGGCATACTTGTTATGAGGTTGGCAACGCGGTCTTGAGGCATCAGATCCCATCACGTACAAGAGCAGTCCTCAGCTCTTGGAGGTCCCTTGGCGGGTTTAGTTGTCGCCGAATCGATGTCCCAAGTTGGTTCCAAAGATGTTCAATCGGGTTAAGGTCAGGGCTGCGAGCTGGCCACTCCATGGTCCGGATACCGACCTCGTCCAGGTAGTCCCGTACTACGTGTGCAACGTGTGGCCGTGCATTATGATGCATTAAAAAGAAATTCGGGCCGATGAATGGGGCAAATGTTACCACATATTCCTCAAGGATGTCCGTAATGTACGTGCCTGCATCAAGGGTTTGCCTCCGGAACACATGGAGCTCTGTCCTTAGCCTCTAAAGAAATGCCTCCCCAAACCATCACCGAGCCTCCTCCGAACTGAACTCTTCACGTAATATTGCACTCAGCAAATCGCTCTCCTCGTCTTCTCCACACTCTAGGTCGGCCATCTGCACCTTATAGGCTATACCTGGACTCATCTGAGAAAAGAACAGAGACCCAGTCGTCCACACTCCAAGCAGCATGTTCACGACAGAAGATGAGGCGTGCTCTACGGTGCGCTGGGGCGAGTTGAGGGCCGGATGCGGGGCCGGAATGCAGGTTGAGTTCAGCAAGCCTTCTCCTTGCTGTCCGCTCGCTGACCTGTGTACCCCTTGCCTCACGGAGTCGGTGGGAGGTCTCAACCGCTGTTTGGAATCGGTTTCGCAGGGTCTGAAGAGAAATAAATCGGTCATCTCTTGGGTCTGTCGCCCTCGGACGGCCTGATCCGGGTCTCCTGCCATAGCTACCAGTTTCCCGGAACCGTCGGACTGCACGGCGAACGGTTGTTTCGGGAATACCATAAACTCTGGCCGCATAACGTAGACTTCGGCCGTCTTCGATTAAGGCGATAATGCGGGCGGGGAATTAAGACCTTTTGTGTATGTATAGAGGATAGTAATCTGTTTTGACCTGGCTAACCAGTTATTACTTCACGCACCAGAAAAAATGCTCTAATCTGCAGTTTTCACGCGTAGAATTCTAGGTGCGCCGGTTTTTTTTTTTGTCCGCGAGTGTATATATATATATATATATATATATATATATATATATATATATATATATATATATATATATATTAAATCGATTCCATGTGAATAACTCATTATTGAATTTACTCGGAGATATTCCACTCATTATTGGTTCCTGAATTAATGTTGCACCAAACGATTACACGGGGGGGGGGCAGTCAAAATTAGATATATGATATATGTATATATACTATATAGGAGTTTAGTAACTCATCATATCATCATACCTTTATATGTTTCAAATACACTCTTAAGTATGTTAATTAAATCTATACTATTATATAAAAGGACAAGCCATTTTTCGTTTGTGATCACTAACCAAAAACTACTAAACCTATCCGAACGAAATTTTAACTACATCATCTTTATAGTTGAAAGAAGGTTTAGCAATAATAACATCTACCAGTTTCCAATTAAATTACTATTAAAAAAAGATAAATATGCGGTGCGCAGTGAAGTTGGAAAATTGACCGATAGGTGGCGAGTACCATTAAAGAGAGGTTATGTAGAGCTTGAAATTAATTTAAAAAAAAACAAAAAACATTATTTTTAGTTAAATTGTTCTTAAAAAAACTATTATTATGGGATGATGCGCCATATGGATACCAGTGATGTTTAAAAATACACCTATATGTGGCTGGTGCCGTTCTACAACAGAGTATGCAATGTTATAACTACTGAAACTATCTGTTCCAAATTTTAAATACACCATCTACTTATTCATTGGAAGAATTACAATAGTAAATTTTACCAGAACAATTTTAAATGTACAATTTAGAGTGGCAGAAACAAGCTCTCCCATACTGTCATATACTTTTATGGTTAGAAATAAAAATCAACATTATTAGGATTGATGAATTAATTGCCACTTCTATTGAGATTATTTTATTAGAAAACTAGTTTCGAATGCTAAACATTCATCTTCAGTTCTAAAACATACAAAAATTTAGAACTGAAGATGAATGTTTAGAATTCGAAACTAGTTTTCTAATAAAATAATCTCAATAGAAGTGGCAATTAATTCATCAATCCTAATTGTATTGATCCTTCTATACCATCATGCGTACCTAAAGTGAAAAATCAACATGATTAAATCGATAAAATTGTTTTTGCCGTATTAAAAATTATTACCAAATTAATGGTCGATTTTTTTATATTGTGCGTAAAAATATGATTCATAGGCTTTGTGGTTAATTTACTTTGTCCTCTCTATGCATGAATATCGCTAGGTGTTTAAAAAATTATCCTCAAAGAATAAGTCAATGGGCATCATAACCTTTATTTTTGTCTGAGATAGTGGTAGCCTTTATCCGTGCTTCCAAATGGTTTTTGATTCCTAAATGATTCATACCTAATCAGCACAATAGTACCAAGCCAAAAATTACAACTATGCGTGATAATATTATTGAGGAAATAATTCTCGATTGCATTCCAAAATGCAATGTTTTTATCGATAAAATAAAACTTTATGTATTAGTTAAAATTATCTAAACTCTTAACTTATGAGAGCGGGCGAATTTTTTTGCATATATATTTTCTTAAACATTGTACATGTTTGTTCTCAAAGATAATATAATAATAATAATAAGCTGTATTACATTTTATACATCATCTAGGAGCGTCGGCATTAAGATCGATAAAAAAGCTTCTTTCTAATTATGTTCGACCTGTACGTAAATTCGATTAAACTATTTTGCAGGAAACTGCATTTTTTTCTTAAGTATCCCTAAGGCATTGAATATCAGTGACGTGATTGAAAATCTTGGATTTCTTTGTACGGGGGAGTGAAGGGAATAAGTTTAGAATTTCCTAGCCTATGCAAATACTATCCATCCATAAGTATGGGTTCAGACGTGTTCATTTCTTAAACACATTAAAAAAGTCATGCGTATATTTTTATATGGTTTATTTTAGTTAAATAGATGGTCGTTTGTTTTTTACTTGTTTTTATATAATTTTTTTTTTTTTTACTTTTGGCCTGTAAAAAAAAAAAATTAAAAAATCTATGAATAAATATTAGGTATACAATAACTTTATTCATTAAAATAATTCCAATAACGTTATCCCGCCGTGATGCAAGATCCTAAATACCATTTTTAAAAATTATTAATCTTTGTTGGTATAATTGATTCCAATTCTAGGCCTTGTTGGTTATCAGAACAGTCCTGCCAGGGACAATTGTCCAGAGATCTGAAAATCAGTAAGGAAAATATTGGGTGAATAAGGTGAGTGGGGCAATGTTTCTCATCCAATTTACATTAATTTATCCCTAGTCAACTTTGCAGTATAGCACCTCTGATAACTTTTGATGGACCCATTTATCCAGTTTTTTATTTCTTCTATTTAATGTAGGTATCTCCAGGCTATTGCTTGTGAAATATTTAACTGCTTGCCTAGTTCCGCACGTGTTTGGCGTGGCCCCGAATCAATTAATTCTCCAATTTCCTGTTCGTTGGCAACTTCCAGAACGAGCATCATCTTTAAGCGTTTCATTGCCTAGACGAAATATGGAAAACCAAAATTGAGCTTTACGATCAGAGTGTACCTTCTCACCAAACACGTATCAATATTTTTCGGTTTCCTTCTAGCCAGCCAAATTTAAATTCATATAATAAGATTGACTGAAATTTGAAATTCAACACTCACTATTTTTATGTATTTTTTTTTAAATATTTAGCAGTGACTAGATTATAAGGTAATCCCTATTTCAAAGACAGTAAGCAATTTTTTTTACATTGGGAAAGGTTGACAGTAAAGACCAAATAAATCTTAATTAATGAAAAAACGACGGGACTTTTGAAACGGCCTGGTAATTATGCATTCATGACGATTACTTATTACTAACTGCTATCCAATTTCGATAATAAAAAGGAATTGACGTGATTCGGCCATGTACAAATAATGGAAATCAAACAATTACCAAAAAAACATGTGAGAATCTAAAACAGAAGAAAAACATACACGTGGATGGCCGAGGAACAAGGGGGAGGACCTCGGCCTCTTAAACTAGAGGACCTCTTAAAGTGAGGCTAAGAGGATGGCTACGGGTACGAGAGAGGTATAAGAAATGGGTACAGGTTGGCCAGACACCACCAAGGGTTGGATAAAGAAATTTTGATTTATAGTTATAAATTTTATTTAAATAAAGGAATCAATTAAGAAAACGAAATAAATTTTATGTAAATCCTGTGAATACCTGCCTACAATTAGTATTCATTTTAAATTAATATTAATTATTTTAATTATAGAAATTATCCTCTTTCTATTCCACTTTTGTTAATTATATTTATAGTCAAACTGGTAATGTATACCAGACAGAAATAAAAAAGTGTTTTGACTGTTTGCCTGCCCGCACATGTCCAAGAGAATAGTCTAGTCCATGTGGGGTATGATATTTAGAAATATTCAAAATACAGAGTTTACCCCGAATCTTAAAAGGTAAGGGACAAGCAGGTAGAGAACTTTTATTGTATGAAAGGATGTGAAATTTCGGACCACCCATGAGGTGCTGTGGAGGTTGCTACCCTTTTGCCAACGCGCGAATTTATCTTTGTTATTTTCAAACTTATAGGTTTGATACATAGCATTACCCACCTCTTACAAAAAAGAAAAATTAATAAGCGGACAAAACTTATTGATTTTTCTTTAAAATAATCTACAATTATTAACAGAAATAATATATATAGCTAGCCCTGAGGTAAATTCAATAAACAAAATTTAGTATATAACAAAATTGAATATCACACTATTGAATAACATAAAAATAAACACCATTTTACCTTCATGATATCAACAAAATATTACAGTAAGACTATTTTTAATTCTATGAATAACATGATTCAGGACTTATCTGCTAAACCAGTGATTTAGAATATAATACAAACTTGGTTACTAATTTGAGTTTAAACAGTGAATTTAATAATTATTTAAAATTTAGCACCATCATTTCTTTAGAGAAGGCTATATTGACAACAAATAGCCATACATAATTTACATAAAGTTAAGAATAATATCAAAATATATACAATAATTACATCAATATTACAACTTTTAATACAAACAAAGCCTATAAAAACATTTATCAACTGGAAATGACAAACTAAACCAACAGTATCAACTACATATTTCCTAGAGCACTTTAGTTACATAAAAGCATCACAGTTAACTCAATATTTACGAATAAATTTAAATACTAAGAAATAATAATAAATTGCAAATATGAAATGAAATTTTAAACTGTTTATAAAAAATACAATAAATGTAAAACATTTTAAGCTGAACAAACCATTTAAACATCCATCTTTCTAACATAGATGTACTTTAAGATTTTCCAATGTTATAAACGTCACCCTTTTACCAAATAAAACATCCTTTATAAAATAAAAATAAAAAATTTAACAGTTTTTACCTCTTCATTAGTCAGTGACTAAACTCACGAAATAATATATGGAACAAATAGTTAGGGAGCTTATGGTTTGGCGGCACTAGCACTGTAGAGCAACGCTCTACTGGGTTTGACCACTTTTAATTGATGTCCAACAATTTGTCATCACACAAAATTACTTTTCTTTGTAAGGAAGGAGCTTCTTTTTGGTTGCGAGCTCGATAAAGAATGATTATGTAACTTCAATTAATTGCATGATATGTTTCTTTTCTTGTTTAACCATTTGAGGAGTCTTTCTGTACTTCCTTCAACAGAAACATTATGATGAGTGATTACAGTTGAAATTTTCCGTCCAATAGTTCTTTTACCTGTTGACCCTTTCTCTTTTCAAAGCTTAAGTGGTTATTACTACAGAGTATTGATGTGACTATTTTGGGCTATTATGTCACCTTCACTTCTTCACACCAGATGTTATTGCTTTTGTAATCCTATTGAAGAGGGTTCGCTACCTGAGGTGGTCCATTACGCCGTTTGCAAGCTATTGTCGCGGTACGGAGGTATACCTGAAACTGCAGGTAGCCGCATATCCGTTCTCCTAAATGATGCTATATAAAGCAAAATATAAAATAATGATTCTATTTCTATTTTCTATATGTCAACCAGAACTTTACAATGACTCTACTTTCGTAAACTAATTTATGATGCTTTGGTTATAGGTAGGTCTATTATTTTTAATGTTACAGAAAATCAATTTATACTCCTACATTGTTTTGAACTATTTTTTCATATGAAACAATATATTTTATAACGTTATTATTATTTAAAATGTGATATTACGCACAAATAGCTTTATATTAATTTTAGCATATCTTAGAACATTTACAAATCTTTTTATTAATACCTAACCAATCCTAGAAACATTTTCAAACAATTAACTAATAAAAAGATAAATAACCTCTACAATTTAAATGAATACGGTCTGTCCAATTATTTATTTAAATATTTTTTATTAATGAATTTTTATCCTATTTTACAAGAACAAAACTAATATCTATAATAAACAAAGTTCCTTACTCCACAACTAAAATCTTTCCTTTTACCCCTGACCTCAACCAGTTAAAACAATAAAACAAGACCCCCTACTAACTAGTTAATAAATTGATGAATAAGTATTCGTCTATTTTAATATTTTCCATATTTAAATATGACCATTTATAAATTTAGATAAGCCTGCCAAGGTGTCTTATGCACCGTAAGTAAATAATAATTGAGCCCCATTCATTAACTTAATAAAATATTTCAATTCTTCTTTAGTTTGGATCCTATAGATTATAATTCCCATCGCTCTGGGTATCAACAGAAGTTCCTTTTGGCTTCTTTAACTTTACAGTTCTTTCCTTATAACAGGATAATAGGAGGACAATGTCTACTCCAAAAATTTCGAGTAATGTTCCTAGTTACTTCGACAAAATATACAATAAAATAAATCAATCTATTTATGATCCAAACTTGTTGATGTTTCCATTGGGATGCTTCTATTGTATTTTAACTGATCACTCTTGGCAATTTTAGGCTATTTACTACTGTTAGCTATTTTTGTATACAACTTAGGCCACTACAAAATTTCTCTTGACTAAAGATCTTTTAATTTTTATTCACAATTATTCATTGTATAACTTGTTTTCAAAGTATTTATAAACTGATATAAATTGTCATTAACTGTAATTAACAGTTGTTTCAAAACTGATTAAAACTTCGTTGAGGTCTCTCATTGAGATAAAATATTTAATATTTCCTAATAATATACTATTTACACTATTTATTATATCTATATTTCTAACCTAAAAAATATTCAATTTCCTTAAACATTATCCTGATCTGTACCAAATTTGCAATAGGCGTTTTCAAAGATTATAATTTTTTCTTAACCTTCCCCCGTAGATAATTGCGTACATCAACGGGATTCTGGGTATTTACACTACTGAAATACCTCCTTCTTACAATTTCTTCAATTTGCATCTTAGATATTATCTTATGTTTCCTTTTCACTATTTCCCATGGATCTTTTTTGTCACAATCTTCAATATATTTTTCTTTTCTATAAGGTATACTTCTTTTTGTTTCACACCTATTTTCACTTGTCTTATTTGTATTTCCTTTTAATGTATTAAGAGAATGAACAATTTTTGTTGGCGAGCTTTTTTGAAATATAACGCTTTTACCTTTTCTTAAATATCTTTGTCTTGGTCCTTTTCCTTTTCTATATTTGAGCTTTTTTCCTTTATTATTTTTCTTTTTCTTTGATAATAATTTACTTTTCTTTTTTTTGTTCTTCTTTTTCTTCTTCTTACTTGTTTCTTCTACAGTGATTTCTTCATCACATATCGAGAGGTCTAATTCATAAAATTCTTTGACAAAGGTTAGAGGACTGGAATTTTCATCTTCAGTTTCCTCATTTACTTCTTCCTCAGCTATTTCTTTCACTTCTTGCGCTGGGATGTTTTCCTTAAAATTTTGTTCCACTTTGATAATAGTGGAAAAATCGTTAGGTGATTCACATTTAGGTTCTTCTTTATCAATTTGGAAAGCTTTGTTACAATCTTTCAATTCCACCTTTAAATTATCTACTTTCGATAATATTTCTGTTTTTGTATCGCTATACTCCTTTTTTAAATTCTCAAACATCATCATGATCGTTCTCAGATCATTTTCATTAAGTTTCTGCGACATCTTGCTTATGATGATAAAAAAAATTAAAACCCTCAAAACTATTCTAATAGCACTTATTATACACAACCTTTATGGTAATCTAATCGCAAAATTAAGAAAGCCCTTATTAAAGTCATTTGATAAAACGTTAATGATAAACTGATTCAACACACACTTATCCTATTTGAATTAAATTGAAAAAATTATGTCACTCATTAATTAATTTCTAATTAAAATAATTAACACTAATTAACAACATTAATTATCTGACAAATCTGTTCCACGCAAGGGGTGCCATTCTTAATGCTATGTCCGTCTCTGTTTAAGTCCGGATCAGCATTAATCTAATGATCGGGATGCCAGCCAGGATTTAATCTCCTGACAAATGATAAATATGTATTATTTAATAATAAATTAATTTAATTATTTCTTCTCCAAAAGGTGATCGTGGGGTCAGATAATTGTGTATGTTAATTATAAATAAGGGTAAACAAATATATTAATTAATGAGTGGCATGCAAATGGTGAATAAATGACGGTTGAACTAAAACCATATATATTCCATTATGGGGTTGACATATAAAAATTACAGTTAGGAAAAGGAATCATTCTTAATCTAGTATCTTAACTTTAACAAAAGGAACTTAGCCTAAACTTATCTTGAATATGAGGGATGAGGGCGATGCTATGTTGTGGGTGGGATCGGCTTCATGGTGGTAAGCCGGGAGCTCTCAAGCTCCGAAGGAACCAGGAACTCGCTCAGAAGGGACCAGACCAGACATCTCCTAGACCAGGGGTGTAGAGTGCATGAAATATGCGATTATTTTTGATCTCAGGGCTTCGTTAGTAACTAGAAGATAAATATACTGGCAATGATTATTAAAATATTTATTTATGGTTTTATTCATTTATCAAGAAGAAAAAAAAAATTATAAATAGTCCAGTCAATAAACATATTGTAGAGTGCATGGAATATGCGATAATTTTTGACTTCATGTCTTCGTTAGGAATAGTTGGAAGGTAAACGTACTAAAAGTCCCCGCCCTGAAGGGTGAGCTAACAGTGGGGGAAGGGAGAAGGTCCAATTTTTGGGTTTTTCGATTATATCTCGAAAACGGTGAACTCTAGAAAAATATGTTACAAATAAAAATTAAAGCTAATTAAATTTTCTATAAAATTGATCCTATACAAATGTCGAACTTCTGACGGTTTTTGAGATAAAAGTTATTGAAAATCGATAATTTTCGCAAACAAATAATTTTTACCTCACTTTTTGTCAGACATTTGCTTTAAGTGCCTTAAGTTGTAGAGCATTACATTTACTTCAATTTCATACGTACGTTTCTGGCATTAGAAGCAAATGATTGACAAAAAGTGAGATGAAAGTTATCGTTTTTGATTAACGTATATCTCGAAAACTGTTGGAAGTTCGACAAATGTGTATAAAATCAATTTTATAGAGAATTTAATTAGCTTTAATTTTTATTTGAAATATATTTTTCTAGAGTCCACTATTTTCGAGATATAATCGAAAAACCCAAAACTGCGGCCTTCTCCCCCCCCCCCTCCCTACGGTTAGCTCACCGTATGCTTATATTTTAACTACTCCTAACATTGTCCTAAGGTAAAAAATAATCGCATATTTCATGCACTCTACAATAGTTTTATTGACTGGACTACTACCCACAGGATACTGAAAAGAAGTTGGATTAGGGTCTGCTAAAAACAAATTTTATTTCGCACCAAAGCATTCATACGGTTTTTTATCATCTTTTATTCGGTTGGTTTTAATTCATGAAATGAGTGTAATAGTAAATTTATTTTTTATAGACTTAATAAAGCTTTACCTTAGTATGGTGTATATTAGATAGACTTATCTCGAAATAGATACCGCCCCTTCCTTTATAAACTCCATATCGAGACAAACCCTCCCCTTAATCTCGCTTCACAATCGATTTCGGATAATCCTTCCAGGCGTCTAATAAGAATTTGTCACCGTGGCCTGCTTACATAGACCAATATGGCTAGTGCCACGTCATATCAATCTCAATATGTTCAGTAGTATTGTTTGCATGTTTTTATTTGATAATTTAAAGAAGTATATTTATTACTAGTTTATTTTATTTATTTATTTTTTTGTATTAATTTCCTCTGCTTCCCTTGTTGTTATCTGTTTCTCCAGTATTCCTTCTTCTTCTCCCCATGCTGCCTTTTTCTTTCTTCTGTCCATTTCGCTGTTTTTTTTATTGCTTATTCTGCCTGATAACCTTCTAAATTGTCCATAGAATGAGACATTAAGTTAGAAGATGACCCCTCCGTTATTTCAAGCGGAAACCCCGCTCTTCCTGAAATTTCTGCTAAATTTTCTTTCGGTATTATTAAGTGCAAAAAGATCTACAAAAATACACTATTTTGCTCTAATAATGTTGCTGTAGATCAGAAATAAATCTAACTAAATTTACAGAATTACTCATAGATATATGTCGCCCAAAAGATGTCCTTCCGCCATCTTAAAACAGCATCCTTAAGGACGAAAACTAATTCTAATTGTAGAAGGAGATAGTGGCCAAGAATGTCCTTCGGCTTTAAAAAATCGTCAGATCCTGGCAGATCTGTAAAACAGAGAATCTTAGTTCTGAAAGTATTTCCGTCTGTAAGTTCTGATTCCTTGATATTATTTTTTTTTCCAGTTCTTTTCTTATTTCTGTGATCCAGGCAATAGTTGATTTCTTCCTCCAAAAATACATGAATATGTATTTTGTAAGTCTGATTTTTTTCATTTGGTAGAGATGTCTACAAAACAGTAATCTTTGTTTTGCAATTACCTTTGATATTTCCGTCCCAATCCAAAAAGTTATCAAATATTTAATTTTGTTTATAACATTTTTTTTTTTTAATCCATAAAACGTCCAGTATAGTTTCTATTGACCTTCACAACCGCTATTCTCTTTGGAAAGCGTTGAGAGCTTACAAAACCTTACGTGCTAGTTCTCGGACTATACTCGGAAAATAAACTTTTCTTAAATAAACAGCGTACAAGAATGATAAGGTGTTTCTCATTTTGTAGACTACAATTCACTGGCAGATCAAGAGACATCTATACCACCAGATGGTTTATCTTGCTACAACCGGTCTTGACGTAGAATGTTCGGGTTCATCAAGATTACACTAATAAACAAAGCTACCCTTGAAACTGTAACCCTTCACATAATTGTCTAATAAGTAAGTACCACACATTTCACAACGCCTGGGACGTACCTTTTGTTGATACATACATTCACTACTAATTCAAAACAGTTTATCCTTTTATCAGTAATCACCCAAATCCTTTTTTGTACTACCTGTTACCTATAGCATAAACGTGCCAATAGTCGAGCGATTTTCTTACTTTCTTAAATATATTATTTTGTTATAATGGCGTAAGTTATTGTTTTAAAGCAATTCAAAGAAACGTCGGTTTCCCTGCACGTATGAATTGCAATGCGAATATAATTGGATAAATCGGTGGTTGTCGTGAAGAAGTGTATTAGTCAAATTAATCCTAAAACGAGTTAACTATTATATTAACTTTGAAAGCAGATTTTGTAAATTCTGAGTTGTGAAAAAGTTAAGTAGTGCTTCTTAATATGGGTTTAAATTATCTATTTAAGCGCAAATGGTATTTTTAAAGGAATTTTGGAAAACGCACAATTTTGACTTAGACTTCTTTACTACAGCCAGGGGCATAATGAAAATTAACGCCCCTTTTTTTATTACTACTTTTTAATACTAATTATTTTTTTATACTATTATTTTTAGTACTTTTTTTAAAGTATTTTTTAGTACTCAATGTTAGTGTAGCAATGGCAACTTGTTGCATTATAACTCGTGTGCTAATGATCAGGCTAGTCTTTTAGTGGTTATAATATAATCATTTATCAATTTTTTTTCTCAATATTTGTGCAAATATTAAATCTTATATAATGTATTATTAAGAGTGAAAGTTATGACTGTGTATCACCAATCGAGATATTCGACATGGATTTGTCTTTTAGCAAAGGGTCTATAATATATATTTTTTTTCTTTTCCTAATATATTTTTCGCCCCTCCAAAATGTAACATTTTGACACGCTCTAGCTCTGTTGGAGTTGCTCATTTGGCGACAGTTTCCTGATCAGAAATTGAATGGAGAATATTTTTCGTTACATAACGTTTCTCTCTAGAACCTACCGTTTAAGAGCTATATTGGTTTTGAAGAAAAAAAGTTACGTTTGATTTTCTCATAACATTTTTATTTCGAATAATCATCAATAGTTAATTTAATGTAATTATTAATTTAAGTAATTTGATCTTTTTAAATTTAAAATGTAAATTAAGAAAAGCAGTAGCCTACAGATAGACATACCCATGATCTATTGTTTTTTCCAGTAAGGGAGAATTTGAAAATAATTAATTTGCATTTTTTTTTTTTCACAGGTGAGTCTAAATTGAATTGCTTTGCCCCATCCAGTATGTAAGTAAAAATAATATTGTTAATATTCTGTTTCCAATGTTTCTTCGTTATTTTGTTTTCATATAAACGGTTACATGAATAGCTTTATCAGCTGTAGAGGAAGTTTACTATCAAGAAGGAAAACAATAAATTTATTTAATAATAAATAGATAATATATATTATTGGAATCCGATTGAGCTTAAAAACATATTCCTTAGTAGTAAACAATCATTTAAAAACATATATTTTTATCGAAAATTTTACTTTTTTTTTATCTTTAATGTAAATGTTGTTGATTGACAATAATAATTATTTATCTCAAAACAATTTCACCTTGGGAACGTTAGTAACATAAATAAAAAAATCTCCTACTTATCTCAGTTTAGTTAACTACTGTGATGTTTCCTTTTTTATTTCTTGCCGATTAGAAATTTTATTTCTCCCGGCTTAGGCAGTTTCTTTTATTATCTGCGGGCGTCTCAGTTGGCAGCACTGTTTATAATTTACAATGGTTATGCAAGTGCAATAGCTTGGGAACCTCTCACATGACGAAATTGCTACCTGGAAGCCTCTGGCATCTTGGGATTGTACACAATGAAAAAAAAAAATATTCTGTGTGCATTAAATTATCAAATTGATTAATGATTCTGAACTTACTTATATAAAACCGAACCGTTACATCCAATTGATTACTCAATTATTTATTCACTGACTTGCAATTAGTAAAAAAAAAAAATAAATAAAATAAATAACAACACATTTTATTAATTTAGGAATTAGGATATTGCCTGTATAGCATTGAAACGTTATCTGTGAACAGTGAAAGTTGGATTTATTTAGGTTTGAAATATTGAATGATTAAGGCACTGAATGTCTGAGAAAAGAGAAGATGGGGAGAAAGACAAAGTTACATAAAGTATTTTCATCCTGGTCCGTATAATTATTATGTGATTTTTTTATGAATTTCTGTCATTTCCTGTTAAAGGACTAGGTGTGACCTATTGTTTTGTCGTGCAGGTTTCTTAATGAACGAATGTACTGTTAAAATGTGAGGTCTTGTAATACGGCCTGTGCAATCAATCTTTCTAAAAATATTTGAATTGTAGTTGTATGTTTTTGTTTTACTTAAAAAATTAAACAAAAGAAATATTAAAATATAACATTATGTAAGTTCAATTGAGCTAAGTGAGAACAATACCGCTGCAACTATAGGCCAGACAAAGATGTTATTATATAACATGGCTATGAGGGTTATAAGGGAGAGAAATGAGGAGAAAAATTAAAACCTTTTTTATTTGAATTAAAAATTACATTGTTGGTGTGATAAAAACTTTGAATCGATATATATATACAATATTGTTATATATATATAATTTAACTTAATATTGTTATGCTCACTTGTCTTTAGGCTGAAGAAATTTAGATACAGTAGAAACTCGGTAATTCGTCATGAGTGGGGGAGAGGAGGTGACAAAAAAAACGGAAATGACGAATTACAGAATTTTACTAGTGAAGTAAAAAAAAAACATTTTAACTATATAATTGCAATATTTTTTGCAATTTATTGAATGTAAAAACGAACAGATGAAAATTATACACATTGGACACACTAAGTGACAAAAAAAAAAAAAAAAAAAAACACTGCCGCGTATCCCATCAGGTGTGAAATATCTGATTCACATTGCTGCTCGAAACCACTCAATGCACTTAGTTAACATTTCCTCTACTTCTTTGAATGGAATAGTGGAAGAATTAGGAACGTCATCGTTGTCATATTCTTCATCACTAGCTTCATTTTGAGCACTCAGCACTTGTTCTATAATTCCATTGTCATTAAAAATTTTATATCCCACATCCTTACTATCCATGTTTAACCAGCTGCTTACCTCTTGTTTATCTTTTCTCATTTTATAACCTGGAGCAGAAGTTGCTGAGCCAGCTGCTAATGTTTTTGTAGGAAGAGCTTTCCAGTATTATTAACAGACTCCGGGAATTCGTCAACTGCACTCATACTTTCTTTCATTTCTTACTACAATCAATGGAGGGATCGACTTCGGGCTAGTTCTGTTTGTTTTGTTTTTTCTATGAATTGATTTAGTGATAAACCAAATGAGGCGGTTTAAAGATTAAATAAGTAGGAAGGGGAAAAAATGAATTGCATACGTATTTAATTTTTTTATTTATAGTTTAAATTTAAATTTAAAAAATTAAAAAAAAAAAAAAAAAAAAAAAAAAAAAAAAAAAAAAAAAAAAAAAAAAAAAAAAAACCTGACGAATTACAGAATAAGACGAATTATCGAGTGACGAAATAACGAGTTTCCACTGTGATGTTCTAAATTCATGATAGTACATGATTGGAGGTATGGTGGAGGCCAGCTGTTCCCTAATGATAACTTTACTTGTATTAGCTTTTTATTTTACAAAATCCTTGATGCTCTATTTTAGCATTCGTCTTTTGTTATAGGTATATAATGTGTGTATGTATATGTGTTGTATTCTTTAACAATGGAAATAGTCAAATCGAGACAGTTTTTAACAGTTTATTTGTCTTTCTCGTAAATATGCGATCCATAAGTCTCAAAGTATGATAGTTGACTGTTGAGAAAATTAAGAATAAGATGGTTTGGGTTGCAGTCAGGAGATAGAAAAAAAAAAACACGTCTAAGTATAAAACTGTTTATAGATTGCCAACGTTTAAACCACCGATTGTCTCCTCTCCTGACTGGTTCGGTCACCCTGATTAAGACCTACTAGGCAACTCGAAACGTAGGCACTCAATAAATGTTTTTTACTTAAACTTTTTTTTTCTTTCTCCTGACTGCATCGCAGATATCTTCAACAAGTCAACGCTAGTTTTTTAAGCCAGGGTTGTCATGATTGTTCCAAGTTATGCTCATAAGATTTTATCGCATACACCATGAATATTTTCACGTTTGATATCATTGTTTTGGACTATAATTTGAATCATAACTTATGTGGTTCTGAAACTATTTATAAATATTTTAGAAAATATACGTATGTTGGTTACATTATGGAAATATATAGTTAGACATTAATTGCCATTTTGTTTGATCATCTCGGTGAGTTAAAGTAAAAAAGTTGTGGAGCGATCAATGAGAAGCGTGAAGTAAAGAAGGGCAGAGAAGTCAAGAACCTGTGTATCGTGACTCCTTCCCACCTGTCGTAAATTATTCTGTCGCCGTATCGTCTCGCCATTTACCGTATCTTGCCTGTTGTGGAGTTTAAACTGGGCCTCTCGTATGCACGTTTGTGTAAATCTACTCGTAATCTTAACGGTTTGGAAACTAAAAATACCAGTAAAATGTATTTCTCTCTTCTTATGCATCCAATCTGGTATATATGATTCATAAGCGTTTATCAGTAGAGTGGAATTTTTTCGTGATATTAAATCTTCATGTGTATGACAAAATATGAACTGTTCTTTTCGCAGAATATACGAAAACTTCCTTATATATGAAAATATTTGCCTTGAGAAACCTCCTTCTGAATTAAGTGGACATGGATGTGTTTTTTTTAGGCAGGGGCTCTTTACTTCTGTTGTGTAACCTTTTTTTTTACACCAAAAATGTAACATTTTCAATCAGAAATTTATTGGAGTATATTTTTTATAAAATAAAATTTGTTTTTAGGACCTACCGTTAAGAAGCTATATTATTTTGAATGAAAAAAGTCACATTTTGCCTACATTGTTAATATATTCGGGGTTTTTCTACACGCTCTTCATCTGTTGGTGTTCCTCGTATCTAAAATTAGCCGACAGTTTCCCTATCAGAAGTAACAATTAATAGATAGTCTTATCTATGATCTATTGTTTTACCCAGTCAAAGAGAAATTGAGTTTTTTTAAGATATCATTGATGCTACTTCTGTCTGTTTGATAGAAGATTATTTCAACGGAATATTAAAAATATTATTTCAACTTTATTTAAATAAAAATATATATGTATAAAGTGTAATAAATAACAGAATGAACACGGTCGAAGGGAAGCACTTAACGACTTGGCTGGTTCTTTTTAATGGGTTCCATAATACATCTTTTTCAGATCTTAAAATGTTGTTTTCACTTTTTGAAGAAAGCTTTTTTTTTTTTTTTTTTTTTTTTTTTTTTTGTCCACAAAAATATCTTTAGGGTTGAGACAAAAACAGTTAAAATATAATACATTTTTTTAAAAATTAAACCAAACCAAATATAAATCAAAATTATAATTTTATATTTTTTAGTGCAATACACTTTTGTTTTTCTTAATGCTTTTATTTTTACAATATTAAACACTTTCACAATCAAAATCAATAAGTAATTGTACTCTTATGTACACATCCATCTCTTTAAAAAAAATTTATAAAATAGAGTTAAATATATAAAAAGGATTATATGATACAATTGAATGAGTCCGCCGAAAAACGTTCTAAGCGACAAAATTTCTGGAGTCGCGATTTTATAGGTTTTTAAATGTATAATAAATAGTACGTCATATGATAAAGTGCTCCATTATGTTATTATACATGTAAATATAACAAATTAATATGTAAATATAATATCTAACCTACAGAAGTAACAAAAACTTCAGATTATGATTTTCTTTCACTGATTACTCAAAATTTTGTTTATCGCTTAGAACGTTTTTCGGCGGACCCATTCAGTTGATAAATAATTACGAATAATACAATAGAGAAATAATAAATTATTTATTAACAATATTTACATTTAAGAGGACACTTAGAGATCTTTATCGCTTCCTCACCTTGTCCTTCTGAAATTAATTTTATTAAAAACTGACTAAAAAAATATGATGTGTTAGCTTGATAAGTGCAAATCGTAATACTTTTCAGAAGGTACAAAGACGTCATTACAAGAGTGCTTTCATCAATTAAAAATAATTTGCAGGTTATAATACAAATTATTTCCTTGTTATTCATGAATTTATAGCAATTACTATGTGAATACCTTTTAAACGAAATAGAGTTTTCTTCTTTTGAAGAGATTAAAAAAATCACTAAAGAAAAAAGATATGATGGACATATTTATAAACCAAATTTCTAATATACAAAAATTAAAAATCATAGTTTCATACTTTCCCCTATTAAAAAAATTTAAAAAAATATTGATAAATAATTTTATTAGATTTTTGAAAAGAGAAACTCCTAACCTTATTCATCGATAAAAACTCAAATTCTGTTGATTATTCGAAAAAAGAAATTATTCTAGCTTCGTAATAAAATAAATCCTATGAAAATTGTAATAAAAAATATATGTTTATTTATTATTTAAACATTAATCTATTTCCATCTAAAAATGCCATATGATACGCCGAAAAAATGGGATCAACAATTTGATAAAAATATTTTTTTCTTTTCATTTTCCAAGTTTTTTCTTAGCTACTGCTTGTTAAAAATGTTTTCATTCAAAACATACTAAATGTAAGGTGAAAATGTAGGTTTCCCTTTTGAAAAATGTAGGAATATGTAGTTTTCCTCTTTTGAAGAGGTTAGAAAAATCACTAGAGGAAAAAGATAGAATGGACATATTTATAAACCAAATTTCTAATATACAAAAATTAAAAATCATAGTTTCATACTTTTCCCTATTAAATAAACTTATATTCTTCAACGTCACATCCGGATAATAGGGAAACCTACATTTTCATCTTACATTTAGTATGTTTTGAATGAAAACATTTTTAACAAGCAGTAGCTAAGAAAAAACTTGAAAATGAAAAGAAAAAAATATTTTTGTCAAATTGTTGATCCCATTTTTTTGGCGTCTCATATGACATTTTTAGATCAAAATAGATTAATGTTTAAATAATAAATAAATATATATTTAAAAAAAATATTTTTTTATAATAATTTTCATAGGATTTATTTTATTACGTAGCTGGAGTAATTGTTTTTCTTGAATAATCAACATATTTTGAGATTTTATCTACGAATAAGCTTAGGAGTTTCTCTATTCAAAAATCTAATAAAATTATTTTATTTTATTTTATTTTTTATTTATTTTATTTTTTTTTTTTTTAACATTATTACTTACTGTTCTAGAATAGAATTCATTTCCCGCCTAATATAATAATATGTAACAGTATAATATGTATTGGTGATTGGTGGTCTAGGAGAGCGATGTTCCCAACTGAAGAACGGAGTTATTTCCTTCTTCGCGATTCGCTGCCTGATCGTTGCGGTTCCTCCACGGTTCGCTGAGTTGCAATTGTTTTTCACGTTTTAGTTTTCAATTAGAGTTCATTATAATAGATTTATAGGTTGCTATATCGTTGAACCAGAATAAGAGCATAATTTACTTACGGTATTCTTAGCGATCTTGTCAGAAGTGTTTTCCATTGACCTCATTGATATTCATATTAGGGCTGAATGAGGGAAGTGTGTCTTATCTTAGCCTTCCCTGTAGAAAATCCCGATAGAAAATATAGAAAATCAAAATCTTGATTCTTTGCTTTTTTATATTGTGGGTTACAATATGATCCATGGGCGTTTTGATGCAAGCACTGATAATGCAGTCCATTATCCGCTATAGGTTCTTAATAGTCCCTGATCATCTGGACTACTAACTCATTCATTAAAATTTTTTTTTTTTTGTATATTATGCTTTTACGTAATCTTCAACCTCCTAATCAGTATAATTTCAATCAGGCTAAAAATTACTGCTATGCGTGAAAAAATCATTGAAGCAATAATGCTAAATTGCGTGCTACAACACAAGATTTTTATCGATAGACAAATAAAACTTCAATTATTAGTTAAAATTATCTTAAATATGAGAGCGGGCGAAGCTGTGATGGGGGATGATAATTGTATTTATAACGTAACCTCTTTCTTCAAAACTAACAACATCGGACCTCGGTACATTAGTGAAATATTCGTTA
The DNA here is from genome assembly GCA_003667255.2 of Euschistus heros. NCBI lineage: Eukaryota > Metazoa > Arthropoda > Insecta > Hemiptera > Pentatomidae > Euschistus > Euschistus heros. The sequence continues at coordinate 561,265 of RCWM02000166.1, forward strand.
GTATTAGGATTGATGAATTGTTTGCCACTTTTATTGGAGTGCTTTTTTATTTGAAAACTAATTTCAAATGTTAATTATTCATCATCAGTTCTAAAAACAAACATTTGTAAACATCAGCACTTTGCTTCATAGATTATACATATTGTATTTTTATTTTTTTTATACTTATATGAGGTAAGTATATTTTATGAAATTATTGCAATGACTTGAGAAGCAAGTTGAGATACGAGTCTATTAGGATGTTTATGGAATTTACTATGAAAGGATAGGTATCTGGTTTGGGCTAAATCAGCAACATATATGGAACATTAAGGTGTTTCTAGATAAGTAAGGAGCATTAAAGATTTTTCGAAGGATTTCGGATTGTTTCGGGAAGGACTGAATTAAACATGAGTCTTGGCGTGGACACCGTTCTTTTGAATCGGGGCTGAGTCCGAACAGAGTCAAAAACGATCGACGTGAGTCTGGACATGAGTCGATTTAAATGTGCCCCAGTGCGTACTAGGCTGAAGGTTTACATCAGCCCCAAAGCTTGACTCCATATGTTCAAATAGATCTGATAACTGTCATGTAAATGAGCCTCTTGTAATTAATCGGAAGGCTTGACCGTTTGTCTGGTAAATGTTAAAGAAGTCGAAAACGACGAGCGGTTTCCTATCAAACTTTTTCCAGATTATGAGAAAATACATATAGAAAAATGTTTTATTTACAAAGTTAAAGTTTATTTAATTGTGCGTCTAATCCCTTAACCTGAACATGATTTATTCGTATAGCCACAATCAATTGTCAAACATCGAAGAACTCCGCTAACTTTAAAAAGTTGGGTTTGGTCATGTTTAAGAGTCTATAACGCATAAATGGCTAATTCAATCAAAAAAATGTTATATATAAAAGTTGTATATTATTTTACATTTTGTGCAAGAAAGGATTTTTAAAGTAAAAATTTTCAATTCTTACTCTGAGATATGTTACAAAAAACATTAATTTGGATAAACGATCCAGTACATGGAAATTAACTTCGAACCTTGAAATCTAAAAGTTAAAAGGACTGATGCAAACTATTCTCCACACTTAGCTTTTTAGTTTGGTTTGCTATAAAAGCATGTTTTTCTAGTTTTTTTAAACTATAATTTTTTAATCTTAAGGGACTTAAGATCCCAGAATGAGTAAAGAACTTTATTATTATTATATATTTATAAATTGTCACATTAAAGAGCTTAAACACTGTTTACCAATCTTTGATTATGCTTCGATTTTGATCTTCGATGTTGAATAAATAGATTGCTAGCTATAAAATTAGCGACCTCGCCGGTTGAGGTGTAACGCAATCTAATTGCTAATAGATATAATGCTAGATAAAACGGGTCCTTGGACCTTGAACAAGTTGCAATGAACCTAATACAAAGAGCTCCCCTGGCCTATCTAGAGGCCTTATTGTCTTAGCCAGCCATTGCCCCAGCTGTCGGAGCTCCACTGCCACCTGTGTCACTTCCAAGGCTTCCTCTATAAATACTCCCATACCTCATTTGTTTTTTGTTTTTTTCTTACAATTCTCAGTTCCGAATAGTTTGGATCGATATGATTCGTAATAATTGTTTGGAATTTCTAATTTTAACCTCACAGAGCAATTGTGGACGTCAGCCGTGGGCACTGAAGCATCACAGGTTAAACTGACGTCAGTGACTATCGTAATATGCCCGCAAATAGAATTAGTTAACGATGTCGGTGTTCCTCTTCTCTTGTTTTCAGAACTAAAATTAAAAAAATAAAATAAAATAAAATAAATAAATAAATGGTTTTAATATATTTCTCGTCGATTTCGACTGCTACAACACTTACTTGACAAACGTTCAAATCTCCCGATTCACTACAAGAAACTCATCTACATGAGGATTATCAGACCTATTTGGACTTACGGTATAGAGTTATGGGGATCCAAAAAACCATCGAATTCTTCCCCCATCCAATCACTCCAATTCAAAATCCTTCGAAAAATCCTCAATGCTCCTTACTTTGTCAGAAATGAATTGATCCACAATGCCCTTAATATCCCACATGTCGACAATAACAAACTTACTCCTCATCCAAATCCACTTGTTGCACAACTTGCTTCCCATTCCATTCCTTGCAATTCTCCGAGTCGTCTGAAAAGAAGATGGCCTCGTGATCTCCTTTTGTAATTATTTCATTAGAGTACTACCAATGGGTAGTTCCTCTACAAGTTCTAATCATGCCATTATTTTGTATTGTATACAGCATATTTACTAAATGTGTTTTTATTAATACAGTTGTAAATCTCAATAAAAGAATATAAATATATATATTTCTATTGTAGTGCATTTTACTAATTTTTAACCTTGTTAAAATTGCATTGATTAGGTGTATAATAGCACTATTTATTAGTACTTAATAGCATGATTAGACATCCAATTTGGCAGAAATAAGTTTATCGATCCATCTGGTTGGATTTTAATTTCTAACCATAAAAGTATATGACGGTTTGGCAAACCTCGTTTCTGGCACTCAAGGTTATACATTTTAACCACTATTATATTAAAATGTATTATTATAAACCTTCCTAGAAGTGTGAAGATGTATTTATAATTTGGTACAGTTCGGTTTTATAGTTTTACTATTGTGAACGCTGTTGCAGAATAGCCACATATCGGTCGATTTTTAAACTGAACTGGGATCCTTATATCGCTCCGTATATTTATAGATTTTTTAATATTAATTGAATTCGAAGTAAGTGAATTTTATCATAAATTTCTAGCCCTATATAATAGTCGTGATCGCCACCTATCTGTCGATTATCAAACTACACTACGCACCACATATTTTTTATGGTGATACAATTGAAAATATTTAAAGTTTGTTATAGCAAAACCTTCATTGAACTATGAAGATGATGTTTTTAAAATTTGGTACAGATTGGTTCAGTAGTTTTCACGGTTAGTGGTCACAAACGAAAAATGGCTTGTCCTTTTATACAATAGTATATATATACATATATAACACTCTAGCTTGTTGGTAACCACTATATTATAGTATATTATAGCGTGGTAGTCATATACTATAAGGATATCCCAAGAATCTAGAACGCTATGACGGTAAGGTAACATGCCTCTCTCCAGTTATTTAATCCCCAGGGCAGGGAGCAGGGGAGTGTAAGAGCTTTGAGTCCTGCTATGGTTGACATTAAACAAAAGCGGCCTCCTTCGCTATGGTTGACATTAAACAAAAGCGGCCTCCTTCGCCGCTCAGCAGATATCCGGGAGTTGCGTAAACAACGCTAAGGACTAAGGATATGCCCAGGAATGTTGGGGTGGAGGTTAACGTCTTGGCAGTACCGGAGGCCATATAGGTGAAGAGTCCTTTGGAGTTTATGTCTTTGTTCCGAAATGCACATGGATATTTATATGCTTATAGTTAATTTTTAAGATAAAATAAATTATTGATATATTTTTTTGTTTACTAATCTAAAAGTTGAATTTATACTTAATTTGCATATTTCGGCTATAGTCCTGGTCTTTTTGGGAATAGAGGGACCCCACTGATATCTAGCATTGTTTTTAATAATTTCTCCAGTAACAGTATCGGCTGCTAATCCTAATTTCTCTTCACAAAATTTGGTGGAGTAAATTTTATCCTTTTGTCATAGAATTTTACGTCCCTTCCGAAGGAGATATAGTCACTCCCTTTTTAATCTGCCGGGCTGCGAACCCGCGATCTTGGGTTTAGTAGGTTGCTATGCAAGATTACTATGTTTTTTCCAAATATGTACCTTTTCTCCTGGGTCCTGGGACGAAAGGATCAGGTAGAGATGTGTTGTCCTTAACGTTTTCTCCAGCGTTATTGATCGTTTCCTAGGAATCGACTTTGGATCATCGATTCTCGATACTAATTCTTTTCTCAAGAATCTATTAAATCGAGAATCGACACATCCCTATCAAGACAACAGGAAGACAATAGTCAACCGAGGCGCCAGAATCTACGATAGCAACAAATCTGAAAATGCTACGAAAGCAACAGAAGATCATTCGATTCCAATTATTATTATTTGTTTTTTTTTAATAAATGGAGGATGAGAGAAAAAGAAAAAAAAAAAAATCCCTACTTCTCAAATAAGCCTCTGCCTTTGAATCATCACTATCTACTACTGATAGATTTTCCTATAAAATATCTTTACATTAAATATAATTGATTTTAATTATATACATGTTCCAGGTATCTTCAGTACCGCATTGTACAACCGTCCCCATTCCCCAGTTAATTTATACCTCCTGGGACCTAATGCTTTACGCAATAGGTAGTTTTAAAAAAAAACCTTGGGGAACTGTTCTTCCTTTACGTAAGAGCCCACCTCTCACACTCGTAGATACGTTTTATTTTATCATAGATGGTATTATAGTATTATTGAATGCTTATAGTTTTTATTTAATATTTCTTATAATTAATAATAAATTATGTATTAGTAATATCTCATATTTAGTTTCTTTGGTATTCTGATGTTTTCTAATCCTCAGTTTCTCTACTTTTTATTTAGAATTATTATTATTATTATTGTTATATTATAAATTAAACATTTCATATAATTAAATGCAGAAATAAATGGCCATGTATAAAATATAAAAAATTAATTTAATATTTATGAAATTATTTTTATCTCTCATTTAAGGCAATAAAGGAAAACTTATCATTCATTCACATAAAAAATTGATTGATCAACGGCAAGTAACCCTAATATATAATTGAAATATGCCGCCTACTTAGGTCGATGCCTTTGTGTGGGTTCGTCCAGGAGCTATAGATCAGTGTTCTATTTAAGTAAATGAATTTTATATAAATGTATTAATAATAATTGAAAAGTAATAAGTAATTAAAGAAATAACATTTTGCTATAATTGAACGATCTTTAAAAAAATGACTTCTATACTCGTATTTTTGTTTGTTGGCGGTTTAATGTCCTTATATCGACTAAGTTGGACAGACAGGACTGGTCATTCAACAGGTTACCTATTCTTGTCAGACAAGGAAGGTCGAAATGTATTCCATGGATCTACCACGAAATAAATATCTTCCCTTCCAATCGATTTCGAATTGGCGCCATAAAAGTTTCGATAATGCTGAAGTGTCAGAAACTTTAACAAGCTTGACCATCAACAACTCGTATTTCGTAAAACCCCACTTTTAATTAAAATAGGATAAATATTCACTAACAAGGTGAATTTAGTTTTTTAAACAATAACTTTTTACGGCTCACACATATTACACATTTATTGGGGTGAACCACTTTTTTGTTTACACTTACACTTCTTCCAACGACTACAGAAGTTTTCATTGTCAGATTTAAAACGATTGAGCCACGTGATGAAACGAAGCCAGAAATGCAATTTTTATTTCTGGATCATTTGTAAACAATTTCCTCACATATACCAGGTATACAAGCTCCGAAATGAAACTAAAATCTGTATTCTTACTTGGGGGGGGGGGGACACCGTTAGTAAGTAGAGCATGAGGTCTTTTTGTTAAAATGTAAATGTTTTGCTTCGAATCAACAAACTCTTTACTTCTCCCTAGACATTGAGATTTAAAAAAAAAATCAAACATTTCATGTGGTATAGCCTAATAATAACCAGAAGAACATGCAACAAAGTGGAAGCCATGGCCCAAGATAAACAGATGTGGAGCCAGGCTGGTTAAGGCGGCCAAAGGTCTACAAGGTCTTTAAAGCCTACCGAAAAAAACAAAACTAATAATAATAATAATGTTAAAGTAACTTAAATAAAAAATAATGAAATCAATAGTCGATGGTAATGGTTATGCAACTTGTCAAAAGCTATAAAAATCGATTGACGAAAGACATAAAAATCGATTGACGAAAGTCATAAAAATCGAATTAAAAAAAGTAATCTAACCTTTTATTAAAGATAATCTTTATTCTAATATTTATCTACTCTGCCAATTTGCCTTTCGTCCTTTATTAGAAATACTAAAAAAAGTTTATTGTAGTCTTTTTCATACTACTCCGAATTGAGAAAACTTCAAAACTTCGTGAGTAATTCACTACATCGTGTTGACAAATATATTCTTAAACTGTTTTAATTTTTATACATATTAATAGACTGTCAACAGATTCCATCTGTAAGGGAAAAACTCAAAATGTCACATACAATAACAGAAGTTTTGAAATATGATGAAAAGTCAGTGTTAGTTCATTGTTAGAGCTCCTGATAGCCATTAGGTTTCATGGATGAGTAAAAAAAAAAAAAAAAATAATAATAAAATAAATAAATAAATTAAGATTTTTTTAAAAATATTTATTTACTAGACTAAAGAGACAAGAAACTGCCAGTCGTTACAGATTACTTCAACATTTATTAGACAAACGTTCAAAGCTCCCAATTAATTACAAAAGACTAATATACATGACTGTGATTAGACCTAGCTGGACTTACGGAGTTGAGCTTTGGGGCTCCACTAAACCATCCAATTCATCTCCTATCCAATCCTTACAATCCAAAATCCTTCAAAAAATCCTCAATGCACCTTACTTTGTCACCAATAAACCTATCCATAAAGATCTTAATGTTCCATATGTTGCAGATTTAGCCCAAACCAGACATCTATCCTTTCATAGTAAGCTCCATAACCACTCAACTCCCCTAATTTCTTAACTTGCTTCCTACACTATTCCTGATAATCCTCCGAGGCGTCTGAAAAGAAGATGGCCCAGAGACCTTCTAGTGTAGAATTTTTATTAAAGTGCTACTGATGGGTAGTATCTTTCATGTTTTGCCACGTTATTGTGATAGTTAACAGCACATTTACTTAATGTATAAATTTTGTATAGTTGTAAATTTCAATAAATTGTTATTTTAAAAAAATATATATTTATTTATTTTATTTTAAAAAAGTATTATATTTTTTATTTAAATGCCTCTTTTAATATCATATTTGATATGGTTTGATAAAAAATTTGTATTACCGGTCTTTTTTTCAGATAATTTAATTTTTTTTTTTTTTATTATTATTATTGTTTTTTACCAAACCCTGATAATAACGAGGTTTCTGAGACGGAAAAAAAAAATATTTTCGTGTAACATAAAATTTATTTATCCAATGGATTCCATACAAATTCTTAAGTAATAGTGATACGATACTACCTAGTAATTAATTTTCATATTTTATATCATCTTGTAAATATTGCTGGGAAATATATTTTATAAAAAATATTCGAAATACGAATTCTACTGACGAAATCCGCCGAAGGACTCTTACTTAAAGCAATTGTGACATTCATGAAACCTTGAACCTTGACGTTTCCATGTTGGCGTGTACCGCAAAAGTGATTTGGATCAGTGAGCAATAATTTTCTTCGGCATTGGTCACCTTTCAGCAAAATATTAAATCGATACTCTTCTCACGTTGAGAATGCCTGTTTGTCTATGATAACGTCATTTGAAATATAAGAAAAACAAACCAGAAATTTACTCTTTTAGCTTCGTAAACAACCAACAAAAAATATTTACCTTAGAATACGTATCAAAATTTAGAATGAAACGTAGAAACGTCGGTATTTCTGCTATACTCACTTTTGTGAGTCATTAATTTATTTCCCGAGTCATTACTAATGATTTTATTCTTTTTTAAAATCACACCCATTTAATTTTTTTTTTTAAATTATCGAGGATCCATTTTAATATTTTCTGCAAATCCTTATTTGCTGATAAATAAATACCAATTTTCCTTTTTAACTTAATATCATTGAACGTTCCCAACTGATTTTCCTAAACTTGGTTTTATTATTCATGAAAAAGAAAAATCTGTTTAATAAAGTTGAAAAATAGGGTATAGAAGATATTATGTCAAACCAGATGTTTGACCATGAAAGGAATTAACGGGCTATACAATTTATTAAATTTTTCTTATCTTAATTCTGCGAAAAAAGATACTGGGATTTGATATGTAAGTGTTTATATGTATATACAAGGTGTCCCGAATTTAAATGGCAAAACTTCAGGAACTTATAGGGGACCGAAAAACTAAGATAAAAAGTCCTTTAGAGATTAGCTCGCTTTTGCTTAGTTTTAGAAAAAATCGCAAAAAAAGAAACAAAACAAGTTTTCATTTTTATACTTATTTATTTAAATTTATATTTATGTTATATTCTTTTTAATGTAAATATTGTTCAAAATGTTGTCCTCTTGCACCAATGCAAGCATTACATCTAGCACTCACTTGATAAATTGGAGCTAAACATTGTTCTGATATTTGGTGCACTGCATCTATGATTCGGTCTCTTAATTGCCCTCTTGAGTTGATTGACACCGAATAAACTTTCTGCTTCAAGGTTCCCCATACAAAGAAATCCATGGGTGTCATATCAGGTGATCTGGGTGGCCAAGGTACTACTCCTCCACGTCCAATCCGTCGTTGTGGATAATTTATATTCAGCTAAGGTCGAGCAACTCTGCTATAATGAGCTAGACATCCATCGAGTTGGAACCACATTTCAATCCGCTGCTGAAAGGAAATGTCATCTAAATAATTAGAAAAGTCGTTCTCTTAATTAATTTTCTAGGTAAAAAATATGGTCCCACCAGTAAGCCGTTCCAAATTCCAAGCCAAACAAACATTAATAGCAAATTCATTCATGCTAAAAAGTGATAAATATGTGGTGCGCAGTGAAGTTTGAAAATTGACCGATATGTGGCGAGAGCCGTTTAAGAGAGGTTATAACGGCACAGTGTTATATAGAGCTAGAAATATAAAATAAAATTTGCTTAATTCAAATAAATTGTTATTAATAAAACTATAAATATTTAGTGCGACGTGTGGATCCTAGAGATGTTTAATAATCGAACGATATGTTAATCGATAAAATTATTTCTACCGCACTGAACATTATTGCTTTATCAAAATATCGATTTAATATTTTTTGATATTGTGAGTAAGAAATGGGTGGCCTATCCTTAGTTTTTGATGAAGGTTTTTAGAAGCCTAAATTTCAATTGTTTAAAATTCATTTCGATGTTTCAGGTTTATCGTACATTATACATATACATTCAGGTAGTGTGAATGAGCAGTAATTTAACCTAAAAATACTATATCAGAGAAAATATATTACATTATTATTCAAAACTAAATTGTGACATAGAGAAATCTCTATTGATAGGGTTGTAAGCTCTGATAATGCAGTCCATTATCCGCTAAAGTTTCTTCCTAAAAAGTCTCTGTCCATCTAAATTACCGACTCATAGATTAAAATTAATGATTGAATATCCAATAATGCTTTTAAATAAATTTTAACCACCTGATCATTGCAATAGTACCGGGTTAAAAATTATAGCTTTTTGTGAAAATATCTAGAAATATTGTGAGAAAATAATTCCCAACTGCATGATACAGTATAATATTTTTATTATTAAAAAAATAAACTTTAATTATTAGTTAAACTTATCTATGTTCTTTATTTTTAAGAGTGGGCGAAGCCGCGTAATTATAAGTTAATTATGCTATTATGAAGAAGGAGAAGAAGAAAAATGAACTTTATTCTGGGACAACTTGTCCCCTAAGAATAACAAAACAAGTACAATACATAGAACAATCGTCTGGCTATGAAAATTATTGATAATAAATAATAATAAAAGTTGATTAATAATTAAATTATGAGTTACAAAAATGAATTAAGGAAACTTGTAATAGGATACATCTTATGTGTACTATTATGATGTATATAACTTAAATATTCATGTTTTACATTTGCTCGGAAGATTGAAGATCCAGGAGGTAAAGAAATAGATGTTGTTTAAAGGAAGTAAGAGTGGAGCTTTTTTCGAATTGTGATGGGCAATGAGTTCCATAAAGAGGAAGCACGGATAATAAAGGATTTCTCGAAGGATGCAGTTCGATGAGCCGGAGTGTATAGGTTGATGGGTTGGGTTCTAGTATTTAAAAGGTGAACGGAGGAGCGCAGTGTAAGGAGGTCATGGATATAGGCGGGTTTTTTGGTTTTTAAGGTTTGGAATATGAGAGCACCCAGGAAGTATTGACGTCGAAAACAGGGGTAAAGCCAACCAATTTCAGAATACTTATGAGATATGCGAGAACGTCTGGAGATCCCGAAAATAAATCTAATAAAACAGTTCATTACTCTTTTACATCTCATCTCGAGCTCTTCAGACAGCCCTCCATATACTGTGCATCCGTAGTCAAAGTTAGGGAAAATGAGTGATGATACTAAAAGTTTTCGAGTACTTAATGGTAATAAATCACGGTAATGTGAGAGTTGCTTAAGAATAAAAATGGATTTCCTCGTGATTTGAGAGATATGGTTATTCCAAGTAAGATGTTGGTCGAAAGTTATTCCCAGATTTTTAATGGAATTTTGGAAATGAATTGGACGGTTTTTGAGGAAAAGCAGTGGATAGTAGGGAAGAGCTTTTAGGTGAGGTTTTGACCCAATGAGGATAGCCTTTGTTTTTTTCTGGATTCAGACTTAATTTATTCTCCACTGCCCAAAGGTTAATGCTATCTATGTCTTTCTGTAGCTTACAAATCGCCTCTAGCATATTTGAAGGATGAAATGATAAATATATTTGCAAGTCGTCAGCATAAAGATGATATTGGGAGTAGTGGATGCGATTCGGTAAGTCATTAACATAAATAGAAAATAGGGTAGGTGAAAGAGAAGATCCCTGGGGGACTCCTCGCGAGAGTGGTAGTGAAGATGAGTGAGGTTTTCCAGGTATAATTACTGTTTGGAAACGGTTGGATAAAAAGGAAAGAAGCCAGCTTAACGCACTATTAGATATTGAGAGGTTATGGAGTTTGGAGAGAAGGATTGTATGGTCAACAGAATTAAAAGCTTTTGAAAAATCAAATAGAATCAGGATCGTAATATTCTGTTGGTCAAAGGAGGAATGAAGGTCTTGGGTAATTTTTACCAAAGCAGATTGCGTGGAATATCCGGAACGGAAGCCTGACTGGAAAGGATTAAGGAGGGCTTTACATTCAAGAGAGGAGGCGAGTTGGGAATGTGCTAATCTTTCTAATGGTTTGGATAAATTTGATAGGATTGATATAGGTCTGAAGTGGGAAACTGAAGAAGGAGAAGGTACTTTGTTCAATGGACGGACAAGGACTTTTTTTCTTAGCTGTAGGAAAAATGGAGCTTTGTAAGGAGAAATTATATATGTGGAGCAGGGCAGGAAAGATAACAGGAAGGCAGAGTTTTATTATTATTTTTAAAGGTATTTGATCCAAGCCGCAGTCGTTGGTATGAGATTTAAAGACTGAATCGATTAGGTCATTAGGTGAGATATTAAGAAAATAAAAGTTATTAGAATTGAATGGGGTTTGAGGAATAGAATAGGATAAAGTGTTTACAGGGATTTCATTATGGTGGGGGTCAGCAAAATAGGAATTAAGTTCATCTGGAGTGACTGGATAGTTGTCATCAGGTTTGGAACTGGATACTGAAAATTTTCTCAAAATTTTCCATTGAGATTTAGGATCAGGAGCTTGGGATAGAATACTATGAAAATACTGCGCTTTAGCACGGCGTAAAGAGGACTGGGTAAGGTTTCGAAGAAGTTTAAAAGATGAATAATCTTCTGAATGTCTAGTTCGCCTGAAGCGTCTCCTGGCAGCATCTCTTCGCTTCATCAGATTTCTAATGTCGGGGTTTATCCATGGAGCTGGCAGTCGTCGGATAATTGAGGTTTTGAGAGGGGCAAGATGATTAAGGACAGTATAAAGGTTCGATGTGAGGCATTCCACCATTTCGTCAATTGAGGATAGGGAATAGATGGGTTCAATGGAATGGGATAGGGAGTCAAGTAGATGTTCTATTCTATCTGGGGTTATGAGTTCAAGATTTCGCCAAGATATTTTCTTGGGAATAAGAGTAGGAACAGATATCTCATAAGAGATTTGGATTAGATCGTGGCATGAAAGGAAAGGTACTGGATTTTGAGAGAAGGATAATAGGTTTTTAGGAGAGTCAACAAACATGAGGTCAATTAATGTATCTGTGAACTGGGTATGATGAGTTGGTTGGAAAGATACTGTAAAAAGATGAAGGGAATACACCAAGTCCATTAGATAAATCTTATCAGGGGCGAATCTGAGAGAAGGTTAGTATTGAAGTCACCAGCTATGATGATATTATTATATAAAGGAACATAAGTGAAAAGGGATGATTCGAATGAAGGGTCGAATTTGACCTGAGGAGGGCGGTAAACTATGATGTAAAGTAGAGAAAATGATTCAGAGGAGATTTCAGTAAACATGTATTCTGGGTGTGGAATATCAGGAGAGCTGGATTTTAGAAGAATTTTTTGCCCTCAGATTGTCTCGGACATATAAGGCAATACCTCCACCAGTTCGATCCATCCGATCATGGCGAATGAGGGTGTAATCAGGAATAGATACGGAAGAGGAGGGAATATATGGTTTAAGCCAGCTTTCAGAAACGGCAATGATGTGGTAGGTGTTATGGAGAAAGTAGTCATAGAACTCATCGAAATGTGCTGGGAGGGATTGGGAGTTAACGTGACATGTCAGTAGTATATTAGACATTGGGATAAATGAAGGAAAATTCTACTTCGAAAGATAATGGAAATTTTGAATTGGAATTTATAGGAACAATAATCATTGTATAGTCAATTAAGACGTAAAAAGAGTGGAATAACATAAATGTGCTTAACTTTAGGAAATTTAAAACATCGAGAAAAAATAACAATATTACTTCGTACAAAGATCTTAATAAGTAATAATTAGCAGACACATTCTGGTTTGTCAAAACATTACTAAAACATGGACAAAACTTTACATAAGCTGGCAGAAAAATTAATTTTTTCTGAAAAAAATGATAAATAATAGTTATATGAAAAAAAAAATACATGTAAAAGTAGATACATATAATAAGGTAAAGTATGGTAAAGGTAGTAACAGCTAAATGTATAAGAATAGTCGAGAACGAGCAAATGATGAGAAGATAAACAAGTAATGAAAAAAAAAAAATAATAATAATAATAATGAGTAAAAAAAATAATAATAATATAAACAAATGGAAATAATTGAAAAAACGAATGTTAACCAATTAAAAGTAATATAGTGATGACAATGAATGAAAAACCGAAAACCAACCTGGTAATGATAATTGATAGAACAAGAACAAATATAAAATACGTTAATTTCAATAACAGGAGATGTAGATAGAGGACGCGAAAACAGGAAATAATTACTAAAAGGTCAGACAAAAATATCCAAGTCCTGAGGCTGGTCAATGTATATCACTGGTTGGCCATCTTCCTTACGGCAGCGCACCCCCCCCCCCGCAAACCACACATATTTTAATTTGCCGGCAGATCCCTTATTATGCACATAATTATTGTTGCGCATAGCTTGATGGTAATGGATTCAAAGTTAAAATCCTCCAACGAACGGAAGATCCCAAGAAGGGGTTACCAGGTTCTTCATTTTTAATTTAATAGAAAAAAATAATATGAATTATGTAAAGTTTGTTGATTATGGGTCAAATCAAGGTTGTGGTTAGGATGCGGTTAGTATGTATATGGAAAGAGCAACAATCGTTTTTCATAGGCTTTGACACTTTGTAAAATACAAGTTTTACTAATAGTCCAGTCAATGAGTGCTGAAATGAGTCGTGTAGAGTGCATGAAACATGCTATAATTTTTTATTTCATAGCTTCGTTAGAAATAGTTAGAAGGTGAACATACTAAAAATCCCCACCCCTGGGGGGTGAGCTGACGGTGGGGGAGAGGAGGAGTTCAATATTTTTGGTTTTTCGATAATATCTTGAAAACGGTTGACTCTAGAATAATAAGCTTTAATTAAACATTAAAGCTAATTACATTTTCTACAAACTTGATCCTATCAACCGAAAATCACCAATTTTCAATAACGAATATCTCGAAAACTGTTATAATTATGACAAATTTATATAGAATCAATTTCATAGGAAATTTAATTAGCTTTAATGTTTATTTGAAACATATTATTCTAGAGTCAACTGTTTCCGAGATATAATCGAAAAACCAAAAATATTGAACTTCCCCCCTCCCCCCCACCGTTAGCTCGCTTCCCTAGGGGTATGTTTACTTTCTAACTACTAACAAAACTATGAAAAAAAAAATTATAGCATATTTCATGCACTCTACTGTGTTTATTGACTGGACTATAACGAAATTCGCCGGAATTATTTCATGCTGTATATATTCTTTGGTAGGTACATGTTTTTTGTTGTTTAGCTCAACCAATTTATTTTTGGTCTATCATTATTTGAAGTTTTTTATTCACTACACGACTTATAACTGTTGATTGTACAAAAAATGTAATTTACCGTTTATTAGAAAGGAAAGATAAATGACGCAATACTCATCTTCTAGCCAAGGTTTCCAGAACATTTGTTAGCAGTAACATCTCTTTAATTTCACTCCTTTTGAGTTTAGCAAGGCCAGCATTATTGTTATTGTTTGTGACGTTATTATGTCATCTCTCATAGGCCTGGCTTGCCCTCCATAACTGGGGGAGGGGGAGAAGCATGGTTCGATGTTTCCCGGCATCCTTGTATATATTGTATATAATACTGGCCGGCAAAAAATTTCAACATATCTTTTTTGTTCTTTTTCTCGACTAAATATTTTCTTTAGGTGTTTACGTCTTCATATTCTTTAACTAGGGCATATGAATCGTATTAGAATTATAACTAACATTAATTAAATAAAAATCAACAGTTTAAAAAAAAAATTAAAACTACTTAGATATATTAATTTATACGATTTACTACAGTTTTGCATTTTGCATTAGATGGGGCGTAACCCCATTTATTCGAAATCACATTAGACCTATCCTCATCGAATCCTTGCATTAATAAACTAATAAACGTAATAATCGCAATGGGTGGATATAATTGAATTATGTAATAAATAAAATAATTTTGTAAATTAAATTTTTTTTTTTTTAATACTGCTTGCTTTTTTTGAAATGAAAAATAATCTTTATTCTGGGACACCTTGTCCCCTAAGAATAACATACAAGAACAATAAAAAGGTATTATTATCTGACTGCGTACAATTTGCTTTTATTTAAATATTTTTGTATTAATCTCAATACGTTTCATATGCCCTAGTGAAAGTATTTGGCTATGTAGACCCTTAAAAAAGTTTTTGTCGAAAAAATAAAGAAATCAGTTGTGTAGAACTTTTAGTCTGTTGGTGTATATTATGCTTGCATTTTTATTTTTTATTTTACTATTATTATTTTTTTAATTTGTGTATTCACAGATTATTTATTTATTTCGTTACAGATTGTTTGATTGGAATTCACTTTCATCTATATCAATTTTTTTCCCTTAAGTGGTGAGGCCTATTATAGGCAAAATTTAATCATAGCTATTTGACGACAAATTTTCTGGAATCAATTTCCTAATTAAATCATGATTAAATCTTTTAAACAAGCTTTAGTGAATTAATGTTTTTTTTTTGTTTTTTTTGTACTCAAATATGAAAAATTATATCCAACTCCTTAAACGTCTTTTGTTAAAATATGGGTTTTTAATATTTCATGACTGTTATTGGTAATAATTAATACTATAAATAGTTTTACTAGATATCTGTATTACATTAATGGCGGTTAACTTGGTAATAAACTCACCGTCTGTAATAATTCTGTCATACTTTCTAATTACCGTGAAGCAAGCTCGGGTTTATTAGCTGCGGATCGTCCTTATTTTATTTCTTTAACCTAGACATAAAGTATTTTTTATTATTATTATTTTGGTCATAAATATATCTATATAGTTATCCTTGATCAATATAAAGAAAAAATGTTTACCCAGAATGTAGTGGGGGGGGGGGGATAACGTTACTACGAAGAGAGGTTAGAGACCCCTGTTACGCCTGATACTAGCCTACAGTAGACATAACTGGAGTTCCGCATGGTTTTTTTTTTCAACACCCAACGGTAAAATGAGTAACTTCAGTCTAGTCTTGTGTCCGATTTATATGAGCAGGCAATTAGTTATGAATTATCTCTATGACTTATCAATATGATTGGTTTATTCTATACTATGACATAAAATGACTGTTCACTAAACGCGAAAACTACTGAACCAATCTGTACCAAATTTTAACCGCATCATCTTTATAGTTTCAGGATAGTTTAGCAATCTTCTAATTTCATATTAATTTGTTATTAAAAAAACGATAATGCGTAGATAACAGTGAAGTTTGAAAATTGATCGATCGGTCGCGCGCGCTATTCTACAAGCTACAATGTTATACAGAGTTTGAAATTTATAATAAAATTTACTTCTATTCAATTAAATTATTTATTTTTTTATGTGTGGGGCGACACGTGGTGCCTAGAAAATCTATCGATATGTGTTTAGCACTATTTTGCTGAGTTTACAACGCTAAAACTACTGAACCTATCTGTACCAAATTTTGACTACATCACCTTCACAGTTCTTGGAAACTTTTGGAATAATAAAAATTTAAATTTACCATGTTGAGTGTCAGGAATGAGGTTTACCACACTGTCATACACCTCACCTTTATGATCAGAAATTAAAATCCTACCATATTCAAATTAATGTTATTACCATATCAAAATTTTGATCCTTTGCTTTTTTATATTGTGTGTAACAATATAAGTAGTATAATTATTGAAAGAATAGTTCAATAAAGTTAAAATTTACAGTTATTTTTTCTTAACTACTAGCAAAGTAAAAAGTTCACTCCAAACATTATTACTGGAACGTATTTTACAAGGTAGTGACAATAACTAATGTAAAATCAGCTATTGACATCCTTTGGATATCTTTTGAAATACGGACAGAATTGAAAGTACTTTTGCACAGTTGAGTTGTAAGATTTTGATTTTTTTGATAGGATTATGATTTTTTTCTTTTCTAATTTTTAAGATAATGTTATAATATAACAGTCTGTTTTACCCTACTTTTTTTTTTATCGATTTTTATCGATACACAAATATAATGATTAAGTTCCTACTAAATAAGTTTATTACTTATGAGAGCCGGCGAAGCCGCGACTGGATGGCTAGTACGGATATAATTGGTTAGTTATAATTTAAACTAGCATCCCTCGTCGCGGATTCGCCTGCTCTCATAAGTAAAGAACTTAGCTAGTTTTAACGAATAATTAAAGTTGCTAAAATTCTAGTATTGAAGTATGCAATGATCATTATTTCTTCAATGATATTTTCACGCATAGCAGTAATTTTTAACTTGGTTAAAACTGCACTGATTAGGTGTTTCAAGATAACTTAATCCAATTTTTAATCTTAATGTATGAGTTGGTAATCCAGATGAACAGAGATTATTAAGAAACTCTTGCGGATAATGGTCTGCAATATCAGAGCTTGCATACGAATATTTCCAAATATTCTCTTAAGGTGTCAATAACTGTATAGTTTACCCTATGCATTATTGAAATTGAGCATTATTTATTCAATGATATTTCGTGCAAGGCAGTCATTTTTAACCTGGTTTAAATTTTACTAATTAGTTATTTGAAGATTGCGTGAAAGCCTATTTGGACAAACAATTATTAATTTAAATGTATAATTTGCTAAACCAGACGGACAGAGACTATCGAGAAACTCTTGCGAATAAAGGACTGCATTATCAGTGCTTACAACTAAAAGCCTATGGATCATATTTTTACACACAATGTCAAAAAGCAAATGATCGATATTTTCATTTGGTAATAATTTTCATTCGGCAGAAATAATTTTATCGATTTCGTTTGGTTGCATTTTAATTTATAACCTTAAAAGTTAATGAAAGCGTAACAAAATTCTTTTATGCCACTCAACACTATATATTTATATTGTTATTATAGTAATCTTTACTACTGTTAATTTTCCTAGAATTATATTGTTAGAATTTATGTAGTTAAAATTTAGTACTCCTTGGTTTAGTAGTTTTCGTGGTTAGTAATCACAAACGAAAAATGCCTTGTCCTTTTATATAATAATAAAGATTAATGGTCCATTACTGTATACGGACCATATGATACTTTTTTTTTTTTAATTTTCAACCAGTCTTTTATTCCTCCATTGTTGGTCTAATGCTGCGGAAAGAAACTCAAAAGTTCGATAACCGGTCCTCCCGGAGCCAGAGTGATGTACTTCCAAACGACTCGCAGGTTCAAGGACAGTGACAAATCAGTCAAGATCCTTGGAATACGACCGATAATGATCAGAAGCCAGCCTAGGATCTTAATGTTCTTCCACGTCAGACCATTCTGGAATGAACTTCAAAGGTTGTTATAGTAATGTTCCGAAGAAACATATCGCGATTCCTGATCAGCGGCTTAGGGTTATCAATACTTCGCCAAGGCGTTTAGGTTTAGGCATTACACCATCTTGGATGAAGAGGACGCTCTCCTTCCATGTTCGGAACAAATATTAAACTTAAATAAATTTATCCTGTTAGTGTTCACCTTTCCCTGGCTGTCGTGGAGTAGTCGATTAGTCAAATTGTGCTCTTATCAACAGTCAAAATATTTGATCGTTTTTTTTAAATTGTGTAATTATGAGTATCTACCCGTACCTACTCTGAAAACACTATTTGTGCAAAATAGATACTCTAAGTTCTTATTAAGAAGCACAACTTGACAAATTTTTAACAACGCTAATATCAGCTAATATCGAGCTTCGAAGGCACATTTTACTCGTTTTTAAGGTAATTGGACCACCGATAAGTAGCTTTCTGTGAGCTTGTTACTATTCTTGCAATACGTTACAAATTTATTTATTTGTTTATTTGTTCGGATTTTAGAGCGTAAAACCTCATGGTCATTAATGCTCAATTTTCTAGGGGAAAAAAATAAATTATTAAATAAGTAAATAAATAAATAAAGGCTAAGCGAACGCGAAGTATCGATGCTGACACCACCAACCGTTGACCACACACCTCCCTCTAATCCACTCCTCCAAAATCCAAATCCCCCAGGTCGGCCATGACTCAATCCTCCCACCTACGTCTTGGTCTACCTCTAGTTCGTTTACCCAACGGCTCAAAATTAGTTAATTTTTTTGGAATTCGATCATTACTAAACCCACGATCTAAATTATCAAAACGACACTTTACATGCCCATTTTAACCGTCGAGCTGCTTTTTACCTGAGCTATATTTACCGGATAATAAGTAAATATACAGTACTTTTTCACAACTCGCTTATCAGCATCCGACCAAGTCCACAACAAATATAGAGCCCGTAGAATGGGACAGCCAGAAGAATAGGAGACATATAAATCCTATTCCTAGAATAGCGATTATTTTTGCTAATTGGACACAAGAATCGATCGGAAGACGTGGATAAAAATGTTAATCTGCGCATGCGCCAATAGGGACAGGAGAATGTAATACAATGTATAGAAAATGTGGCTTGAAAGAGAGTGACAGCAGAGTATCATCGCAGTATTTTTTTTAAAATTATTAACTTATTACTTAATGTCGATTATATATATTAAAAATTGTATTAAAGATGCTAAAATAAAGATTTACTTTTTTGGGAGTTTTCAATCAAATGTTTTGTAAATAGGCTGGAATGCTGTAAATTTAACCGGGTAGAAATTTCTTAGGTTTTTTTTTTTTTTTTTTTTTTTTTTTTTTTTTTTTTTTTTTTTTTTTTTTTTTTTTTTTTTTTTTTTTTACGGTATTAACTTTCGTTTAAACGATGAATATGACTTGTGACTCATACACAATGATCATTATTTTATCGCAATCGGTGTATTAATTTTTTTTTTTTTTACTTTATATATTTATTCACACCTTTCAATTAAATTTGACAACCAGTGAATTTGCTGTACGAATTTAAATGGCTTGAAAGGCATGAGAGGGAGCAGAACCCAGCGGCACCTCCAGTCTTTATTTTATTTTATTATTTTAGTCAAGGAGGTCTCTCATCCAACTCCTTTTTAGTCTTCTCTGTGTGTTGTCGGGAATATGTTTTGTGGCCATGTTGTTTATTAGTGTATTAGGATGTCCATGTAGTTTTTCGTGGAATCGTTTGTAGTAGGTTTTTATTTGTTCTTTAACTGTTGCTATGAGTAGGTCAGTATGTAAAGTTATGTTGCTTTCGTACCATGGGGCTTTCGTAATTGTCCTGAATGTTTTTGCCTGGAAGATTTGAAGTTTTTTAATTTGTGTCTTTTTAGCTGTCCCGTATATCTGAGAAGCGTATGTCCAAATAGGTTTCAGTAAGTACGTATAAGTGTTAATTTTTTGTTTAAGTTGTAGAGTTGAACGTTTGGAGAGGAGTGAATATAGTCTTAGTCTTTGGTTAAGAGTTTTACTTCTTTTCTTTATACGTGGACCCCATGTGTGTATTAAAAATTGAAAAAAAAGAAACATATATGATTTTTTAGTTTGTTTTGCTTAATACTCAACATTTATTTAATTTATTCTGATGTCATTACTCTCTGGCCTGTCCGTCTCATGAGTATGAATGTATAATAATGACAAAAATTTAAAATTACAGAATTATATCTTAAGTTAATGTCACGAAACACAAAAATACGACATTAAAATGCCATAGTTTTAACTTATTCAAACTGGACATGAGGGAAGAGCGTTTGAAATTTTATGGACACATTAAAAGTTTACCTGAAAATAGACTAACTCAGCAAATAGTCGATTAAACTCAAACAGCCAATAGCATGGATCACAGAAATACAGAAGAACCTGAAGAAATTCAAAATCACGAACTCCGCTATTTTTGACCACGACGTCTGCATAAAAAAGATTGATAAATGGGATTCACTGCCTGAGCCTGCCGTCAAATAATGTAAACTGAAATGGTCCGTAGAGAGCGTTTGCCGAAAGAATGCAATCGTACTGGAAAGATAAAAAAAAGTGACTCAGATGCATATCGTTTAAAAGGAAAATGACGAAAACATATAAAATAATATCTGAAATTATAATATTTAATGGAATTTGTTTGTTTATTGATTTTACCAGATAATTTAATTTGAATTTTATATATGTATATATATATATATATATATATATATATATATATATATATATATATATATATATATACACTGTATATATACAGTGGAACCTCGATATAGCGATTTCCTTGATAAATGGAAGTTTTTCTATTCCCCTTGAATCTGCCTACCATTCCTACGTTATTTTTACTTCTAGATATCGAAGGATTGGTTAAGAAGACCTCGATACATCGAATTTTCGAAGATTCCTTAGCTTACACCGCACCTCTACAAAACGAACTATTTATCGGAAAACCTCTATAAATCAAGTCGATTTGTTAAATAAGTAGAGTTTATGCTGTTCATAGATTCTAAGAAGGATTGATTGTATCTCCCATCCTGACATTTATTTCCGGATGTTTCAGTTTCTGATAGAACAATCTTTTTTTTCCCTCAAAAATGGTAAAGCGTAAAACCCTTTCGTATGAAGAAAATTTTTAAATTATTCAAGCCGTAAATGCCGGGGTTGACAGATAGTGCGATATTGCAAGAAAGTTTGGTATACCAGAGAACATCTTATACACAATTTCAAAAAATATGTTGAAGCATGAAAATCAAGCTTTTTCATTATTAAAGAGGTTAAAAGGGTCCGAGTTCCTAGATATCGATTTATACAAAGTGTCGTTTTCAGGTAAACTACTATTTCAGATTTTTTCTAAAGGTCCGCTTAAATTTTCCACGAATTTAATAATTATTCTTTCATTAAAATATGTACACATTTTCTATAGTTAAGTTGGGTATTTTATTATAAACCTCTAACCTCTATTCATCGAAGTCAGTCAGAAATTACTTCAATAAATCGAACCTCGATGTATCGAAATCCTCGTTAATTCGTAGTTTTCTCGTTCCTCTTGTGGTTCGTCATATCGAGGTTCCACTGTATATATATTAAGTATAAGTTGAATTACTACCCTAAGCTACAGGTTTCCACTCCAAGTAGCTGAACTATCTATCTACTTGGCACGCAACGTAATTTCAGCTACCCTCTCTCATGCAATCCGCTCGCATACTTCTCAGTAGACCGCCATAGTTCGCCTTGCGATAAACTTATCGAAGGCTTCTGATAATTTCCATTTTCCCATTGATGTATAAAGTACTCAGTTTAATATTAATAATATTTTATATTACAATTAATATTATTATGTATCACTGTGATTTTATTTGTAACTTTTTTTTGTGTGTTCTGACCCTTGTGCAAATTTGTTTGTTATCCGTCAGTTCCTTATCATCTTTTTTTGTTTTTTGTAAATATGTTTGATTAAGGTGGCTCTCCTGTGCCGATGTGTCATATTATTTATATTTTGGAATTATCGGGGTATGTTATCTATTCACTGATAATGGACAAACTTTTGTAACACTGCTCCATCCTTACTCACTCCCAAAAATACTACTATACTAAAAATTGATTGTTATTTCCTTTTTATTTATTTCAATGTTTTAGTCGCTATTTTTCTAGGGGGGGAAGTTCTCCTTTAATCACACAAAAACTCCAAATCCATTTTCAAACTATTGTTTACTTCTGTCACACCTTCTCATATTAAATAACTGATAACAAAGAAATAATTATGTGGACTATGTGGAGATGAAAATATCTGAATTAAAATTGTTAACTTCTTATAACTTTTCTAGCGTTAGAGAAGTGAAAATAAAACATAAATATATATATTGAACAAAAAAAACCGTGTTGAAAGTTATGTTGTTAACTTGTACTATAGGTTCTTATAATAGGGGAGTGGAAATAAGTAAATTTCAAACTTTCGATAAACATTCTCAATTTTTTTTTTTTTTTTTTTTTTTTTTTTAGATAGGAAAGTGTTTTATTGAATCAATATTACAATCTGTCTCATCTTTAGGCAACATGTGATTTGGATGACAAAGAATCCATTCAAACAATGTGTACAATCAAAAACATCAATCTATAAAGGTGGCTCCACACGCAACGGAAAACCGGATGGCAGGCCTTCAATAGAGGCAAACCTCTCAAATTTCTCAAATAAGGGAAGTGGAAATATCAAAACATCAATCTATACTCACCCTGTATACTAGATTGCTTTACGTAGAAAAAACTTGATTGAATACAAGTGTTAGTTATTTTATCTCTTGTCCATATGCATGAGGAGTAAAGAGTTGTGAAGGTGGCAAGCCCTCCCTCCCTCTCCCCTCCCCCAAGATAAATAAACTTATTTTTAGGGAGTTAAGGTGGGGTGGGAGTAACCCACCCCACAAGTAATTCTTGTTGATTACCTAATGTTACATACATGTAATTTTTTTTTTTTTTTTTGGTTTTTTTTTGGATTATTTGAAGAAGTTAAATACACCAACAGAAAAAAATAAATAAATCAATATTGGGCTAGATAACACTAATTCCAATCAGAACGTGATATCATAGTCTGGGCTAATGAGTAGCAGGGCACATTATGAAATGTCATCTTTCTGTTGGTGTATTTAATTTATTCAAATATATATATATATATATATATATATATATATATATATATATATATATATAGATAAGAGTAGCTAAGTGGATTAGCAATATAAAACAAATGTACGATATCCCCTCTCCTAAATAACCCTATAAAAGGCCACCTTCTCCTGGCCTCAGCGACACTCTGCCGTCTAAGCGTTGTGATGCCAGATGTTCCACACGAAGTTTTTGTAATAGGCTATAAGATTTTGCATTTTCTTGTATCAATGTATGTAATTCAATAAAAACCTCTTTTTAAAAACTCAGTCCCGCGAACCTTTTATTTAGCTATATATATATATATATATATATATATATATATATATATATATATATATATATATATATATATATATATATATATATATATATATATATATATTTAAGATTTAACGGTTTTATTATTTTTGTTGTTTTTTTAAGATTTATCTTTATGTTTTTGAACCAGTTATTAGGTGAAAAAACGAAATTTTGCTTCGACGAATAGTTTCTGATTTGTAATGAAAAATGAACCAAAAAAATAGCTGCAGGTTATATTTCAAAACGAACTTTGAAAAATGCTTTGTTGTCGTTTTATGGGTAAAAAACCGAAAATAACCGGTATTTTGCGATGTTTGGTATGAAGCCGTTGTAGCAATGTTCATATTCGGATTCAGCACACCAAAAAAGATAAAGAATTCGTTGAAAGTAAAAGTTCAACAGTTTTTCTTGAAAATGGACTTTTGGAGCCTTATTTTATGAAACTACTATGGATTCATTGAATTTTATAGTGTAGTTTACATACTAGGGTTAATCCATTTCAAATCACCCAATTTAAATATAATTTGTTGCTCAACATTTTTATTTTCCTGATTCTTTTATCATGGTTGAGTACAATTTACGTAATACTGAAAAAAAAAACCATTGCGTAGCATTTTTAAGGAAGATTTTAGTCCTGAAATGAACCTTCAAAAGGACATTATTTTAATTTTAATATCATGCAAGAAAGTTATTTTTTCTCAAAAATTCGAAAAAAAAAAAATTTATCGGCATTTTTTTCACAAAAAATTTTATGGCTGAAAGCTGAGAATGTTTTTTTGAAAGCATGTTTTTTTCCAATTTCATAGGTCAATTTCTGAAAAGGGACTGAATGAAAAAAGGTTAAAATTTAAAAAAAATGTTTTTTATACTAATAAGAATACATCACAAAAAAATTATGACTGAGACTCAACTATATTTTGAGGTATAGAGCTGTGAATTTCAATAAAAACGCTACCTTTTTAATACACTCGTGCAATGCTAAAATAGCAACTAGAGGCTTGAAATTATGTTAATTAACGAGTTTAAATTATAGTTAAATTAAATTATTATTTAGAGTTTTGAAATAATGAACTTAACTCACATTTAAATGAATTACTTGACTTAAAAATGTACATTAATTTAAAAAAATATGTAAGTATATAATACAAGTATGTTTGTAAGTTGTAAAATATTGTAAAATATCAACTGACACATCAGTTCTTATGATGCAACAAGTTAATGTGAGTTTTACATGTTTAGATTTGAACTCTTCCATGTGCAACTGCTTGCACAGTCTATATCTTTCCTGTACCTACATGTCTCTGCAAGTGGGGTCCCTCCCCTTAATCTTCATTCCTATCTTCAAGAGTAAAAATGTGAATATTAAACTAATTGGTGGACATGCTCTATGTCCAACTTGCGCATCAAAAATATTTGTAGAAAAACTACCCAAAGATGAGACAAATAATGTTGAGAATAATCCTGAATATTTTCTTGGCCCTTTTGAATTAGTAGAGGAGAATTCGTTGCATCAAGTGGAATCCATTTATGGAACTTTGGAATTATCTCCTTTATGTAAATATAACAAAGCTTAACACGGAACAAAGCCTGACAGTTTGAAAAAAAAATTGATAAAATTATGAGAATTAGCTAAATCTCAAGCGAAAATTAGATGAATCTTTCTATAATGACTTATAAACTCAGAATTTAAATGTTACAGAAACCTCATAATATAAATATAACTGTTAGAACCCTAAAAAAAAAGGTTAGTTAGTATGAAACGAACATAATTATTAAAATCGGCTGAGTCGTTCTTATAGTAGAAATTTAGAAACCTCCCTCACTCAAATAAAACATAATTTTTAGCGCCCTTTAAAAAAAGATTAGTATGAAAGAAACATAATTATCAAATTTTATTAAAATCGGCTGTCGTTTTTAAGGTACAATTTAGAATTATTCGTCATTGTTATCCTTTAGGATGTTGTTTTAAAATATGTTTAAGATTTAACGACTTTTATATGGCGGAAGGATATTCCGCCATTGTAATCCTTAAGGATGCTGTTTTGAAATATTAGAATATTTAACGATTTTTAAGTTACCCCAAGGATATTCCACCATAGCTGTCCTTAATGATACTGTTTTGAAATATTAAAATTTTTAACGATTTTATGGATATTCCGCCTTTGTTAACTCATTCTACGGGATGGAAGATTTCAGCCAGGCCTTTTGTTAGCACTGCAGGCAAGCCTCAACCTCAACCTCAACAGAATTCTCCATCCACACGTACAGTTTTGCTGGAATGCCTAAGACCTCAAAGGCATTAAAACACTAAATCCATGTTGAAACTGATGTTAACTTATATTATACCCTACATTTGTGAATTCCTAATTAGATATAAAACTCTTATACATATATAAAACACTGAAAATTACAATCTGCGTTTCTAAACTATAGAAGTGATAGTTTACAGATAAGTTTATAGGAAAGAGCTATTGATAAATGTGTTATTCGAAATGAAGCTTTGGAATTGATCTACAAGAGCGATGCGGGTTTGACCAACTTTATTGTAGCAGTGGTTCGATATCGCTACTCGAAAATTTATTATTTTGCTAGTGATATTCAATTTTATGTTGCTAAATATTCGACTGGCTGTAGTTTCGATCATCTGTTTAGATATCTATCCCATCGAGTATATTTAGGACTGATTGCTCAAGTTAAGGATCAATATTATCTTGGGTTTACGTGGTTGAGAGGAACTACGTGCTTCTTGGTTTTATCCTTGGACCAGTATACCTTAAACGACCCATTTTTCTCGTAAGCCGCAGATCTTAATTTTGATAGCCTTGCCTTGGATTAGGTTAAGAAGGCTAATCTTAACATACTTCTTGTTAATCATGTAAACAATCTCACCTTTAACTTTATAAATGCAATGTGTCTATTTCTGTATTTGATTACCATCATTTCACGTCGCGGCTTCACCCGCTCTCCTATGTAAATCTTTGAATTGGGCAAATTTTATTATCAATTTCTAGCTCTATATAACACCTTATCTTTGTAACCTCTCTTGAATGGCGCCTGCCACCTATCGGTCAATTTTCAAACTTCACCACGCATCACATATTTAGCGCTTTTTAACAAACGATTTAATATAAAAAAAAAAAATGTAAATTTTGTTATTGCTAAACCTTTCTTGAACTATAAAGATGTTGTATTTAAAATTTGGTAGAGATTGGTTCAGTAGTTTTCGCGGTTAGTGATCACTAACGAAAAATGGCTTGTCCTTCTATATAATAGTATACATATTAAAAAATATATCTAATGCTTAGTTATTTTAAAATAATTTTAATGCTCTTACGATCAGATCATGTAAGGTGCCAACGGTGTCATGTAACGTTTGATTTCGTTGAAGCCCCTATGGTAGATTCACTGATGATTACGCAAGAGTCGAATGCTCTAAGTAGGTCCCTCTGCCGGCTCAACAAAGGGAAAGCTAAAGTCGAAGTAGAACTGATTCCTCCATCCACAACTCCTTACCCTTGCCATTCTTGTTTTGGGAAGAATTTTATTACGAAATCTTGAAACTCATAGGAAAAAAACAAGCTTTTTTTTCTTAAGATAAAAGTGAAATCAAGAATTTAAATATTGCTCAACGCTAAAATGAAAACAAAAACACAAACCTACTCAAACAAGAGGACTACGATGTCCCCTTGACTATAGATGAGAAATGTCCTTCAGTGAGAAGGACAAAGCATCGCGGATGTCAAAACGGTATTTCACAAAAATGCGCCAAACTCTATGGACGTAGTTGGACAGAATACCGATTTGTGGAAGTCTCCATTATGAATAATAGCATCCCGGTCTCTACTTCCCCCGGTCTCATAAGTAAAGAACAGTGTGAACTAATTAATAAAGTTTTATTTATCGATAAAAATTTCATTTAAAAGTATGCGATTGGGCATTATTTCTTTAATGACATTTTCACGCGTAACAATAATTTTTAAACTTTTTAAACTGCACTTACTGTTTGAACATTATGCAAAAGCATAACTAAACCTACAATATTTAATTTTAATGTATGAGTTGGTAATCTAGATGTTCAGAGGCTATTAAGAAACTCTTGCGGATAATGGGGTGCATCATCAGTGATAGCTACAAAAGGCTCATAAACCATACTTTTACACGGAATATAAAAAAGCAAAGGATCGACATTTTGATTTGGTAATCATTTTTATTCGATAGAAATAATTTTATTGATTTAATCTGGTTGTATTTTAATTTATAACTATGAAAGTGTATGACAGTGTGGCAAACCTCGTTTCTGCCTCTGGAAATTGATCATTTAAATTTTTATTATTGTAAATTTCATTATTGCTAAACCCTCTTGAACTTTATTTTATATCTAGTATAAATTAATTTATATTTATATATATAATATTTAACACCTAGAAACATGCAAATTTAATATTTTATACAGAACGTTGACTAGCCATTTAGTAAAATATTCTGCGGCGGGTGAGTAATGGTCCTGTGGCTAACCGCATCTACTAGCGCCAACAGTTCTTTCCCAAGGAGGCATACAACGACCTCCTCCGCTGGTTACTTTGTGTCCGTTCTTCAGGGGTTTTCTTACTTCTACTAAATATTTTATTTATATTAGTTCTATAAATGAATTATATGTTTATTGTTTTAATCCGTACGGAGTTGAGCATTGTGGCTCTACTAAACCATTCACAATACTTGAGGCTTAAACGACTTGAAAGTGCTCTTCGTTTTACTAGACAAACGTTCAAAGCTCCCAATCAATTACAAAAGACTTATTTACATGACAGTAACTAGACCCATTGGAACATAATAGTTGAGCTTTGGTGATAAACCTTCCAATTCTTTTTGTATCAAATCATTACAAACCAAAGTCCATCGAAAAATTCTCAATTATTTTTACTTTTTCTCAAACAAACTTATCCATTAATGTACTATATGTTGTTGATTTATTTCAAACCATATACCTATCCTTTTATTATTATCTCCATAACCACTCAGATCCACTAATCTCTCAACCTTCCTTCCATTAGATTCCCAATTATCCTCTGAATGATCCCAGAATGTTACTATAAAAATTATAAATCTCTTCTTTAAAATTAGCTCTTTACATAATTCCTATTTACTTCTGGTTAACTTCTAGAATGGCGAAAGGAATAGAAATTTATTTTCGGGTTGAACTGTTTTACCAACCTTATCTTGGCCATTGGTCTCCTTTTACCTATTGTTGTTTCCTTTGTTACACTCCAACTTCCGTTGCCCCCGTTAGTTTGCCCCATCGCGGTGCGATCAACGATTCGTTCATCACGTGAACAAGGAAATATACTTTAATCGGAGAATTTCTTCGGAATAAGTGTGTTTCTCACACGGATATTGACGTTTCTAGTGTTTATTTTTTTTAATGTTTAATACGTTTTTTTTTTAAGCTTGCAAGGCTTTGCTATCTCGTTGTAATAACCTTGTCTAAGAAATTGCTTTCTTACCTTCAATATTATTCTTCTAATATATAAGTTAGTTCAAAGTCTGCATTAAAGATAACTTACTGTAACTCACTTTGGTTCTTATTTTCAATGTTAAATACACTCTGCTTTAGAGTCCATGTTGTTTGAAAGATATAAATAGACTCCTCTTGGGCTTCTATGTTTGTAAGATTTCTAATTGTAATCCTTAGGGGTTTACAGTTGATTTGAAATGAGTAAGACATTGATCGTGCAGGAATTTGTTCAGATCCTATCACCCCAAAGATCTCAATACTAATTGTTATATTCGCCTATATTATTTTCATAACTCCCAAAAATTCAATTGTTGTTTGTAGTGGGTAATCAAACACTCCCAAGGCAGGCAGTAATCAAGAAGGCCTTTCCCACATCCAGAATTTTGATAACCTACATTTTTCTCTCAGGCACGCCCTAACTTCCTGTGTTTCCTAACTTCCTCACACTCCAGTTCGCTAATTGATATGAGAGCGGCTTTGAAATAGTTCTTCTTCCTTACTTATTTAATCTAAGGATTTCCTCGAAGCTTTTCTACTTCTCTAACTAACCTTCTTAACCATCCATCCATTTATCTTTTCAATGGTATGATCAATCGATGAAAAAATCGATTCTCGATTGCAATACCTTTAAAAAATAAGCTTACATGAATGATTAAAAAGCAAACCAAATCTATATTTAAAAAAAAAACATAGTTATTTAATAAATACATTAGTACACAGCAAATAGCATATATTAAATACAAAATACAATATGTATAAATTAATAATAATTTAGGCAATGTGCAAAAAAATAATTCATTTCAAGAGAATAATTTCTTATTTAAGATAATAAATATTTTGAATGTTCTGGGTTTTATTTATAACTTGAGGAATCTTTACTCATCATCTTTATTTATTACATTTGCAAGTTAAAACTTTTCATTAAACTCTGTTGGAAGAAGCATTAATGTATCTCTTGTTGCATCTCATAAATATCTAATAATGCATTAATGTTGTTGTTTTAATAGAGCATTCGGGCTCGAAAACCAGCATGAATGAATACGATAAAAATGAAAAATAATCTGTATTATGGGATAACAAAAATTCCCTGAGAAAAAACAGAATAGATGTTTCTCTTTTATAGCTACATTTATTTCACTTGTGCTTCAGCTACGGTAGTTTGAAATTTTAATCAAATTTATTTATTTTCCAATAACAAATGATCATCTTTAAGGATTTCAGATTTGACAATTCTTTATTTTCGATGATAATTATTTTAAATTCTGTGCCGAGCTGTGCTGATCTAATACATTTAATTTTTTTTTTATCAACGAGGAAGAAGAATCTTTGTATAATAATGATATGATATAGATCGATTACTTGGAATTGACTTTAAGTAATCGATTCTCGATACCAGTTCTTTCCTCAAAATTCGGGAGTATCAAGAATTTTCTTTAAGAACAAATATATTCCTTGTATAATTATATGTTCTTTGATATGCAATGTTAGTTCGTATTCTTTTACTGTAGATTTATGCGCTAGTTCTGCAATAAAATTCGGTTAAAGTCATTAAGAAATACTGTGGCAATCCTTTAAACTGAGATGATGTCCTTCATATATCCTGGAAAGCACGAGCACCGTTGAGTGATGATGATTGGCGATTAAAACAACGGAAACCATGACTCTACACAAGTTGTAGGAGAGCTATCAAAGAAGAAGAAAGAGAGACTATTCCTGCAAAATTCATTATTTGCACTTTACTATTTGTAGAAATAGACTATTCGGAAGCAAGGAAGAAATAGACTATTTTTACCATTATACGTAATTTCATATTCGTATTTCTTTTTTAAGAGATTTCAGTTTGTTTCGTTCCTCTATGTTTTCCCAAAGGTGGATCAAGTTCATTTTGACTCTATACTTTAACCTGTGACAAATGTATTTAAAGATATCCTTAATTTAATTTCCTAAATGTTGTCGCTTCTTTTTTTTTTTTCTTTTTTTCACTAACATTCTCAGAGTTGCCATTCCATATACGCTCAACCTCATAATCCACTTCCAAGTAAATCGTAAAGCGGACAAGACAATTACGTTAGACCTACATCACTGGGGAGGACTCCTTAGGACACAATGATGACCCTGAAGTTACCTGGCGTTGGTGGTGTCATCCCAAACATAATGCAACTCGACACAGAGCCCGCATACTTCTACCTTCCGGGGTACTATTAGGTCTGAGAGCAGCTGCTGCAAAAATAGGTCTAGCATGTCACCCATTGGTACCAGTACTAGCTGACAGACATATTATTGTTTTCCTTATATGTTTACTATTTGGATCAAGCTTATTTAATAATTCTAATAAACCTTGTTTTGTTTTAATTCGCTTTACCTAATGACTTCCTCGGGTCTTGTTTACTTTACCATTAGTATAAGGAAAGTAGACAAAAAGTGACCAAACTCCAAAAATAAAAAGGTCAGACTGCTGGATATTGTTCACCATCCTTTGCTCTAAACCTGTTAAACATTCTTAAATAGTGAAAAATCTAATAACATCAAGTTTAACCGGAGCAGAGAGGGAGATGGTTAAAAATCGTATGTTCTCAGCTGTTTGATCAAATAAATCGGAAACGGTTACTGTTATCTCATTTTGTGTATAGGCATACGGCCAGTGATTTTATAACAGTCACCAATTAAAGACATTTTAAATATATATGTTTAGAATCAAAACCTGTTAAGTCCATTTTTTTTTTTTATCGGTAAATTCAATTCAAATCGGCCTAACGATTTGTGCCAAATCCTGCTGTCTATAGTTTATCAGGGAGACGGTAGGAGCGCTAGGTAGATTTATTATAAAAAAAACAAACAAACATTTCGGCGATGAGTGGACTTAAAATCCTAAGTTAATGTACTATATGGTGACGTTAGAAAATGCTGATGATAAAGAAGAAGCAAATATAACTCATTCCGACAATGAAGATGCAAATGAAAGTGCTTTTGTTTAATTTTAATTAACAATTATTATAAATATGTTAATCATAGCGAAAAAAAAATAATTTAATACAATTTTTTTTTTTTTTATGTTTAGATTTATTACTTTGTCATACCTATTTCATAAAATGTCATTTAAAACCTACTAAGTCTAATATTCAAATTTTATTATTGCACACCTGAGCAGTCCTAATTTTTTTTTTTTTTTTTTTTTTTTTTTTTGAAATTTTTAACCAAAGCTCAAATTGTTACATTTTAATCATGTCAGATTGGTTGGAAAAGATTAAAAACTTTTTTATATTTAAATTTTCACGTTGTTTTTTTTTGACGTTCTAAAAAATGTTTAAAAATTGACTTTGCCGGTTTGACTCTAAAGGCCTCATATGTTTTATGAAATACTAGCTGAAAGTACCCTGCTCCGCTACGGTTTAATATCATTAGGATTAAGGACAACTTAAATTAGTAAAAGTCAAGCTTAACGTTGATAATTATTATTACTTAAATAAACAAAAAGAATTCCATTCTTAGTATGATTTCAATAAGTAAATTGTACAATTTGCAAAAGTTAATTTTATGTTATTTTGATAGTCCTCCAGTGAAGCTTCAAGGCAGCACTACCATCTTACCCTGCTCTGATACCAGACCATCAGCTCTTCTTATGTCATATTTATATTAAATATATTTATAAATAGTTGAGTTCTATTTAACAGAAACCATAGACATCTGAACTGAGAAAAAGGTATATTCTAAGTTCAACGAATGAAATTCAGAAATGCTAGGTACCACTTGTAAAATGCAACTTGGGCCTGGTTGAGAAAAGCCGATTATCTTGTGACTGGAAAACTGAAAAAGAGTAGTTGGGGACGAAGCTACTGGTAAAGCAATGTTGGTGGGTTGCTCGTAAGGAATATGTACATCGAACTGGCCTTACATGTCATCACCAGAGAATATAAGTCTTTTAACCTCCTCTTTAACATAAGTCTTTTAATAGCTTCTCGTCACAAAACAACTCAACAAAACTCATACTTGTAAGGAAGGGTCCACCTCTGCAGCCACCATGAGTTCACAGAAAGTACAATATTATAAGGTTTCGACATCGATCTTATTTTTGTTTGTTTACAATTATAAGGAACTTAATTTGTGGTCAAAGTGTGCGGCTTAAACATCTAACCTATTTTTTAACTTAGCTTATCTCCAAATACCATATGACAACTAATCTATTATTATTCACCCAATAAAAATTGTAATCGCATTTTTCGCGAATTAGCCGCGACCCAGGCCGATTTTTTAAAATTCCTTTCTTAGCGAGCACCTACGGCCCTAGAAGAAGTAACATGTCGAATTTCATTCCAATCCGTTCGGTGGTTTCTGAGATTTCGTGTTAAATCTGTGAGTGGTATTTGACAAATATATAGTAGATAATTTTTTACATTGCAAAGTGTAGAAATCGTAGTATTTTAAAATGGCTAGAATGTATGTATTATATAAAATAATTTTAAACAAGTCATTTTCTTTTTTTTCTATCTCCAGATAAATTCATAAAAATAATAGTCCGTGGGTTTTGGGTTTGTTCCACATTCCTTATTGTTTCTTCGTTTTACCTTTCCCCCATAAAAACTCAATTTGAGAATTTGGTTTCATTAGCGGAGCATACCACGTTTTATTATACAAACCTTTGGAGGTACGTCAAGCTCTTTTATAGCAAGGTTTTATTCCATTCCTCATAGTTCATAGAACGGCCGATTTCGCAGTCCTCGTCTCGTTTTCCTGTTGATAACGAATAGTTTTATTTTAATCTTCAAAGAGCACCGTTTCTTGAAAACAGTTTGAACATATTTCCATTCAAAACAACTACCTCGACCTGATACTATCCAGTTGTTGTATGATTTAATATTTATAACTGTCAATTTAAAAAGTAACTGGACGTAGTAAAATGAACAAGGCCCATTTCCTCCTACAGACTTTAGTTAGCTAATTTATGTATTCGAACATTTAAAAAAAATAAACATATAAAAAAAAAATAAGAAAATAGATTAAGAAAAAACTAAATAGCTCTAGTTCTGTTGGTGTTAGCTCAGATCGAAAATATGATAAAGTTCTGTAACATATGGAACTGTAATATCTATGTTTATAACTTTGTGACATGGTAAGGAGTATTTTGGATTGTAAGGATAAAAGAAAAATTGGAAGGTTTGGTGGAGCCCCAAAGCTTAACTCCGTTAGTCCAAATTGGTCTAATTACTGTCATGTAAATACGTCTTTTATAATTTATTGGGACCTTTGAACGCTACTGAAATGCAGTAGATTATTGATAGACATATCCACATATTGTTTTTCCTTGTCAGGTAGAAATGATTATTATATATATTTTTCAATTACTATGACAACTGATCACTTGTGTCTTTAAAGCTGGCATTCATCGACATCTGAAGAACTCTTAGATTTAGAAATAGGTCGTCTGGGAGTTGGAGAATGTGTGGAAGGATAATACTGGGGGAATGTCTAGCTATAAAATCTAGCAAGTCTGAATTTACAGCGAGCAGTTTTAGCTGAGAGCGGTAGAGCTGCACCCCACAGGGAGGATGTGTCGTCCCGCTCTTGAAAAAAACTGACCGTCTCAAGTGGTGTCCTCTTATATCAGCTGAGGAGGCGCGGGGTAGGGTGTGTATATATACACGCATGTTTATATATATATATTTATATATATATATATATATATATATATATATTTATATATATAGTTGGCATTTATAAATAGACACCACTAACTCACATCTAATGGAGGGCAAGATTGGTGTGGTTAATTTTTATGTAGTTTTTAACTGGTTAGGTAAAAATGTTGTAGAGAGCTACAGCAAAACAGCTTAAGTTTTAAGTAACAGCACACGTTTATCAAACCCCTGAAAAATAAGAATTCAATCACTTTGGCAGCGACTCATTTTCAAGTTTGATTTTTTTTTCTTCCACTAAAGCTCTATTAGAAATGACCAAAGAGTTTTTTAACGAACCTTGTACATCTCAAATTTACATTTATTATTTTCATGATAAATTAATACGTCTGCCAAGAAGCCTACATATCTGAATATGTTACTGTAACATAAGCAAACCTATAATCGTTCTGTAGTTTATCTTTGAAAATATAAAAGGGAGCGTCTACACATAGTTCTCAGTGTTTTGGACTGAAAAGATAGGACTTTTGGATTTCTTTGTTGTTCCCTATTGCTCTGTGCGATTAGTCAAAAGTGGTTTTAAAAGAACTTCTTTATTTATCCCATCTAGTTTATCCGAATAGATTAAAATGCTATAATCTAATATAATGCAGCTTTGAAGATCAAAAAAAGTAATTAAATTGCTTTTTAATTACTTAGCTATTCTACTTTAGAAATAAATAAAATAATAAAAAAAAAAAATTAAATGCATTTTTTATTTATTATTCATTAGATTGGTAAAATTATTAATTTTTTAGTCATCATTGGTTTCTAAATTATAATTTGTCTTTAATTTAATTTTTTGTTATTTATTTATTTATTTGCAACATTTTGCTTGGTTAATGGAAATTATGATACACACAAAGTAACTTAAAATAATCAAAACGATTATAATATATTTTGTAATAATTATCATCGAGGTTTTGTTTTATTGCGTTTGTGATTTTTGTTTTCATGATATTCTCTCTCCTATATAATTTATAAAACAAAGGCTCATGTCAGATTGTTTTCTGTTGCATTGTATTGGATTATATATTCATTTAAAAAATAATTCATTCAGTTAAAATATATATATAAATCTTATTTTTTTGTTTATTTATTTTTTATTGGATTATTTTTGCGTTGTAATATATCTCTTTTTAAATTCTTAATACTGTTTCAATATTTATATCCTGTTCAATCTACGCAGATGTTGCAGTATATAATAGGTCCGTTCATTGAAGGATAGTAAATATTGAATGTAAATAGAAACGTCATTTGATAATGCCTAATACGTACATAGTAGGTACGAAATATTTTTATTAGATCTAGAAATTTTCGATATGAAGATTTTAAATTAAATAATATACAAGTAGGATTGATGAATTAATTGCCACTTCTAATGGGATTGTTTTTATTAGAAAACTAGTTTCGAATGCTAAATGCATTTTCAGTGCTAAAGCATAGAAAATTTTCAACAGATCAGTACCATGTTACATGGATTATATACACTAAAGTTTTCAAAAATGTAAGACAAGAAATCAAACATTAGTACTCACCTCAGGAGGTCCAAGATATCTGAATATACCCATCGTGAAAAGGTGAAGGGGGCAGGTAAGTTAAATTTAGGTAAGTTATGTTTTAGAACTGAAGATGAATGTTTAAGCATTCGAAGCTAGTTTTCTAATAAAATAATTCCAATAGAAGTGGCAATTAATTCATCAATCCTAATCGTATTGATCCTTCTATACCATCATGGTGTACCTCAAGTAAATAGTTTACGTCAAGTTATTTGTTTGTACCTATTTTTTCTATACCTATTGCTGTTTTACTGAAGCCTGTAAATTCTTTTTTAACGGCCGAGCGAATCTCTCATGATTCATGATGACTTCGTATTTATAGTTAATCTGATGAGTTTTTTGCCATCTCTGTCCGTTGTGAATAGCCATTAGGAAACACTGCTAAAACTTTTTCTTTTTTTTTAACTAACGACAATATTGTATACCAGTATTTATTTTAAAGGGACTTTCTACAAGGTAGCCAGCTGTATTTTACAACTAGTTTTGAACACCTTTATACCTGTCTGCCTTCCGGTCTGGGTCTACAGCGTCTTGTAAATAATACCAAGAACTGAAAATATCTTTAAAATGGTTTAGTCTATGTTTCCACACTGAAATTTATAACAGCCGCAGTTTAGAAGTCTTCAAAGTTCTTTCTACAAATCTACTAAGAATTGTGTTTTTACTCAATTGTACCTCTGATATAAAATAAGATACTTTTTTTAGATAATAATAATACTTTATTTACATTTTTACAATTTACAAGTCATATTAAGTATTAATGTTCCGGTATACATCATCTACATGATTAATATAATTTTATTTAATAGTAAATGGGCTTTACAATTCCAAGTTTATCATTAAACAGTTGGGGAAAATAAGAAAAACCCACATAACAAAACAAAAAATAATAATAATAATAATAATAATGAAGGAACAAGGAAGAAAGAATTGAAATTGGCACGTGGTCCTCTGCTGGCCCATTCGAGAAAAAAAATAAAAACTAAAAAAAATTATGAATAAATAAAATCAATTAAAATAGCTTATATGTATATATCTTACATTATTTAACATTATAAAAATTACTAAAAAGTACTTACAATAACAAATATTGAACATAGCAAGCAAGAGATGTGTAAGTTAGTTCAAGTGAGGAGTACATGTTTAGTTCTTTTGTGCGTATATCTTTTCAGTAATGTTTTGTTGTAATTTCCGATTTCTTGGATGAGCGAATTTTCTGAAATTATTGTTTTTCCAAAGTATATTTTGGTTTGATCGAAAACGTGAAATTGGATAGGAATAAGGTTGAGATCTTTAAGCATTGTTAATATTTTAGTATACCGAGGGTAATCATTGATTATCCTCATACACAAGTTTTGTATCCTTTCTAGTTTACGGTAGTTGGTTGTACAAGTTGAGCTCCACATGGGTGAGGCATATGTAATCTGGGATCGAATAACCGTTTTATAAAATATGAGTTTTTTTTAGGAATTAGTTTAGATTTTTTGTGGAAGTAAGGAAACTTTTTGTAAATGATTTTATTTTTTTTTATTTTGTCTGTTTTATTGTTTATGCGTTAAATATTCGATTTTCTATTAATATATAGAAATACAGGTTCATGGCCAATCTTAATCAGTATTTATTAATATTTAAGGCGTAGAATTCCAAAATCTGCTAAGTCCTATTTCCATTTTTTTTTTTATATATAGTTTTTCTACTATTTCATCTTTAGGTGGAAGTTTTTGTTCCCCAAAAGTAGTTAATTCACATAAAAACGGCCATACAAAAAATAAGGCTTCTTTCTAAACCAGCCAG
This sequence comes from Euschistus heros, assembly GCA_003667255.2. NCBI lineage: Eukaryota > Metazoa > Arthropoda > Insecta > Hemiptera > Pentatomidae > Euschistus > Euschistus heros. The sequence goes on from RCWM02000166.1 coordinate 599,621, forward strand.
ACCTTTACCTATATCGACCAGATGTCGAAAATTGACTGACTAGGCTTGATTTGGAATTCTACATCTAATTCATAATAGCCAAAACATCTGTGAAATTACTAATTTAATGAAATATTGATTTAATGTATAGAGAGGTTTATAAAATTAATTCATTACTTACATTTGATAAAAGAATGACCTGGGGCCCAAATGTAAAACAAAAACGTCTCAGTCTTACCAAGAGATTAAAACTGTATCCAATGCTTCATAAACGGTCGACATTAAAACTCCGACAATGACTGAATACATACACTTACTTACTTAAACCCATATGGACATACGCCACACAAATATAAGGGACTGCAAAAAATACACACCTTAAAAAAATACAAAGATTCCAATCAAAATTACTCAGACTAATCACGAAATCACTTTGGTACATTTCAGACCACACACTTCACACTAAAGTAGAAATACCCACAGTAAAGGAACATATACATGACCTTTATAGGCGATTTCATGACAGACTTCATGGACATAACAACATACTCATTAATGACCTGGCCACGACTGACATACCTGGAAATACTCTCAGAAGGCTTAAAAGAAGCTGGATGAGAAATTTGCTCAAATAAATCTCTTTAATCCATGCCAGGAGGAGGTACTATTGAGTGCTAGTCTCCCACACACCATACAAGGCCTGTAGTATTCAATTTCATCACATTCACTGATTGTTCCCTAATAACAGGTGTGAATCGAAATATGAAAGAGAAAAAAAAATCAAAAACCTTTAAAGTTTAAGTTTATAATTTTATTTTGTTATAATTGTTTTAAGTAGTATTATTAATTACCTATTAATGCTAATATTTTAACCTAAATCACTATTCAGTATCCTGTTACACTACCTGATATATTTTTTTAATTCATGAATGATGGAATTGGGTAATTGTGTAATATTTTATTATAATTTATATTCCTCATCAATGAAGTATTAAAAAAAAAATTAAAAAAAAAAATTGTTCAAATTACACTATAATTTTTTAATCTTAAAAATTGTGTTTCTTATCTATTGAACATTAGCAGTCTTAATAGTAAATACTAATAATTTCAAATATGTATTTATTTTTTAAATGCTTAGGTACTTATTAATTATGTTAATCGAATTTAAAAAATATGTTGCTAAAGATGTTGAAAATACTACACAATTTGATTGAAGTATTTGTCTGGTGGCCTAAGCACTTATTTTAACACTTAAGCAATATTCTTACAATATATGCTAGTAAAAAGAGTTAAATAAATTTGAAATTTATCGTCAATTTTTTTTTTAATGGAACTATGCTATAAAAGTGATTTTCACATTTAAAAAAATTAATGGCACCCCAAATTATCTGAGGCTATAATAATTTTCTGGTTTACCTGATTTTGCAATTACATAAAAAATTGGGAATGGAAACATAAATATATTTATTCTAAAACATAAACAAATTATAACAAGCTTTTGTGATTATACGAGGTGTGATCAAAAAGTTCCAGGACTGAATTTTTATACATTTATTCATACAACATACAGGTTATTCAAATTTGTCTCCTTCGAAGTACTCCCCTTGGGAAGCTACACACTTTTCCCACCGGTGTTTCCACTAATCAAAGGCCCCAGAAAACTCTTCTTTTGTAAAGGTGTTTAGCAGCTCCGTTGTTTTTTCTTTAATTTCGTCAACTGTTTGAAATCTTCGTCCTTTCAGGTGTCTCTTGAGCTTCGGGAAAAGAAAAAAGTCGGCTGGGGCTAGGTCAGATGAGTAGGGGGGCTAAGGAATGACAGTCATTGCGTTTTTTACACAAAAAGGCCATCTTTAAACCTCTTGAACCACTGATGGCAGCATGATCGGCTTAGACATTCTTCACCAAAAGCCTCTTGTAACATCAAAAAGGTTTCAGAAAACGTTTTGTTCAGTTTCACACAAAACTTCACACAAACACGTTGCTCTTCTTTCACATTCATTTTCATAAAATAGCCAAACTCTATAAAACTAACCTCAAACAAACTGTGCTAATGTTACTTTCAGTGATGTTATGATTGATCTGCAAACACATCTGTGTTCCTGTTGAGTCAGGCAATACAATGCTGCCAACCGCATCGCTGTGAGACATTGCATTCCCATAGTATATAAAAAGTCCTGAAACTTTTTGATCACACCTCGTATTTCTTTAAACTAATGATTATCTAAGAGAATACTGTTCTTCTGCAAGGTTGGAATTTTTTAGTGGATGTTTGGATGTTTTTTTAAACTTCTATCATTCTACGTTTATCAGCGATTATTGTTGACCAGAGATTTTTAATGCTTCATTAAATTTTCGTTCATTTTCAAATCTTCGATAAATTCAAATTTTATTAGTTGTTCAGCTATAAATGACGTTTACTTTTTTCTTTTTTAATAATTGTGCTTTATCTCTTATAAGTTTTTCACATACGCTTCCTCATATTTCAATCGATATGATTAGATATCGAATTTTCTGGTTAGGATATGACATGGATACCCGCCCCGACGAGATAGGAAGCACAAATCGAAAGTGTAAATATTGCGTAAGCACATGTGATAAAATATCAGTCTGATAAGCGACGCTGGAAGTTTGTACAGGGGACATATTGTTCTTAGAATCTATGCTCTCTCTCTCTCTCTCTCTCTCTCTCTCTCTCTTCCTTTTTTTTTTTTTTTTTTGAGGTTTTCTGGTGTTGCTGATGGTAGCCCAATGATAATTTCCATTATTTACGTTATGCTTATTAATTTATTTATGTAATTATTCAATATTTTTTAATCTGAAGAATTTATTAGTATTAATTTATTTAATTTACGTACCGTTTTGAATGTTTTGTCTCTTTATTTATTAAAAAAATTTCACTCCATCTTTTGTGCTAAGATTTTTTTTCTACATATCAATTTAATGAAATTTACAACTCTATAAATATATACATTAAGTAAATGAGCTGATAACGATTATAATAACATGTCAAAACTTGAAAAGAACTGGGTACTCATTAGTAGCACTTCAATAAAAATTCTACAATAGTAGATCTCTAGGCCATCTTCTTTTCAGACGCCTCGGAGGATTATCGGGAATGGAGTGGGAAGTATGTTGAGAAACTAATGGATTTGAGTGGTTATGCACCTTACTAAGAAAGGATAGGTATCTGGTTTGGGCTAACTCAGCAACATACGGATCATTAAGGTCTCTATGGATAAGTTTATTTGTGACACGGTAAGGGGCATTTAGGATTTTTCGAAGGATTTTGCTCAACTCCGTAGCCCAAATAGGTCTAATCACAGTCATGTAAATAAGTCTTTTGTAATGAATTGGGAGCTTTGATCGTTTGCTTAGTAAATGTTGAAGAAGTCTGTAACTTGTGCTAAGATAAAATTATGATTCTAAATATAGAGCACTCGAGAATCTAATTAAGTAATCATCAAGATATGTCGGTGTTTTATTGTTCTAGTTGTTCCTAATTATGTTAGAACTGTTTGGAGGGGGCCATATACCAAACCAAACAACGTCAAATCTAAATAAAACGTAAAAGTAAAAGAGGTATAAACGTAAAACTTACTAAATATATGCTGATCGAAACAAAGAATCATAGTCCAGTAAAATAAGGCTCAAAAGATCCGTTTTCAAGAAAAAACTGCCCAACTTTTATTCTCAACGGATCTTTATGTCTTTTGGGGTGCTGAATCCGAATCTGCAGTTTGCAACCTCGGCAAATACACAAAATCACAAAAAAAAAAAATTGGTTATTTTCGAAACGAATCTTTTTTCGAAGAAAGTCTTTAAATATTAATTGTAGCTCGAATTATTACCTACAAATGAAAATAAACTACTTCGAAATCGGACCATTTACCGCGAAGATAAGGTCTTAGGAAAAAGGGTAGAAATTGGCAAACTGCCGGTCAGTACCACTTCTCCGCGAAAACATGTTTGTACCACTTTTTTGTCTATTGTTTGAAAATAATTTTAATTATTACCATTGTCTGACCTATAATAAATTATACCTAATAAAGTTTGCTAGTAAGCTTATTTCCCCTTTAGTTGCGTAAGATAAGACTTGAGAAAATTTTCATTTGTGCTTCTTCGTTTATTTCCCCGTTATTTAGACTTATAAACTTTCGATCCTTTGTGTATTCGCAATATTATTGGATCAACAAAATTTTATTTGTGGTTTACTGTTTGATGTCTATAACCCAAATTTGTATTGATTGTCGTATCCTCCCTAGCTATCGGATATAACTAATATATCTAGTCCCTAGAATAGATTCTTCTTTCTATCACTTATAACAGTGTGGATACGGGTTTATCATTCATCTATTATAAAAAACATATATTTGCTTCTCTGCAAATCCTTCCTAAAACCTATTTTGCTGTCGAAGAGCGCATCCTGCCTTATGTTTTCCCTTGGTAAATACACTCTCTGGTGTATTTACTACGAATTTATTGTTTCCACCAATACTTGTCTGGTTTTTCTCCATTTCCTAAACACTCACTTCCCTAAGATAATCATTTCAATCCTCTGTTGAAATTAGACACATATCTAAATATTTCGAACATGTTTATAATATAAATATTTCTTTGCACTAAGAATGTACTATTATAATAGTTTACGTACTTTTCTAACGTAATTTTAGAATCATTAGGTCAGCTATCAGTTCTTATGCTCCCATTGTTTCTGCAGCTTCGGTTTAAACATCTCTAATATATTTTCTATCCCAAATATATAGAGTCATACATTCAGAAGATTACCAGGAACCTCATGACCGTATTATCATTACACATATATAAGTTTTCACAAAATTAAAAATTACTTGTAATTTTCAGTTTACATATGCTATTTATTATTACATAAAATAAGATAATAATTAAATAAAATAGATTATATTATTCATTTTTATTTTTTTATTCTTGTTTCTCTAGACATATTTTTAAATGTATATCTAGTATATCTTTTTGTCTATTAATTTTTGTTTTTTGCATTAATCGAAAAATAATATTTCTTTTTTTATGTTGCACTTTACAGATTTTGTACTTGTAGATGTACTCAGAATTTTGCAGGAATACGTCTTAACCGAACGCTGCAACATTAAGTTTTTATGTTTTCATATTCTTTGAATAATTTTTTTATGTTTTCCTTTTTGAATATTATTTGACTTTAACCCCTTCACTACTGGGCAGACTGTTGCTGTTGGGTTTTCCGTGTGAGGATGTTGATATTAGTGTTATTTTTACATTTCCGATGACGATATAACTTTAAAAAATATTTATTTTTTTTGTATTCCTATAATTCAACAGTATGTAGTTCAATGTGCGTGGGAGTTGTGACACTTTGCAGTGAACTTAATAGGTTAGGAAGTGAAAGCATTGAAAGTATAATTCTGGTTTCTCAATTCTTGACATTTGTAAGGACGCCGAGACTTTTTGTTTGAAGTACTATATTGATATTATTTATTTTTTTACAATTAGGTAGCACTGGTGATGCGTAGGAGTTTAGTTTAGCTTGATGGGTTAGATTCTTGTATTCAAGATATGGATGTAGGAGCGCAGAGTAAAGTCATGAATATAGGTGGGTTTTTGGTTTTTAAGGATTGAAATATGAATGCACCTATTGACGTCGGAAATCAGGGTAAAGCCACCCAATTTCAGAGAAGGTGCTGACTGAAGAGAAGCCGGCTAGATATCTCCTAAAATAAACATGTAAATAAAAGACAGAAGTGATACCCATGGATGCTGGACTCCCACATGCATCCATGTCTCTCCGCATCACAACTGTATTCGATTTTATATCACATCGGCTTATTGGCGCAGTTTGAGCGATAGGTTTAGGTAGATAAAATTATAATAAGAATAGTTGATTGTTGAGTGATTAAAGATAATGATGATCAGGGATACAGACGGAAGAAAAACAAAAAAGCGTCTAAGTAAAAAACTTTATGAAGTTAGGACGTTTCGAATTTCCTTGCTGGTCTTCTTAAGAGCGACCTAACCAGTCACGAGGGTCATTTTCGGCACTCCATAAAAAAATTTTTACTTGGATTTCCCCCCCCCCCTTCTGACTGCATCTGTGATCCATCTTCTTATACAAAAATATTTATGATCACTCTTAATTGTTAGGAGTACAGCTTACATTAGGCGACGTTTTGCGAAACGTATCCATATCCGCTATCCGTTTGAATATGAGATAATCGTATTAGAAAAAAAAAATGTGTATGCTATTCGGAATATTATGCTGTTCGGTAGTGACATATATATATTATTTTATATATATCCCAGACACTCCAGTCACATACCATATCTCCCTTGAAGAATGGTGTCATAACTGGAGAGTTGAGATAAATTCCATCAAATCCCAGCAAATAACCTTTACCCTACGTCGAAAACCTACCTCATCCTGTCCTCCTGTATCCTTTAATGAAGTACCATTAAATAATGTAGAAGAGATAAGATATCTTGGATTTTATTGGGACAAGAGACTTACCGGGAACACTCGTACAAGACTGAAAAGACAAGAAGCTGCACGTCGATTTCGACTGCTACAACACCTACTTGACAAACCTTCAAATCTCCCGATTCACTACAAAAAAACTCATCTATATGACGATTATCAGACCTATTTGGACTGACAGTATAGAGTTATGGGGATCCATCAAACCATCGAATCCTTCCCGCATCCAATCACTCCAATCCAAAATCCTTCGAAAAATCCTAAATACTCCTTACTTTGTCACAAATTAACTGGTCCACAATGACCTTAATATACCATATGTTGCTGATTTGGCACGATACCTCTCCTTTCATAATAAACTCACTGCTCCTTCAAATCAACTTGTTGCACAACTTGCTTCCCATTCCATTCCTGGCAATCCTCCGAGGCGTTTGAAAAGAATATGGCCTCGGGATCTTCTTCTTTTGTAAATATTTCATTAGAGTACTACCATTGGGTAGTTCCTCTACACGTTTTTAGCATGTCATTTTTTTTTTTTTCATTTTAATCCGCTTTCTTACTTGATGTATTTGTTTTAATACAGTTGTAAATTTCTATTAATGGGAGATCAAAAAAAAAAATATATACGTTTATATACGATAGTTCTGTGTCCTATGGTTGAGAAATAAATATACTCGTGTGTCTGTTGCAGTCATTGAAAGTAATTGAAAAGCTTTATTCACTTTTAATCTTCATTATTTACTGACTTTGTTTTGAGAGAAAACATGTTTGTTGTACGTCATGGATTGAATAGTAAGTAGAAGCCTTCACCGTATTATCCAACGATTGGATCGAGTATTAATATCTGTTTATTTAGGTCTTTCGACGTGTCATTTACTGTCTGCACCAGATATCTTACTTACTGGCATTAAAATTCCTTTTCAATACCTAAAAGACTATAATTACTTTCAATGATATAAATTAAAAATAAAACGTCTTTCATTTTATTATATCGGTAAGGTAAATATTTAGCTGTATTATACTAGGTAGAACTATTGAGACTTAGATATCGCTCTGCCAATCCTATATTTGGTTTTGATATATTATCTATAGGCATATTAAATTCGACTATTTAGTCTTGTGGCCTCTTTAGAGATTGTGGCGCTCCCATATGGCTTTTAACTAATATTTGGTTTCTATTTCAAATATTTAACTGACGTCTTCGATATCGCAACTATCTTCAATCATTCTTTTTAGCTTTATTAATGAGTGCGTCATTTGTTAAGTTAACTAATCTCACCAGCTACTTGACCTACATCCACGGTCAGACAAACTGAAGTTCTTATAATTATATGTATTGATACTTATTCTTTTATCAGGAAGATAGTCTGGGTTGCAATTAGAAGTTAAAGAAAACTCTTAATAGAGTGCCAACGTTTCGGCCTGCATTGTAAACCTTCTTTAGGGCTATTAATAACAAAAAAAGCATAATATGAAGAAGTTGAGTAACAAACAAAATAAATAGGTGAAATTAAATAAATTATTATTTTGATAAACTATTTAATTTCAATGAATAATTCTGTTTATTTTTGTTATCACCCTTCTTTTCATATTCTAGTTGTTGTTGTTTTTTTATATAGCCATGAAGGAGGCTTGCTATACGAACCTAAAAGTCGGCACTCCATCAAACTTTTTTTTATTCTTGGACGTTTTTCCCACTTTAGACAGTATCCTTCAGAAAACATTGTTACTGTCAGCACTACTATTTTTGGTTTCGTTTCACCCGACTTTGGGGTACGTTGGACCAATCACTTCTGAATGATCTGTGCCTTTCTTTCAACCCAGTATTGCTTCATTCTTTCTGATCTTGTTTTCCTCTCTTCTTTAGAGATTTAGATTGTTCGTTTTGGTTTGATTTTGAATTGGAACCTCTCTTTTTTGTCCTTAGTTATTTTTTTTTTTTTGCACTTTTATCCATGGGCATATTTTCTGTTATACGAAGTTCGATTAAGTCCTTTTCTGTTTCCTTAAACCAATTTGGTTTGGTCTTTTTGTTGCGGAAGAAGTCAAAAAAAATTTTAGTTAGTCTGTTTAGGTTCATTCTGAGGATGCGTCCATAGAAATTAATTCTTCTTTTCCTCATTGTGTCTGAAAGTTTATTTTTTGGTAAAGGGTTTCATTTCTGGTGTGGATTAATTTGTTGTTATGAAATTTGGGGCCTAAAATGTTTCTTAATATTTTCCTTTCTTGATCTCTAGCCGTTCAATTGGGCCATGGTTAGTAATGGACAGTGTTTTGCATTCCATTTGAGGGACTTTTTGTTGTAGGTGTTTTTGGTGAGTTGGAAGGCCAGTTCAAGTTTATTTCTTCTAGATTCCATTGCTTTTTTCTCTAGGCTATTCTAGCTGGTCCATTCTCCAAGATATTCGAACTACTATTTTTATTATTGATACCTATATTTAATATAATCAAGTTTGTGTATTTTTTATATTCAAAGATATTTCTGATAGTAAATAATTTTACTTTAATTTAAAATACAAATTTTTTGATATGGGTGAATTATTCTATTGGTGTCAGAAACCGAAGATTTTTAAATTACTAATCAGCTATTTTGTTTTCAATCCAGCATTTGTTCTCAATCCACATTCATCTCCACGCGATTTTTGTAGGTAATTCTTATTTTCTTTCTGTATTAGTAAGACGGAATATTTGGCAGTAGTACATAATTTATATATCGCAATAATTGAGTGATCTGATTCTTCATGCCTAATATTAAAAATTGGCAGAACGAGTTCAATAATGCCGATTCAAGATCTAAGATACAAACAGATAAATCTATAAATACGTAACTCAAATAGAATTGTGCAGCAATATTGGTTTTATTCTTGAAATGACGTTTGTTTGATGTCATCGGAGATTAAAATGTTGACTAAAACAACAATCGAACACTTTACTATCATAAAGGCGCTGGCAACAAACATTTTACAGAACTAACAGACACAACAAAATGACTCATGTGCAACTTAAGCCCACTCCAACATAGCCTCAGACCCAGACAGAGCCTAGTGTGCAGTCCACATGTTAGTAAACAACCTCTTTAAAAGTATAAACTATTTAACAGCAGAGATGAATTGTTGTTTCCTAGTCCATTATTTATTAACTATTTCTTTTTGAAAATAACTTCGTATCGTATTAAAGTGATTTTCTTACTTTCATCTTAGTATACCCTGGTTTTAATAAGAGTTAAAGGCCTTTCACTGAAAATAATTGTTTCTGCTCTATTAATATCAATCTATAATTCCAATTTTTTGACAAGTATATATATTTTGGCTGGGGGTCTATAATTTTTTTCTGTAACCTTTTACTCACATTCAAAAATGTAAATCCTCAAGGATAGTCTACTCTGTGTATACAGCTGACACCACAATTCATCCTACCACTGTCCTCACCTCTTATGATGATGACACATGTTTATTATCAGTTAACAATGATCCCTTCATTGCCTCCCAAATACTCCAATCCCATATCCTAAACATTCAAGAATGGTGTCAAAAATGGAGAATCAAAATAAACCCAAACAAATCTCACCAAATAACCTTTACCCTTCGTCGTAATCCTACGACTTCCTGTCCTACAGTATCCTTCAGTGATATTCCACTGATTCCTGTTGAACATATCCGCTACCTAGTACTCCACTTATTCAAACGTCTTACTTGGAATCCATACAAGAAACTGCTCGTCGTTACAGACTACTTCAACATTTACTAGACAAACGATCAAACCTCCCAATTCATTACAAAAGACTTATTTACATGACTGTGATTAGACCTATTTGGACGTACTGAGTTGAGCTTTGGGGCTCTACTAAACCATCCAATTCATTTCGTATCCAATCCTTACAATCCAATATCCTTCGAAAAATCCTTAATGTTCCATATGTTGCTGAGTTAGCCCAAACCAGATACCTATCATTCCATAGTAAGCTCCATAACCACTCAAATCTATTAGTTTCTTAACTTGCCTCCCACTTCATTCCCGAAAATCCTCCGAGGCGTCTGAAAGGAAGATGGCCTAGAGATCTTATAGTGTAGACTTTTTATTGAAGTGCTACTGATGAGTAGCTCTTTTCAAGTTATTACATGTCATTGTAATCGTTATATCATCAGCTCATTTACTTGATGTACATATTTGTATAGTTGTAAATTTCAATAAATTGATATATATATATATATATATATATATATATATATATATATATATATATATATATAAATGTAAAATTTTGACAAGCTCTACTAGCTCTGTTGGTGTTGGTCTGATCGAAATTTTGAAGTGAGTTCTCTTGTCAGAAATTTGATGGCTAATACTTTTTGTTATATAACGTTTGTCGCTAGGAACTACTGTTAAGGAACTATATTGGTTTGGATAGAAACAAAAGTAACGTTTTGCCTACATTGTTTTAGTGTAGCCCTTTTTTGACACGCTCTAGCTCTGTTGTTGTTGCTGGGATCAAATTTGACGACAGTTTCCTCATTAGAAGCAGCAGATTATAGATATTGTATCCATGATCTTTTGTTTTTCTCAGTCAGGAGTGAATTGAGTTGTTTTCTTATAAGTGAGATTTGCTATATATTGTCAATTTAATTTACATCATTCAGTACCAATAAGCCTGAATAGGTAGATAGTTGGATACCCCACATGTTTGTTAAATTTTTTTCATTAGTATAGTTTGATCCTTTAAGATATACAAGTAGGACTCGAAGGCCGAGGATCTCAGTGCGTCTCGAAGTCCACCTTTGTGGTTTGAAATTTATTTCGTAGCGGACCCGCGGAATGAATCTTGACCTTTTACTATCGCTAGAATAGGTTGGTAACCTGTAGAATAACCCGTTCTTTCTTACCTAGCTTTAGTACATAAGGACGTTAAGCCCCAAATTAAAATGAATAATGTTTTTTTGGAATCTGAATCCTTTTTTTCGAGCATTGTTTTTATTACCTGTGGTATAAATGTCAAACAAACCAGTTATTTGGCGAAATCCGTCCTTATATCATACTGATTATGTGTTCGTCACAATTATTAAATGATGTCAAGATCACATATATATCTATATATATATATGAGGAGTCCACGGAAGAAAGGGGGAGAGTCAATGTTTTTCCGAATTGTGGTTATGTATATATAATTGTTCGTCTAATTGATTAGAATATGTTGGTGAAAAGAAATAGTCAGAAAAAAATTATGGTCGGTTCGTTGCAAGCGATGGAAAGAACCGCGTACTCGGAAGAAAGGGGGAATGTCCACGTGGAAAAACCTAGAATAGGGGAAAGTCATGTTAGAAGTTCAAATTGCGTTTCTTTACGTTTTCATGTTTATTCCTTTCGATCCTTACCCTCTTTTCTCTGAAGTGGGATTATTTTTATTAGTGTGGATTGTGTATTAATATCACCTTCATCAATAAAACAGGGAAGAAAGGGGGAGCGTCCAGGACTATCCCCCTTTCTTTCATGTTAAAATTTTTTTTTTTAATAAACACTTTTTTTTTTAGAGCGTGTTATGTCTGTTTCGGGAAAATTAATTATTTTGACACGCAAAACAAAAAGGAAAAGGACATATAAAAAAATTGAAGAAAAATTATAAAACATACTTAAGTAATTAAAGATCCAAATCTATAAACTCTATTTTCTCGGAAAGTACTCCAAATGACATCCCTCCTTCCTTCCGTGGACTCTTTATATATTTTCAATTTCCATGTGAATTTAAATCGAAGCTAATTACAAAATTATTCAGAAATTATATAATTAAATGATACTTCATTGATTATTTTATATTTGATACAATATTAAATAATATCGTAAGGTAAGGTGAATTACTAGGTGGATGGTTATGAGTAATACACGAATGTTCATACTATTCCAAGGTTCCGCACTTAAAAAAATTAAAACAGACTTTAATTGACCTAATTATTGCATTCAAGCAAAAGGACTTGAAGCGATGAAAAATTTATTAGTTCGTTTTGTAGAGATAACAAGAATGTCAGCATCAATTTGTATAACTGTCTCACTTGAGGCACGCAAATCGTGTTATCGTGTCGCTAAGCGTAGTAGGGTCATTTTATCAGTTCAAACTGTTTCTAATGATGTCGAGTGGATTTCTCTTTTAAGTTGTTTTTATTATTTTGTTGACATTCAAGTTAATTTATTTCATACTTAAAACTTGGATGAATCGATTTGTTTATTAGAAGAACTGCTTCGTTAAGGCTTAACACTTTTAGTCGAAACACTGCCGACCGGAAGTAACAGTTTGGAAAATTGAGATGGCCTTTGCCGTCAATTTGTTATCGGACCTTATTGATTGTTGGTACAATGATAAGGAGTTGGTTGTTGGTTATAAAACCCACTTAACACTGTCCTAAATGTATAAAAAAAACTAGTTTCGTATAATTTATGGGTCTTTACCTGAAATTAATGTCGTCTGACCATCCAGTTATATTTATGTATTATATTTAACAACACTATACCCCATAATAAAGATTATTTTATTTTCATTATTTATTAAAATCAGTTCAATTTATTTACTTTTGTATTTATTACTATTTTTTGATTTGTAAATGTTTGATTCCTTCTGTTGTTTTTGAGTACTAGAAGGCATTGCTGAAGGTTTAAAGTTAAAGAAGATACGAATCCTTTCTTAGTAAACTGCATTCCCACTCGAATCCATTAGTCTCCCAACTTGCTTCACACTCAATTCCTGATAATACACATTACATTTTGTGCAAGATAGGATTTTTAAAGTAAAAATATGACATTCCTACTCTGAAAAATTCAAACAAATCACAAAAAGTACAGAGATATTAGCTTCGAAACTTAAACACAAAACATTAAAAGGTCTGAATAAATAAATTGGTCCCCACACTTAGCTTTTTAGTTAGCTTTGCTATAAAAGTGTGTTTTTTAAATTTATTTAAAGTCCTCAGGTAAAAACTAAAATAAATCTAAAGTACTTCTTTCCACCACATTGTTTTGAATCTATAAAGTGTATTGAGCGTAACGAATTACATTTTAATTATCTATTCTTTAATGTAGTCAGATGAGCTGTATATCATTCCTCTCTGGATAACGTTATGGGCGCACGGCATCTGTAGATTAGAATGTGTAATGCCATTTTCATTGTTTTAATATCCATCAAAATTAGGTTTTATTGGAAAGGTATATGTTGAATAATTATGATTACGCTTTCAAAATCATGCGATGGTTCCTTATGCTAATGTATGCAAGCCTAGATGTCATGTTTTGTAGTTATTTGTCATGTTTTTTCTCTTGTTATAATTATTTACTGGAAAGAAAGAAGATGTTCTACATATTTTTTTTTAATTGATTAAAATGGTTAAATTAAAAAAAAAAAATACGTTACAGACTACTTCAACATTTACTAGACAAACGTTCAAAGCTCCCAATTCATTACAGAATACTTATTTACATGACTGTGATGAGACCTATTTGGACGTACGGAGTTGAGCTTTGGGGCTCTACTAAACCATCCAATTCATCTTTTATTCAATCCTTACAATCCAAAATCCTTCAAAAAATCCTCAATGCTCCTTACTTAGTCACCAATAAACTTATCCATAAAGATCTCAATTTTCCATATGTTGCTCATTTAACCCAAACCAGATAACTATCCTTTCATAGTAAGCTCCATAACCACTCAAATCTATTAGTTTCTCAACTTACTTCCCACTCCATTCCCGATAATCCTCCGAGGCGTCTGAAAAGAAGATGGCCTAGAGATTTTCTTGTGTAGAATTTTTATAGAAGTGCTAGTGATGAGTAGTTCTTTTCAAGTTTTGACATGTTATTGTAATCGTTATCAGCTCGTTTACTTGATGTATATGTTTGTACATTTGTAAATTTCAATAAATTGATATAAAAGAAAAAAAAATTATGTTCTGGTTGAATAAATAATACATTTTGTTATTTATTTTATAAAATGTTTTGACCTACATATTTGATCTACATTAGGGCTAAAAGCAACTAGGAAAGAGGAAGCAGTTGCCTGCTAAAGATGGGCTCTGACGGCCGCTTTGTGCCAGTGACAAGTTCCTGTTCCTGACCTATAACTGATACTTCTTGTCACGTGTAGGAACTACCTATTAGCAATGCTATCTAAGGTTATGCTATGGAAAGGTCGTCGTGTAGTGTACTAATAATTCTACCAGTACCATACCTTTTAGTAAATTCCATAATATAGTATGTAATACTAATTGTAAGTACAGTAAACTACAGTAAATGTAAACTACAGTCAATTTTATGATATTATATTATTTGTAGATTCGATCACAAAGCTTTGTCTCTCAAATACTTGTTGATAATGAAGCGATCAATGTTTCTTCAGATCAGGTACCTGAACTTTTAATATATAAAATCGAATTAAAATGAAGGAGTATGTCTTACTTTATCACCCATTATAAATTACTAACAATAAGATCCCCGTCGCAGCTTCGCCCGTTCTCATATGTAAAGAACTTGAAAAATTTCAACTAATAATTGATGTTTTATTTATATATCGATAAACATCTTGTATTGAAGTAAACAATTGAGTATTATTTCTTCCATGATATTTTCATGCGTAGCCGTAATTTTTAATATTTTTTAGTTCATTTTAGCAGTGATTTATGTACACTGATTAGGTGTTTGAAGATTACGTTATAATGGACATCCACTGATTGGTAATCCAGATAGACAGACACTATTAAGAAACTAAAGCCTATGAATCATATTTTTACACGCATTATCAAAAAGCAAAGGATTTGATTTGGTTATAATTTTAATCCGGCAGAAATAATTTTATTGATTTCATCTGGTTGGATTTTAATTTCTAACCATAAAGGTATATGACAGTGTGGCAAACCTGGTTTCTGTCACTTACAACAGTGCGTTGAAATTATTATTATAGATAACTTTACTATTGTAAACCGTGGTAGAACCATGAAGATGATGTGTCGCACAAAATATTTAAATCTTTTTTAATAATTTAATTGAATATACTTAAATTTGATTACCAATTTCTAGCTCTACATAACATTGTACCTTTGTAACATTTCATGTAGAATGGCGCTCGCCACCTATCGGTAAATTTGCAAAATTCACTATCATCCACATATTATCGCTTTTTTAATAACAAATTAGTTGAAATCAGTAGAGTATATTATTGCTAAACCATCCTGGAACTATAATGATGGTATAGTTAAAATTTGGTACAGATTGGGTCTGTAGTTTTCGCGGTCAGTTATCACAAACGAAAAATGGTTTGTCCTTTTATATAATTCGAGTATCATTACCACACTGAAAATTGTCGATTTCGGATTCTTATTCTTGAAATCATCTTGTCAATGCAGTCTCTGATCTCTCTAATGAAGTATATACTTGATTTCCACTAAATATTTTATTTTATTGTATTTTAGGATTCAACGTATTGGTTCTATATTTGAAGAAATATATATCAAGATTTATTTTCCATACCTAAAAGCGCGTCTAAACATTTATTATAGTTGCAGCAATTGTAACATTACAATTGCTGTAACTATGTCTGTGATTTGTGAAATTCCCGAGAATTACTTGAAACCACTGCCATAGATAAGACTAACATTATCTATGATAGTGGTTCCAAGTTATGACTGAAGATAAGTTTGTCTCATTTTAATATACCTTTTAGCGGTTTCTATGGCTACTATCAGATCCAGTACATAATCTAACTAATTCAGTTTATACCTTTAAAACGAAAAGGTAGTTGTAGTTCTTTTATCTAATGTTCTTTGTTGGTCCGGTATGAACTACGTGCCGGCTATTGAATGGTTGTAGATGGCATTGTTTAATATAGCCAGTTCTCTAGTCTTTTGTACGAATACATTCCAAGGTAGTAGGGAATGGCCCGTGGCTAGAAGAAACTCACTCTTCAACGTAATCATAGCTTCAGGTCCTCCCACGAAAGAGAAAAAAAAATTACTCAAGGTCCTTGTGATTTGTCCAGTTTTTTCCCTTTTCTTTATTCAATGCAGTATAATGGGGATCAGTGTGTTATGTAACAGCCGACCAATGCAGATCCTCGATAAACATCTGAGAATGAAAAAGCCATACGACTCGAGTTTCTTTACTCTTATCCTTTTTCTTTACAAAAGGCGAAAGATTTTTTTTATAAAAACAGAAACCTGCAGTCATAATAAAAGTTTATCTATATCTATACTATTATATAAAAGAACAAGCCATTTTTCGTTTGTGACTACTAACCGCGAAAACTACTGAACCAATCTGTATCAAATGTTAACTACATCATTTTCATAGCTCAAGGATGGATTAGCAATAATACAATTTACATATTTCCTATTAATTGTAATTAAAAAAGCGATCAATATGTGGTGCGCAGTGAAATTTGTAAATTGGCCGATAGGTCAAGCCTAGCGCCATTAAAGAGAAGTTACAAGGGTACGGTGCTATATAGAGCTAGAAATCGATATTAAAATTTGTGTTAAATACTATTATATAAAAGTAAATGCCATTTTTCGTTTGTGATCACTAACCACAGAAAGTACTAAACCAATCTGTACCACATTTTAACTACATCGTCTTTATAGTTCCTGGAACGTTTAGCAATAATAAAATCTACTGATTTTTTTGTTAATTTTTTATGAAAAGCTAAAATATATAGACAGCGAAGTTGGAAAATTGATTGATAAAACGCTAGCGCTATTCTACACAAAGGGTTACAAAAGTTCGGTGTTAAATAGAGCTTGAAATTGATAATAAAATTTGCTTATATAATTAAAATATATTTAAATATGTGGTGCGACGTGTGGATCCCAGTAAAGCTTAAAAATCGACCGATATGTTAGGTTAGCACTATTCCACTTTAAAATTTACAATGGTAAGCCTTACTGAATGCATCTGTACCAAATTTTGACTACGTCCTCTTTAGAGATCTTGGATGGTTACCATCATAGGAATTTTACTTGATTTTTAATAAATAGGTGTTTAAATTTAATTTATACTTCGTTGGTTGACATTTTAAATTTTTGACACCTGTGATTAAAGAGTACTAAAGACATAAGAATTAATATTTAAATGTAAATTTAACACTGTAATTTAAAGATTGAAAAGAAGCTCCGCACCGATATAGATTGCTCCAACACTTAATTGGCAAATGTTCTGATCTCCCTATTCACTACGAAACTCATCAATTTGACCATCATCAGACCTATTTTATCTTCGGTCTAGGGTTATGGAGTTCCACCAAACCATCGATTTTTTCCCGTATCCAATCTCTCCAATCAAACCCTTCGAAAAATTCTTAATTCGGTTTACACTTTGCCACTAATGAACCGACCCACAATGACCTTGATATCCCGTAGGGCGCTGATTTGACAAGAAACAGGTTGTTTCATAATAAACAATATAGTCACCCAAATACACTTGTTTCTCAGGTTGTTTCATAATAAACAATATAGTCACCCAAATACACTTGTTTCTCAACTTGCTTCCTATTCTATTCCTGACAATCCTCCGAGGTGTATGAAAAGACGATGGCCTTAGGATCTTCTTCTATTGTAGAACTTTCATCTGAGTGCTACAAAAGTGTAGTCTCCCTTTAATTTTTTGTCATGCATTACTTTCTATAGTAATACCTGCATTGATGTATTTTTTTTTTTTTATACTTGTAAATTTTAATTAAAAAATGAAAAAAAAAAGTTATCACTTGTCTATTTTTTTTAATATAACTATTTCAACTATAGAAATGTATTGCCGTTTCTCGTAATAAAATCGTTCTGGGTTAGTTATATATGCAGTTTAGAATGAGAATGAGTTTGGTGAGCCGTAGCCTAGGAGTAAGATACTAGTCTAAATTACTTAATTAAAGTCTTTGTTTGTCTAATTGTTGGGTCATACTTCCGTGTCCATCTCTCTCGGGAATTTAACGGAATCATTTAAGAGAGGTACAAGGTTGTGTCTTCTATAATTATACCTCATTTTGCCAATAGTTTCTACAATTGCATTTGTTCCATATGGGTCCATTCAAATAATTTTAGATTTTTTAATCGATTTATTGAACAAAAAGCCTTTTTATACATGCACTCTGTACCATACCACAACATATGTGAAAACTCTTATACGATTAATTACATGGATATGTTTTTTTTTTGCTGTAGGCTATACTTTATTGATGTAACGTTTTTTTTTACTCAAAAAATACTCTTCATCTGTTGGTTTTGCTCGGATCGAAAATTTGACAGTTTCCTGTTTAGAAATTTAATGCAGAATATTTTTTATTTTATTACTTTGTCGCTAAAACCTACCGTTTAGGAGCCATAATGGTTTGTATAAAAAAGTCACTTTTAAAACCGCTATTTTCTCTAAAATGCGTTTATTCCAAATAATCATTTATTATTAATTTAATTTAATTATTATTATAAGCAATTTGATCCTTTTATTTCTAAAATGTAAATTCGAAAAATCGGTATATTTTAGATAGAAGTTTTCATGATCTATTGCTTTTTCCTAGTCAGGGAGATATTGAGCTGTTTTTTTTTATTAGTGAGATGTGCTATATATTGTCAATCTGATTTACATTATTCAGTACCAATAATGCCTGAATAGGTGGATAGTTAGATATCGCACATGTTTGTTAAATTTTTTCATTAGTATAGTTTGATCCTTTAAGATATACAAGTAGGACTCGAAGGCCGAGGATCTCAGTGCGTCTGGAAGTACACCTTTTTGGTTTAAAATTTATTTTGTGGCGGACCCACGAAATGAATCCTGACCTTTAACCATGGCTAGAATAGGTTGGTTACCTGTAGGATAACCCTTCCCTAGTTTGAGTACATAAGGACGTTAAGCCTCAAATAAAAATGAATAGTTTTTTTTAATGTTTTTTGGAATCTGAGTCCTTTTATACAGCATTGTTTTTATTGCCTGTGGTAGAAATGTCAAACAAACCAGTTATTTGACGAAATACGTACTTATAACAGACTGATTATGTGTTCGTCACAATTATTTAATTATGTCAAGAATATAAATTTCTTCTTATTTTTTTCCATTATGTAATTTATTCTTTTTTGGGCTAATCTCTTTCTCGGAAATATATACATGATTGTTTTGTTACCTTTGAACGGTCCAACTCTAACCTTCCGTCTCTATAAAACCTAATAATAATAAACCGGTTAACGTTTCGCTTATTCACGTAACATCAGGAATGAATGTCACATCACTTAAAGCTACACAGGGATACAAGTGTACCCTAGTTTGCGAATTATTTGTAATTCACAGGCGGAGTTCAAGGAGGTTTAGGGTATCTGTAGTTTACAGTTCCCGAGAGTTGACCTTTAATCATTGTTCATTGCAGCTAATTTGTGAAGTCGTTATTGATAATTCGGGTTTTGGTAATAGTATAGTATAGTATAATAGTATGTGTGTAACTGTACTTGTCTTTTGTAACGTTTTTTAGAGCTACAATATAAAAAAATAAGAATAACTTATATGGAATTTCGTAGTCTTATTTGTTTTATTCTAGAAATGACATATGTTTGATGTCATCAGAGGTTGAAATATTGACTAAAACAACAATTGAGCACTTTATTAAAGGCGCTGGCTACATACATTTTACAGAACAAACAGACACAACAAAATGACATATGCAACTTAAGCCCACTACAACATAGCCTCAGATCCAGACAGAGCCTTGTGTGCAGTCCACATGTTAGTAAATAACCTCTTTAAAAGTATAAACTATTTAACAGCAGAAATGTATTGTTGTTTCCTAGTCCGTTATTTATTAACTATTTTTTTTTTTTTTTTTTAAATAACTTCGTATCGTATTTAATAGAGTTTCGTACTCTCATCTTAATATACCCTTGTTTTAATACGAGTTTATAGGTCGCCCTTCTCTGAAAATAATAGTTTCTGTTTTATTAATATCAATCTATTATTCCAATTTTTTGACAAGCATATATATTTTGGCTGTGGGTCTATAAGTTTTTGCTGTAACGTCTTTTCACCTTAAAAAATGTAACATTTAGAGACAGTATTCTGATCAATAAGAGAATGTTTATTGTTCTATAACATTTGACGTCAGGACCTACCATTTAGGAGCTATATTATTTTGAATAGAAAAAGTCACGTTTTTTTTTTGTTGTTTTTTTGGCCCAATACTTCCATTGAAGTCCTATACTGGCCTGGGTGGGAAGGTCAAGATTTATTTCGTGGGTCCGCCAAGAATTAAATTTTAACCCGCCCAGGTGGGATTCGAACCCACGACCTTCTGGTTACGAGCGCGCTGAGACCCTCGCCCCAACTCACTCGGCCATTGGGTCCCCAAAAAGTCACGCTCTAGCTCTGTTGGAACTTTTCCGACAGCTCCCTTATTAGATATTTAATAAAGGATATTGTTTGTTATATAACATTTGTCGCTAGTAAATACAGTTTAAGAATTAGCTTGGTTTGAATTAAAATAATGAAGTAATAACGTTTCACCCTCAAAAATGTCACCTGTTGTCACGCCCTAGCTCTGTTGGTTGGATTGAAATAATGTCACGTTTTGCCTACATTTTAAATAAAACATTACACATTCATATTTAAGCATCTATTTACACATTGATTGTCGTATTATAATAATTTGGCCGTATTATATATGTTTAGAGCATCAAAAGAAATTATATTTTGAATGTGTTTAAATTATTATTTTTTATCTTATTTTGTTGTTTTGTTCATAGCGCATAAAATAATTGTTTACTTGGGGTACAACTGAATCTTGTGTAGCCTATGTGTAAATATTATTATATGCAGTTCTCCAGTTTCAAACACAGGGAAAAAAAGTAGTTATCCTACCAGCATGGTCGTACAGAGCATTCGTACAGAGCATGTTAGGAAAAATTTATTAACTTATTTTTCTTAAGTAATGTGGTGTCAATAAATGAAAATCGTTATGGCATTAATCGTTTCGGAAGACTTCAAATAGGAATTCAATTTCCTCAAAAATTGAGTGTTTAGTGTTTATATATTTTCGCCATTTTGAACTTAGGTTTTCAAGTGTGTGTGGGAATCAAAACATGATTCCCACAACCTATAGTACAAGCCCAACTACCTTTTTCAGTGCGAAATACTTGAAAACTAAGATAATTCATAAATATCAGATGAACAATATTTGTCAGCATTAACGATGTTTTGAAATAATACAAACCCAACATGAAGGATTCTCGATAAACCCATATGTTAACACCTTTTGGCGTGTGAACCATTTTAAACTGGAACTAATTTTATTCAGTGTGTCAGAGTCTATACATTTTTTTTTTTTTTTTTTTTTTTTTTTTTTTTTTTTTTTCAATTCCTCTAATGCTGTAAAAACGTTTTATAACGGATACACACTGTCCTTGTGTGAAATGGTGTAAATGGTGACTTCCATAGATTTGAGCTAGCAGCCGTGGAATGGAGACGGCCCGCTATTCCTAACAACTCCTCATAATCGTTTGAAACTACTGGAAAAAGTAGTTTCACCTTTTTAATACAAGAGGATTTAACAGTGAACTCCTTGCGAAGTAAGGTACACTGTTTACCGAGTTAGTTCTCGTGTCATTATTCTATATTTATTGTTTTTAATATTAAATTTAGATCTTATTACTATTTGAAATGAAAATAAATTTTATCCTAGTGCCATTGCTCCTTAAGAATAGTTATAATGAACAATTTAATGGCGCCTGACGTATATAAAATTAAGGATATAATAGGGTAAGCCAGACAGTTATTGACACCTCAGATAGCTCTTAACACTCTAAGAAATTAATAAAATCCCTTTTAAATCCTACTATTCAACTGTATTTAAATACTTTGCATTCTATCCGTATTGTAAAAGAGATCCTTAGGGTGTCAATAACTGACTTTACTTTACTTATACTGACTATATTGTAAAGTACATTCCAGTAATAATGTTTTGTTTGAACTTTATTTTTCAGCTTAAAGTATAGTAATTAGGAAAAATAATTGTAAATTTAACTTAATTGAAATATTCTTTCTATAATTATAGTGTCAATATTTCTTAAGGGTATCATGTCTCGTGTATTCTACTAACGATAGATTGCAATAGGAGAATTACATTATGGTAATAGAAATTAATATTACTTACACATAAATATTTAAAAGAAAAACGAAATATATGTTAATTTAAAAAATTTAAAAATAAGTTAAGAGAACAAAAAAAAAACAAAGAGTAAATAGATAAAAATAGATCTTATCTGAAAAAATAAAATAAAAATTTGATCTCAGATAAAAATGTAATTTACGATAAATAAAAAAATTAAATTAAATTTATATTGTGAACATTCATATCTCATCGCAATAAATATTTTATTCATTTATAAGAGCATTGGATTGAATAATTAATTAGTAAAGGAAGAATATGGATTAAAAATTATTGAGAGTAGAGGAACGGATCTTAGATGTTAGGAAGTCCCAGAAATTAGATGCTCTGGCAATAAAATGGTGTTTGAATGATGCTGTGTGTGGAAGGGAGTTAGGTAAAGGTTGTACGGTAAAAATTTAAATCGTTTTATATATATATATATATATATATATATATATATATATATATATATATATATATATCAAAATTATATTTTGTCGACCCTTAGAAATTATATAATTAACTGTTTAACAATAATCGGGTATTTGGTCCTTTATATTTAACAATATTTTGTTCATACAATTTTATTATTTATCCATATACATATTTTATTTCTTCCTTCTCCTCTCTCCTCTCTTTTTGACGTTTTGACCCCTTATTTAATGGGGTCCTCATCAGAACTGGAAAAACAATACCATTCTTAAACATCTTTCCCGACATTGGCACACCTCTAGTCATTACTAATACAAAATTTGACAAATACACACCAAAAACTGGGTACCCCGAAACTCCAGGCCAGTAAGCCCACCGACTCCTGCAGCAAGTGCTTGCCAGCTCAGACACCAGGGTACTGAGCTGCTCGGCGGACTACCCGGCCAATTATATATATATATATATATATATAATATATATATATATATATATATATATATATATATATATAATTGACGCCGTTCTCTCAGATTATGAAATAATATCAGGTGCTGTTAAAAAAAATGCAAAGAACACATGATAGCCTCATCCTGAGTTTACATTTTTTTTTTGTTTTCCTAGTAGGCCTCTTAGCTCCGTTTCGCCCTTTCTTTAGTTGACTCTGACATATGCACCGTGTTCTGCATAAGTTTGTTATGTCTCTGGATTTTGTCGTGAAATACTTTGTATAGTGAATATGATGCACCCTGTTCAGCGACTTCGTGTTGATCTATTTTCGATATTTTTACTGACATGTCATAGTAACCTTGTTATAATTCTTAGTTGTCGTTTTTTTTTACTGAATAGTTTGTAGATTTTTAAATTTTATTTGTTTCTATCTCTAAAACTTGATGTGTATTGATCACTAATAAAGTCTTTAATTGTAGGAAAACCTTAGTTAGTTCGTGTATGTAAATATATATATTTATACACACATACATACTTATAAATACATATTTTATAAATATACCATTTAGAGCATATATTAATTAGTCAATATGTCATTTATATATTCAGTGTCCTAAAAATATCAGTTACGTGTCCCGTAAATGATATTTTTAGGAATTCCATATCGTTTTCAATCAGATGTAGAAAGTAGTATCTCGTTTCTTATTGTCCTTGACTTCGTGGTCTCTGCGTATCCTTTGGAATATCTTTTAATGCTCAAAATTTAATTTGTAAATTTTACTTTATTTAATTTGTAATTTGTTGTACTATACAATTCGAATTCGTATATCGATTGTCGATTTTCGTTGACCTTTATGTATCGATTATCATGTTCAGTCAGTGCTTAGTCTTCAGTATGAAATATCACTCCTGCAAGGTCACTTCCTTGTCGTTTATTTCCTTATAGTTCACTTGATATGGATTCTACACTCGTCATATATCAGTCAATACTTTGTGACCAATTTACATGTGTGTTGGGGTCCAAGGGTACTTTTTTCCTTTTATCGAACGAAATAATATCTTCCACATAACTTCTCATCATATATATATATATATATATATATATATATATATATATATATATATATATATATATATATATATATATATATTTACAATATTTACATATGTAGGAAGGCAATCATAACGGGAAACATTTGAGGCCAAAACATCAACTAAAATAATAAACCAAATCATTAATGTTTTTATTTAACCTATACTATAAAACTACAATAACTGTTAATATTAGAATGCTTACCGCTGGGTTAAGTATTTAAAATAAACGTATAGTGTTCGTCACAACACTGATTTGTTCGGCAGCAAAGACGGTACAGGAGTAGTTTCTTCCTTGATGGCCCACCCCACAGCGCTAGTGGCGGCCAATGCCTTACGAATCTAGGCTTACGAAGAGCTTGACAGCAGAACAAGCCGTTACAACTTTATTGTTTGAAAAAATTGTTTGCTATATTTATATTAAGGAAACATTATCTAACTGTATAAGTACCACTTTTGAACCTTAGGTTTTGTCGAAGTAAAGCTATACTAAATTTTACGAATACACTTTATAACCACCGTGGAAAGGAACATATTACTACGTCTTTAGTATTAATAGCTTTATTTTATTTTTATTTTAAACAAAACTTATTTAATTTTGATGTAATATTTTTCTCGACTCTGGCGGGCGTGATGGGTATACCATGCCGCTTATCAAAATATTCCAGTGTCAGTTATTCTTAACAGACTACATAGGTATAGTTCATTGTCATATTCATGTTATTAAGTTTCTTTCCTTTTTATTTTTTTAATATATTTTAAATCCAACATTATTATCATGAGTAATTTCTTCTCGTGAGAATAAACGTTGATTTAGTTTGTTTTATCATTTAGATTTTTTTAATATTTGAATATTTTTATCATCTTCAATCTTCCCATTCAAACTGCTAACATAATTAGAGGGGAGCCTGACCATTTGATTCATATTTGGAAAGCATTGCTTGGCGGCATGTTTTCTCACTACCATGAGAATGTTGGAAGACAATATTGCGCCTTTCTTTTCCTATCACGAACGGTCTTGGGTTCATTATTGGGTTCTTGGGTTTATAGCGTCCGCTTGAGCTCAGCTTAAGCTTCACAGATATCTCAGATACTCCCCTGAGGTTGGATGAGAATCTGTGTAAATGTCAACCTTGTAATGGGCACTACCTCTTTTCAACACCTTCATCTCATTTCTAGCTTAAATAGAAATAAGGAAAAGGAAATTATAAAAAATAAGTAGATATTTAATGAGAGGTTTTTTTAGGTATTATTTGATATTTCTGAAATTCTCTTGCCATATTTATGGTTCTAGTTTGAATAAACATAAAAATATTATAGAATAATGGAAAGGTTTGCGATTCCTCGAACTTTATGAAGATTTATCCTATTATGAAGTGAAAATAGGTTTATGATAACCTCTCCGTTTACCTTATGGTTCTGAACTTGTATGTGAAACAAGAAAGTTATTAATAATAGTAATAACTTAATAATATTATGATGGTAATGATTAATTTTATTGTATTATTAATATGTATTTGATTTTTTTTTTTCTTGAAATTAATACTATTTTTGCTGCTGATATATTAAACATTTAAAGTATGAGATAAGTCGAAGCAGTCAAGAAAAATAAAATTCAGATTTCTATTGTATCTTAGGTGTTTTTTATTTTTAAGCCTCATTGTATCTATTTTTTATTTTTTTATACCAATTTATTGAAATTTAAAACTGTACAAGTATATACATCAAGTAAATGAGCTGATAACAATTACAATAACATGCCAAAACCGCAAAAGAACTGCTCGTCAGTAGCACTTCAATGAAAATTCTACACTAGAAGATCTCTAGGCCATCTTCTTTTCAGACGCCTCGGAGGATTATCGTGAATTGAGTGGGAAACAAGTTGAGAAACTAATGGATTTGAGTGGTTATGGAGCTTACTATGAAAGGATAGGTATCATCTGGTTTGGGCGAACTCAGTAACATATGGAACATTAAGGTCTTTATGGATAAGTTAATTGGTGATAAAGTACGGGGCAATTAGGATTTTTTGAAGGATTTTGGATTGTATAATTGTATCTAAAATAAATATATACAACTTCCAATGAAACGGTTTTTACTTTCGCTTTTCTTATGGTATAGTCATTATAAACTATCGATTGTTTGAAGTTCTGCAATCGATTTCCTGTTGTAAATTAGTGTTCTTTTTAATAAATATATCCTGTTTCCTCTAGGTTAGCTTATTCCTTTCTCGGGATTGGAACCTGAAAAAGGAAAAAAAAAAAAAAAGATTTATTGAGAAACCAGTATTATTAGCGATTTTCTCACCTCTGATAAGATAAATTTGATGTCGATAGTATTTCATCTAGAATTTTAATTTGTGAAACAAAATATATTGTGCTTTATTTTTAATTCTTAAATCTATGATAACATCCCCAAATAAATAATTTATAATTATTTAATATACAGTAGATATTTATTACTGAAAATAAAAGTAAATTATTTCAGACATTTTAGCTCGTTCTTCTCCTTTTAAGGGAATTATTTCTCTTGCTCGTCCTTACCACGTATTCCTTTCTAGATCCTGTTCTAAAAAAAAACTGGGGGACCCCGTGAGCAGTCAGGAAACGAAAACGGCCCAAGAGTTCCTTTCCATCTGACGCAGCCGTCGACATGATTAATGCCTGACCTTACCTTAATCTCCTTTCGTAATTGCTGTCTGAGTCCCTTCTGTAATTAAGTGAATATAAACAGTTTGGGGCTTACATTCCTTGGGCTTATTTCAGCTTGAGGAAAACTTAATTTAAACAAATAAAATTTAATTAACTTCTTAAAAGATATTTAGAATTTCATATATCCACATCCGAGACTTAAACGACTAGAAACTGCTCTTCGTTTCCGAATACTCCAACATTTACTTGACAATTGTTCAAAGCTCCCAATTAATTACAAAAGACATATTTACATGACAGTAACTAGACCCATTTGGGAATAATAGTTGAACTTTGGGGCTCCACTAAACCTTCCAATTCTTCTTTTATCAAATCTTTACAATCAAAATTCCGTCGTAAAATCCTCATTGTCCCATATTATGTTGCAGATTGGGTCCAAACAAGACACCTATCACTTCATGACAATCTGCATAACCTCTCAAATCCTCTAGTCTCCTTTGATTATTTAACCACACTATTGGCGAAAGAATGTTGACGTATTTAATATTCTGAAAGAACCTAATTAGATAGGGATAATAAAGGTTTTCTTTTTCTAATAGGAAATTAAATTTTATGTTCGTTTTTGCGTCATTACGACCAGATTTATAAAAAGCTATGAGGAGCCGGATGGATTGCGAAAATACCTTGTAAAAAAATACAGCCCTAGACAATAACGTCGAAACTGAAGCATAGAATAGGCTCAGACAATGAAGAACACACAAACAGCATAACAAAATCATTTTATTAAAAATCCATTTGTATCCAATCCAAAATCCTTCGAAAAATCCTCAATGCTCCTTACTATGTCACCAATGAACTTATTCCATATGGCGCTGATTTAGCCCAAACCAGATACCTATACTTTCACAGTATGCTCCATAACCACTCAAATCCACTAATGTCTCAACTTGCTTCTCACTCGATTCCTTTTTACTCTCCAAGGCGGTTGAAAAGAAGTTGGCCTAGGGATTTTCTAATGTAGAACATTTATTGAAGTGGTACAAATGGCTAGTTCTTTACAAGTTATTGACGTGTCATTGTATTCATTTTACTTCATTTTTACTAATCGTATATTTATATCTATACTATTATTTAAAGGGACAAGCGAAGATCGTATTTGATCGTTAACCGCGAAAACTACTGAACTAATCTGTACCAAATTTTAACTGCATCATCTTCATAGTTCTAGAAAGGTTTAGCATTAATAAAATTTATAGATTTTGAATTAAATTGTCATAAAAAAGCGATAAGTATGTGGTGCGCATTTAAGTTTGATAATCGACCGACAGGTGGCGAGTACCGTTCCGCAAAACTATTGAACCAATGTGTACTAAATTTTAACTAAATAGAAATTAAAATCCAACTATATAAAATCAACACAATTATTTCTCTGAATCCAAAATTATTACAAATCCAAAATGTCGCCCCTTGTTTTTTGATATTGTTTGTAAAAATATGATTCGTGGGCCTTAAGTTGTAAGCACTGATAATGCAATCCATTATCCGCAAGAGTTTCTTAATGGTCTCTGTACATTTGGAACACCAACTCACACCTAATCAGTGCAATTTTAAGGAGGTTTTAAATTATTGCTATGCGTGAAAATACCATTGAAGAAATGCTCTAATTCATACTTCAATACAAGATTTGTATCGATAAATAAATAAAACTTGAATTATTACTTTAAATTATCTAAGTTCTTGACTTACGAGAGCTGGCGAAGCCGCGACGGGGATGCTAGTAATGTTTAAAGTTGTAAATATGCATAAAGTATATTTTAAAAAATATATATATATTTCTGTTCATTCGAGTTTTTTTTTTTGTTTTTTTTTTAATTTTTGAAAATATAATTATAATGTATTGTGAATTTTTGTTTCTAATATTCACAGTTTAAAAATCAAATATTTGAAGCAACATGTATTTTCATTTATTCAAATAAGAATATCAGTTTCTGTTTTTAAAAATCATAATTTATCTTACAAAAACATTCCTGAATTATGTTTCATTGTAAGTTTTACTCTTTTTACTCGTTTTACTCTCTAGAACAATCTTATTTGGGATTATTGGTAGTCTTTAAAATTCGTAGTGCTTAAGGCATAGCTGATAACAACCTACCATAAATACAGCATACCCCTAAGGGTCCTTATCAGTGCTTCTCGGGACTTTCAGACTACTTCATCTCAGAAAGCACCCGATTTTCAGAACTTCCAATAACGATACGCCACGCTACAGTCTTATCGTTCTCAAATCCTGCCTCTTCCTGTAGCTATCATATGAACTAATAGAGGAAGATGATATATAAGATATATGGGTATTATTAAGGTATTAAGAACGGAAATTAATGTTTTCCTTGTGTTTATATAATCTTTTAACTTTATATCAAGCCTTATTTTTTATTCATTATATTCTTTTTCATTTCTTGATTTTTCTTTGGAAATATTTATATCTTATTGTTTCCCTTTTCAATATTTCGATATTATCAATACATATTATTAGTTATATTTATTTTTATTCATAATTGCTGCAGGAAGACCGATATTATATTGTACGTTCTAATTATCAACAATGAAATGTAGCCCGAGAATGAAGTATATTTTCATTCATAGAATATAAAACTAAAATATTACAATCGAACAAAACATTGGAGGGTCACAGAAATCTGGAGAGATGTTATTCCTTTACTTATTTTCGGGTATAGATTAAAACACCTCATGCTCTCGCTCTACTTGGGATTCCCAAGAGGAAGTGTCTTTTCTATAGAAGCATTGCGAATTTCCTTCTTCTTTGGCATTCCTAGTAGTTGTGGTGGGTTTTGAAAAGAGAAAGGCAACTACCTGTGTACGTATGCATAGCCTTCTTCCTATGTGAAATATGTGCCTGACCTGGAAAGAATACTTACTGAATCTTTGTCTGGTTCAGATTGTAATTACCATTTCGACAAAGAATTGCTATACTGAAAACATCTTTTGAATCTTCTATTTTCATTTCTATTATTTATCTCACATATTTTCGAGGAATGGCGTTAACGAACGGAAAGAGCTTGGTTTTAGTACTTATTTAACAGTTTGGAAGGTCACGTTAGTTGTTTTATTTAGTATAATCATTTTATGTTTCAAAATATTTTTAAAAAAATAGGGTTTCAAGCTAAAGAAAAATGATTAATAAGACTTTTTAAAAAAAAAAAAAAACGTCAGAGGTGTGCCGAAAATAATAAAAAAAAAATATATTCATTTACTTGGTACTAAAACGAAAACGAAGTTACTTGAGGTTCGCCTGATGGTAGAGAAGGATCAATGCAATTAGTATTGATGAATAATTTGTCAATTCTATCAGAATGAATGTTAAGCATTCATCATGAGCTCTAAAAACATTTTATAACAGCACTTTGCTACATGGATTATACATTTATATATGTAAAGAAAACCACTTCATTCATATACGAGTGATTTTCTTAAGTTACCCATGATGCAATACGACCTTACCCAGAATGCCTATTAGAAGTCACAATAAACAGCTGTGAATGATAAGAATAGATTGTTATTATTAACCTCTACGACTACATTAATATTAACTCTGATTAATATTAATTATATATTCTGAAAGTATAAAGAAGATCGGAATAAGGGATTTAAATGTAGTTTCCTTTGTTACAGAGAGAAACAAAATTAAGTCTTAATTTCACTATATAAGAGAAACCAACTATCATTATATAAATATATTTAACCTTAGACAAAAAATCAAACATGTTGATACCCAAGAAAGCAAAATGAAAAGGACTTCTGAATGAGATCAGGACCTAGAATAGACAGTGTGAAGAGACGAAAGTGTCAGGTAGGTAGGTGGGTCAAGTGACTGGTTGGTTTTTTCCGTTCCTAGAAGAAACACATTTAAAATGGGACTATTAGAAATATTTATTTGGCTATATAAACAAAATTCTGAATTGTTTTTGAATGATTAAATCATTATTATCATTTTCAAGGATTCAAAAATATTTAATTTTAGTCTATTTTAAATTGATGTATTAGTTTTACTCGCGAGTCTCTGTTGGATTTGTGGTTATTTCCGTTCCAATGTATAGAGAGGTTGGAATTTTGTGTCTTATTTATTGTATGCTCTTATATGTTCTTTTAATATTTAATTTATTGATCGTCCAGTTTTTCCCGTGAATTCGGCTTCACAGTCATTAAATTTTACTTCATATACACTGCTTTTTTGGAAGATTTCTATTTTGTCTTTAAGTGTAGGGAAATAAAATGGGAATGGTTTTTCTGTTTCAAATGCGGGATTTAAACCTAATTTTCTTAATATCTTTCCGCTATTAAAATCGCGATCGTCAACAATTTAAAAAAACAAATTAGTAAAAAATACTGTTTGCTTTCAAGTGCTGAGGATATGTGATCAACAACTCTGAGGCCTTGTTGGACAGTGGAATGGCTAGTGCGGAACCCAAACTGGTGAGAAGGAATATTTTGCGATTCAAGGATGGGTAGGATACGTTTAAGAAGGAGCCTTTCAAAAATTTTTGAAAGGATTGGGAGGAGACTAATAGGTCTATATGATAAAGGGTTGTTGGGAGATTTACCCGGTTTGAGGAAAAGGATAATAGTGGAGTGTTTCCATAGCAAAGGGAAATAGGTTGTCCGCAGAATACAATTGTATAGGTAGGTGAGGAATATGACTGCTTTATGAGGAAGTTGCCTGAGGATTTGTGAACTAAGGAGATCATATCCAGGGGATTTACGGGGTTTTAATTTTTTTATAAGGTATTTGACCTCAGAGGGGGTTTATTGCTTTAGGAGGTAAGGAAAGAGGAATAGGTGAATCAAGAAATTCATGAACCGTTGTTGTGTGGGTGGGATTGGAAAAGAACTATTAATGATATAAATCTTACACCCCCAGAGGACAAAGCAGAGGAAGGAAAGTTCATCCAGGCGTTTTTTTTTAGCCTGAATGAATGAAGAAATATTTAATTAAATCTTACACCCCCAGAGGACAAAGCTTTTTTTTTTACAATATTTAATTAAATTAACGTGTGTTTAATTGATTGAGGATGGGTTTACCCGTCCTCATATTTTTCAAAATATTTTTTTTATGTAAATAGTTCTGACTAGAATCTATTGTCTCATAAATGCAGTGTTTGAATGCAGCTGGTATATGCTATCGCTGTATCGCATGCGAGATGTCCCTCTCTCGCTGTCGTGTCCCATATCAAGATCATCATATTTACAATCTATCCTGTAGGCATTTCAATAGAGTTTGCCAGCAACCAAGGTCTTGTCTAGTAATTTGTGCTTTCATTTTATATTAAAGAACCATATTGATCTGTTTTTCCTAAATGTATTGAACGATTAAAAAGATGAGCTTTTAAAAAATGCAAGCATTACTTAATAAAACATATTAAGGCATTACAAAATTCCCTTTGTATATTACTGCTCTTCTACAACAGATATGGTTAACGAACATTACGGATTACTTATATAACATTTCCTGAACATGAAGCATAATTATGAGCTGTTCAGGGAATTACAACACAAATGCTTTAAAAAGGCTGGAAAAACTGCTGTGGTATCTAGATTAGAACTTTATTTGAATATGCCATAATGTAAGGTTCAGTTGGTACTACTGTTCTCCCTCATGCTTTGCATGACAAGTGTGATCGATTGTGTCCTAATTCACTTGTTATTTGCGTAAAGTTACTACTTAAAAAAATTGTTACGAGATAAAAAATAATATTATAAAGGAAATATACGTATATTTTAGAAGATAATCTCTATTCTAATGCATAAAAATTATAGCCATTTTTGTTTTAAATGTTTTTTATTATTTAATCTTGTATGTATATTAAAATCAAGTCACGATAAAGTGGAGTAAAAATAAAAACTACCAATCACATCGAGTATCAGGAACGAAGAAAAAATAATTCGAAGAACTCAATAGGTAATTTTATTTGAAGAATGTTCAGAACCCTGTATTTTTGTGTATTTTTTTTTTTAATCGACGGTATTCTATTTTGTTTGTTGTGAATAAGGCCTGTCCTTAAGTTAGTCCCGTTTGAATTTCAGATTGTATAAACAACGATATGAGAGAGATAATCGTGATATCTAAATTAGAAATTTATTTTAATACAGTTGGTACTGCTGTTGTCCATCATGCCTTGCATGAAAAGTATCATTGATTGTGTCCTAATTCACTTGTTACTTGCGTGAAGGTATTACATAAAAAAATTGTTAAGAGGTAAAAAATAATAATATAAAGGAAATATACGTATATTATAGAAGATAATCTATAATGCATATTTTCTTTAACATAAAAATTATAGCCATTTTTATTCTAAATGTTTTTTATTATTTGATCTTGTATGTATATTAAAATCAAGTCACGATTAAGTGGAATCAAAATAAAAACTATCAATCACATCAAGTATCAGAAACGAGGAAAATAATGCGACGAACTCAATGGGTAATTTTATTCAAAGAATTTTCAGAACACCTTTATTTAATTTTTTTTTAATCGACGGTATTCTATACTGTTTGTTGTAAATGATAAGGGCTCCTCAAGTTAGTCCCATTTGAATTTCAAATTATAGAAACAATATGAAAGATATAATCGTATAAAATTATTAAAGAGTGAGCCAATAGTTCTTATCAAGCAGATGATTTATCTTTAAAAAAAAATCCTAAGAGCCTCTTGGTTAGCTCCTTGCGGAATGGCTTTTCCTTTCGGAACCATTCAAAATATTCTACTGCATTCTAATCATATTAAGTTGTTCTGGCTGTCGCAAAACGTGGCGACTTTATTTCATAAAATGTTGAACGTTCGTGAACGACGAGTTGAATAAAACACTCTACACCGTTACTACTGTTACTAAGAGCCCCTGTGTAAAATTGTTAAGGTTTCAGTTGTTAGGAAGCAGACAAAGAGATGAGGGTGGGGATTTTATAGCGAGGAAGGAGCAGCAGTTCTCTCGACAATGCCTCGCCCGCTACGACTACCGTTTTCATTACCGACTAAACGCCTTATCATTGGTGCTTTGTTAACTATTCATAATAGCCATGGTATTCATGAGGCAGTGGCCTGTGGAATCTGATGGCCTATAACTCGTTGTGTCAACGGAAATTCGCTAAATAGAGAGAGTGCAGAAAGTGATAGCAATGTTTGTTTAAGGACTCATAAATTTTTTTTTTTGCAACAGCTTCTCAGCTAATATAACTGTCTGCAGTCAGAGAAAAATAATTTCTAAGATTGGAATTAATTAAACCAATTTTATGTAAAAGATTGGTCTTTGAACTTCTTTCTATACAGTAATAAATAATTATTTTTTTCTTGAGGTTCCCATGATGGTATAGAAGGATCAATACAATTAGGATTGATGGATTATTTGCCACTTATATTGGAATTATTTTTATTTGAAAACTAGTTTCGAATGTTAAACATTCATCGTCAGTTCTAAAAATATACAAAAAATAAAAATTCAAATCATCAGCATTTTGTTAGGTAGATTATGTATTTCATTTTATTTTTAAATTGTAAGACAATAAATCAAAAAGGGCTGTTGGTAGATATCAGGACTGTGAGCAGAATGAGTGTAATGAGACGAAAGGGTGAGGTAGACCGATGGGTTGTCCTTTAGGTTTTCCCTATGACTGCTTGGGTTTTTTTTCCTACTGAAATAAATTTAAAAAGGGGAAACATTTATCTGATCATTTAAGCAAAAATCTGGAATGATTTTGAACTATTATCTTCGTGATGTAGTGGTGTCACTTCTGAGTCTTTGTTGTATTTGGGTATGGTTATTTTCATTCAAAAGGTTAGCAAAGTTGGAATTATGCGTCTTATTATTGTATATTCTTAAATGTACTTTTAATGTTTAATTTACTGATCGTCTAGTTTTCCCATGCAATAAGTTTCACAGTCATTACATTTTAGTTCATATACACTACTTTTCTGGAAAGGGTCCATTTTGTCTTTAGATGAAGGGAAAATATAACCACATTCAAAATAGATAAATAGATAAACCATTTAATTTTAGGCCACTTCATTTTTCATTTTAAAAATAAAGTTGTCTAAAATTAAAATTAAAAAATTGAAACCATACCACTACAACCCATGAAGGTTCAGTACCTGGTAAGGTTGTACTGTTTCTTGGCCTAAGGTTAAGAAAAGAAGCAAGATTTTGCCAGAATCCCCCTGAACCACTAGGTTTTTCTCCAATAAAGGTTACCCACTTTATGGAGACTGGGTGATCCACAGGAGGGTTTCAAGACTCCGAAGTATGACAGAAAATAAATTTTCTACCTACAGCCGGACTCGAACTCCAGCCCATGAGATAGCAGTACAGCGCCTTACCCGTTTAATTAATAAGTTTCCACACCTCCCAAAAATATATTTGATATTAATTTTATTTTTAAAAAAATATTGGCTGTTGAAAATGAAACTTTTTAATTATGATAATTTTTTATGACTCTAAACTTTATATCTGCTAGTTATGGGAGAGGGGGATATTGCTTCTTATTGATGTGTTTTGCTTTGCTAAATTGATGTACTTCGCTAAATTTTATTCTAATTTTATCTTTATAACCAAATACATTTAGTTTTTCAATATTTTAAATGATTGCTAAAATAATGTATTACTTATCTTTTTTTTTTTTTTTTTTTTTTTTTTTTTTTTTTCAGTGAACATGAACGATACAAAAAAGTAACTTGGAAAGAAGTGAGAGTGGGGGACCTTGTCCATCTGTCGAATAATGAAGTTGTTCCAGCCGATGTACTCCTCCTTCGTTCAAGTGATGAATATGGTACCTGCTACTTAGACACTTGTAATCTTGACGGTGAGAGCAACCTCAAGATGAGAAATGTTCCTCAGGGTTTTGTAGAAAAGGTAATGGTTCTTACTTCAGTTAGATCAACTTGATTCATATTTATTGTATTTATTTTATTTAAAAATGATATTTAATATTATGTTATTATACCAAGTTTCTGTTCCGCAATATATTGATGGTATAGATTTCTGTGAACTACTTGTGTTATTTAAATTTTAAATTATAAAAATTGAACCATTAATGAGCTTGTTTTAATTGGATATCGTTATGCAGAAACCAACCAACCCATAAGAACATCAGTTTGAGATAAATTAAAACTAAAATTTTTCTGAGCTTTACTATTCACTGGGACTTTTCAATTCACTGTTTATTTTTCTAAATTTCAAAATAACTACCAAGTGGGTTGGATGCTTTCTGCTAAAAGTAAATAGATTAAAAATGAAATGTCGCTTGGTTGATGATCAGTTTGACTTGCATTTCATGTTAATTAAAGCTTGGTTTGTTGCTGATATCATAAATTGACCTACTTTTATTCGAATGTTTAATTTTTGTCATTTTATGGGTTGGTTGGTTTCCACATAACTCAGTTCAATTGTTGTACACTTATTTTTATTATTATTTTTTTTTTCTCTCTCATTAATAGCCATCATGTAAAATCATTATTTATTATAACTTTTTTTTTTTTTTTTAGCAAATGTTATTTAGTCCTCGACAATTTCGTAGCATAGTTGAAGTCGATCCACCCACAACAAAATTGTATCAGTTCCATGGCGCAATAGTGGATCCTAGTGGAGGTCGAACACCGATTTCTACTGTTCATCTTCTTCTAAGGGACTCAGTGATAAAAAATACTGATTTTGTTGAAGGAATAGTCATTTACACAGGTAATTTAATTTGTGAAATGACTGTTATTATTTGTTAATTATAGTTTTAAAAAATCTTACGTAGTTTTTAAAAATTCAAACAGAACATTCACCGGGTGGAGAGAAGAACACCTCCAGTTGTGAATTACATTAAATAAATAATAATCAGTCGTAATTTAAGTATTTAAAAAATTCAAATTGTTATAAACAATTTTAACTTATTTTAAAAACATTTTGTGGGAACCTATCATATTATATCTGTAATCCCATAGAATAAGTGGTTAAGTCGAATTTTGACCGAAATGAGTCAAGTGACTGACAAGAATCGTAGAAGTTTTTATTCATGGTGAATAAATTTTTAATTAAGATGTTCATTTTAAAACATAGTTATTTAAAATGAACATTCTTATTCGAATATGAATAAGAACAATAATATGAATTTCTTATAAACACTTATTCGCCTTGAAGAAAAACCTCCACAATTCTTTTTAGTTACTTATCTCATTTTGGTCAAAATTCGACTTAACCACTTATTCACTGGGATGATAGATATAATTACAATTTACAGTTTCTCTAGATTTTGTAATAGCTTAGTAACATGTTTATTCATATGACTTTTATTATATTGAATATAAATTTTAAAGGAATGTTTCTTGTTTTCTTTTTTAACAGGACATGAGACCAAAGCCATGCTCAACAGTAATGGCCCTCGCTACAAACGATCGTCATTAGAGAAAAAATTGAATGCGGATGTAGTATGGAGCGCAGGAATACTATTAGTGCTTTGTTTGATCGGTTCAATTGGAGCAAGATTTTGGCTCAGTTCCTTCAAGGACCATACTCGAGTTCTTTTTATTGTCGGACCAGCTTCTATTTCATTGGAATCCTTTCTCACCTTCTGGACATTCATAATTAGCCTTCAGGTAATATTTTGTCATTCTTTTTAGTCAATAATTTCAGCATTATCTTGTATATTTTAAAAAATAACAAAAAAAAATATTGCACTTTAATAGCAACTACCAATCAACAGATCTTACTTTTATCAAGTTATATTTTTTCATTATTTTA
This sequence comes from Euschistus heros, assembly GCA_003667255.2. Taxonomy (NCBI): domain Eukaryota; kingdom Metazoa; phylum Arthropoda; class Insecta; order Hemiptera; family Pentatomidae; genus Euschistus; species Euschistus heros. The sequence goes on from RCWM02000166.1 coordinate 637,631, forward strand.
TAATTAAGATAAGCTTATGTTTTATGTATTTTGGTATATTATTTTTCAGGTAATGATTCCTATGTCTCTCTATGTTAGTATCGAAATGACAAAATTACTTCAGGTGTTTCATATTAACAATAATATCGAGTTATATGATCCTGCTACCAATCGCAGAACTGAATGTCGAGCTCTTAATATCACTGAACAATTAGGCCAGGTTTGTTCCAATTTTCCACATCATGATTTGTATTAAAATTGCTAATACTAAATAAAAAATTACTTTTATTTTTTTTAAAATAATTTATATGTTTTTTTTTTTTTTTCAGATTCAATATCTTTTCTCTGATAAAACTGGTACATTAACTGAAAACAAAATGGTTTTTAGGAGGTGTACTATAGCTGCAGTTGATTACAATCATTCATTGTCTAAAACCTCTAAAGTAAGTAGAATCTCTCTCTTGTCTGATGTTTTGTTGCTCATTCTCTCATTCAGCACCTATCTTATTATTTTTTAAATGATATTAAAAACATAAATATATCATAGATTAAGCTCCTAACAGAAAAAGAAGTGCTTTAACGAGAGAATGGAGAAGCCTATTTTACAATATGTCTTATAAAAGACATTATAAAATGTAGATTTATTTTGATTTGAGTATATACTAGTTTTGTGATTAAACTATTTGACTAAGAAGATAGCTCCCCTCATTGTTCTTCCTATTATTAATATGGATATAATGTTGAAACGATCAATGAAAAAATATACATAATAATTAACAGATTAAAATAATTAAATGAGAGAAATATCTGTTTGATATTTTCATTGTACCTAAAATAGCTTATTAAATAAATAATAATGACTTTGACTATTGATTAAAAAAAAATAATGATAGCATATTTACAAAAACAGATTTTTATGCTGTTCGAATGATTCTTCAGCAGTTTATTTTTGGAGGGCTTTGTTGGGATATGTTGGTAGCAGTGTTTTGGGTCAGGAATGAATGAATCATTGATAAGCAGAAATTTAAATTAGAGTAATTTTTTTTTCCTTGTGCAAGGTTAATGAATTTATTTGCATTTCAAGCACTGCTATGAATCATAAGAACTGGAAAGGGTTATATTTTAGGATTAAGCCATTTTCACTTTTTTACTTCTTTGCTCTATAGGTCAGTGTGACCCTTGGCTTTCCAAACTATTTCCTTCCATTCGTATCTATCTCCAGCAATGAGTCTCCAGTTTTAAATTTCCAGCATCATCACACTTCTTGTCACTTCAACCTTCACATTGCCCAGCCACCACAGCCTTGGTGGCATTTTTTATCTGGTAACGCTAGCATAAATTTTTATTGTGGTTCCAGTATAAGACCTACCTTCTTGCCATTTCTTACAATTAATTAATTCAAGGGCCTCCTTTAGAGCTACTTCACTTCTGCCGATTATTATCAAATCATCATATCAGCAGATCTGCTAAATTTTATTAGCCATAGTATCATTTTCACTATAAATTCATTCTGAAATCATTAACACTATTTGGGTTTAATGTGTAAATGTCAAAACCAATGAAAATAAAAATATATATTGTTATAATAAAAGAGATTTTGTCCAGAATTATTGTAATTTTTTTTTTCTATATTTAAGTTCTTGTTTTAATCATCATCGTAAAAAAAAAAACCTCTTCTACCAGTTATTCAGTCGTCCTTTGCCTAGGAATTTTCAATCTCCGTCTCTGGAATGCCTCCTGCACTCCTTCCTCTCAGGATATTTGGGGTCTCCTCCTAGGCCTCCTGTGCCTTCCACTTGGGTCTCGTTGGTCTTAGTAGAAATTTTATTTTGGCTCATCCTGAGAAGATGACCAGATCTTAGCTTTATTTCTTCTAGAGTTATTTCTGCAGGCTTTATTTTGAAACATTCAGATAGTAGTGTTGCGAATCCAATCTTGTCTAGTCCTTCTTGTTTTAATATTCAGATAAATATGAAATAAAGTAATCTTGTGTCATATTCAGTTCACAATATCAGATAAGAGATATTATACTGCTACAAACTTTTTTTCTTTAGACATTTAGCAATGATAATATTAATGCATAAAACTTAATAGTAAATTTATTTTTTTACAGGAAGAAAATCCAAATATGCATATTAATCCAAATCCAAAACTCTTAGAGCTATTGAATGAAGAAGATACAGAGCAATCACGGAAAGCTAAGGAGTTTCTTTTAGCACTCACAATTTGTAACACCGTAGTTGTTGCAGCTCATCCTCATCATGATATTGTGAGTTCTTCAAAGTCTGAAACTGGTTGTTATATAATTAACAATATCTAATTCTCAAACTGTATGTTTCTATTTTAAAATATTTTTTTTAATTTAAAGTTGTTCAATGTTATGTCATTAGAAATAGCTTTCTTTTTGAATTTTGAATTAAATTAAATTTAAATTAAAATTAAGTGATCTAAATCTAATTCTCAAACTGTCTGTTTCTATTTTAAAATATTTTTTTTAATTTAAAGTTGTTCAATGTTATGTCACTAGAAATACCTTTCTTTTTGAATTTTGAATTAAATTAAATTAATCAGACTTTAGATGTACCATAATAACTTTATGAAGGCTTAAAATATATCATTCTTATCTGAAGTTGGTTTTACATTCTCTATTTCCATTTTGATTTATGGAATGAATATATAATTGTAATGCTCTGATTCTGGAGATGCTTCTGGAATTAATTATAAATTTACCTTAGTAAAATATATTATTCATTATATTTTTTATTTTACCAAATAGATGAATTCCAGTGGTGTGATTGAAGGAGATAAATTACCGCCTCTTCCGAGTGTAGAAGATATCGGAGGAATGCAGTATAGAAGGCTTGTTGAAACCAGGTCAATCACTCCCTCCCCTACAACAATACCAATAGAGGAACCTGCATTTCACTTACAGGAGCTTCGACCAGTTTCAACGTTAGTTTCTTTTTAATTTTTTTTTCTATTATTTATTTATCAGAATAGTATATTTTTAATTCTAATGTTATTAATGGCTTTGTTTGTAGGCCTTCTACAACCAAAGTAAAAGCACTTCCGACATTATCTCCAATATCATCAGCAGACAGCTCACCTACTTCTCAACCAAAGTCGTTTCCATTAAGACCAAAACTTTTAAATGTGCCTTCTGTATTCTTCTCTAAAAAAAATAAAAATGGTATACATTTATTATTATAATCTGCTTTGAATTTTAATGTAATTTAGTAAACATTAGGTAACCTTGGAACATTTCTCTTATTTGTAGGTGTTTCCCCAAAGTCACCATCATCGAAGCCAATATTTGAAGCGGAAAGCCCAGATGAACTAGCGCTCGTTCAGATGGCTTACATTTACAATTGTAAACTCATTAAAAGGACTCCCTCAAAAGCAATAGTGTCTCTTCCAGGTAAGAAATATTGGTTGCTATTTGATAAATAATAAACATATTATTTCATTTCGATGGGGTATTTGTTGACTGAGAAGTATTTAAAGATGTAGAGGTAGTTGGTGTATGCAGTCATAGATATACAGCAATTAAAAATAAATTTTAATTTATTATGCCGACATTTCGAGTTGCGTTGCAAGCCTTCATCAGGGTTTCAGCGAGAGTGACTATCAGAAACTGCATTGATTGTTGATTGTGGTTGATAAACTACAACCAGCTTCTGATTGTCAATCTCCCTGAAACCCTGATGAAGGCTTGCAATGCTAGTCAAAACGTCGGTATAATAAATTAAAATTCATTTTTAATTGCTATGGATCTATGACTGCATACCTCAACTACCTACATCTTTATATATTATTTCATTGTTCACCTTACGCATGGTGCGCATTAAGGAGATACAATATAAGATTTAACATAATACAAGAAATCGAGCGATGTGAATTTTTATCTATACATTTCTTGTTCCCGTTAAAAATAGGATAATAAATGTGACAAAAGAATGACTGATTTTATGGGTTATTCCAAATAATGAATTCGCCTGTAGAGGATTTTGTTGCTGTATAATGGTGGTTACAGCAAAACAAACAATCTAGAAAGAAGAAAAAGTATTGGATGCACACATGTAATGTGAGCAACATAAAACATATTTTGGTGGTTGTTTCTCAATAACTGGCTCTACACACAGAAAAATTTAAAGAAATTTATTGAATGAGTCCAGGTAATTTTCGTTTGCTCGTGCAAATTGTTTCAGCAGGACACGAAATTTTGACTTGAGTTTCACTAATGTGATGAGATATTGTGCAATAGTAAATGCCTCTGGGACCAGCTCGCTGTGTTGCTATTACAAATACCGATAGGTGTCGCTACAGTATCACTATCATTCAATTGTTCACTATTTTTGTCACTTTAACTCATCTTCATGCTTTTCTCATTCATATTATGATCATGTCCCTTTCTTATCACTTTTTATATTGTAAAACTTTTTGCATCACATATCGTATCTCCTTAGTGTGTACCATACCTGAGGCTATAATACAATATATAAAAAAAAAAAAAAAAAAACAACATTAAAAGTGCTTATATTTTACTTTTAATTTCTGTTCATATTATCTCATAGGTTATAGAGAAAAAAAAAATAATCTAATGTTTTAACTTTTTTTTTTTTTTTCCAGGAGAATGCATTGCTGATTATGAAATCTTAAAAGTGCTTCCATTTGATTCTAGTCGAAAATGCATGTCAATAGTTGTTAAAGCTCCCATTACCAATGAAATCATAGTCTATTGTAAAGGGGCAGATTCAGCTATTTTCCCGAGGCTGGTTAACCCTAGAGCTGAAAGTTAGTTGTGGATTTTTAATTTTTACTGATTTATTCTTACTTTTAAAAAAATTTTTATGGTTATAAATATCTATATTTTCAGGTGCGACTGAAGCTCAAGTAAATATGTACGCTTCACAAGGACTGAGAGTATTAGTTATTGCATCTCGTATTATATCAGAACTTTTGTGGGCCGAGCTGAATGCTGCAATTGAAGCAGCAGAAATATCAAACATTCCTGGAAATATCAGACAAGCTTATTCCGCAGTTGAATGCAATATGACATTAATGGGTAATTGTCTCATTCTACTGAAAATATTTTTATTTATCATATTTAATTTGTATTGTTTTCAATGATTGTGTTTATTAATAAGTAGCTATTTTTTAATTATGTTTTCATTGTAATCATATTTATAATCTGACTATTCTGTTCCATCATTTTTTAAAGAATTTTTCATTTGTTTTGTAACTGATTCTCGATACCTCTGATCATTTGTAGGACTTGATTTTCTATAAGCAGTCCTCTAAAGTAGCCCATGCTTCTTGATCTCTATTGTTCATGAAAGTATGGTTGAGTATATCTGTTATATCGAAGGTCAAAATCACCTATGATATGTTTTCTTCCTTGAGATCTATCTATTTTTAAGGACTTTTTAAACCATTATGTCAAGCCTATTTTTTTTCTTTTTATCCTGCCAATATTTCTAAATATGGTCTGGCTTAACACCTTCTTCTTTGAATAGAGATGAGCAATCAAAATATTTTACTGAGTAAGTGTTTAGTGATCTTTGAAAAATTATTGTTAGCACTTTTGAATGAATATCCACAATCGTGGGTTGTTTTTTCTTTAGCACATTGAGGTAGCTCTTCTCTCTTATGAGGTAATTCTTTTGTTATTACATCAGCTGGACCACCGTTTTGTTTCTTATATAATTATTCTTAAAGTAAAACAGCGCTGGAACAAAGGCTATTTTCTTTTCATTACATTTTTCTCTCACCTTTGGTCATTGGTATTTCTCCATTTTACTGAGCATGCTACCGTTTTTGAGTTAATCAAGTCGAGTTAATACACGTAAACAAATTCACACACAAATATATATTGAAAGTAGCAGGTTCACAAACTTGGGATTTATAAGAGACTAAGTATTGGAAAGAAGACCATCTTCTTCTTGGCTCTTCAACCCGTGAGGGGTCAATGCCGCCTGAAGCAATCTCTGCCATTTAACCCGGTCCCGTGCAGCCGCTCTCCAGTCCCAGATTCCCAGAATGACTCACTCACTCACCACACCATCCATCCAACGAAGTCTGCACGTGGGCCCACGTCTTCTAGTGGAATGAATTTCCTCCTCGATGATCCTTCTCGGCACAGCGTCAGTGCTCATCCTGATCACATGACCAGCCCACCTGAGCCAACCAACTCCGATAAAACGCACGATGTCACAATCATTGAATAGCTCAGAGATTTCCAAATTTGTACTTATTCGCCAGGGCTTGTTAGTATCAAATATCGTTCCGAAAATTCTTCTCAGCACCTTTCTTTCAAATCGGAGGAGTTGATTTCCTTGTGCCTTGGTAAGCATCCAACTCTCTGACCCATATGTAAGCACCGGTCTAATTAGGGTTTTGTATAGACGCAATTGGAAGACCATTGTGCTAAATTCTTTCTTCTGAAGTGCTAATATACTCGAAAGCAAAAGGAACTCTAAAACTGTTTTTTGAAAATATAATTAATACTGTAAAGCTCTTTTGCAGAGCATAGAAAAAATGGATATTTATATTAATATACCATAAGGATGTTTTATTTTATTCAATTTTAAAATTTAAAATACTAAGCTACATTTTTTAAAATAAATTGTTAGTTACATTTTCTAATAAACATTTTATCTCTTGAATTTTAGGTGCTACAGGTATTGAAGATAAGTTAGAGAGTGGTGTTCCTGAAACACTGAAGGCATTGAGAGAAGCCGGGGTAGTTGTTTGGGTGTTGACGGGTGACAAAATAGAGACGGCTACCAACGTAGCTCTTGCCTCTGGATTGTTTACGCCTCAGGTGGATACATTGAGACTTGCTGCTCGTTCGAAGCATTCTGCGCAAGCGGCGATTCAGTTTTACATTGCTGAACAAGACCGACCCACTAGGTATTTCCTTTATATTCATCATATTTTATTTTTATCTTCTTTTGTAAAGTTCAAAGAAATATAGATGCTATTTTATTAGTGTATCTAACTAAAAAGTTACAGTAGTTAACCCCTAATAAATTCAGTTAGTGTCCCTGGTTATTGGTTACTGATAAAAAAGCAAATCACTCTCATCTGACACCCCAACAATCATCCACAGCTGTTTACTTTCACTAACACGGATCAACTGTAACATAGTCTTTGATTTTGATTGGTCCCTCAATTAGAGAAATAATCTTCTTCTAGGTAATTGAGTGAGTCAGTTGTAAGATAGTGCAATTATGAATGGTATAGCTAAAGGGGTTCTACTATACTGAAGTGTTTAAACTTTAAATATCTATAAATTTTTCTGAACATTTTTGGAATAATTAAGCCATCAGAATTTTTGTTTTGTAAAATATTTGAAAATTTTAAGCCATTATTGCTCATTCAGTTCTACGCTACACTCTTCTAGAGGAGATTGGAAACAAAAGTATATGATAGCATTATTATAATAATATATGGAAGGAGAAACTATTTTAAAATAATAATATATGTTTAAAACTCGCACATTTGTTTATTTATTAATTTACTTTATTCTATACATTCTCAATTATTTTATATATTTCTATTACTTTTCTAAATAATATTAAATTATGTTTCAGTTGGTGTTCATTTTCTTGGTATTATTGCGAAGAGGTGGCTTGCCCCTTTTAACATCTACTTTTTGGTAATTAGTTAATGTTTAACTGGTGCGCGCGCATTCTAGTGGTAGACATTCAAAATTAGAACTCAAATTTCCCTTTATCACCACATACTAACTTAACCACGAAGTTTTCCTGCATTTAAAATTCCCTTACCCCTCTTCACTACGGTCCACGTTTTTAGCTAAAGCAACCATAGAATGTTCATTTATTATTCTATATCACTTTTAAACATAAAATAAAAACGTTATACTTATTATTTATCCAGATAATATACTATATTTATCCATATAAATAATATACTTCATATATTATTTATATAATATTATTCTACTACTAATAACATAATGTTATTAGTTTTCAATTGAATCATTCTTACACCTTGCCATTTATTTATGGCTTTTTACTATTCTCAGTTTATTATAAATTGTTGTTTGTTGCATTTATAGATATTTATAATATTTATGGCTTATTTAAGCGTTCTAAAATTAAAACATTTTATTCATTTCTAGTCTGGCTATTTATTTCCTTTACTTGTAGAATACCATGTCTATTTAACATTATAACAATGATTTCACATTTATTGAATAATATAAAATTTTAAACATTCAAGTTCAATTTAAAAAAGCATGTATTGTGATTTCTACTTGCATCTAGAATAGAATCTGTGTATCTCGTGCTGAAAGGAGGGAAATTTGGACGTTTTAATTTTGAATGGGCTAATGGTTAAAATGTAACTGATTACCGAAAAGTAACTGTTAAAAGGGACAAGCCACCTCTTCGCAAGTAATACTGTTTTCTTTTTAAATCACCTCTAGAAAATGTTTTTTTAAAATAAAAAATCTATATTTTTAAAAATCTTGGCCCACTAAAATATTACTACTAATTTTAATTTTAATTTTATTTTAGAAGCAATAGTGCTGTTAGTGGAAGATCAGGAAGAAGTAATAGACAAAAGGCAGTGATCGTCGATGGAAAAACTTTGACGTGAGTATTATATCACAAAGGGTTCATTTTAAACCTATATCATTTTTCTAAAAGAATTCACATAATTGAAATTGGTACACGAGTCAGTTTCATAATTTTTTTTTTTTCTAACAGGTTTATTTTAGATCCTCGATCTAATTTGACTCGACCTTTCCTTCAGTTGACCAAATATTGTACTGCAGTCTTATGTTGTCGGGTCACTCCATTGCAAAAAGCTTATATTGTGAGAGTTGTGAAGGAACAACTTAAAATGAGAACTCTTGCTATAGGTAAATATCATTTAATATTTCAAAATTATTATCTTCCTTATTATCCGCTCCTATCTCAGGAATAGAACCTTTAAAGTTAATCATAATTTTCCTATTATGCCCTCTTTGTCCTATCTGCCAGTGTTCCTCAAGGCAGTATCCCAGTACTGTCCTTACTACGTATGCTGATGACACCTGTGTGTTATCAATAAATCATGATCCCTTTATAGTATCCTAAACACTCCAATCTCATATCATAAACCTTCAAGAATGGTGTCAAAATTGGAGAATTAAATTAAATCTCATCAAATAACCTTTACCCTTCGTCATAAACCAATGACTTCCTATACTACAATATCCTTTAATAATATTCCACTGATCCCTGTTGAACAGATCCACTATCTACAGCTCCAACTGGACAAACTTTTAACTTTGAATCCATATTCAATACTAAAGCAACAGGAAACTGCTCGTCGTTTTCAACTTCTTCAACATTTATTAGACAAACAATCAAAACTACCAATTTTCAAAAGACTCATTTACACGACTATGATTAGACCTATTTAGACGTATGGAGTTGAGCTTTAGGGCTCTACTAAACCATCTAACTCATCTCGTATCCAATCCTTAATGCTCCTTACTTTGTCACAAACATACTTATCCATAAAGACCTCAATGTCCCATATGTTGCTGATTTAGCTCAAACCAGAAACCTATCCTTTCACAGTAAACTCCATAACCATTCAAATCTACTAGTTTCTAAACTTGCTTCCCGTTCAATTCCTGACAACCCTCAGAGGCGTCTGAAAAGATGACGGCCCCGGGACCTTCTCAAATAGAACTTTTATTGAAGTGCTGCCAGTGGGTAGTTGCTTCATAAGCAATTTTTATGTTATTATCACATTTACTAGATGAAGGTTTTTTTTTTTTTTTTTTTTTTTTTTTTTTTTTTTTTTTTTTTTTTTTTTTTTTTTTTTTTTTTTTATGTATAGTTGTAAATTTCAATAAATAGAAGAGAAAAAAAATTATTATCTTAGCTAGTGAGTTTTTTTTTTTTTTTTTTTTTATTATGTTTGTTTTTTTCTTAGGTGATGGTGCTAATGATGTCTCAATGATACAAGCTGCAGATGTTGGCATTGGTATATCAGGCTGTGAAGGCATCCATGCTGTAATGGCATCAGACTTTGCCCTTCCTAAATTTAGAATTCTACATAAACTTTTACTCGTCCATGGCCACTGGGCTTACCATCGACTGTCCAATATGGTCCTGTACTTTTTCTACAAGAACGTTGTATGTTTATCTTTTTATCATTTCATATTTTATTATTTGTCTTTCCTTTCCATGGTTAATAAATATTTTTATTTTTCAGACTTTTGTGTTTTTAATTTTTTGGTATCAGCTCTACTGTGGATTTTCAGGAACTGTAATGATAGATCAAATGTGTTTTATGTTGTACAATTTGTTTTTCACGTCATTACCACCTCTTGCTATTGGTTTGTATTTATTTTATTTTGATTCTAGATGTAAAATTTCAGCAATCTGAAAAATGAATTTTCTATTTATTGTTGTACAGGAGTTTATGATAAAGATGCTCCCGAAAAATTACTTCTGTCAAGACCTCATTTGTATAAATCTGGGAGACTCAGCCTTGCATATAAAGCTCATTTATTTTGGATTACTATGGCTGATGCTATTTATCAAAGCTTAGTTATATTTTTTGTCTGTGTTGCTGTAAGTTTTCTTTTTATAATAATAATAATATATAATATAATAATAATTCAGTTAAAAAATATCATTTTACTGGTATATATATATTTTTTTTTCTTCTTCTTTTAGGCATATGCTGATACTGAAATTGGAATTTGGGAATTTGGGTCTACAATTACCACTGCTTGTCTGTTGGCCATGATTCTTCAAGCAATGATTGTAACTAAATCATGGGTAAGCCATCACAAAAAAAAAAAAAAAAAAAAAAAAATTTCTTTACACCTATCTGCAATCATTTATACGTTAATGTAAAGAAGTTAATAAATTGCTGTAAAACCTTAGTTATCGAAAATAATACTGGCTTTATTTCAAATTATTTGATCTCTGGTTGTTAGGAAGTGGGAGAAGGGGAAGGAAAATGTAAGTTCCAGTGATCTTTGGTCAAGAGAGTATAATTGTATTATTTTTTTTTTTTTTAAATTTTAAATCTCGTTATACCTGTTTCTGAAGTCCTATAAGTGATTGTTAACCCTTTAACAGACGATTTATCCTGGAGGATACACAATGCCTTTTGCTCAATAAATGACGTATTGTCCGACGCATTATCCTACTCATTATCGTCTTATATTTTTTATTGAACCTTGAATTTCATGATACATGTGTGGGGGTTAGCGTGGCTATAGCCATTCAAAGGCAAAAAAAGAGAAGAAATGGATTCAAAAATTCCCGTCCTACTCGTTAAAGGAGTAAGAAATTTCAAGTTAATTTAATTTGATCAGCTGTTCATTCAAAAACCACCAAATCCTGTAACCCAGTCAGTCAATAGAGGTTTTATTGTTCCAAGTTATATATATTTAAATTATATCTTACTTTATTTTTAGAAATTAACCTGATTTTTTTTTCTAATGTATTTTTTTTATTTACATTACAGACTATTTTACACATTGCTTCCATTGTTGTTTCTGTTGGCGCCTACTTTTTATTCTTTGTGAGCTACAACTTTATCTGCATGCAGTGCTATGGTCTTTCATCGAACACTTGGGTGTTAAAGAATACTATTCTGGATCCTACGTTTTATTTCATTGTAATTTTCTCCTCTATAACTGCAGTTTTACCAAGGTAAAAACTAGTATTAGTTTACAAGTATATAAAAATATCAATTAAAAAATTGTATGTTGTTGATCTTTGTTCTCTAATTTTTTAAAGAAACTTATAAAAAGGCTTCTAAACTAAAGAGTATTGTAACCAATTCAATAAATTGGAATGCAACCTTATAAACTTTATCCTTCTCCATAGATCCTAAAGAAATATCAACTCTTTTTATCCAGTATTGTACAGCTTCCTGATTTTCCTCTTATCCAAATAAATAGAACTTATTAAACCCAATACATCAAATCAATAACTTATAAAGCTAATAATACTGTTAGATTTGATAGGAAGTTCAACTTAGGGGAGCTGACATGGGGCTGAGAAAAACAATCTTTAACCTATATTGGGATCAGAGGAACATTGTCAGAACAAATAACCACATTTTGATGGAGTTCCTGACCACCCAAGGTATTAGATAGGGTTGCGGTATCATTACATGTCTCTTTCTTACAGTAATGGATTCTGTACTTAAAAGAACACTGAAAGAACTGAAAATGAGGCCATAAAAACTGGGCTACAGAATCCTCCCGATCTAAATGTAAGTGAGGCAAATCTTGGACCCCATAAGTAAACATGAAAGTCAACTCCAGTCCATAGAGATGAAATACACAAGAAGAAAGGATCATATGAGGAAGAAGACAACACGGACTGCTGTATGTAATTGAGGAACTCTGGATGAGATGGTTTGAACATGAAATTAAAAAAATAATCTTTTTTCTGGGGCCTATTTTCCCCTAAGAATAACAAAATTGTATCACAAGGTAGTACAATAGTCTGGCTTGCATATTATCAGCTTATATAATCAGCTTGGAGGGTTGAAGATCTCAGTGTAGATACAGGAGAACCTGAAAGAACAGTGTCTTGGCTAGACGAAAAGAGTGTCGATTGAGGACAGAGATATTTAGATCAGGCTCTTCAAGCAGGTTTCTCAAACTTTTTGAGTGTTAGAAGAAGAAGTGATTCAGTATGTAAGAAAGTTCTACAGAATGCGTTACTTGAACTTCTTGATTAGTAGGATGGCCAAAGCAGGCTCAGTGGTGTTTCTGAGACCTCAGATACTTGCCGACAATGAACATTGGCAGCATATTCTGACTTAAGTACACATTTCCTCCTGGATCTAAAATCTTGTCTGCAAAACAGGACAAGTTGGTGAAGTTACAAGGAATGGCTCTGCTGCCAGATGTTACCATGCATGGTTAAAAGATAAAAGGGTAGGGCTAGTACCTGATGAATAGATAATCAGGGCTAATACCATTAATATGGTATATGTTATTAAAATATTTACCAATCATACAGTCAAAATGGGTCCTCCCAGACTATTTGGTCTCCTAGCTCCTTATGTGGAATGAGAGATTTCAGCTGAACTGGATAGCTTTGGCAAAAATATTGAACTCCTCTGCTCTGCATACATTCTGGAATTCAATATTCACAATATTAGGTTGTCCTGTAAAACTTTACTACTAATTATCAAACAATGAATTGTTATTTTTGTAAAGTAGAATGATGAAATTTAGTTAAAAGATTATAGTATTGATTATATATCTCTCCTAAATTCTGATTGAGACTACTTTGTGAGTTGTCCTTAATTGAATGGGTCCGCCAAAAAACGTTCTAAGCGACAAAATTTTCGAAGTGGCGATTTAAAGTTTTTTAAATGTATAATAAATAGTACGTCATAGTATGATATAGTAATCCATTATGTTATTATACATGTAAATATAACAAATTACAAGGTGAAAAAAAAAATCTAACTTACAAAACTAACAAGAACTTTAGATTATGATTTTCTCTCACTGATTACTCAAAATTTGTTTTGTCGTATAGAACGTTTTTCGGCGGACCCTTTCAATTATATTGTAATTACCATTGTTATAATTTAAAATCGGTACATCATGAAAGTTATGTAAGAGGGGAAGCAGAAGCTCACACTAACAGTATAATGACCAACTCTGCTAGATGGCAGCCATCAGTAACAATTGTCTTTTCAATGTGAAAGGGCGGTTAACAGGTGCGTACCTTTTAAAATGTAATTACCATTGGCGCTAACTTAAGTAATTATCAGTCAATCATATTCTTATTATCTCATAACATAAAGTATGAATTCTTTATGGATAATGTATTAGTTATTTTATCAGAAGATTATCAGTCATCAAGATGATTGACTTTGAATTATGAAATGTCATTACCAAATCTGGAAATTTAAAATTACATGGGTCTTTAAAAGTCCACAGTAATTTTGTTTTCCCTTGGTAATTACTGATTTTGAGCCTGAAAATCAGTTTTGACTTTGGCAAAACTCGTTTTTATCACCTCAATCATCAAAGTGACCATGAGGAATTTTTTCCTAGCTCATATATTGTCAGATAGAGGACATAAAGAAGAATGTGAACTGAAAAAAAGTCTGTCTAATGACCTATATTTTTAACTTTAGAGGTATTTGTTAGATATGCCTCCTATGTTTTTCACTGGGATAAAATATAAATAAAATGATTTCCAACATTCTATTTAATGTTCCTATCTCAACCATTATTCAGCAACACTCAATTATATTGAGTTAGCATTCAATTCATCAACCATTCATTGAGTTAATGTTAGTTTTGCTTTTATTTTTTGTTTCAGATATGCTTATCATTGCTTGGAGCAGATCATGTGGCCCAGCGAAATACAGCGAGCAGTTAATGAATTTAAAAGGCAACCTCCTAAAGAAGAAAACTTCCTTGTATCTTGGTCAAGATCTACCTCAACATCGTCTATCTATAGGTATTTTCTACTAAATGTCTAACTTATAGAAGAGGTTTCCAGTGCTTAATCATGTTCTTGGTTTAATGTTGGTGTCACTGAATATTTTAATATTTTTATGAATGAGATTTTTTTTTTTTTTTAAATTAGTTTCTCTTAATTGAAAGTAATATGATTTTATTTGTTGAGACTCAACTCCTAAAAGCTTCAGGGAACCTCTGCTCTATATTCTATTAAATATTCCCTGTATATTTATTTTTTCAAATTTTTTTTTTTTTTTTTTTTTTTTTTTCAGAACTGAATACACCAGTAAAACACCAACTACAAATCTCACAGCAGTTGGCTGACTGATCAGTATTACCTCAAAAATCCATATAGTATTTAAAGGAAAATATGTACCATTTATATTTTTCTGTTATATGAAAAAAAAAAAGTTTTTAAAAACAAAATAATGCATATTATGTTGTATGATGTATATGCATGTATCTGTGTTTGTGTATATGTATATATATAATCAGTTTATATATTCTTGCCAATGGTATTGTTGTCATTAATTATGAATATTTATGAATTTTATCGAAATTGTTGATTATTATATATTTTTAAGATTTGTAAATGTAATAGAATTTTCCTATTTCTTGCCATGGTCGTTACTTTGATATGAGCTTTCCTTTTAACTAGCTCAATTTATCTAACACAATTTGTATTATATATTTTATAAATTGGATGTATTATTTTCTAATTTTAATTATTGGTGTAAAAATTACTATTTCTTGACATATCAAACTGTATCAATTGTTTGTTATTTTTATTCTTATTAGGTAGAATTGTTTTACATCATATAGGAAAAAAATGAATCAAACATGTTTCAGAGAGTATCTCTTGTGTTGATTGCTCTATGTGATACCTGTATGTAGAATAAATTTACTAGATTATTATTTCTTTATGTATGAATGGCAATATAGAGATACAATAATTAATTATCAATTACAAAGCCTTATCATGTGCCACTTTTTAATACATATTTTTACATATAATATGTAAATTAGCATATGCTGATAAATTATATTTTGTTATGCTGTACATTGTATATATATATATATATATAAAAAGAAATATATATGTAACTCTTTTAATGAGCTAGGTAAATATTTACAAAAATTAATAAGTTATGAATAATTGGTTGTAAATTATGTAAAATATAACAAAATTATTTATTTATACTTATTTTAATATTAAGCATGAAAAATGTGATAATTAATTATATTTGGCCCTTTTCATTTATGCTTAGTTTCATGGAACTTATTTCTGTGCCATGCTTACTTTTGGCTTAGAAATATTGAACTATATTGAATTTCGATAATCTATTTCTAATAAGTGATTTATATATCTTATTTTATTGTGTTATCACTTTAAGATTAATAGTCATAGTGAATAATAATAGATTATTTACATATGCGTACTGAGAATTTCTTGTGATTCTGAAAACAGTTTATTCTTATCCAATTTATAATTTTCAAGATTAAAATTGAAAAATAAAAATATTTCTATTTGCTCTTTTAAAAGTGGTGAACTTATATTGTGAACATTGTATTATGATAAGAAAAATATATTGTGAATGTTATATTATGATAAGCAAGAAATAATAAACTGAAAATTAAGTCAGTAATTTGAATTTTTTTATCGTGAACTTTAAAAATTAATAAATTTATTTTTTTCTTGAGGAAATGGTTTAATATAATGCTGTTTTCATATTTTTTTCTAGAATTTGACTGTAATTTGTAACATAAGGTGAATAGGTTTTACATTTATTTTATTTGAAAAAAAAAAAGTTCATCTTGGATGTTAATTTAAAATATATGAACATTTTTGTTATTGTTAGTATGTACTTAATAAATGAAAGAAATACCTAATGGTGTTTTAAAAAAAAATCACTATAATGTAACAAGTCAATTCCACAAGTATGTTGGGACCAAAACTGTAGACTGTCATTCCAATTTTTTTTCTTACACAGATATTTTCTATTTGTAATTACTCTCATAATCTTTTAATTTACTTCAAATCAAAAATTTTAGCCATTTATTTTTAAAGGATAGTACAACTATTACAGTGATTACTTCATCATTATTATAAGCCTTAAATACTTTCTCACCTATTATTTTCTAGTTATGTTTACAATTTTGTAAATGTCTGACTGTATTAAAATGTATATTTTTATGTTATTTTGAATACAATATTTAAAATGAAAACAAATTTTGTTTATATCATTCCTAATCCCATTTCCATTATTAATTTATTTATGTGGCATAGTTCAACTTTTGTTGAAGCTCTAACTAGTGCTGTATTATAATGAGAGGACCATTATCAAAATTATTTCAAGTTAACACAACTTTGTGACATTAGTATTTGAATAATTGTGGATTCTTATCTAACAATTTAGTAGATCTACATCGTTGAAATAATATTCAAATGAAGATATTAAATTCAAATAACCTGAGTAAAGGCGGAATGGAAAAGGTATGGTTAGAATAATCAATGTAATTAAAATCGTCCATTATTATAATTTATTAGACAATTAATAGCCTTATAAAAAGCGAAATCATTTATTGCGAACGTTTGTAATTTCAGGCAATAGAAATAGATCCTCGGTAACTTATACGATGTGCTCTAGGTTCGCTGCCTACCGATATCTATTTGTGGCAACACTGTAAGCTTGCATTTTGTCTGTTTCTTTATCCCTGTGAAAAATGCCTACCGCAGCTGTAGCTAAGTTAGAGAAACAGGGGTCTTTAGACGCTAATGACCCTTTACGGCAAGGTATTGTTATGGTAGAACATAAAATACGGAATCTGGAGAAAAGAAAGGTAAGACAATCCTATATAACGACTTTAACTGCGACTCAAATACGTACTTGGCACTTAGTACGCCATATTTGCCATGTGCTTATTGGTTTCATTTTCGGCGTTAATCTTCTCTGATTTTATATTTCCTTATTGATTTTAACTGTGTTTTGTTTAAATGTTTCGATATTCTAAGCCGGTGGCCATAATCAGTGGAAATATGTTGTATTTAACGAAGCCGGAATCAGTTGACGGAGCAGCGTGTTTTAACCCAATGCTCTCGTTTTAGGCAAAATTGGATGGATATCGTGATTTACAAAAGAGTGGAAAGGACTTGAACACTGATCAGTTGGAAGCCATTTCAAAGTATGATGCGGTCATTCAGCAGTTGGAATTCGCTAAAGAACTCTCCAAGCATTTGACTAGCTTAGCTTTGGATGCTGTTAAAAACATTAAAAAACAGGCCCGGAAAGATGCACAGGAAAGAGCCCAACAGGATTTGTCCAGAACCAAGGAAACATTAATGATACAGGTATATGAATACTTATTTATTTGATAAAGTTATCATTAATCATAAAATTGTCTTGTTTAGTGACACTTTAAGTATCATATAACTATCACATTCCCGTTTTTAGTTAAATGAGATGTTAGTTTTCTTCGATTACAGCTACCTATTTAAATTTTTTCAGTTGGTTGTCATTTGAATTATTGGTGACTTCTGACAATATTGAAGCTTATGTTTCAGCTATTTCTCTCTCAAAGAATAAAGTTTTTTTACATTATCCTATAAATAATTATTTAATTCACTTTGTTTTCAACTTGTTACTCTTAAAAATTAAAATTTAACCTAGGTATTCTTCCAGTACTGTCACAGTACCTCTGTGCATTTTATTTGATTACTTCAGCGCAGTATTAATATAATGAAATATTTAGGCAATTATTTATTTTTTTAGGTTTAAATTATTTTGAGTGGAATTACAAGGTATGTATCTTCTAATTTTTTTTTTTTTTTTTTTTTTTTTTTTTTTTTTAGGGAGTTATTTTCCTTGGGATTTAGATATTTTGTCAAGGTTGTGTCTTTTGGCTGGGGGCCTATAGTTATCTTTTCTAACGTATAGGGTTGACCCGACAACCTAGAGTTTTGTAAAGTTTTTTTCACTCTAAAAAAAGTAACATTTGACACACTCTAGCTTTGTTCGTGTCGCTTGGACCTAAAATATCCCGAGTTTTTCTTATCGAAGTAGTAGATTATATAGACATAACCATGATCTATTGTTTTTCCCAGTCTGGGAGAAATTGATTTATTTATTTTTTCTCTCTCAACCCATTAAGTTATTAATTGGGGTCATTTGATGATGAATGAGTTCCTCTTCATTTGTTTTTACTGATTAACTTCTACTCATATTTTGCCCATATTCATTTAAATTTCTTTAACCTTAGTATTTTAATGATTTATTTATTACAAGTTCAAGAGTTTATTTATTATTGTTTCTTTAACAATATATTTATTAATGGTACAAATATTATGTGGAAATTCCTCCTCTGTTCTCATAAAACTACATTAATCACTGATTGCATCCTGGTATTGAATTATTTCTACAAACATTTTCTTCTATTGTCTACTATGTAGAATAGGTCTCTAGTCCCTTCCATAAAAACTCATTGTATTTATGTAGCATGATAGTATATTGTTCAAATTTATTATCACGTTTCACAGGTTAATTTACTTCTGCTATCTTGGTATGTTTAGTGATTACATATAATGTGGAGTGGACCAAATACTGCTTTAGATATATTATAGCATATGGCTTACACTCGCTGCACTTGCTTAACAGATACTCGAAACTCAAACGTCTTTTTTTTACTGAAGATAAGTCCCATATCTGCAAATATAATTACTTTTAACTGCAGATCTTTGAGTTTTGATAGTGTTGAAAGTATCGCCTATTCAATATGATGTTAATTAAACAACCAAATTCAAATTGATTATACTCCTGTTAAATAAATAATTCTAGTAGAATTAGTAAGATTTTTGAAGGAGCTTGGGTTAATGTTTTACTTGAGCTCCTAGAGGATTGGATTATGGGTGGGGGGGGGGGGGGAAAAAAAAAAATCTTTTTAGGATTCAAGAAGAAATTATTTAAAAAATTTCTGTGGTATGACTGCATCCTTTAGGTATTTTCTGTTTAAAGTCCAGATTTGTACCATGTACATTGCTTTTAAATCTTTCTCTTTAACCTTTCTTGTTGTTAAATGCTTGTTGAGCCCAGAATTAGCTGATTTTTTTTTTCTATTTTAATGATTTTCTTTTTAAATCATTTGTTTCTTATGGTTAATGTAAACATCTCGGTCCACATATAACATTTGAATGCTTATTGGTAAAAATCTCTGCTTTTGAGAGAATATAAGAATCGTTCATCAAATTAGGTTTTCTATTTTTTATTTCTAGAATTTTAGCTATTTGCCATTAAAATAATAGCAATAAGAAAATAAAAACTATTAACGTAGGTATATAAAATAAAAAGCTGTTTCTTAAATTGCTATCACTTGTTGGGAGCTGGCTACGTCTAAAAAAACACCATTTATACACATATAAGAATTATTTTAGACTTAGTAGCAGAAGCTTGAGCTCGACAGGTTGCATTAATATTGCTGATATGTGTTAATTGATTTTGTGTTTCCTTTAATGTTTTTACAATGGTAAAGAATATTGATTAGGAAGTCTTCACCATTGCCATTTTAAATTAATTAGTTGAAAATTTTACTATTTAAAGAAAGCTAATAATAAACTAAGCTGCCTTAGGTTGTAAGCGTCAAATTCTGTGAAATTTAGACATTAATCCTGTAATTATTGTTTATCTGATAGTATTTCACCGGTTACCATGTTAAGTCGTTGGATTTATTAATAACTGCCCACCAGATAAGGTAGTCAGTGTTTAACTGTCAGTTATAAATGTGAGGAGTAAACCAGGATGGAGGATTATATCAGAGCTGATGTTATGGATACTGGTTTTAATGGTGTTGGAATGAAGAGAGATGTGCAGTCTGAAATATTTGGGTTTTGCTGTAGAGCCTTTCGGGTTTTTTAGCCCAAATAATTTGTATGTAGAGATGTCAACTTTTATCGTGTTCAAGGTCAATTTGTGTTACCATATCACGTATATTGCAAAAGTGACAACTCAAATTTTTTTTTTTTTTTTTTTTTTTTTTTTTTTTTTTTTTTTTTTTTTTTTTTTTTTTTTTTTTTTTTTTTTTTTTTTTTTATTTTGTTATTCAATAATCATCTATGAAATATCAAAAATTTATGGAATCAACTTCAAATCCTACCTGATACATCTCACTTGTGGTTGGGATCAAAAGATAATTCAGGTACACTTTCGATATTTCATATGAGACTTTGCAATTTAACATTTTTTTAATGCAGATTTTTGAGTTGTGTCACTTTTGTTATTATTAGACATGTAGGATTCTGGGATTTTTATCAAATGTAAAAGTAAATGATAATTATATCAAAGAAGAAAATTTATCAAATTTTTACATTTTTGAGGTGGTAAAAGTTGTTCCATCTATCTCTTTAACTATCAAGCCCTACTGTAATCATTTTAAATTTAATACTTAGTTTTCAATTATTGTGTGAAGTATATATCCCAAAATTAAAGATGCCTGTGATTTTTTTTTTTTAAATTAGTAAAATTGAAAAAATTAAACCCAATAGGCACTACAATGTGTTTATTATAATCAATTGTTTGACTGGGCTTGGCGTCCTTATAAAGTCTTACCAATGCTAGGATTTTAACCAATGCTATATGTCGCCTTTGTTATATATATATATATTGTTAAAAGTAAGCATAAATTTAAATGTAATTAATTTTTTTAAATGTAAATTATATGCTTCTGCTGCTTTTATCTTAGATATGATATTGGTAATGAATGATGATTTATGGATTCCCCTTCATTTTTTTCTATAAATGAAAATGTTCCGAAACTGACATTACCAAACTTATTCTTCACTTTGTTTATATTGATACTACTTTTGATGCCATTTATTTATAAATAAAAGTTCATACAATAGCATATTTTAAAAAAAAGATATAACCCTTCTTAATATATTGAATCTAGATACAATTATGCCCGTTTAATTTAACTGGAAGTTCAAGGTTTTTAATTTCTTCTTTTTTTTAACATGGAACATGTTTTACTGTTAGTTAAAAGCGATACATTTTTGGTGAACACGAGGGCGTTACGCTTAGTTTGATAGTTTATGAGTAGGAGCAACTTGATACTATTAATTAATAAATGTAAACATGGTCCTGACAAGAAGGTAGGTTCTAATTAGTGACGTATTTTTTACTCTATTTCTCCTAAACTAAAATAAAATATTTTAACCTCGATTTGACCAATCTTGCTCAATCCCTGTCGACTGTTTGAAATTGTGGGTTGAATTAAAAGTCATATTTAAAACCTCGATATTTAAGTGTAGAATATTTTTTTTTACACGCTCTAGCTCAGTTGGTGTTGGTCGGATCGAATATTTGACATCCTTCTCGTCAAAAATTTAATAGAGAATATTTTTTGTTATGTATCATTCATCGCTAGGACCAGCCATTTAGGAGCTATATTGGTTAGAATAAAAAAAGTCATGCTCGAAACCTCTTATTTTTAAGTGTAGGGGATTTTTTCAGTGCTGGTTTCTTGGAAAAATAGATAGATGCTGACCCTGAAAACATTCTGTGAATAACATGGTCTATAAATATCTCAAATAATTCGATATTGTAGTTAAAATTCACTTTTAAATATTGACATAAATCCTGTTTGCATTTGTAAATACTATAAACTAATTTTTAATTTTAATAATTATCATTATTTTAATTAGTATAAAATGTCAGAATAAACATTAAAACACAATAGAAAAATCTCAAATGAAATTACTTCTGTAAAATGGGGTAACTTTGGGACACCTGGTAAATTATTGTTTGTGGGTGGGATCCCGTGATAGGAACACTTTTTTGGTTAGACCTGTACTGTGCTGCTATATTACAGAAGTTTGGAACATTAGTTCATTACACTCATTGTACAGCTAGATTTCATTTCTTTCCGTTGTTTTTTCAAAATATTTGTTTTTGTAAAACTTTTTGTGCCTCAAGAACTACAAACATCAGATTACCTTCAGCTATGTATGCACATTAATAGATACATTCTTAATTTTTTAATGTCAAGAAGGAATCATGTTATAAGTATTTTTTTTTGTAATATGTAAATTGTCTCATGTTGCCAGGGCAAGTTGGGGACAATCCCAAAGTTACCCTATGGTCAGCATATTACATATTTTTTCATTGGTACATTTTTCCATGCTTTTATTGGAAAATAATGCCTAAAAATCTTCAAAGAGCACTTGGCACAAGGCCATACAAAAATTACACTGAAGACATTTTTTGCAAGAAGCCTTACAAGCAATAAGAAACTATCGATCCGAAATGCAGCCTCCAAGTACGGAATATCAAAAAATACTCAGCTTCTTTAATTCCGTTCCATTTTCAATGGAAGAAAAGGAACAAGATCTTAGCACATATTGTTGTCGTGCCCAACCAATGGGCTAAAATTTGGACAAATTTAAAATTTATTTAGTAAAGTGCTGTTGTTTCTAGACTTAAACTGATCTGCCATGTTTTGTAAGGGGAAGACTGACATTTAAAATTAATAATTTTTTCAGAATTTTAACTTAAAAAATAAAGATAGAATCAGCTTAAAATTTTGAAAAGTGTCCCAAAGTAACCCCATTTTACGGTATCATTTGACTGAAAGAAAATGAAGAATTGAATTATTGAATGCTTACACTTGCGTGACAACATTCAATCCCTGACTTATCCAGGCTGTCGACTAGTTTTGGGCTTAGGTTCACACTTATATTGTGAAAGTTTTTTATTGTCTGTTTTCTCTATTTTTTCGAAACAGTAAATTTGATTGAAATTTATGTATTTTAGCCTATTTAAATATTTGTTGGCAATGTATGATGACTGATGGATTCCCCTTCATTTTTCATAAATGACATGTTCCTATTCTGAAATTGCTAACAAAAAAAAATTATCTTTGATAATAATTCAAATAATTAGATTACAATACAATGCTATATTTATAATAGATAAGGAGTACGCCTGCAAATCTTGTACAGTACTATTGATAGGAGGAATTTCCTGTAAATCTGACCGTTATATTTTATTTTTTATACATACAGTGGACGCTGCTTATAAGATCACTTTGGGATCAACAAAAAGTGAGTCTTATGGGCGGATGAGTCTTATAGGCGAAAAGGAAAAAATAATATTAAAAATTTCTTTAATTTACAAAAAAACTTGCTTATCAGTTAATATACATAGCGTGTAAGAGTTGAAGATAATGCTCAAACATAATTTACGTTGGTTTTAAAAATTACGTTTGTTTTTTATGGTTTTCTAGTATTTCATCGGAAGAAGATTAGAATCGATAGAAGGTATTCTAGGCGCGCGCGCGTAGGGGTTGGTGGCAGTCTTATCCACCGGTACCCCCATTTTTTCTGCCAATTCTTCAGATTTTTGGCGAAGAAAAGTTCCTGAAACGCGAGCATCCTTATCCCTATACATATGATATAGAGGATATATATATATATATATTTTTTTTTTTTGTTTTTTTTTTTTTTTTTTTTTTTTTTTTTTTTTTTTTGGGATTTTTGGAGAAACTGAGTCTTATAACCGACTTTTTTTGTGTGTATTTGGATACGTCCGGAACGTTCAAGTCGATCCTGAGTCTGATAGGTGGCTGAACCTTATAACCCATGTGTCTTATAAGCGGCGTCCACTTTTGGGTGTGTGTGTGTATGTTATATTATATCTTTTTTTTTTTGTTTTTATATATATATATATATATATATATATATATATATATATATATATATATATATATATATATATATATATATATAAATTAAATATAATATATTTCAGGTGATCCGTTATAAGATCATACCTATAGGTGAAAAGTCCTTATTGATACACAATAATAGCCAGTGAACTTGCTTAGAGGAATATAATGATGACATGTTACATTCCCTGACTTATCCATACTGTCGACTTGTTCTGGCCTTAGGTTTCCTATGCATATTGTGAAAATTTTTTATTGTCTATTTTTTCGAAACGGTAAACTTAATTGAAATTTATGTATTTTAGCCTATTTAAATATTTGTTGGCAATGTATGATGACTGATGGATTCCCCTTCATTTTTCATAAATGACATGTTCCTGTTCTGAAATTGCCAAAAAAATTATCTTTGGTTTGATCTTAATTCAAATAATTAAATTACAATACCATATTATAATTTAGAAGTCTACCTGCAAGTCTTGTACAGTAGTATTGATAGTAGGAGTTTCCTGTAAATCTGACGGTTATATTTTATTTTATAGTTTTTGTTTTGTTTTTTAAATTAAATATATTTCCTTCATAAATTTCTTGTGATCTGTTACAGGATCACACCTATAGGTGAAAAGTCCTTTTCGATACAAAATAACTGCCAGTGAACGTACTTAGTGGATATAATAATGACATGTTTAGCCATCAGAATCTCTTGTGACTATTCCAAAGTTGTTTTTTGTAAATACATGCTGTAAACAATTTAGTATCTCCATTTTATTTCATCTTTCTTTATAGAACTGTGTATAGTCTGGGTTTTCTTAGGAATAGAATTTGAGATGCGTACAATCCCGTTAACTTAAACTGTCTAGACCTCTTCCGTCTTGATGTACTAATCTAGTATTTTACATTTTATGTTTTTCTTTTCATTTTTTTTCTAATTTTAAAATGCGATGATTTTAGGAAGTGCTTTCCAGCATGGGACAAGATGCTGTTAGAGAGGACTTTCTCCATGGTAAAGCAAAAATAACACTGACTCCTGAGGAACTCCAGCAAATTGATGAACTCTTCATTGAGCTTACCCCCAAGAGGGATGAACACATTGCATTCCAGGTATGATTGTATATTAATTAATATTTCAAAACCCTTTTTATAATAAAATTAAAGATATATAGGGTGTTACTAATCTCAACTACGAACGGAACCTGCCTTGTGTACAATATTTACATAAAACAAGTCTATAAAGAGTTGAATATTCTAAGTTATACAAGCAAACTAATTTTCTAAAGATAAATTATTTAGTAATCGGCAAAGTTTCATGACAATTATCGTATTATGTATTTATTGCTTAAAAACCATTTATGATCCCCCCCCCCTGAATATTGAAAATTATTTGACTAATCAAAGATATTGTATCTATTGCAGGATATGTTTCAAACTCCAGCTGAAGTCATGTCTCATCTTCTTGAGGGCAAGAACAAAGAAACATGTGGTACAACTTATGCAGCACTTAAGGCAAAACTTGTGGAAATAGCTAAATCTGGATATTTTGACAATGCACAACCGGAACCTGTTGTAAGAACTTTATCATTGTTTCTTTAATTTACTATGTACTATTTCTATATGCACTAACAACAGTCTCACTTTAATATCACGGTGTAATGTTGACTAGAAGGGTGCCGAGTTAATTTAATAACAGCTTTTGAGAAATAAGAGCCAAAAATAATATCTAAGACATACTACATTTCCTGTACATAAATTTAATTTGATAGAGAAAATGCATAATTTACTTTTTTCGAATACTAGTTTGCTTTTTATATTGAATTCCTCTGTTCCTCTCAGCTTCATCTCGAAGTCGGGGGAGGAAGAGTTTATCTATCTGGTTATGTGAAAATTCTTTCTATTTAAAGGAATTCATTATTAATGGGTACCGAGTTTTTGGGACTGTACTGTATTAAGTGTTACTTGATACATGGTCTTTTAAAAATCCATACCAATCCTCATCTTGTTTCTGAACGTGAAAATGCAGAAGAGATTATAAATCTATATGGCACAGAGGATTATAAAAGTGTCACCAAATCAGCAGAAGCCATAGGGATAAAAAAGAAACCGTTAGCAGTGCATTCAACATGTATCATTTAATGTTTAACTTCTTTTGTTTTAGTATCCCTCAAAACAAATAGATCAACCTCACGGACTTTTTGACCGTAATAAAAAATATTTTAAAGTAAAAACATATTTTTGTTCCTTACATGATGAGCTGCATCTAGTTCTGTTGTATTAAATTTAGGTTAGCTTTTTAGTATTTCTCTGTTAGCTAACAATTGTTACTCTAATATTTTTTCAGGAACCAGTCGTCGAAGAAGTGCAGCAAGCAGCGGTGGTTCCTCCTGTTGTTGAGGAAGCTCCTGTAAACGTCCCTGTCAACATACCAATTGAACAAGCTCCTGTTATCGCTTGCAACTTTCAACCCAGTAAGTTTTTCATATAGGAAAAAAAAAAATTAAGGTTTGTTTATTTTACTTATTCTATATGTTCCTTTATTCTAAACAGTCATATGTTAATTAATGGACTGTTGTTGATATGCTCTCTTCTTAAGTAGCCATTACATTTTTTATTTGACTATCTTTCTACAATGTCAAAAAAATTGAACACTTTTTTTTTTCTTGAATGATCTCAGTACATTTGTTTTTTTTTTTTTTTTTTTTTTTTTTTTTTTTAATTGAGTATTAAAAATTCTCAAGTCCTTTACAAATGAAGTTATTTTAAACTTCTTTCACATCCCAAAAACAGTGGGCCATAGAAGCTTTGAAACCAAAGTACAAATAATGAGAAACAAAAGATTTTGAAGGCATTACAAATATTGAGGGCTTTAGACATTGAATCTTTTACCTTATGTCCTAACTAGAATAATAAAAATGGATAGTTTTATTTTTCAGAATTGAAATAAACAGAATCAAATGCTTAGGACCAGTCTAACATTTTTAACACTTAGCCAAGAGGTAACGGTATATTGTTTTTTTTGCAGGTCATGTGAACCAGATGCCTGCTGCAGTTGTACCAACCCAGGTGCCACCTCAACCCAGCGTTCCCATTCCAGTCCCCGTTGTCATGCCTCCGCTGGCCCAGCCTGAAGAGATTAGGAATCCCAATGCTATCGAGACAACTTATTTCACTCCTAGTCATCTGAGGGTCTTCCAGTCTGGCACCATTGATTTCATGCAGGTTATTATTTATATCAATAACTAGAGAAATTCTCAATACATTAATATATTTTAGCTGTCGATATCTAACTTAATCTTATTAACAATTATTTTTTCATTAATTGTTTTCTAAACTATAAAATAAGGGATCAGATTGACTATAGTGTTTATTTTTCCTTTAGGAAAATGAGTTAGACACCCCTGATCATGTTGAGGCACCTCCTTCTATTCCAACTATGACCTATACAAACCAAAGCTTTACACCAATGGAACCTGCTCCACAGCCAGCACCGGTAGTGGTACCTAATCCTCCGCAGCCAGAACCAGTGCAGATTTATCAGAACGTAAGTGAACAATTTATACAATTGAAGAATGACAATGATTTCTCAACTTCATGACAAACAACATTAATTTGTATTGGTAAAATAATTGACCTTGTAGTTATGTAAGGAAGATGATTAAGATATTCATTCTTTTATAACACAATAGAAATGTATCAATCGATTTATTGTACTGATATCTTATATTGCAATCCTTATGAGGCCTAAATTTGGACAGCCCTAGACCATTCTCTTCAGGTGCCCAAGCTTAGGCTCTGAATAGGCTGGATGTTTGCAATGTTAGCCGTAACAAATTAATATAATTGGTGGAAAAAGATTCTTTATTTTCTTTACCTATATCTATACTATATTATTTAAAAGAGCAAGACATTTTTCCTTTGTGATCACTAACCGCAAAAACTACTTAACCAAATTTTAACTACATCAACTTCATAGTTCACGGGAGGTTTGGCAATAATAAAATTTACTATAATAATAATAAAGCTTTATTGACATCATATTTATGACAAAAGCCTCTTCATTAGGAAGATATTAATAAAATTTACTAATTTTCATTAATTTGTTATTTAAAAAAGCGATAATATGTGGATAACAGTGAAGTTTGACAATTGACCGAAAGGTGGCGAGCACCATTACATGAGAGTTTACTAAGCTACAGTGTTATATAGAGCTTGAAATCGATAATAAAATTTACTAATATTCAATTAAATTATTAAATATGTGGTGCAATATTTGGATTCCAATGAAGTTTGAAAATTTATTGATATGTGGTTAGTGCTATCTCACAATAGAGTTTACGATGGTAAAACTACTGAACCCATCTGCAACAAATTTTAACTGCATCATTTTCATTGTTCTAGGCGGCTTTATTAATAATAAAAATTTAAATGTACAATGTTGAATGGCAGAAATGAGTTTTGCTACTCTGTCATATACTTTTATGGTAGAAATTAAAACCCAGCTAGGTGAATTTAATAAAATTATTTATACCGGATATAAATCATTACCAAGTCAAAATGTCTATCCTTTGCTTTTTGATATTGTGTGTAATAATATGATTCATGGACATTTAGTTGTAAGCACTGATAATGCAGTCCATTATCCACAAGAGTTTCTTAATAGTCTGTCCATCTGTACATTTAACAACTGAGACATTAAATATTAAAAAATTCAATGTTTAATTGAATCGTTTATTTCAGAAACCCACCTAAGTGCGCTTTTTTAAACTTTCGGAAATTTAAAAAAAAAATGCGCCTGGGGTTCTTTCTGAAATAAACAGATTATTTTCAAGGCTGGCAAAAAGCATTGCTCATATGGAACATAAGTTATTTCTGCACTAAAAGATGTATTTATCTTTAAATTGTACAGTACCACAAAATAAGCATGTTTTGATATTTTATCCCTTAGGTGGTTTCTGAAATAAACGATTCAATTATGCTTTTACCTAATCTTCAAACACTTAGTGAGTGCAATTTTACCCCAAGTTAAAAATAATTACTATGCATGAAAATATCATTTAAGAAACAATTCATGTTTAAACTGCATACTTTAATTATTTTTATTGATAAACAAATTTAAAAAATAATAAATTAGTTAGAATGATCTAAATTATTTACTTATGAGAGCGGGCGTAGCCATGACTGAGGTTGCTAGTACTATTCATTTTCACCTTTCAATTATGGCATTTCATGATGCTTGTTTGATATAGTTGCTTATCTTTATAAATATTAAACAGTTATGTTTGATAGCAGGATGGGTATATAAAATAAGTTGTTAGTAGGGATCAGTCAATGGGATTAAAAAATACTGTATTGTTAAAATAAATGGAACATATTCTTTTATTTTGCCAATGTTTCGCCCATATCTTTGATGTCCATCGTCAGGGCTAAAACAAGAAAGTCTAATTCAGAATCAGAAGAGAAAAGGGAGGGAAAGAAATAATATATAGTAAATAAGTAAGTTATAAAGATACAACAAATATATATTGTAATGTTAATTAATTAATCAGATTCAAGTTAATTATTTCAATTTTAAAGTTAAATTTTTTAATGTATTTTAATTTTGAGGGATAATCAAAGGGTTGAGCTTTTCTTAGATCGTGATTCTGACTCAAGAATATATTTTATAACAAGAAAAAAATACAACATTTTATATTAATTTAACATTCAGCATTAAACATAGTCTTAACTTATCTGCCTGTTCATTTTCGATTCCATCACTAAGTCCTCACAATTCAATTTACTTCCCTAACTACTTTCGGCATCTCTTAATTTTCTTCCACCATTTCTTCAAACACTTATCACCATTTTGATTGGATTAAAACTGTAGTCAAGAATTATATGAGTTAAATTCTTGACACATGTAACTCACTGTATGAGGACGGAGACATGTTGACTCAAGAAGGGTTCGGGGAAGAGTGAAGCTTCCAAAACAGGAACCGCATGCTTAACCCACACTTGGAAAGGTCTAGAACTTTACAGCCTTCTTGTGAAGGACTTATCATTATAAATTAAATTATAATATTTTAAGAATTATTTGGAGATTATATTTAATTATTTCAACATACTTTGATAAATTTATTTGAAAAAGTTTCAGAGTATATTAAAAATCTTCCTCTATGTCCTAAGATAAGGAGATTATACCATAACTTGAGTGCATCATAATTGACTATTAATAACTTCTTAGATAAGATCTCCCTTAACACCTTGACTGTGGACGACATTTTAATAATAATAATTAGATTGGTGAACTCTCGCTGGCGCCAAATTCAAAATTAAATCTTTGTAATTAAATTTAGATTGACTCCGAAATATCACTACTATATATATATATACACATCATTGTACATAAAGAGAGGTTTAAACTTAAAACATCTCTTAACAAACAATAAATTTTTTAAATATATTTTTTTGCTTATGTTTTATTTTCAAATTGTTTATTAGCCTTATTATTATTTTTAATTTATTTGAGTTTCTTGTTTTAGCCTTATGATTACTATCAAAGATATCAAATGTTGGCAAAATAAAAAAAGTGTTAATTTCGCCATTGCTTATTTTTTAGAAATAACTAACATATAATACAGATTTTTATAAGTATTAAAAAAATGTCTTCCATTTTTTATGTAGCAAACCGATGAAGAAAAAGGGTGGTCCCATGCAGGAGGAGACAGTCATCACCACCAGCCAAGCCAGCCTCTTACTGAAGAAACCAATGACTGGGGCGAGGCTGAACCAGCTACTGGCGAGGATTCTTGGGCTAATCAAACTGAGCAGCAGTGGAACCAACCCCCACCTCAACAAAATGATGGTCAGTAATCGTCCTGTATTTTTTGTTCTATATTATGTTAGAGAAAGAGCGTTAAAGTTATTAGTTTGTAATTGTGCATAATTTTGTAATAGTTAGTTTACATCGCTGTGCTCTTAGAGTTATTTGAATAATTCTAGGCGACAGTGTTCCATTACTTTAAATTAGTTTTTTATTCCATGATATGCGGCCTGGAGATGCAAAAGGGGATAAGTCCACTTTTGATCATTTTTAATTTTTTTAGTTAGCGTCCTCAATAGAGTAGTAAATTGTCCACCCTTCAAAGTTTGGGTTGAGGGTATGTGTGTTTTGAAGTCATCATGATCCTGGGTTCAAACTTTGAAGGGTGGACGATTAACCACCTTATTGAGGACGCTAACTAGTAAAATTTAAAATGATAAAAAGTGGATTTTACCCCCTTTTACATCTCTACGCCTCATATAAAGCTTAGTTCTTTAATATGATGATGGCTTTTTTTTTTTTTTTTTTTTGCTGATTGTATGATTCCTTCCTTATCAATAATTAGCTAAATTGAAAAAAATAAATAAATAAAATAAGCTTATGCTGTTTTATTAATTGAAGTTCATTATTTTCAGGTTTTATAATGCAGGGTGGAAGAGGTCGTGGAGGCCGTGGGCGAGGAGGAGGTGACAGGAACCAGAAAGGAGGAAATTTCAGTGCTAGGGGCAGCAGGCCCGGCAGGGGTAAGTTAACGTTTATGTTTTAATACTTATAATGTTTTATTACTTTTGAGGTAAACTAATTACATAAAAATCTTAGTAATTGAACTATATTCATTATTGGCAATTTATGATGACTACTGGATTCCCCTTTATTTTTATTCATAAATGAGAATTTTCGCCAATCTGATATTGTCTTTATATTGTATTTGAATTCTTTGTTATTTATCACAACAAATAATTTTATATTTGTAAATAATAATTGTATATAATTCTTAACTTAATTTGTTTTAGAAACTTACTTTTAACAGAAATATTTAAACTCTTGTCTATTTGTATTTTTTTTTTTTTTTTTATTATGAGAATAAATTTAAAATATTAGAATGTCAAATAAAGGAAAATTTCTACCTGCAGGAGGCTATAACAACAGGGATGGAGGATACAATAGAGAAGGTGGATACGGAAGTGGTGGAAACTACAAAGATCAAAATAGTTACCAAAACGGTTATCAAACCAGAACTGAGCGGGGAGGCAGGGGTAGGGGTGGTGGCCAATCGAACGATAGGCAAGGTAAGACAATTTTCTCTGTTAAATATACTAATTATTTCATTTATGTATATATATTTCTTTTTTTGTATCGTTAACGTAGTTTTATAACTTTTTTTATGAATTAAGGTCTAGTACTCAGTTTAAAAAATAAACTATTGTTTAATATTGATTAGAGTATATACTATAACATATAGATTTCATTTGTTTTTTTCTTTTTTGAAAGTAAATAAAAGTGAAACTTCACAAATTAACCACTGGCTTAGTTAGTTAATGTAATGACTGTGATATTGGTTTTTCCTTCTGTTTTTTACCCCCTCTATTATTTTTTACCCCGCTGTTATATGTTAGCTAACAGGTAATAATTTTCGTTTGTTTTCTATTGCAGGAGGACGAGGTAGGGGAGGCAGTGGAGGCCGACCCGGTGGTGGTTATCGTGGAGGCAGTGGTGGTGGTTTCAGACAGCAGCAGCAGTAGGCAATACTGAACATCACAAGCAACCAAGGATGATGAATTCATTATTTATCTCAGTAGGAAAGAAATTGTCTTACAAAACAGACTAAAGTAAAGACGAGGGGAGGCTTTTTTCACAGGGATGAAGTGAAAAGTAAATTTAAAAAACAAAAAAAATAGAAAAAATGTATAAAAAAAAATCTTGTCGAACTATCAGAGCTCAATGCATACTGGACTAAAAAGGAAAAAAAAAAAAAAAAAACAAAAAAAAAAGAAAAAAATGCAAATTGTAAAAAAGGTACCATTACTTCCTAATAAGTATTAATTCAATGGGGCATAATAAATGAAAAACAAGTGCTTTAATGTTCATTTTTCTAAAAGCATTTTTTGTGAAGATATTTTCTTAACTGTAACCACCAGCTCCTGCCCCCGCCCCATGCATTATTATCTTAGATCAGATACAATAGTCAAAATAGTTCCTGTTCTTAATTTCTTTTAGTTTGTATTGTATGTACATATCTTTAACGTGATTTTATAATTACCAGTTTTTGATGTCTTATTTATAACATTTGACTCCTCTTCGTTAAACATAAGAGGGAGCAATAAAAAAAAAAAAGTTTATAAATATTGAAAAAGCATTTATTAAATTGCTCCTGTTACTGATTTTTCAAATATATATTTGTAAGTGGCAGATTGTCTTGTAAATAGTGCATTTCGCAAAGAAAAATTGAACGTATATTTGTTTGCTGCTGTTCTTTCTCTATGTGATACGCGATTTATTTACCAGTTCCAGACTAGAGGAAGTTCAGGAATGAATATACTACTGCTAGCTGCGAACTTTATACCGTTTTTTG
The DNA here is from genome assembly GCA_003667255.2 of Euschistus heros. NCBI lineage: Eukaryota > Metazoa > Arthropoda > Insecta > Hemiptera > Pentatomidae > Euschistus > Euschistus heros. The sequence continues at coordinate 671,174 of RCWM02000166.1, forward strand.
TGAATTTAGTAGCCTTCTTAGGGAGGAAATTTTTCCTGCAGAACTGTGAATTCAAACCGTTTTAAAATATTGTGTTAACCCTGGTGTTTGTGTGAATGACATTGACTTCTATATGCAGCCGGAATTGTCTGTGGCACTAGTGTTAATTTTTTTTTTTCTCACTTATTTACAGTTCTTATTTTATAAGTTTTGTGTATATAACAAATAAGTTAAAATAATTGAGTTTTTGTCTTTTGTTGAAGGAAACATTGTGACAATAAATTAAATAAAAATTGATGAAAAAATGATTTAGATAAAATGTATATTGATGGAAACCCTTTGAGCATAACCTTTTTATCTTATACGTTACATGTTAGAAAGTTAACTTTATTCCTAATATCTTTAACAACTAAAACATTCGGCATTAATGTCTGCTATTGTCTATATTTGTAAAAAAAAAAATTTATTAATGTTTTATTTGTCCTATACATAACTTGTATAGTTAACACAACGGATTTTGTATTAAAATTAAACTTGTCAGTTTAATGGTTAGTATCTTTTAAAATCCTGTATCCCTCTTGTTTTGTATTTGTTATTTTGAATTATAGTGTTCTCAATTTGATTTTTCATTAAAAGCCTTGTTAAGTTGTAGTTCCTATTATTGGCAGGACAATATTTGTATGATGAAATAATGTAGAAATATATTATTTCAATTTTTTTTTTTTTTTCCATTACATCAAACTTTGATATGTTAAAATGTTAATATATTTTTTCTTTATCAGTTGTTGTTGTATATAGACACATTCATTTCATAAATTGCTTGATAGAAACATCTAAATTATTAATTGTCTGGATGGAGTGTTAAAAATCGAGATTTTCTTCCTCTTTTTCTTTTTTTATCTTCCATTAATGTGTATAACAAAGAAAGGGTCTTTTGCACTTGTTCCCCGCATTATCATATGTTTAGGTTACGAGTAACCTTCCCAAACGTAATAACATATCAATGAAAGATCGTTTGAATTGTTCCTATTATTTAATAATTATATAAAAAAACAAAAAAAAAATTATTATACGCGTCTTTGTTCGATTTAATTCGTCGAATATATACATAAGAAAAAGTGATTGAATTTCTTCAGGAAAAAGGTATTTTACATCGAATAACACTTAATAAAATATTTAAATAAATAATTAAATACATTTTTTTTTTTTATTCAATAATAGGAACAATCAAACGATCTCTCATTGACATGTTATTACGTTTGGGTTACTCGTAACCTAAACATATGATAAACTCAAAATGAAATGTGGGGAACAAGTACAAAAGACCCCAAAGAAAATTTAAGACAATGTAACCAACATTTTATACATCACACCACAAGATCTCGAATATACAACCTAAAAATGCTTGACTGTTTTCCTAGATGGATTAACTCAGGAACTGATGTTAATTATAATACTGTAGTTGATTAACAATAATTCTACAAATGTTCCTAATTTATTAACAGTAATTCTATAAATGTTTCTTTTCTTAATCCAAAAGATCATATGTTCTATAAAGAACTGTGACATCGCTAACAATATTTATGTGATTTAATTTACTATTTCATGTGACTTCAGTTAGTTACTTAAGATTACTCAAGTTCAACCATAAATTTTTGATAGTCCTTTTTTAGACTGCACACTCTCCTGACCAATCGGGGAAGCTTAGAGCAGATTTTTCGATAGGATGCATTACATTACTGATAGCTCTGATTTGAACACATTTTCTACCTAGCCAATGTTAGCAATAAATCTGCTCTGATGTTCTGCAATCTAATCCATTCATCAATAATGTGCACTAGTCTTTAGTCTGGGTGGATAAGTGTTTAGTCAAGTAACGATAATTTTATTTTAACAATGAATGTTATGTCTGATGAGTCAGGACAATTAAAAATGTGTAACTAAGAATAGAAGACTTCTGTAGCTGAAACAGATGAAAAAGGAACATTAACTGTTAATAACTTTACCATCAGCCAAGTATCCATCAATTTTATTTTGTAATATCTCATCAGATGGGTTTCGCACATTACAAAACATGCTATACTCGTCTGCTTGGTTGTATAAGTCACAAAGTTAAATTTTTCCAAAAGTTGACAAAAAGTCTGTGTTGATATCATTCCCCTTAAATATAGAAAGTCTTCTGCTACGCATGCACATAAAAGAATGAGAAAATTCACTTTATAACTGAGAAATTTTTAATGAATATACTCTTATTTGAATAATGAAGCGAAAAAAATTTATTTTGTTACTGAATGACTTTTACCTCCAAGCACACGATATGTTAATGTCATTGGTGGGTAAAAAATGTGAATTAATCTAGTACTAGAACAAAAAATCAAATTGTTTTATTCATAAGAATTTAAATTATTTTACTCAAATGTTCTCAATTTTTCCTTACCTCTCTATTTTGATTACTTTTTTTACTACAGACCATTTCATCATGCATTAGTATATGGTGAAAGGAGGGATTTATTTGAATCTAGGCAATAAAAGAAGAAAGAAAATGACTAACTTTTAAGTAAGAAACTCATTTAGTAACATGAAGTTTTTATCAAGGATACGTCTGGAATATTTTTAAAAAAATTCTTTCATACAATCATTCTCAGAACAACAAAGTAAACTGACTCAGATTTTTCAATTTAAAGGTGGCCTGGATTTTTGGCTCGATTATTGAGATATGAACGACATTTTTTTTTTTTTTTAACCAGACATGGCACTACGGTCCATGCAGAGCCTTGGCCTCTTCCACGACTCCCCTCCACTTATTCTGGTCACTAGCCACTCTCCTCCAATACCTTACACCAAGGGTCTCTAGGTCTGCTTCAATGTCTTCCCTCCAGCACTAGATAGGATAATCTCCTTCGGAATGCCCATTCAACATGATTTTAGGCATCAATACCACCAGACAACGCATAAAAATTTGAAACTCCTTCAAAAGTCAAGGATCCATTCATTCTAATTTATTCTTGAAGCAGTTCAAGTAGTACTTCAATGGAGACAGTAGAAATATCAATTACTCATTAATGAAACGCAAGTTAATACTACATTTTCTTATAATTAGTAGTGTGATACCTGTTCAATTCCAATTTTTTAACTGACAACCCCGATAAACACTTCCTGAGTAACCTCTTTCAATCCCTTGGTCTCTTCATTGTTCCATACTCTGCTACCCATCACCTTTCCCAATCGGATACTTGGCTTTTTTTACATGTAATTGACTCTCCCACAAATTTGGTATCCCACTCCCAACATCCCATACCCTCTCCGTCTGCACATGATTTAATATCGATTTCTTATGACTTTCCTGTTCCTTCCTTCACTCCTCGAATTATTACGTACCGTAATATTGACTCTTTAACTTTCCAAATGGTTCAAGCCGACCTAGAATCCATAGATTGGAACCCCTTTTACTCCACACCATCCTTAGATTCTAAGGTAGAATTCCTGACTACCAACCTTTTATCCATTCTAAATAATCATGCTCCTCAAAAAAAAGTGAGAATGCACCGTCCTCCAGCACCTTGGATAACTCAAGATATCAAAGAGATGATGAGAACCAGAGACGCAGCCAGAAGAAAATATATCAGGACAAAACACCCTGAAGATTTAATCACCTTTAAAAACCTCCGTAACCGAACCCAATCAGCCTTCCGTCGATCCAAATTCCAATATTACCATAAAGCATTATCCACGCATTCCGATTCCCGCCAAAAATGGAAACTCCTCCATCAAATCCCCTCCTTACAATTTAAATCTTGTCCCTCGTACCATGCCACCCCAGATGAACTCAATTAGTATTTTGCCTCATCCGGTTCACCTTCCTCAATCCCAGTTTACAACCCGAATAATACAGATTTTGATCCCGATAAATTCTTCTTTTCTTATATCGAACCCTCCCAGCTAATAGAGGCTGTGATGAAATCACGTTCCAAATCATTTGGACCAGATGGGATTCCAGCACGATTTATAAAACTTTCCCTCCCATTAACCCTAGCACCTCTACTCCATGTTTATAACTTTTCTCTCCAGAACTCAATCTTTCCATCCGCCTGGAAAAAAGCTACTGTCCTTCCCCTAAATAAAGTTCCTAATCCAGCATCTGAAAATGACTACCGACCCATCTCACAACTTCCGAACAATTTCCACTCTTCGACTCCTAAACCGCTCCCGTAAATTCCTCCCTCAATCAACTCGTCAACTATTAATTTCTTCCCTCATATTCCCCCATTTCGATTTTGGTAGTGTGGTGTACGGAGGCCTCTCTGCATCTCAGGAGGCAAGATTGAAGAAGCTCATGAACTGTTGCCTGAGATTCGTTCTAGGAATATCACGTTACGACCATGTATCTCACCACTACACAAGATTAAAATGGTTATTTCCCTCCTTCCGAAGACAATACTTCCTTGGTTCGTTCCTTTACAAATCACTTTCCTCTCAGTCACCTCCCTATATCCTTAAAGCATTAACATTAAAATCATCTGTGAGTTCCCGCAAAACCAGATCCCGTTTCTCAGACCTCTACCTAACTTCCTTTAACACAACATCCTTCAAACGTTCCTTTATTTCTAGAGCTTCGAACTTCTGGAACTCCCTCCCTTCCATCATTCGCCATTCCTCCACTCATAATAGCTTCAAATCCCGACTTTTCGTTTACTTATTATTAACTCAATCTAATAGTCATATCAATGAAGAAAATATTTTTTAAAATGAAATATGATTATTCAAAGTATAATATTGATTTTGGTACAGAATTATTTTAATACTATTACGCTAAATTTGTATAATTGGTTTCAGCATAATTATATTATTTTATCAGACAAGATACATTATTTTTCCGTATAATTTATATTTCTTAGCTTTGTCTACAGTATTTTTTCATTGAATTATTTTTTGGCTTTTTCCTAATTTGTTTTTGTAGCTAATTTTAAATTTCTAACCTTAAGATGTAATTTGTTGTCCATGTGATATTTTAAAACATGTATTATTAATTTTATTACTTTATGTTGTAATTTAAAATTCTTTCAATTCCTTAATTTAATTTTAATTGTATTTCCTTGCCTTTATCATATTTCTAAATTATAGATACGGCAGCTAGGCCGCCAATAATTGTACATTATAATTATTCTTAAGGGGCAATGGCCCCAGAATAAAATGTATTTTTCATTTCATAAAGAAACAAGTTGTTATATGAGCTTATTCTCAATACATGATTCGTAATAATCTATTTTGTAGTTTACCTAATAAACTTCTCTTGACGAGGTCAAATTAAAATCCTTTGGTACCTTCAATACTAATCACCTCCAACTAACACTTTGTATTTTTAAGAAATATGTATTTCTTTTATAAAAGTCAAGAAGCTAATTTTTTAGTTTATATAAATTGATAATTATTATTACATAAAAAATTAACAGTGTGGTGGAATTGTGGGTTCCAATAAAACAATAGCCACAGGTTTCTAAATCATAACAGGACCATCTTCAACAAAACAAAATGACAAATCACCTTAATGAATCATCAGTAAGTAAATAAAAACATTTAGCTACAAAAATAATCATCAGCAGTCTTGTAAAAAAATGACCTACATAAGTTGAAGTAACAGAACAAATTAAATGCTTGTTAAGTTCCAAAACACTAACTAATCTTAATTAAATAACAAAGGAAAAGATAAACTGTCTGTTAAATGCAAAAGAAAGCAGAATTTGAGATAATGAATGTAAAGTAACTAAAACAAAGTATCTACAAAATGAAAAAAATCTTTATTACAAAGTCAATATAGAATTTCATTGTACAATTCAATATAATTGAAAATATTTACATTTTATTAAGTCTCAAACTGAATAACATTACTAAACATAATGCGAATAATTTATCAAATATATTTACATTGATCTCCAAAATTCATCAACATTAATTATAAATAATAGAAAACAGAAATAAAAAAAAGTTTAATCCTGTTTACTGGGTTTAGTTTCTGAATATGCCCTGTAAATATACAATCCCAAAGCTACATGCAGAACTGCAATGGAAGAAACAGCAGAATAAACATTACTTGACACACTTGACAAGCCAATGCCTAAAAAAAATAAACAAGTAAAATATTAGTTCCTTTAAAATACAAATGATCTAAACAAAATATAAAAACTCACTGTCAAATATAAGCAGCTTAGACCCAAAGAATGTTATAACTGGCAAAGCAATTATTATTATACAATAATAAAATACTGTCTTGAAAAGCCTCAAATCTGACAACTCCTGGAAAAATGAACATATATTTCATTTAAACTTGATTTAAATCGGTTTCTACTTAAGATATAAATTATGAGGAATAAATTGAGACCTACTCTCTCTGGTTGATTCATTTCGGCAATTTTGTAATCAAACTTAAAACAGAAGGTTCGTTATCACACCCTTTTTTAGTAACTTGCCAAGATCGATTTCAAAATAGGAGAGAGCGCTTACAAAGAGCTTCGTGGTAATTAAGCATAACATAACACTATGGACAAAGTAACTGAAGAAAGCGAAGTTCATAAAATTACTGTTCATTTCCACAGATATTATTTCTGTCATCTCAGTAAATAAGTGGTTATGTTGAATTATGACGAAAATGAGTTGAGTGACTAAAAAGAAACGTATAGATGTTTTCTTTATGGTGAATAAGTGTTTAAGTTAAGTTGATAAATAAGTGTTTTAGGTTAGTTATTTAAAATTAACATCTTATTGACAGATTTATTTATTCAAAATAAACGCAATCCACTACTAGGGCCATGTTTTCCGACTGTTTGTATGGTAATAAAATTACATACATAAATCTTCTCAAAGAAACAACTGATGGTTATTTCGAAATATTGAATAGAAGCAATGTATTCCCCCTAATTCCTAGAATCGAGAAAAGAAATTGCTTGAGTTGTTTTTCAGAAACTGTCTAATATTTAAATTGAGATTCGAAAGAATATGAGACTGATCTCATAGATATGTTGCATCTACTGGTGTATTTACTTATAATAAATTATTGCTCATCCTTCCTCATACCCATTTGCTTATATCTAATGTTTAAACAAAATGTAACTAAGACAGATTATCGTCATCAGATGAATGGTGTTCATAATGGATCTGAGAGAGCACTTTATTTACTGTTGCCAATTAATGTAGAATGTATTATTTTTAAGGATATAAAAAAAAAGGATTGGCAACATAAATCTATTATAACTTCGTGCTAAAATATAAAATTAGAACGAATTCGGTACAAGTGTACTGAAAGGTAAAATCAAAACTTATTGACATTCACATTCGTAATGTAATGTATCAAGGACCAATCGTCCTCATTCAGGGAGGGCAGTCATTCTTCTGTAGGTGCTGTCCTTCAAAAAGTGTTCTCCTACCCGTCCATGATTTCGATATTTTAAAACTAATGTGTTAATCAGCGTATCCAGACATGCTGCGCCGAACTGTTAGGTGCCATATGATAGTACAGGAATTCTTATTCAATGGAAAATACTGGCTTTTAATATTTAATATATCATATTTAAATAAAATAAATAATTTAAAGAGATGTACGCATATTTGGACTCTTTTTGTTTTAATTAATAACACGTTACATTTATTTACACAGCTCTTTTGAAAATGTTTTCGTCATTACAAAACAATTAGTCGACCACCTTAAAATTAATAAACAAAATCAATTAAGATTTTTTTTCATGCATTTATTTTAGTTTACAACTGTACAACAAACATGTCGTAAATTGGCTGAATCATGAATATAATTGCAAGAAAAAAACTTGCAGACAAATTACCATTTGGTAGCATGAATAGAGAGTAAATGCATGTAGAGAAGTGCTCAAATTAAAGAACTGTGGACCGATTTTATATTAGTAAAATAAGAATGGAAGACCATCAGATATGTATATATGAAGAAGATGGTCTGGGATGAAGTCAGGAGTAATATTAAGTAATATTCCATTATAATATATATTATATATTTTTAATATTCAAGATTTAATTTGTTCGCTAACGATCCGTTCACATCCAACTTATCAGCCGTTCAGCCTATTGTAACAGCAGTGGTTCTGCCTATTCTTTTCTAAAGGTAAGAAATATTTTCTATGATTTTAATTTTGCTTAAATATAACTTAATATATGAACTAATTTTATGGATTTCGAGTATTTATTCAGGGAGAGGTTGAATCTAAGAATATATTTAAAGTTGAATTGAAAATTTTGTAATAGTGGTGTGCTGATATGTTACTTATTTTCGTTATTAATATTCAATAAAATATTTTAATTTGTAAATCAATTTATTTTCGAATAGCGTATTTTTAGAATAATAATTTATCTTATTTCTTTTTGGAAGTTATAATTTTTATAATAATTATATTTAGAAGTAATAATTTATAATTTTTTGTACCTAATACAAAAGATTTCACAATAAACTTCAAAGTCATCCCAATAAACATACTTGTTTTACAATAAACGTACACAAATGTTATTAAATTTATGACCTACACATTGTAACCACCGACATTACTATTTATTCATATTTAACATTTAGTACCTTTAGTGTATGTTTGTTGGTTATATTGTTAAAAAGTTAAAATAATAAAAAAAAAATCAAGACTTATTAACCCTTAGATGAAATGAACTATAAAAATAGAAGAGCGGTGAAGTATTTCACTGCTCACATTTCTATGAATTTATTTGAGAAATCAATGCTACCAATGAACTGTTACACCATTCTTCCATTTTGATTATTTTATATTCCATTTTTTTCTAAATATTTTTACTTATAACTTTTCAGATATGATTATAACATGGACTTAATGAATTATTTGCTACTTCTATTGGAATTTTTTGTTCAAAGACTAGTTTCAAATGTTTAACACATCAATCAGTTCTTCAGTTCTAGAAAATACAAAATATCATCACTTTGCTAAACAGATTGCATGTATTAAATGAGCAGATAAATATTTCTAATAGTTCCTTTTTAAGTTTGTTTCCTGTGGGACAGAAAACCCGACCAATTAATATAGAAAACCTAAGGGATTGCCCATTTACCTGACTAATAAATGTAGGAATCAAAATGTATTTATATAACAACCCAACTCCTACTTTTCTCTTTTTTTTCACTCAGCCTACTCTATGTCCCGATATATTATAGTAGCCCTTTTCCTTGCCTTCTTAGGTGATAATAAATATATTTAAATTCTTGTCTTACATGTTTACAATTTAATATGTATAATTTACATTGCAAAATGCTGTCGTTTTGAATCTTCTGTATGTTTTTAGAACTGATGATGAATGTTTAGAATTCGAAATTAGTCCTCAAATAAAACAAAGTCCAATAGAAGAGGAGTTACCGTTACACAAGCATGTCTTTTACCTTTTATTGATTCTAACCTTGTTCCAATTTATTTCGGTGTTTTAGTCACTACTTTTCGAGGGGAAAGGTTCTTCTCTTTCATTTACAGAGAAACTCTAAATGCCTGTTCAAATATTAACTTCTGTTTACCCTCTGATATTAAAATGATAAATAAGAAAATAATGAAGTGAAAATAAGAAAATATAAAAATATAAGACACTAAATCAATGTTGAATTAATATCATATTAAATCAGAATTAATATTAAATGCTAAATCACCAGTAATGTTAACTCCTGATAGACTTTCTGATGTCAGGGAATTGTAAATAACAAATTATAAATATGTAAAACACAGAATCCTTATGGAAAGTTATGTTTATTTCTGCTATATTTTCTCAAGGGAAGTGGAAATAAAAAAATATGAAACTTGTGATATACTTTCTCACATTTATTTTTAGATTGATGTGTTTTATTGAATTAATAATAAAATCTGTCCCACTTTAGGGCAATAAGTAATATGGACGACAAAGAATTCACAAAATATGTTTACTCAAATATTCTCACTTAAAATCGATGCAACAAATATAAATAAAACACTAAATCCTTTATGACACTCATGTTGTTAACTTCTGTTTCATCTATTTACATTTAAGAAGACTAAATATCAATATAACAGACTAAGCAACACAATCCAAGTTGAAATTTAGAAGTGATTGTTTACATGTGAGGTTATAGCAATGAACTATGAATAGATGTAAACTCGAAGTGCAGTTTAAGGATCAAACTGGTTGGTGTAGTACGGGTCAGGTAGGTTTCGTTGAAACATGCTTGTGTGATGGTACCAAAGTGAAAAATAATTCATCAATCCTAATTCTATAGAAGTTATTTTGTAGTTTAGGTTTCAGGCGATTGAGAATTATTCTATAAAACTTTACTGTTATTCATCCATATACTGTAAATTTTCTATTTTTATCTTTAATTTTGAAAGTGGACGCAAGAGTTCATATTGAAAATATTGCCAGTTTAATCTTCAGGTATTTTTTTCTTCTGTCATTGTCTTCCTTACTCCTCAGATCTCTTAATTGTCTTTGAATTGTTTGTTTTAATAAAATTTTCATACTTCATCCTATAAATCTGAAGTTGCTACCTCTAGTAGGTTGGTAGCCAATAATTTTTAACTTTTTCATCAATTATCTTTTTGAAAGTTAACTTTACTTATTTAAGTGAAATATTTTTATCAAAATCAATTGAATTTTGTTAACTAATGTAACAGAGGCACCTGCAATACCAGATAGAAACTAAACCAGTTAATTAGGATTGATGAATAATTTGCCACTTCTATTGGGATTATTTTATTAGAAAACTAACTGCTAAGTCCTAACTCTTAGTTATCTCTTAGACCTCCTAAGAACTGAAGATGAATGTTTAAGCATTCAAAACTAGATTTCTAATAAAATAATCTCAATAGAAGTGGCAATTAATTCATCGATCCTGATTGTATTGATCCTTCTATACCATCATGGTGTACCTCAATTAAACCAGTTAAAATTATGATTGACCATTAAATGTGGAGTATAATTTTATTGTGTTAGCTTATTTTATTATTAATTTTAAATTTAAATGCATGTGAACTTTAAGAATTAGTGTTTATTTAAAAAAAAATTATTGCACAATGTTTTTTTAATTACAAATACAATGGCAGTCAAATACAGTAATTGCTTAAGCCAAATATTGGCTCTAAAATTAGATTGAAATGAAATAAAATTACACAACTTTTTCAATAGGAAAATATTTTATTTAAGCAAGGTTTAAAGTGTTATAAAATCAATTATATAAAACTGATCGCTTAAAAAAAAAAAAAAAAAAAAAAGAACTTTTCAGAAGTATTTGCACAAATTTAATGGTATTTGTTTACAAACATTATTTTGTTTGTTCTTAAGCATTAATTCTATTTCGGAATAGGGGATTGTTATGAAATATATTAAGGACGTGTTGGTCTATATCTTGGTAAACATGTCACCAAAGCAATCAAATTTTCTATTGCAATCCACAAAAAGTGTGCATTTTTGCGAAACAGTGGAAAAACGTATCCGGGAAATTGGTCAAACCTTGGCTTTGTGGTTTTCTACAGTTATTTATATTATTAAGAAATATGACGAGACAGGAACCACCACCAACAAGCCTCGAAAAGATCCTCCATAGGTATTGACATCCAGAAAGTGCAGAGACATTATAAAAGAAGTAACAAAAAATCCATTAACTACTAGTGCTTGGCGGTTGGTAGATATGTTGGCTTGTACTTCAAATAAGCAAGTTAGTGAGTCTTCTGTTGGAAGGGCCTTTATCAAGCAAATATGCATGGAAGGATACCAAGGAAGAAACAATTTATTAGTGAGGTCAACAGAAAAAAGAGACTTGATATTACAAAAGAGTACATTAACAATCCTGAAGAATTTTGGAAAAAAAATTCTTTTTTGCAATGAGAGCAAATATAATAAATATATTTGGGAGTGATTGGAGGAAGTATATTTGGCAAAAATGAAACAAAGAATTAAAGAGACTAATTGTTTGACCAACTGTGAATACATGGAGGAGGTCAGGTTATGGTTCGGGGATGCATTTCATTTCATGGAGATAGTAAGCATTTTGATAGTAAAACATTTTGCGCCATAATCTATAGAGCTCCACTCAAAAATTGAGGATTGAAAATTCTTACATATTTCAACAGGATAATGATCCTAAGCATACTGCAAATAAGACAAAGAATTGGCTCTTGTATAATGCGCCCAGAGGGCTTCTAATACCTTCGCAAAGTCCTGACCTTAATGTCCCAATAAACTTATGGTTTATTTTAGAGCAAAGCATTCGAAAATACTTTGTTACCTCTAAAAAACGCCTAATAGAAGTTTTACTTAAAGACTGGGAAAAAATTGAACCAGAGTTTTTAAAAACTTGTTTATTCTATCCCAACGCCTCTTCAAACTGATATGGATGCAAATGGATTGCGCATAAAAATGAAAAATTAAAACAATATACAATATAAGAAAATTAAGAATGTGCAAATACTTTTAAAAGGTCCTTTTTTTTTTTTTTTTTTTAATGATCTGTTTTATTTAATTGGTGTATTAATATATAATAACTAGTGTAAATAAAATATCTTTCTAATTGAAGATTAGATATTTAAAATAATCTTGTGCAATTACTTTTGATTGCCACTGTATCTAATGGATATTTATGATCCTAAGACTCACCTGTAAACTTGAGTAACACTTAACTTTTATTTTTAATAATTTATATCTATTCCTTTTATAGATCCTAATGCCGGATCCGTTACATCCTACATCCTTTCCTTCCTTAAAACCTGAAAAACCGGAAACTCTGGCTGGTGTACCTGGATCAGTTAATGTAACCTATAAAAACCAAAACAGGGATCCAAGCTTTGTTTTTGCCCGTATTATTCTGAAAGATAAATACTCATCTATGAAAGATAAGAAAGAAGTTATAAAACCTCAAGTGTCTAGTTTGAAACCACAGACATTATATTTGGATTCAAGTCAAACAATATCTTCTCCAAATATGTCAAATCAGACTAATTTGAATTTTGAGAAACCTACCTTTGTTACCAAGATTTCATGTTGGTTTAGGTATTTAAATTTCATACATTTCTTACCTTAATTATTTTGTTACTCAAATCAAAGAAACTTGGCTTGAAAAATAATAATAATAATAATAATGTTAAATTACTTAAATTTTGGCTAGATTTATTTTTTATCCTTGTGTTAATTGTTAACAAAAAATAAAAATAATCTTACAGCTTTTTGCTGGTTACCAACCTAATTAAGCTGTGAAAATTATGTCTTTCCTTTTTTATTTTTTGTATTGGTGGAAGGGCTGTATTGGCTGCATTTTTTAAGATACTCTACAGTAATCCTAAATTCTATGCCTGTACAATTTAGGTCTTTGAAAATTGACCATTATTTCTTGGTAGACCTGCAGATCAAATTTATTCCCACTTTCTGATTTAGGTTAAGTTGGTAACCTGTTGAATTAATTACCATTATTGCCCTACATATTTTCAGTACTGAAAATGTTTTCTGTTGTGAATAGTTTTAAAATAATCTGTCAAGAATAAATTTGTGAATAATTGGTAACTGAAATAAGTTTTATTTTATGGGTAAGTAGCAACAATGATATGGTATCATGTGTGACATAAGAAAACAAAAATTGAACAATTGACTAGAGAATCGGGAAAGTGTTTTATGTGGTTATATTAGTGGCTGTAATCTTCGGTAAAAAAAAAAATATATTCATATATATATATATATGAAATCAACCTCGTAAAAACATCAATAAAACATTGCACCTTATAGGTCTGGAAGTGTCCATGCTCGTCCTTTTCCTTAATTATTATAATAAAAAATATTCTTCATTATATGTTTAGTATACTTTAGTGTCCATTGAACTCAAATAATCATTTATTTCATTAAGTAGCCAGTATTTTTTTTTTTTTTTTTTTTTTTTTTTTTCTTATTTCACTTTTATGATCTAAATCCTATGAAATTGCTAATTTATCTTATGTATATAAGTTCTTCATATTATCTTAAACTATTAGAATGTTTTCAAGGAAACTCAAAGAGTTGATATAATATCAGTTCAGAGTCATAAAGGAGACTAAGTTTTGGTGAAACAACTTTTAGTTTTATTTTGGTATCAAAGATGAACTGTGCCATATTAGGTTGACTTTGTCCAGATATTTTTTTTTTAACCCAAAACTCAGCAGTAATTAATGATATTAGATCGCATACAATAAAAAAAAATTAATTAAATTTGAATAAATCACAGTACCTTGTTCATGGAATGGAAAATTCATGGAAATTTTTTTAAATACATTTGTGCAGCACAAGGAAGGTTTTTTTCTATCTAAATAAATAAAAATGAATCGCCAAATGTGTTGCTAAGCGTAAAACTCGAGAACGGCTCGACCAATTCAGCTAATTTTTTTTTTTAACGTTTTTGTTTAGGCACAGGGTCAGTCGTTGAGTGTTTGCGGCGTCAATCTGCAAAACCCATGCTTCTCTCATGGACAGTTGTATGTTGCCTGCTCTCGCGTCGGAAAACTTACAGCTTTATTTATTTATGCGCCAAGTAATCAAACAAAAAATATCGTGTACCATAAGGCATTACAATGAAAATACCAGATTACACTACTAAAGTCTTGCAATGTACAAAATAGAAAACATATTTGTAAGTAATCGTTGTTTATTATGGAGACATAAATCTATAAATAAAGTGATCACTCTGAAATGTTTTATTACTGCGAAGGGACAATAACTTCTGAGAGAACAAAGTTTGTCGGGGAGGAACTATTAACATAAAAAATCAATGTTGTGTTGTTTTAGTATGGAAGGTCTGCAAGCGAAGGACTCCCAGGACAACAATGGGATACTGGAACTTGATTCCAGTACAGGCACAGGCTCTCCTTTATGCGGACGATGTGGTCCTGATTGCCGACACCCGAGAAAAGCTACAGGCCGCTGTCGATGAATGGTCTGAGGAACTCCTGAGGAAGGGAATGGAAATAAACCCTACAAAAAGCAAGGTGATGCTTGTGGGACGAGAAGATGAAGACCATCCTCTCATTACATGCAATGGTGTCCCACTGGAAAAGGTGGATACCTACCAGTACTTGGGCACAATTTTCAGCAGGGATGGAAGGATCGACCAGGAGGTGCTGAATAGAGTAAAGAAAGCCAATGGTGTGTTCTACTCCATCTGCACAACGATAATAGGGAAGCAGGAGATAAAGAAGGAAACCAAGATAGTCCTGTTTAAAACAATATTTTTACCTGTCCTCATGTATGGTGCAGAGAGCTGGACGGTCCTAGACAAACATGTCAGTAAGATAACGGCGGTAGAAATGCGATACCTCAGGAGAGTTCTGGGGAAAACAAGAAGGGACCGCTGGAGGAATGAGAGGGTAAGAGAAGAGCTGAAGGTTAGGCCTGTAAAACAAGTTCTTGAGGAGCGCCAACTGAAGTGGTTTGGCCATGTTTGCCAGATGGGTGATGACCGAAAGGCGAAATGGTGCATGGAAGCGAGACCAGAGGGAAGGCGACCTAGAGGCAGGCCAGGCTGATGTACCTGGACTGCATGGAGAGACTCGGGCGAGCCAGAGGTAACACCATGGTCGACATGAAAAGGATGGCCAGTGACAGGGAACGGTGGACCAGGTGGGCCGAGGCTGTTCCTCCACGCTGACGGCACTGAGGAGGTAGCAAAAGAAGAAGAGAAGTGTTGTTTTAGAGAAAATAGGGCAGAACTACGTCTGCCGGGGCAGCTAGTTTTTAATATTTAGTTATTAAAAAATCATCTCAAAACATCTGAATTTTTCTAACTACTGAACTAAATTAGATGAAAATCCCTAAGGCTATTCAAAACATACAAATTTGTCTTGTGAATGGAAATAGGAAATTGTTTATACATGTACGGAATTTCAGCTTTCGAGATTAATTAGTTAGCATAAATTTCTACTCTGAGAAGACCAATAAATCATGTATATGTCTTTCTGTAGTGTACTGCTTTTACATCTACTGCCTCTGATAATGAAACATTCGGGTCATTTTTAATCCGAGCAAAACCAACAGAGCTAGAGCGTGCCAAAATATTATATTATAAAGTGTAAAAAAAAAAACCGTTTCACATTTAGAAGGTGAAAAAATGTTACACAAGAGAACAATAGACCCCAGCCTAAAGACATATCTATATCAAAAATTAAAATTTATAATGATTGCAGTTAACTGACTGAAGGTTTTATAAATCTATCATAGAATGCTGTGGTATTTTATATTTCCCAAAATATTGACAAGTATATCAATGATTTTGTTACATTATTGTTGTATCTCTTTTGTGTGGAATGTTATTGAATTAACTAAGGTATTTTATGTGATTTATATTTTCATCATTCGTAACCACATTTTTGAGGAATTTTGAAAAGTGCCGTTTAGTAATTGAAATAAATAAGCTAGACAAGAGTGGGTCTGTTTTTTAATATCATTAGATATTGAAGTTAAGGAGGTCATAACATTTTTTTTTTCTGTTTTTTTTTTTCAGTGGTTATTTGATCAGTTGTATAAATCATAAGTTCTTGACAAAGCTATTGTTATTTATTGTTTTGTTTTTTTCTGCAGATCTCTCTCACCTGGTTCATTCATCAGCAGTTTCAAGATGTCTGATAAGCAGCCTGGCAGACCCATGAAATACCCCTATACCTTTACGGCTAAAATAGCACAGTTCCCCTTTAAATATTATATCAACAATAATTGGATGTGGAAATACTATTTTATTGCCGTAGCAGTCTCCTTCCCTGTCTTTTATAAACTCTCAAGGATGAGTAAGTATTACAGAAAACGAGTATCAACACTTTTTAAAGTAAGAGTTGTCAAGATTAGTATTTTGTAGAACTGATAGCAGACTGTCATGTAGTGGTTCTTTCTCTGAACACAAAGCATAAAGATTTTTTTTAAATAATAGATTTCCTTTATTTGTGAATATCTTTTTCATTTTTTTTATTTTTAGGTAATTCACCTGAAAATGTTAAAGTATGGGAAGATATAAGGAAAAGGGATTTCGCTCCAGGACCTCATCACCATTAAAATTTGTGTAATGTTTAGTAATTTCTGTGTAACATGTACCAATACTTCTTAACCACTTGTACTAAATTTACAAATAAATAGCTGGTTACATTTATATTAATTTGTAAAGTTTTCCTCTTGAATATATTTATAATTTTGTCATTTCCAATCCAAGAAATTTTGGACCTGATTGAATCAATATGGTGGTTGAGGCTTGCAGTAGAAGTAAGCCTAATTTAGGCTGAAATGGTGGCATATATTGTACACAATCCATTTATTTTTTACTGTGCTCCTACAACCATCATTTTTTGATTCAGCCATTACGCTATTACACATGAGTCTATAATGTTATTGTTTGCTTTAAATTAGAGGTTAACAAACTATTTATCCTGTCTATTGTAATAAAATTTGATTTTACAAACTTAATTTTGAGGAAAAGTTATTCCTAAGAAATAAATTTGTTTATAAATAAAAAAAAAGTTATTAATTTATTATGGCATCACTTTGTTTTTAAGTTAGATTGTTAGTCGTACTGAATTACATAATAGCACAAAAAGTGCAGACAATTATTTTTCAGTGTAGCATCAGTCACTTTTTTAAAGGCATCTAAAGTGGATAGTATGTGTCTTAATAATGAGTCCGAGCTGTGTTGATTCAAATGAATCTGAGGTTCAGCAGGGTAGTATTTCTGATTCTTTTTGCATTCCATCGGACATGGGATTCTTCAAACTGAATTGCAAATCATTTCTCAGTGTAACTGTGATTCTCCCCTGAGGAATTCTTTCCATGTTTCTCATAGTTAATTAAATATTATTAATATCTCCACCCTCCGTCTAATTCGATCAGGAAATAATTTTAGGTCCCTGTTTTATTGAAACATAAAATGTATTCTTGATATATTGGGTTGTCACACATGAATTGATCGTTTTTAGAACCAGGAAGGAAATAGAAATTTGAGATCAAATCTAACATATTTTTTATTCGAAGTATTTACCTTTGTTTTCGATATACTTCTGCCAATGGCTTACCAAGTTTTCTATCCCAGATTTGGTAAACATTGAGTCACGTCATGAAAGGAATAAAGAAAAAGCATTTTTAATGTCTAAATCATTGGTAAGCAATTTTCTTTGCAAAAAGTTGTAGTCTGTAGGGGATGGATCAGGGGAAATGGGGGGGTGTGGTTAGAATTCATAGCCCAACCCCTTTAATTTATTCACTGTCTGTATTGCAACATGAGGTCGGGCATTATCATGAAAAAGGATAGGTCCTTTCCTGTTTACCACCGGCTGTTGCTTGATCAAATTTTGATGCATTTGGTCAATTTCTTGGCAGTATGATGTTGAATCAATTGTTTTTCCCGTCCACGGGGCAGATTTTCTAATGTTGTATCTCCTGAGAAAAATTTTTTAAACCAACGATGGATGGTTCTTTTATTAGCACTTCCTTCACCAAACGCATGATTAATATTTCTTGCTGCCTGGGCAGCGGAATGACTGAGTTTGTACTCATGAATAATATATTGTTCGGAAATTGCGTGTATCCATGGCCACGGTTAAAATTATACTTAAATCTGTATGCCTACTTGGAAAAAAAAAAAAAAACACAGTTTGCTAATAGAGGATTAAAAGTGCTTATTATAGATAGTAAATATTTTGCTAGGAATCAACAGGCAATGCTTTAATCCTCTATAAAGAAAAATCTGACATTTCCTGTGTGACAACCCAATAGAAGCACATGCATAGTAATTATTTGTTAAAAAGATCTTTCTGATATTACTAAACAAAAAAATATATTACTGAAGTAATTAAATATGAAAATATATAATTTGAAAAACAATGATGTATCTAAGTCTCTTAAGAAATTAAACGTAAGTGGAAAACTATTAGATGAAGTACTACAAAAAGTAAATTAAAATATTAATATATATGCTTATCTGTATTCCTAAGGTAGAAAATAAAACTAAATAATTATGAATATAATCATTGGATAGAGTGCATCTGTTGAGTAAGAAGGGATTAAATAAAATTGTTTTTGGATATATAAAGGGAAGTGTGTCCGATATAATGAGGAAGAGAATTTCTGAGACCGATGGTATGAAACAAAAAAGTGACAGAACACGTTACGCAGTTAGTGCTATGGTATTAAGCACTAAGATCATAAGAGGACCTTGTGTGCTGTAAATAGAATGAATTCAATGGAAGGAGATTGTAAATATAGGATGTGTTCATTTTGTTTAAGGTATGTGAATCATGGTAACATTGTCTGTATGTTGTGGCTTAACATCATTGTGTAGTGTACCCCAATGAGGGCAGGAAGGACATGTTACCAACCTATTCTGTCTAGTATTTGAATCCACGTTCCAGATGGGGCCCGCTGAGACCCTTGCCCCAATGCACTCAGCCATTGAACCCAAGGTAACATTGTCTACAGATGGAAGGGAAGAAATAATGTTTTGCCACCTCGAGATTGCAGTGTAGACAGGTTATAACTGATGGAGTCTGTGTAATAAATTTGCGGCAAGAAATAAAACAGTTTTATAGCTATTAAGTAGAGAATGTACAAGGTAACACGTGAGGATGGTCATATTTTCTAAACTGAATAGTAACACTTTAAAATTTTACAGTTTTATTTTCAAATTTAATTAGGTGTAAATCATAATTCACATATTAAAATAACAGATATCAATTGTGAATTGAGTAAATCATCCTGAAGTATAGGGTAAATCTGATTATAATATAATTTAAATTACACATGTCTGTTACATGACCATAATGCAGTAATAGCTTAAAAACTAAAAAATCTTCTTTACGTTTTCTGGTAATTTCAAAATGAAAAGCAAAAATAACAGTAAAATAAAATGCTAATAATTATTTAGAGTCAAGGAACTGGTATGATAATAAATAATATATGAGATAAAAGTTATTTTTGATGACGATAGTATTGTTGACTGTGAGTTGTAATTAAGGAGATGAAATGGTCAGGGGTGCAGTCAGGATGAATAAACATATCAAGTTTTTAAACGAAACTTCAAAATATAAGTTTTTCATTTAAAAACTTGACGTGTTTATTCATCCTGACTGTACCCCTGACTATTTCATCTCCTTAATAAAAGTTATTTTATTCGGGCAAAATAACAATAATAACTTAAAAATCTCTTTTGACACAAACAGGTGCCACCACTTCATGTTTGCTTGCTAATAGTTTCTTGTTTAAAATAACTTATAACACCCAATTAAAACAATCTAAGAACATTTAAAATCAAAGTATTAAATAATACATATAGCTTTTTTACTTATATATCATGTTAAAAAATTATTTAAAGATTGACTAGCAAGAATAACAACATATTATTCTAAGAAATAACATAGGTATAAAATAATTAACAAATACTTTTTTGCTACTTTAAAATGTTATAAAAATGGATATTTCTACAACTATATCTGATATTGCTTGACATTATCGAGTTTGGTCCACTTCATGCTCACGGCCCAGAGCCACCTTGCTAACGATTCATCTTGAGCTTCTTGACTTGTTTTTGCTTCCATACAATTGCTAGAAATAAAAATTTATATCCTATTAGAGGATTCATTTATACATTGTGTTAAAGAATTTATAACCAGTGTTGCTTACGCAAAATATTTTCCAGTTACTCCTTCTAAATCAGGAGACAGAGCAGCATACAAGGTAGTTTGAGCTCCTTGAACAGGATTTTTCAAAAATATCCTCAGAATAGGTTTAAGGAATAAACTTGAAACAGTTGAGTTGAAAAAGCTCATGTGCCGAGTGATTTCTGTTTCAACAATCCCTGGATGAACAGAATTTACAGTAACACCTGTTCCTGCAACATAATATTGGATATAAGATTAAAAAATGTTTGAAAGATATTTTTTTAATTTTATCAGCAAGTGAAAGGAATGCTTTTAAGTATCCAAAGAATTCATATGACAGTAATAAAATTAATTCAAACATTTTGTAGATAATGTATTTCGTTCCAGTGTTAAGAACAAAGGGGGTTAATTGACTTTTTTTGCTGAAATGAGATTTTAATTCCTTGTGATTCGTCAATGTTAAATATTACAGTTTTATTGCCAGAAAGTCCCTAAGTTCTTTAATAATCTTTGTTATAATGGTTGTTGAAACCTGGACGCTCACTGCAAGAATGAAAGCATTATAAATAGATAGAAGAGGAAAATTTTGAGAAGAATATATGACCAGACTAGAGATGGAGAATAAAAAGCAACCAGGGACTAAGAGACCTGTGCAAAGATCCAGATTTTGTTGTTGCAATTAAGCAAAGAAGATTAAGATGGCTGGGTCATGTTCATAAAATGAGCTCCCGCAGAATGCCAAAAATCATGTTGAATGGGCATCCCGAAGGAGGGAAGGCGTTGAAGCGGACCTAAAGACCCTTGGTGTGAGGTATTGGAGGAGAGCAGCTGGTGACTGGAATAAATGGAGGGGAATCCCGGAAGAGGTCAAGGTTCTGCATGGACCGTATCGCCATTGTTGTTGTTGTCATAATGATTGTAATTGCATATTTTGAAAAAATAAGAATTTAATTGACATATTTTGCTGAACTGTGGTTTTGATGCCATTTCATTCGTCAAGGTTTAATATAATAGTTTTATTGTCAGAAGGTTCTTTTAATAACTTTTGTTATTATAGTGTACTTGCATATTTTTTTTTTTTTCTTCTATGAGCATTAGGTGTAACAAATATAATCTAAGTAATTACATTATTCAGTTTATAATTTGTTTCATTGTTTGAATATTCAATACCTTTGGCTAAATAATGATATTTCCTTTGATAAAATAAACTTTTCTTTAGTAGCACTACCTATTCTTTCATTTAAACCCTAGGTCATCATACATTTTTTATGTTTTTACAAGTAATTTTAAAGTTCTGTCACATTGATCTCCAGATAAAGCTATTTAAAACAAACTCAGATTAGGAATTAGGAAAAAATAAAGGCATTTAATTCAAGATATTGCATTGCATACATAAAGATACTCAAATTATATTATGCATACCTTCAAGTTTTCTGGCAAGTTCATTCGTGAAAAGAATATTTGCTAGCTTGCTCTGAGCATATGCAGTTCCTCCATCATAATTCTTTTCGCTGTTAAGATCTTCTTTATTTATTCTGCCCCTAAAATGAGCGATACTTGATACGTTGATAATTCTACTTGGAGCACTTTTCTATTAACATTACACATTCTATAGTAATAATATTGTAACTTAAATGTAAAGTATACATAAATTGCTGGCACATACTTTTAATATATCCAGCAGCATCATGGTCAAAAGAAAATGCCCCATGTGATTTACTCCTAATTGCATTTCAATCCCCTCTCTAGTTTTCATGGGTGGGCATCTCATTACTCCAGCATTATTTATTAAAATATGAAGTTTTTTTTCCTCTACAAATTAATAATAACTATCATTTCTTATTAAATGACTAACTTAACATTTTGTTCTTTAGTGTTGATAATAACCTTTTTTGAAGGTTTCTACAAACTTTTTAATCGAGTCTTGAGAAGAAAGGTCACATTTTCTGCAATATACATATTTATTGTTTGTTTCTAGAACAATTTCTTCCCTTGCCTAAATATAAGTACAAAATGTTATACTACTTATAATATATATATATATATATATATATATATATATATATATATATATATATATATAAATGTATACTATACTTCATCAAGTACATTGTAATTGTAAATATTAGGTCACCTGTTCGCACAGCTTGAGATTCCTACAAGCCATTATTATTTTTCCTTTGCGTTTGGCCAATTCTCTCACAGTTTCTTTTCCTATTCCAGTATTAGCTCCAGTTACAATAACAACTTTATTCTCAATTAAATTAGGTTCTTCATATTTATTTCCAGCACAATAGTCTCTAAAATCATAATTAAATGTAGGTTTACTGCAATTTAAAAATAAAATAAATTGAGCATGCATAACAATCCTACATTCCACTATAAAGTTCAAAGTTTCAGTTTATTTTTTAGGGTTGAAACAAAATTTAATTAAAACAACTAGAGATCCTTAATAGATAAATATTAAATTGTAACTAATCAATTGAAATGTCAATGAATCTACATTTTTATATTGTATATAATAATAGGCTTATAGATTAAATCCTTTAGTTTTAAACTAAAATTAATTGATTAAAAAATTCAAATTAGCACTTCAATCAAAACGATGTAAAATTGCACTTAGGAGGGTTTAAAATAAACTAAAAGGTTAAGTGAATCTTACTTTATTAAAATAGAGAATCCAGCAATACTTCCTACGGCACTACCAATTAGAATGGGTTTACTAAACTTCACCATTATAACTTATTTACAAAGCGATTTGACCGCTATCAAACCGGGAATACCAGTGTTTGATTGTTACAAGGCGCTGATTCCAAAGAGGCTGGATGTATGAAGATTGAAATAGTTCTTCAACCAATTTAACATGCCATTTCCATTCCTCAAGCCCAATCAAAACTGAGGTAAACCTGAATCTGAAGTTTGATGTTTTGAAACAAACATAAGATAGAGTTAATATGAAAAGGAAGATAAAATTAATATGCAGGCAAAGCTCACCAAACTGGAAGCAGCTGGCACAGTAGTAGGTTAGAAAATAAATGACTCTGAAACAGAGGAGATAAGAATAAATTCTGGTACCAGCAAATCGGGACAAATACACAACAGCAAGTTGATTTAGAGGCACTAAAGATAAAATGCGTTTTTAGAATTCTTCTCCGTGGTGCTAAAACACTTCTTATCCGTACTACTATAACTTTTGGTAGGCCCTGGTCTCCTCAATGAGTCGCTGCCATTCGGCTCGATCTTGTGTAACCGATCCCCAGCACCTGACTCCTAACAGACTTCGTGCATGCGCTGCCACGTTTTTAGAAATTTATTAAGTGTAATGGAAAGTATTATGATTAATAAAAAATGTTTAAGATCATTTATTTTAAAACCAAACTTGCATTAATTTTCGGATAACCCGTTAAAGGAGGAAAAACCAAGATATTAGATAGGAACTGCAATTAAACGTGTTGATTCCTTCAAATGTAAAATTTTGTGAGCAGAGACTTAGCTATTGATCCAAAAAATTTTAACAATGTGAAAAATATAATGAATGTTCTACTAAATTAGTAGCACAAGAATGTGAAAAAAGAAGATTAACAGAAGCATAGCGATACTCACATTTCTGCTCCTTTTACTATATTACAACCTTAGAGAAGCATTTTTCCTGAATAACCATTGGATAGATTATTTTCCTCATTCTTAGAGCATATGTAAGAATGGAAAATACCCAGACATTTAGATGAACAAATGAAATATGGCCTTCATTCAGCCAAGCGTGAAGGGTTAAGAAGACCTGCGGAATAACCTAGAATTATATTTAGGGAAATAATTAATAAGGATTCATTAATTAATAGAATATGGAACAGTCTAATTAGCACCTGTTATATAATACGTTTTTTCGTTATATCCTACGATTTTGGTCGTCACCCATTATTACATTTAAAATTATGAGCGATCAGAATTTCTTTTGCATATTCTTTTGTCACTACTGTCTGATATTGCTCCACATTTCCAAGATCGGCGTTACCCCAAATGAATATGCAATTATATTGAATCTACAACAGTTTATCAAGATACTAAGATTGATAGATTCTAAGAGATTCGATATTGTTTTTATTTTTTTTTACCATCGAATATTGTGACACTATGGAATATTCTGTAGGAATATAATATTCTTTTCGATAAATTTTTTATATTTATTATCATAATATCCAGAACAAGCTATAAATTTTAAAATTTATACTTGAAAGTGACGGTTCACTCACAGTAATAATGAAGGAAATTTTATGGGAATACTTAAGTTAAAGTAGGTCATTAGCTAAACGAAATCACCAATCATTAAAAGGTGCTATACAAATTTAACGGATCTTTTAGGATGTCCAAAATCAAGCTATGAGCTTTATTTTCCATTCTATAAATATCGAACAAAGATTAGTGACGAAGTCTAGAAAATGGGGATTAAATGGATTATATATTCAACGATAAATGTACATTTTTCTTTTAATATAATTGTTGAATAATAAACTTGCAATGTAGCTGACCAATTCTTAACTTGGCACGTAGGATTAATTTAAAATTATATAATACTTTAATCAAAAAATTGTTTTTGAAAATTATTAATGTTATTTTGGTGAATGTTGCTTTCTCTTTGGAATGCATTAACAACTTTTTATGTGCTTCGTAACCTTCTCAACAGTTGTGTTTTTGTTTTCGAAGGAAGTAGGTGCTTGACGTATAATTTTTCGATTAATGATTTAATTTACGAGAAAAAAGTGTCATTGTGTATTTATTAATCTCCGTTTTTTGATTTTTAAATTCCTGAGGTACTTTTAGTTCCAACTGTTAATCAGATAGAGGAACTAAGGATTTTAATTTATTTGGATTAATTTTTAAAATCGGTATTATTTGTATAAACTGTTTTTATTGGGCTGATTCTTGTCAGTGTGATAAATAAAAGCGATTAAAGAGACATTGGTACTCATTTTTGTATTGAAGGCACTATGACAGGTGGAAAGTGTAAATCATGTGGTTCCTCAGATCTGGAAGTTGACCCCAGTAGGGGAGACACAGTATGTACTAACTGTGGAACTGTTATTGAAGATAGTGTGATTGTGTCTGAGGTTCAGTTTGAAGAAAATGCCCATGGTGTCAGCAGTGCTATTGGATCCTTTGTTTCTTCAGACTCCAGTGGTGGTTGTAGAGGATTTGGAAACAGTAAGTAGTGAGGTAGAATATGCTTAAAGAGTTAATTTTATGTTAAGTATTTACTATCATATATTTTTGTCAGGTTTTCAAACTGGAGGAGTCAGAGAATCTCGAGAATTGACTCTACAAAATGCCAAAAGGAGTATATCCAGTCTTTGCCAGCAGCTGAGGTAATATTCATATTTTATTCAAACTATTTAATTAATTTTTTTTTTTTTAAAGTATACATTTACCTGATAATATACTATTTTCGATGCAGGTTAGCAGTGCATTTTTCATTTTGTATAACATGTCATTTAGTATTTATCAGGTTAAAGAAGGAAGGTGCATTAGCTCAGTGGATAAGACATTTGACTGTCATGTTCCCAGGCTCGAGTTCATGCCTGGCTAAAGGCAAAAAAATTTTAGAGAAATTTAAAAATTACTTTTTAGAGACTCTCAAAAATCATAAAAATCACTAGTCATAAAAAATTTACACTATTTGCAAGGGCCAATCTTCATAAATTCATACAGGATCATGGTCAGCCCTAAATTATGTGTCATGGACTAGTTGGATAAGTTAAATGATTTTAATTTTTTTCAAAACTCAAGCATTCAATTTAGATATATAAAAATATAATATAAAAAGAAAAGACTATAAGTGATTTTCATTATTATCTACAGCAAGACTAGGGCATGAGGGAGAGCAGCATCCAATGTTATCCCTTTAAATGAATGTCATTTTTTCAATTTCTTAGATTAAGTTCAACATTGATTAGAACAATTTGGGAGGTAATTAGTAACTTTTAATATAGGAAAAAGCTAGTTATTTATCTTTTTTTTGTTTTTCTGAATAATTTTATACAAAATCAGGTTGGACAGTTTTATTAGTGCAACAGGTGATAATATGTACTGAGAATTTTTTTAAGGCAGGATACAACAATTTTCACCTTAATAATTTATAATACAAAATTTAATTTATCACCTTATTAATTAATCCACATAGGTTATGGTCTTGCACTTTTTTTACTAACACAGTCTTTTCATGTCAGTGTAATATCTAATTTTTAGGTATTGCGATTTTTATTTATCTTTTTTCCATTCAAAATTAATATTTATTTGTTATTTACTTTTTTTTTTTTCAGGTTAAACCAACACTGTTTGGATACAGCATTTAATTTCTACAAAATGGCTTTGAGTAGGCATTTGACTAGAGGAAGAAAGCATAGCCATATTGTAGCAGCTTGCCTTTACATCACTTGCAGAATAGAAGGAACACCTCGTATCCTTAATAGTATATATGTGTATCAGAAATTAAATTATCAAATATCTTTTTATAATTAGTGTTTGTGAGAGTGAGTGTGTGGAAGATTTAATTTTAATTGAAATGGTGGGTTCTCAATAGCAGATGTCCTAAAAATTAACTTTTATACATTTTATTTTAGTATTATAAATGTTATCTATAAATATTTGCATAAATAATTGCAAGATTTTTTTTCGGTTGGCTCTGCAAACAATGTAGACCTTTGGCCTCCTTAACCAGCCTCTTTCACTTCTGCTTATCTTGGTCTATCGCTTCCACTTTGTTGCATATAGTTCTCTTCTGGTATCCTTGTCATACCAAGCCAGGGTTGTTATCGTTTTTAAGACAGATTTTGTGAGGCTGATTGAAGATTTCGTAATAGGGAGGATTTTACAGAATAGAGTTTTTAGCCCTATGGCCAACCCCCAACATGGAGGAGCAGGAGCTACGTCGGGCACAGGTGTCGCTCACCTTCCTGTGACTTTCATTTAAGCACGCTGCAAGTTGAGTGCAGCCTCTTGACCTGAGGCACTGTGATTCTTAGTGAGTTTCTATGGGGGAAAAAATTCATGGTGAGCCCACTGCAAGTTGAAACACAGTTTAATGAAGCAGTTTCAAAATGGCCAACATGCCTAGTAGTACATGGTGTAGCGAAATGGCTATGAATGAGCTTGTGCTAATGGATTTAAGTTCAGAATCCAAATCTGAAAATGAGTTTGAGGATGAGGGAATAGTTACAGCTTGTCTTACAAAGTTAAAACAAAAGAAACATTTATATTTGGACTCTGTGGTATTACCTGCAGGGCGGTCATCCATCCAAGTGCTGATCACACTCAACAGTGCTTAACTTGAAATATCCATTGCACATTTCCACTTGGTTACCCCCGGGTCACCTGTGGTGTGGTGGTTAGCATAGCAACCTACCTAACCCAAGATCGCCGGTTCGCAGCCCGGCAGATGACCTTAGGATTTTTTAAAGGGAGTAAAAAATCCTTAGCTATGGACGTAAAATGGGGGTCCCGAGTCTGTGTGATGTCAGGTACTCATTAAAGATCCCTATCCTAATTATACCTAGATAGGCAAAATTTAGGACTCCCACCATAGCATCGTCCGATTAGCCATAGCAGCATAAAGTGACGTTAAACGGAATAAACAAACAACTAACTTGGTTACCTCCAATTACCAGTTTAAAAAAAAAAAATTTAAGAAACCTCTACCACTACAACCAATGAAGGGTCTTGTGCTCAGTAATTTGGTATGGATGTATTATTCTTGGGCCAATGGTTGTGAAAGGAGATTTGGCTGTAATTACGCTTAACCACCAGCTTTTCCGCAATTAATGGTGCCCACTTTATAGAGGCTGGGTATGCCACAGGATGGTCTCGCCACCTTGAGTTGATTCACGTTTGAAATAACTGAAAATGTATTTTCTGCCTTTATCTGGACCCGAACTTGCGCCAGTGAGCTTGGCAGTCTTGAACCTTACCCATTGAGCTACTGCGCCTCCTGGCTGAGAATAATACTTCAGGTATTATATAAATTGTAATGATTTATTCCTCTGAATAAACCTTTCTTTCTTATTTTTCCATAAAAAATATTATTAAACATTATTATTAGCTCGTGAGTCAATGATAAAAATTTACATATTGCATTCCAGTAACATCATATGTTTCTGATAATTACATGGTGAGTTAGAGAAATTTACCATTTTTTGTTATAAAAAATTTGTGTTTATAAAATTTATTAATGACAACAAATAAAATTATAGACCAAAGTTATATAATCTTGGATAATTTGACAACTAATTCATAATTAAACAGTAACAAAGGTTTTTTAATATCATGCATTATGATATTTCTCTTCCACATAAATATTATTTTCTTTAACATAATTTCTTTAGATCTTTTAATTGATTTTAGCGATGTTCTTCAAATATGTGCCTTTGAATTGGGCCGGACCTATCTTCGTTTATCGCAAGCTCTTTGTATCAATGTTCCTGCATTAGGTGAGTTTGTTATTTAATATTAGTATTATTAATATAGTATCAATCATAATTCTGAATTACAATATTTGTAGACTCTGAAGGTATTGGGAAGTCAATATAGAATGAATTATTATATCATATAGGATGGAATTAGTATGAATTATCTAGGCGGAATAGGCCCAGGTTTATATTTAAAAATTAAAGCTTGGATTATTAATTAATAAATAGAGATCATAGAGATCGATTCCGATTATATTTCATTGTCATTCTGGGAATTGAAATTCTATAAAAAAAATATAGCCTATTAGCCTTCTACCGATTATTTCGTCAAGTCACTATTGACATTAGGAAGTAAGTCAACTTCTTCATATCTAGGTTAACATTTTATTTAAATGTATAGTAGGATTGCAAAGCTTTATAACAGCATCGCCTCTCAGAACTGACATATGGAACAACTGAGACAGTCAAAACTGTTTCTGGGAGGGCACTGCAAGTAAAGAAGTACACAACTTCTTAATCTTGACAGAGCCAAGCTCAAATACCTGACAGAAATGTATACAGGGCATTGCAGATTAAACAAACATCTCTGCATAATCAAAATTAAGACCTCACCGAACTGCAGATTCTGCAACAGGGAGGATGAAACGCCTTACCACATTATATGCAAATGCGACATGCTGACAAGGAGGTTTCTTCACTTTGTGGAAGAATTCATCATAGATCCTAGTGTGGACATAGATCCGATTATGATTATCGGCTACATGAAAACACTAGGACTGTACTAATACAGTATAGGATACACAGCACAGGCACAATGAGCCTTAAGGCTGAGGTGCCACTATAGCCGGTTTAAAAAAAAAAAAGTAGGATTGGGTTTATTTAATACTTAGCATTCTTAAATTATAAACATTAATTATAATACTAAAAAGAAAAAAAAAAGCAATGTTCTTATAATGGTATATTTTTAAACACAGTCAATCACCCCTATGGTGGTAGTAATAACAAAAAAAAAATATATTAAAAACAGGAAATATAAACTCATTGTGAAGATAGGAAGCACAAATTGATAAAAGCACCATACATAGTAATATTTTGAATGTCTTGGGTAACATCATCCTTGGTATAAATTCTAATGACATCACACTTTGACACATATAACTTAACAAACTACTCTTCTCTGCAAATAATTATACAATTGACATTTAAAATAAACATGATGGGGACAAGCCACTATTAATAGGAACTTATAAAACATTTATAAATTGATTTTTTTTTTTAAATCAAATAAACGAATACATTATTACAACCACTTCTTTATCAGTAAAAAAAATATTAATGTAAAAATAATCTCACATTTTTTTAATTTTATTTTTTATTTTTTAATATATTTATAATCTTAACATGTTTATATTTATGTATTCTTCAATTCAAAACTCTAATTGATGTTATATTGAACGATTATGAGTTAAAAACCATAATACTGTTTTCTTATATTAAATTAATTAAAATACTATTTTTAATTTTATCTTAAGTACAATTCATAAATAAAATATTTTAGGACTAGTCTAAAGAATACTCTAACTTCTTTATATAGATTCATATTATTTACAGAAAGTAGATATCCTATTAGGAAATTCTTAAAATAAAAAATTATTCTATTCATAAAACTCTAATACTAATTTAAGCTTAAATTAGGATTAAATAAACTTTCTATGCATTGGGGCATTACCCTGTCATGTGCTGTGAAATTCTAGAGCTGTTTATGATTCAGTCGTCAGATGGGGAATTTGTCGGCCCATAAAATATAAGCTCTGGAATTTGTCCCCCTTGTACTCCAGTTCCATTGGTGCTTTCTGATGAACACTGGAACTGAAATGTCACACTTCCCACTGTCACTTCTGACATACCTTCTTGCCCAAAATACGACAGTTCAACTCCATCCAATACTGCTGATGCAGTGTAATAAGATTCTGGTTCAATCTGAACTGGGTGTTCGAAGTATACATGGAAAGTGCTTGATGACCCATCGGAAAAGAATTTCGTATTATTTTCGGCAAGTACCCTTCCAAGACGTTTTAATTCAATTTTTACTGAATACTCAGCAGCACCATTTGAAGACCCGTACAAGCCAAATCCAACCATGAAAATCCTCTTGTCAACTGAAAACTGAATTGAATCACAGCGTCCTCTGTATCGCCACTGATTACTCCTGTATGCACATGACTGAAACCTATGACAAACCTGTAATAAAGGAAAAGAAAGCATTAAAGCAGGAAGAGAAATATTTAACAGATGTAAAATCAAAGCTCACACTGATGTAAAACATTAACTTTAACATAGATATAATTTGATAAAAACTAAACTTTTTAAATTTATTTAGTAGTAGTAAAAATGGAATCATCTATAATAATTAAAAGTACCTGAGATTTAAGGCCAGCTCTTGACTTGATAGGGAAGTTGAGAGAGGGTTTGACTAGTGCTGTAAAATGGAGGAAGATGTCAATAGTCTCCTTTTGGGTTAAAAGTCCTGCTTGAGCGGGGCCGTTTGCAA
This sequence comes from Euschistus heros, assembly GCA_003667255.2. Classification (NCBI taxonomy): domain Eukaryota; kingdom Metazoa; phylum Arthropoda; class Insecta; order Hemiptera; family Pentatomidae; genus Euschistus; species Euschistus heros. The sequence continues at coordinate 702,790 of RCWM02000166.1, forward strand.
ATTCATCGAGGCTCATTGTTGGTATTCGCACTAAATGTAATGAATCTCCGAGGACAGCTCTTTTATTCCCTGGTGTCGGCTCAAGGTCTCTCCTTTGGCATTCAGCTCCTGCCCAAGCTACTGCAGCTTCAAATAGATGAGTTTCCTTACAATTCAAAGTTTCTCGTGACAAAACAGATGCCAAAGTAGTTCCGTCTATATCACAAAACCCTTCGGAGTGTAGTGCCATCTCAGCCTATGAATCAAAATTTTAAATGAAAAAGAATAATCTTGCCGACACGTGTATATATTGAATAATATTGCATATTTTCCTCAATAACAAGTGTGCTATCTCTTGACCGTTTAATGATACTGAATTAGTCACTTATGATTAATTAATAAAAAGTAAATAGATACGACTCTAGTTTACAAGCTGAGCACACCACTTACATGCAACACTTATTTCTTAAGGCATTTTATAAAAACATATTCACTTCATGCAATAAAAAAAACAGCATTTCTTTAAAAAAAAAAAAAAAAAAAAAAAAAAAAAAACAATACAATAGTCCATTTCACTATATTCCATGAACCTTAACTTCTTATGATTACGAACTGAAGTATTACTATCAAAATAAAATGAATAACAAATATCACATTTACATTCTCATATTTATGCATTTTTTAATTACAACATATATGTTCCAAACAAAAGTTAAGAGCCATCAAATTTCAGTCAAATGTAGAATCAAAAAATATTTATCAAAATAAAAAATAAGCAGGCAATGTCAAGTCAGTGGGTACCTGTACTCCGTTCGGCTTTCATTGATCACTAAATAATTATTGCTGTTACCTTATCACTTTGTTTAATAAATCATTGTTTTAACTGAAGCTGAGGAGCACGGCTAAAAAATGCTGGTGTGATCAACAACGGGTCAAAAATAAAAAAGTTACTAATTAAATAGATTTATTAACTTCAAGCTGAAATACAATGCAAAATTATATATACAGTTTTTTATTTTTATAAATATTTAGAAATAATAAATGCAAAAATATAAAAATCACATAATATATAGAATACATCTATATGCAATATATAAATACAATGAGAAAACAAAATATGATTTGTTTACACTTAAAAAGATGTCAAATATTAAGTCTTTATTTTCATACCTATTAATGAGGTTGAACATGAGCATTTATTAATTACTTAAAACTATTTATAAATTTAATGATATCAGTCTGATATAAAGTTTAAACTATTTACAATATAGACACTGTCTAATATATAGTTTCTATAAATATAGAAACATGGCTTAACAATAGTGAAATGGACTATACACTGACGTACAAATTGAGATTTATTTTATTTATTTAATCTTCAATCATTATTAACGTTTTTATCATAATCTGATTGTCAATGATAAAATATTCAATACAATTGATTCAATTATTTACACAAAATATTAATTAAACCAGTAATTAATAAAAATCCTGAAAATGTAAAAAAAAAAAATAATAATTGAAAATTAGTGTTGTAATTGTAATTTTAATTTTTATAAAGCGATATATTAATATTATATGCAATAATGAATCAAGAGAATAACAGAAAATAAAAATACAAAACTAAGGTTGTTTTAATGATATTCACTATTGAATATGAATTTAAATAAAACGTATGTACATTAAATAAAACATCGAAATATATTAAAATCTATTACTTTCATGGTATGGCTAAAGGGCAAGGATTCATTGGATGGTATCAGCTGCAAAAGCAGCCAGCATTAATAAGTGCCTTAAAATAAGTATGAGAAAGCTGTTACAAATTTTAATGGATCGTCTAGGACTGCCCACAAAGAAAACCTTCAGCAATAACCCTTAGCTGAATGTTAAGATACACATCCAGTAATGTGACAATGAATTCATTAAAATATTAAATTGGAAGAACGCAATTTAGTTTATTCATTTAGTGGAATTTAACTGTACATTGAAATATTGAATTATGTTCAAGGAATGTTATAAGACGATTGAAATATATTATTTATAATTTTATAGGGAAATAACTATCATTTCAAATACAGTTCTGCTGTTCTCATGATTGAGCTAAGTGTAGTTGAATAATTAAATAATCTGAAGGATTTTTTTTTTTTCTATTCTAAAGCAGAATAGAAATAGTAAAATATAACATATCCCTTTTTTTAATTGTGCATTATTTCAATTCAAATCTCACTCGCCAACTGTTATTTAACAATATTAAGGAATAAGGTGATTCAAGGACTAGAATTTGAAGCTTACAGAATCTTAAAGTAATTACTAAGATAAGTTCCTGACGTGATGAGGACTGACCTGTGCATCTATCACTTCCCAGCAGCGTTGCATGAGGTCTGGCTCCTCAAAAAGCCGTGATTGTGACAACAGTAAGCAGGCATTTTTAGCAGTCAATGATGTTTCTAAATAAGCCACACAAGCTCGAGCCAAATGCGGGACGATATATTTCTTTGCAACATATAATGTCGCTAAGACTGTGTCTGCTTCCAAAGATATTTCATCACAATACAGGTACCTTGAAAAATAGTTTATATTACTTATTAAATTGAAATATATGTGAAACAAGAATATATCTAGATAAAAACTGTCTTACTTAAGCATCGTGAGGAAAGCAGAAGGTTCCACGTCAGGCACTTCAATCTCATCTTTTGCTTCCGCCAATCCTCCGTAGAACATGGCAAAAAATACTGAACTTCCAGTAGCCAGTACATATTTATGAGCAGGTATGCATTGTGTATGTCCTGCAAATGATATTAAGGATAAACAGATATACAAAATGTCGACAAAACAAAATGAATATAAGCTTCATAAATAAATTAACTACATATTATTCCCAAATAGGGGGGAAGGAATGAGTCATTTATCAACTTGAGTCAAAGGTCCAGAAGGCAATTTTTAAGAATAGAATAAAACATTTCTAAAATGATATGGAAATAATTTTCTATTTTAGATATTTACAAATAATGTATAACTGTCAAATTCAAGATCAGGAAATTATTCTTTTTTTTATTTCAACAATCTAAATATTTAAATAATATATTGACAGACATTGTGAGGTGTAAAAGAAAAGAAAAAAATTAAAATAGTTAATATTCTACAAACCTGGAGCTCCTACAATGAAAGTAACATCAGACATGAGTTCATTGTTAAACATGGCTGCATTTCTTTCTCTAACAGTTGGTTTACTAGCCTGCCAGTTAGGATCAAGGGTGCTTATTCCTGCAGGTGTGGTCGTAAGGGTAAATGTTGTTGTTGAACTGACTGCTGGATTAGGAGAAGCCAAAGGAGAAACAGGAGCTGATGCAGGCTGCGTAATCATAGCTTCTCTTTGTGATATTCCTTCTTGTGGCGGGGAAGATAGGCCACTATTAAGACTTTCAACTGTAATCGAAATAATTTTATTTAATGACTAGAAAACACACGTCAAATATGAATTAAACAATAGCTTCAGTTTAGTAATAACAGGTAAAACAGCCACAGTGCCGCCATTTGCTGAGGCGTTAGCTCTTAAAAATCATCAATCAGCACTTAAGTGGTTTAATCTATATTTTATCTTCTTTGAATAGATTAAATTTAAATTCTTATGTTTATTCTTTATGACACTGAACTATATATTTAATTCATTAACAAAATTTATTTATTTTTTAAATTTAAACCAGGAACTAATTCATCACATAAGTAGTTGATTTGATATGTTTATTTGATCTCATTTCTTACAACTGTTCAAGAAAAAACCTTAGGAATCAAAGATAACAAACCAATGGTTTTAATGAACTAACTGGTTCATAATTCAATGCTAATACATCATTAAATGTTTACTTATGAGTATACATCTGAAATGCAAGACATTGTAACTGGTCAGTCAGTTAACAGAATAGAGTCCTTTTTACTAAAGATGTTATTTGATGTTTCGATAACTTACACCATGCTAAAATGAGTCTATCTTTTTTTTATATATATGTTTAAATATTTCATTGCTAAATTAAGATGTAATTTTTTATAGGAAGATGGATTTATGAAAATTATGGGTAACTTTCAAAAGTAACTTGTCAGATAATGATTGTCTAAATTTTAATACAAAAAAAATACCAACATCGAATGCAATGAGTGAATTCAATAGGAGGCTACGTTCGTCTGGTGGACCATAATATTGATTGTAATCTGTCAATCATCAGGATATCTGAATAATCATTTTTCTATTGTGTTTCTTATACACCCTATTTATGCTTATTAAAAAGTGTTACTAAGTTATAGATCAAGGTTGCTCGGCTAAATTTAGAAAATTTTGATTTATGGGTCTCTCCTTGACTGGTGGGAGGGAGGTGAAGTCTTTTTTATGGAAATTGTCCTAGACCTTAAATAACCAATTATTTGTTAATACATCAACTGCCTCAAAAAATTACTAAATTTCTTATTTACAACAATTTTACATTACTATTAACTAAATTACCTAAAAGAGGATTCATTGTATGTTACTGAGGATTTGATTGTTGCAGTTAGGTGAATATAACTGAATAACATTCCATGCTTTACTTTTACATTTGTTTATAAATTATCTAATTAGGAATGGGATAAGGCCAGTAGTTATTTGCAAATAAATATTACAAAGACTATGTGGGTCAAATTCATAGTTTCTTCTTTACCTTGACCAATAACTATATTATATTTGATTAAGAATCTAAATAAATTTGGAATCTGGCTTCATATAATAATCAAGTGTATAATCCCATTTGTATTTGATATAAGTACAGAAAAGAGATAAGAAATAACATTAAATATTTTCTATTATAATATTAATGTAGCAGAAAACGTGTTTTCAGTAACTGTTTTAAAATTAAATTTGTTTGTTATCTCAAACGTTTAATAGAATTAATCAATACAATCAAAACAATTTGATATCATACCGTTCACCCATTGGTTTGACTGAGAAACTGTTAAATCTTGTAGTCTTTTCGCAGGTTTAGGTGCTATTTTTGAATACAAATTTGACATAGCCATTTTTAAAGATTTCTTATGTTGACCATTCAATGAAATACAAACTTGCCCTAATTCGTTCAATAAACCAACGCCATTACTGTAGTTGTAAACATCTGATGATAAAAGATGTAATCAGTGTAGCCAACGTTGAAATGTTTTTATATTTAATATATCTTTATTATACATTCTTTAAATGGCTGTTTTGATAATTTAATAAATATTATTCGAAGATGAATAGGGTTTCTTTACGATCGATATTTTACAAATTGTTTTAGAGTTGTTGCTTTAAAGAGTTAGATAGAATACAAACATTGGAAGGAGAGGTGGGGGTGGGCATCGCTGTGTTGTGCTTCCGACATTATTTTTTTTTTTTTTTATAAACTTGTTGGGTTTTGAAATACGTATAATCAGGTTGATGTTTTAAATGGCGTGTAGTTGTATAATTATTATTACTTAACGAATATTTGTGCTATACGCATTTTTTTGAATAGAGCTAGTAATGTTTTTGTAACTATTATTGTATTTTTTAGGCTCTCTAGATTAGACGTTATTTTTTCTACTCAAAAAATAAGTGTTTTATCCTATATATTATGTGTATACAGAAGTGAACTTAAATTACTTAGAGCTATCTTTAACTAATATTTCATGAGGGAAATTGTGATTGATATTAGTTTAGGAAGTATATTGTATCACTAAATGGATGTTTTTATGTATTAGATTTATTTAAGCATTTTTATTAGGTATATATTTTGAATAATAAACCCTGGTTGTTCTAGGTCAATTGTATTTTTCCTAAGATTTTTTTTTTTTAAATAATATTTCAAAACTGCATTAGTTGGGAATTATTGGGTCTCTTTGGTAACTCGCCTTCCATATTCATTCTGTAGAAAAATGTCTGGTTAAAAATAGACTCTCAGGAGGAGACTTTTTTTTTAGTATCATAATAGTTATCTACCTCTCTGGATGACTCGCCGAAATGATTACTCATAATGATACTCAATATATTAAATATTAATATGATATTACTCAAAATATTAATATGATACTCATATTAATATTATTTTTTTGTATTAAAGTACATAAATGACTTTTATCTATAAAATTTCTTGAACCTAAATCATTGAAACAACGTGTACATATTTCCATTACCAAATTAAACTGAACAAATGCTATTTTAAAAATATGTCAATCAAATTGTTTCGAAAACCGTCATAATGATAGATCAGAGCCTAACGCCACACTAATGATTGCCGTGATTATTTTTATATTGTATGTCTTAAATTTATTTATGCGAAGAAAGTCTTTAAGTAAATCGATGTAGTTTAGAAGTATTACGTATATGATGGTATTTATATCTGTTATTTTATCAAAAATGATATATACTTCTATTTGACTACAAATAAAAAATGAATATTATGGTCTTTGTTCTAAGGTTCTGTGATTATTTCATATTTCAATTTTTTTTTAAATATACTAATGCACTTTGTACTATTAAAATAAGTGAATAAAAATAAATAAATAAGAAGTACCTCCTGGTTTTTAGCAATAATTATAAAGGTAATCTGGTCGCTTGTTTTTTTCCCCCCAACCCGATTAATATGTACTGACCCAACTCATTAAGACTGGGTTTAGCTTATGCGTTTCCAATCCGCAGGGTAGATCCAATTCTTATGGAAATAAATTGTCTGCTGCAACCGGACTCGAACCCGAACCAGGCAAGCCCATTTCCCTACATAACTATCCCAAGTAATAAAAGAATACTTATGATAGTTATGAGGTAAATCAATGCGTAATACATCTTGAGTTTTATAGCTGTGGGATATGGTTTTAAATCACCTCTTATAACTCAAGATTACGTACTCACACTTTTCACGAGTAATGTGCTCTGTAAAAATATTATAGAATAGAATAGAAAAAAAATTGTATTCTGGGGCAAAGTCCCTTAAGAATAATAGTTTTATAACAGACCATAAGTTATATCTGGTCTAGAGATCAGAAATTAGATAATAAAATAAGATAATTAAAAGTAAATACAATTTTACAATAAAATAAGTAATAGAATAAAAAAAAAAATATATATACGCATATATAAACACCTACACACTACATACATACATAAACTATATTTACAATCAGTAAAAGAAAAAATATTATGTAGGAAATTGTCTAAACAATAGATTTCTGATGTTAGCAAGTAAATGTTGAAGAAAAAAAAAATTATGAAAAATAAAAACGAAAATTATTTCAATGATAGAGAAAACATTATCATATGAAGATTGTTTAAACAGGCTAAACTTTTATATCTGAAATGCTTGGGTGAAATTCATTAAAGCATCTATGTAGTTAAATAGCATCCGACTGGAGGGACATTATACGAATATTATTTATATTTTTTACCATTAAATTATTTATCCTATAATTTTCGTAATTTTTATAAAATGGAAATAGATAATTTCGAAATTATCTTGTTAATAATTTTAATTCTGAACGCGTTGATCGTATAAGACAAAGGTAACGATTTAGATATCTCAAGGTTATACCTGTTTGTTGATTTCAATTAAGCATTTATTTTTATATGCATTTTTATAATAGGCAGCATTATCAGTATCAATTTATCTTATGTTAGACGATAGAAGTCGACTTAATGAGGTAAATAAACTTTCAACCTTGACGCATGAATGCAATCAAGACATTCGGGAAGGTACTTGTCAATGGAGGTTGCTGATATTTTTGAAGATAATTTTTGTATTGATAAGATAGTATATAAAATAAAAATTAGGTTCGTTGTATATAGAAGTTTCGAGTTTATTAAATATATTAAATAGAATGAAGTATGCTCGACGTGGCGTACACGACCTATGGACGTAATAATAACAATTATTGTGATGAAGGAGAACTCTGCGTATTTGAAAGGAAGATCCTTCAGTGTATTTATAGTCCACTAAGAGGGAACATAACATAGGGAAGGCGAAGAAACAAAGAACTGTTCTCTATACGAAAGGAGCTTCAAATAATAATGCTTTGCAGATTTCGATGGGTAAGCCATGTGTACAGGAGATCCCTAGGAAGCTCCCCGATAAAGATCTAAATAAAAAAACGATCGAGAAGCCATCACGATAGACGATTGGTTGATGGTGTAAATGTACGGACGAGAAGACTACTTTGTCCGTGCTGAAGGACAACAGCGATTTTGATAGTTATGACCAATTGGGGTTCATTGTTAAAATGACAGCTGTTGTTATTTCATAATATATTGCCTTCATGATATAATATAATATGTGAAAGGATTAAAAAAAAAAAAAATTATTCAAGGTTGATGAAGCTTGTAAGTTTTAAATATTTTTATGGCACATTTAATCATTTATGTTATTTTAAACATTTTTCTTTTTCGTAACGATAAATCTTGTTGAAAAGATTATTTTATAGAGATATGTTATTTTCAAGATATTTTTACAATGTTAAGGAGGCTTAAAGTATTTAAATGATTCTCTCGGCCTATGCCTTCTTAATAAAGTCGGATTATCTTTAATAACTATAATTAACTAATAACCCTTCTTCAAGATTTTATTGGAGAATTATGAACTAGAGCTAAAAGATAAGTACTTTTGCGCTGTTTTAATGAAATGGAATTTCGGGATCGGTTTCTTTTCTAATATCTCATCTTGCAGGGTGCGGTATGGAAATAAAGATAGATTTAAGATTCAATCGTAGATTGAAAGGGTTGAAAATCTTGGATTGCCGTTATTTTGATGAATATTGTATGGTTGCAATCAGTATCTCAAAACCGTTATTGTAATGGAACCTTGTATATTGTTTTCTTCATGTTGCATCATATCTACATGCATAAGTACTTAGCTGTCGTCAAATTTTTTGATGATTTTAATAAGATCAATCTTGAAGCCTGTTATGAATTTATGTTCTGCCCCAGACCAAGTCCCTTTTTTTAGTATAATGTTTGAAGCTGTGGATTCACCCATCCTTTGAAGATACATATTTCATCATGGATTGTGTTATGGATAGGGAGAACAATAATAAAGGCGTGATTTCTTTAAGCGAGAAATAAAATATAATATAATTATATGCAGATTATTTCTCTATTAGCAGGCAGTCGCGGTACCTCAGTGGGTAAGGCACTAGACCTCCAAGCTTTCGGGCCCGAGTTCGAGTCCAACCGAAAACAGATAATTTATTTTCTGTTATTTCGGCTGTGGACGAGACCCTCCTGGGGTACATACAACCTCTCTTAAGTGGGAACTCTAAACCTGGCGGTTGAGCGTGATTTAGGCTCGATCGCCTCCTTTCGCAACTGTTGGCCCCGTAACATCCTTACCTAAGTACTTAACCCAAGAGCCTTCATGGATTGTAGAGATACTAGTTTTTGTTTTTGTATTAGCAGAATGTTTGAAAATTTTTCCTTCCGGTTTAAAAAAAAAAAAAAAATTAAAAGACTTTACTTGAATTAAATGAATTTGGAGTTTGAAATATTTAATAGATTTGTAAAATTTAAATAATAACTAAAAGGACTGACCTATTATATCTGGGGCTAACCACGACAGCCATCTCATCGCTGCTGACAATATGACACAATCACGACTATAAGATGTCGCTCAGTGAGATCCATGAGGCACTACTGAAGTCATGTATTCGATCCGTTATCAAAGCAGAATATTGATAAGGATTTCCTATGATAAAGAGCGGAGATTTCAATAATCCTTCTAAGTCAACTCGCTAGTCGGAGATAAGATTAGGTGTAGTAAATGTATGATAGTTATCCATCTATGTCCTTGAAAGTGTCAACTGACAATTTTTCTAAGGTTGGGAAGAACTTGCTATAGATATAGAATATGAGGTAGGAAGTAATGACTTGAAATAAGAAGGCAATAAGACCGGTTATTATAACTACAAAATGATAATTGGGAAATGTTTTTAACTATTTTAATGTTATTCAGCAGCTTTTAAGATAGAACTAGTCGCTTTGCTGGATTACACTTGGCTATTTTTCAACGGATAATGATGTTTGTATTGCGATGGTTCCATTTAAGTTTCATTTGTCAACACTTTTCAAAAACAAACAAAAAACAAATTCCCATCTACAAGAAAACAAATATATACAATTGATATAGTTATCGACCTTGACTTAGTGACATTAGCTGCCTTAGGTACGTACTCGCTGCTATCTGCTGTTGTTTCAAGTTACGTATTTATTTTTCGTTATTAACCTTGACAGGTGAATCTTATTTTTCAATTGTTGTTTACGCATTACTCGAAATGTATTGAGGTTTTTTAGCTTTGTAAAAAAGAAAACTTGTTGATTTGAAGATACCGTGACGACAATTTACTACCTCGAAAAGAGGGAAATCAGAATATATTGAAAGCAGGTACGTTCTTTTTTTTTTTTTCGTTTCACTAGTCACTCGCCGAGGAAAAATAGTTCCAACTCTTTGAATTAGTTCGCTTAAATCGCCTTTCAATTGTTACATGCGAAATAATAACATTTACCCATAACTTATTTATGAAGTTTCAAGTAATTGGGCTTTTGATTATTGATTCAAAAAGTTTTGTTTCTCTCTGATCGATGATAAAATTTAATCAAATGGCGAACATTACTATTAGCTTACATTGGCTCCTTGCTGTTTCTCTATTCGGTTATAAAATCAAAGAAAATGTTGCATGTTTTTTTGTATTGATGTCTTGAACGTGCTCAACTGCCTCTGAAGAAGAGGTGGGTAGCTCGGTGAGTATGGCTCTGAACATCTAGCTTCCTGGCCCGCGTTCGAGTCCAGCTGTAGTGTGTTTTTCAGCCTTGAATCACACTCAGCCTCTTTAAAGTGGCTATACTTTAATATGGTGGGGGGAGGGGGCTTTGTTGTTCAGCTTGAATACTGACTCCATAACTTGAATCATTACTGTTGTTCTTTAATCAATATTTTTTTACCAAGTAGCGAATCTCCTTAGGTTGTAAGTGGTTTAAGTTTTTTCTTCTTTCTGAATAAGTTTGAAGTACAACCTTATGGATATCTTTATCTACTGTCACTTTAGCATTCTAATCTTTGGTAAGGTTCAACTGAGGATTACCGTTAATAATTTCTCTAAAAAACTTTTCTCTGTTACTTGTCAGAAATGATTCAGAACCCGTTAGGAAAGAGATAGGGAATCAACGATATTGATGAATCACAATCTTAGAGAGTCGAGATAACTATTGATGCTTTCTTAGTTTATTTTCTTCGTTTGATTTAGTCTACTAAATCTGATTTATATTTTTTAGTTTGTTAAAAACCTTTTAATAAAGTAATTTTAAATTTTAATAACCAGCTTCAGTGGTGCCCTAAAAGAAATTAAGTATTTTCGATTTTTAGTTTGTTAACATTTGTAATGTCGAATCTCGATGTATCTACCTTTCGAACCTCTCGATATTTTGAAGAAAAACAGTACATTTTAACACACTTGGCAATAAAACGTAAAATAAGTTTTTACTTCAATCGAATTCAAGACCAGGCAGTTCTCAACACGCAATAATTAAAAAATCTTTCACTTGGGACTCGGCATTTCCAAGTTGGAATACACAATGTTGAAATATGTAAGTGGCTAAAAAGTCACTTGTGTATAAGAGTGTCCTCCTAGCCGCCGAAAGTGGTGAAAGATACGTATATTATGTATACATAATGCAAAATTATATATACATAACACATATAGTAATAAACAGGGGGTTTCTAAACAAGATTTATTAACAAAGAAATATTACAGGAATAGCGTTTAATTACGTTAACATAGAACAGATCAACCAACACTAGAACTAACTAGAACAATTACTTCATCAATTCACAGACTACTCGAGTTTACGTACGAGGTTTCACACTGTACTGACTGTTATATTAAAAACCAGTTCCATAGCAACGAGAAGCTATAAGATCTAGACTAGTCTACGGTTGCCTAGCAACGATTGTTCTCACCAATTTCGTTACAATACGAGTGTATTCGTCCGATTAGCCATAGCAGCATAACGGGACGTTAAACGAAATAAACAAACGAGTATATTATGTATACTGCTGTGCTAGCCATCCAGTATCCTTATTTATTGTATATTACTGGACCGGATACTAAAATCGATAGTACCTCACTGCCATGTTTTTCGCAGTGATATCCATCATTAAAAAAAAAAAATTATGATGTTTGAATTTTATTGTTTGTGATTCATGTTTACTGCAATTCAGTTGTTTTTATTTATGTTATAGATTATTTTCTCCCACTTTCGATGTTCAGAACATTTGATAGTTTGAAGTTTTTTTTTTTAGATCCCTCCAACTAGGGATTATCGATAGTCGCGTTGTATATACCTTTGAATATATTTAAGGTTAACCTATAGATTGCATCATTGTTATAGTTCATAATATTGTTAAATATCCTTTCTATTTCGACACCAACATCTTTTCTTTTTTTTAAAATCTTTTATTATTAAATGTTTAGGTCGTTTTAATACTTGTATCTATCTGTCAACTAGTCGAAAAAATGATTTTGTTCTTCTGATAAATTAATTTATATTGATAATCAAAGAAAGCTAATGACTTCTTTCACATTTATCTTATTTCTCAAAGTATTTAACGGTCTATTTCTATTTTAGTTTTTAAATATTTCCACATAGTTAACTAATTACTGTAAGTATGAAAGGTAACTAAATGCCTAGTTTATTTACGGACCATTTCTCTCTAAAACTATTTTGGTTCTGTTGGCATGATAAGTACCCCTAACGGTAACGATTACCATAGAAACCGAACCCCTTGGAAACACATTATTTTTTTTTTTTTTTTAAGTACATAGGTATTCTTTTTAAAATAAATATGATTTATACAATAAACCAAATATCTGTGTGAAGGATGAGTAAATACCTCGTTTATTAAAGGTCATTTTCTCTACCCTTCCTCAGTGGTTATGTATGAAAATCCACATTTTAAAAATCTACATGAAGAGAAGATTCTTGTTTGAACGTGAAGTCTATAATTTTTTTTTGTTCAATTTTTAATTTTTCACCTAGTTGCTCAAGCAGTAATATCAATGTGGCATTGTAGAAATATGTTTTTTTTTTTTGTTTTTTTGTGGGACGGTATTTCTGTTTTATTACTAAATTTAACCGATACAGTCTGGTCTTCATTTAAATCTGACATGAAAATATTTAATTATAAATATAAAAATTTTGGCAGTTTTTTCAACAATGTATATATATATATATATATATATATATATATATATATATATATATATATATATATATATATATATATATATATATATATTGATTATGACCACTCAAATGATTAAGTTAAGAGACAGTTCTTCTCCGAATAATCACTTAAATAATTAATTACATTTTTAAAAGGCTCAGAGGTTACATTAGCTAACTGGTTGTTGAGAGCTGGGGGAATGATATTAATAAATAATGAAAATAATAATAAAAAGAATATAAGAATTAAAATACTACAAAATATGTTTTACATCTTTAAAGGTATATCAATTGATTAGCTAGAAATATTTTAAAATTTTATTTTGACTGAGAATAGAAAAGGAAGTCAGCTTAACTTACGTATTTATTAGAGATAGGCTGAATAAATACGCCGTTTTTATTCATTTATATTATATTTATAAGGAATAGGAACTTTAAAAAAAAAAAAATCAATTATCGAATTTTAAGAAAGATTATAATATTAATAAAAAATAAATTTGATTACGTAAAAAATAAAGAATGCGACCTTTATTTTTTTACAGTTTTGGTTTTGTGTCATAGTTAAAAAAATATTAACTCTTAGTTGAAATGTAGTATAAATGTACGAACACGAAAAGGAAACAACCATTTTAGCAATTTGCATAAGTGCTTATTTACAATTATAGGTGTTATTTTTATATACTTGTATAGCTATAAAGAAAGTCTATTCATAAGCATGGCACCTTTTTTTGGCATGATTGAATTCCAAATTTCTAAGCTAAGTAAAATAAATTGCTGACTTTTGCTTTATAAAAAACAACACTCTATTCTTAACCGGCCCGTTTGTAAAAAATAAAAAAAAAATTAAGATAAACAAAAATCTTTATCTGCATGTACAGATGACTATAAAGCTATAAACGAAGTGCCTCGAAAATTGCCGACGTCACCCGAAACCCAACGGATAGTAATAGATCTTGGCCGACTGATTTTGTATTAAACGTTTTTGTCATTTATGAGACTAATAAGCGTTTGTCTCTGTGGCCACCACAATTATCAACTTGGTTAATTATAAGTTAGTAGTTAGATAAAATTGTCCATTTTATTTAAATCTTCTAGGAAAGTGAATTTGGATGATCATATGTTTTTGTTCTAGCAGTAATCGGCAATTTTATGCTGCTTGGGAGTATTCCTATTGAAAACAAGTAACGCTTGATAAATACGTAATATATTTTCCTTACGAAATTATGCATAAGTAACAGGCGGCATGCGAAAAAAATATTACGAAATTTCGGAAAGTAATAATAGCCATTCATTTTTCAATCAAGGATAAAGTCGGAAACCTGTTTCGTAAAAATGTAAAACCAGTTAATAAAAAAAAATAAAAAATTACATTGCAGCGTCGATTTAATGAAAAAGAAGTAATAATCAGTTAGGCTTTCTTTTTTTTAAATGTATATAATGGAACCTTTAAAGAGTTCGTTAATTATTGGATCTTAAATATAGATATAAATATAAAGATATTTATATTAATCCGGTTTTCCAATTGGTTATGGTTTCATTTTTGTGCGTGTGTGTGTGTGTGTGTGTGTGTGTGTGTGTGTGTGTGTGTGTGTGTGTGTGTGTGTGTGTGTGTGTGTGTTTTTGTGTGTGTGTGTGTGTGTGTGTGTGTGTATGTATACATACATACATACATACATACATACTTACACATACACACTTCATTTTTAACATACAGTTCTATATCTATTACGATATCATAGCTACTTAATATAAAAACCTCATGATGATTAATTTAATTTAATTGAAATGTTCTTCAATGTGAGCATGACTAACAAGGGGAGGACACACTCAGCCTCTCACGGATCTTGTTGGCAATTTTTTGGAGGTTCCTGGTCAAAAAATATTTGACACATAAAACGGTTATTAAACTAATTTATTTTTTATCTCGAGTTTAAAAAATCATGATTCTTGCACCAAAAGTTTTGATTGCGAGGGTCGCTCAGTTAATTAAATTCTTTTAGAAGTATTTTTTATAAATGTGAAAATTCGCACCCTAAACATAAAAAAACCAAAATTCAAAAAAGAAAGCGGTTCTTTGAAAATTGTAAAAATCCGAAAAAACATTTTGATTTTTAACTTGAGTTTGAAACCAGATAGGATGATGAAACCAAATACATTTCAAGCGTATTACCACCCTATATTTTGTGTAAAAAAATAAAGTTGATACGTAAAACCGTCTAAGCGTAATTCACGTTTTTTATCAATTTAAACAAAAGTTGCCTACCAATTTGGTCAGGCAAACTTTGAAGCTTACAAACTTTTATTTTTCTATTTGGATGAAATTTCGTATTTAAGGGTTCTCTTGAATGCTGAATTCGAATCCGATATCGGTTCTTGTGAAAAAATTATATTGAATATACTTCACTTGAAAAATTTTAGCTTTTACACTGTAAAATGTGATAGAAAATTCTTTTAGCCCTAGAAATCTAAGTTGTATCCCGCCATTTAGATAGGTTAGGTTCAGTTTTCCTTTAAATATGAAAAAAACAAAAACAATTATTTACAAGAGTATAATTAATATATTTACGTGTTCCTATTTATCTTTTTTTTTTCATATTTTATAGGACGGGTTGTTCATTGGTAAGATCATGTTTATGATCAATAATATATGCATAATCTTCTTTAGTTCAGAGCCCAGCCCATCAGCAAGTGATTCCATGTTAGTTTATTTAATTTTATTTATCTATTTTCACTTATTAATAAGGCATGAAGATTGAATATTTAATAAAAGAATTATATTAGTATTCACTATAAGAGTATACTTAGCTCCATTAATGTTGGAGTTTCCCATCATGAATATGGGGAGCATTTAATTAATTTAAATGGACCAATAGTGACAAAAAATTAAAAAACAGTGGATAAAATTGCTATACCACAAATTATCGAAAATTAATTTTTAATTTGGATTTCAGGTAGTTTGCGAGATTTTTCATTTTTCACGGGAAAAAAATCTGATTGAACTTGTTTCCTGTGAACTGTATTACTTGATAATCATTTCTCTATGTTGCACATTCACGTCATTCAGTCAATTAAATTGTTTATTGGGCACGTTCCTTGTCATTTACTCGAAGCTATATTATTACAGAAAAAAAAAAATTCTGATTCAAAAGAATTAATTTCTAATAAAGAAAAACAACTCAGTGGGAAATAGCTCTCTCTCCAGAGGGAGGGTCTGTAAAAGGCACTAAAAAACAGATGTAGAAAACAGTAGATAGCTATGTCTAACATGTTGAGACATAATTTTTCAAATTTTTCGCAGAACTTTTCATGCATGGCTCTGATAATTTACTGTAGTTTTATTTTAATTTAACCTAAGCATGATAGACTGCTTAAAGGAAAGGGTTACAGATTCGTAACGGAATGCACCAAATGTTTAAAAATCCACGATCTTTGGTTCAACAATACTACATATCTGTACCATTTTTGAAAAAACTAGATAAGTTCATATTTGTTCACAATTAGGTAAATATTTTGAGCAACTCATATTGGAGTCCTACTCATCTTGTGAGGCAAGTTGTAATGTCAATTGTCAATAAAAGGATACCATTACCATTACAACTTGCCTACTTATACATGATGAGTAGGGCTCGAATATGGGTTCCTCAAAATATTTATCTTAATCTCAGAAACCACCGAACGGATTGGAATGAAATTCGATATGTAGATTCCTCAAGGGTCCTAGGTGCTCGCTAAGAAAGGAATTTAAAAAAACCGGCCTGGATCGCGGCTAATTCGCGAAAAATGCGATTACAATTTTTATTGGGTGAATAATAATAGATTAATAGTCATATGGTATATGGAGATAAGCTAAGTTAAAAAATAGGTTAGATTCTGAAGCCGCACACTTTGACCACAAATTAAGTTCCTTATATTTGTAAACAAACAAAAATACGATCGATGTCGAAATCCTATTGTATGGTACTTTCTGTGAACTCATGGTGTCTGCAGAGGTGTACCCTTACAAGTTTGAGTTGTTTAGTGACGAGAAGCTATTAAAAGACTTTTGTTAAAGAGGGGGTTAAAAGACTAATGTTCTCTGATGGTGACGTGTAAGGCCAGTTTGATGTTCATATTCCTTAAGAGCAACCAACGAATCTTGCTTCACCCCAATTACTCTTCCTTCAGCTTTCCGATCGCATGATAATTGTTCTAAACTATAACGGCTTATCTCGACCAGGCCCAAGTTGTATTTCTTGAATCTGGACAAGTTGTACCTAGCCTTTCTGAATTTCATTCCTTGAACCTAGAATCTACCATTTTTCTCAGTTCAGATGAGTCTATTGCAACCTTGAAGTAAACTTATCAATCTGAAAGTAAACAACGTAGAAAATGATTCACAGATTCAGTTCGCAACAAACAACTAAGGAACTCGGCTGCAAAATATATTCAAGCACATGCAGAGGTCAACAGGGAAGCTGTTAAGAAATACATGACAAATCATCCTGAAACTAGCAGAAAGTGGTTAACAAACATAAAGAGAGCCAACCCGAAGTTAAAGGATATGCTGTACACACATATTCTAAGAATCACCCAAATATACTTAGAGGGGCTGTACAGAAGTATAAGGAAACCCATCCTGAAATCTATAGAAAGTCTTCGAAAAAGTACTCAGGAAATAAATGAAATATACTTATAAATAAGATCTAAAAATGATATATATTTTTTTTAAACGAAGTAAGTCTTATGAAATGAATAATATTTGTAATTACTTAAAATAAAGCAGAAATATTAGATAAAATCCTTTAAATGGAATTACAATTAGTTTGATAATTGTCATTCAAAAAGATTTTAAGTATTTGATAAGACTACTGATGTCATATCACTCCCCTGACACACCTCTCAGTGGTAACGTTTTAAGGTTTTGTCCTTATCTGTATTTTTTTAAATTATATAAATTGGTTATTTTATATTAATCGTAGATTATTTTCTTTTATTAATATTTAAGTGTCTGTAGTTATATTACACTAGACATTGTTTATAAAGACCTCCAAGGGAACAGGCATATTCGGTCATTATAGCCGATTTTAGTTATATTTAATAGATACTACCTTCATCAATTACATAAACCCGAAATAAGAACTTTATAAAATCAATCAGATACACGTACTTTCATTTAAGAATAATTTATTATTTAATAATTAAATAAATATTGTACATATGTAGATTAAACAATTAAGAATATTAAACTTGTTTAAAATAATCAGTTATTCTAGCCTGCTTCCAACAATTTGTAATATAATATTGGTAAGATGTTTTAGCCTCAATAGCATCGATACGCCTTTTGATTACGTCGCTCTGAAGTTCACCGTTCACGAATAAAAACTTTTGTAGTGTATGAATTTAGTCCAAGGCCTATTCATCTTCAACTTTCTGCTTCTCCTCTTCTGCTCGCTCATTTTTGTTTAAAACAGATGAAAGTAGTGCTTCTTCTGTGATATCTTCAATCGTGGTCAATCCTGGAGTGTTCTTCAACAACGTCCAACATTACAGTGATAGGAAGCTTTGAATTTTGTGTCCTGCTGACAAGAGTCAAAAATCATTACGATCTGATTTTATCTCAGCTGTAGACAGTCCAGTATGGATTCATTTTTGACATTTCATAGAAGAGTATTGAACTTAAACTTGATAAATCAAAAATACAGATTTATGAGTTGTATCACTTTTGAAATACATGTGCGATGCGTACTCATACAAGGACAGGATCCAAGTTATCTTAACGGTTATCAACCTATTCTAGTATTTTAGAAATATTAGATAAAGTTATTCTAGAGTGAGAAATTCTAATTCCATTTCGTGGGCCCGCTACGGAATACAATTTAATCCGTCCTGAACGAATTCAAACCTACTTCGTTCGTTAATATCGAAGATGTTGTGTGTGAAATATTAACGGTCGATTTAGGATTTGTAAAATAAAACTTCATTAGTGAAGCTTAATTCAATTATAACTAATTATAATTCTGGAGAGAATCGATTTCTGATGCAACGTTTGCCATTTCAAAGTTCTGTTCTCATGTTCTCTCGTTGTTCCCACCGAACTTGGACAACTCTTCCCCACACATCTCTCGATTCGAGCCGATGAAGTAACGTTTTTATTTATTAGTTACTGTAAGACCTCCAATTTAGCTATTATTACTTCTACAAATACAATTAGGGTTGATCCAAAAAAAGTCCTTTTTTTGTCAAATAATTGATTATAATATTTTTTTATTAGCGAATGAGCCCATTGGGACTACGCATAGTACTCAAGAGGCATTCTTTTCCTTTCTTGGTGCCCACACTTCCTTCATTCTTCTGCCGTGGACTTCTTTTCTCTCTTGAGACCATGTTGTTCCAGTCTTCTTCGTAGGTTTCTCCTCGTGATCAACTTGCCACTTGTAAATTTTGAACCTGAAAACTACCCGGTTTGGAATATCCTCTGGTATGATTCCGGCTAGTTTAAGATCATTTTTGATTTCACCAGTCCACTTCATTGGGTCTGTTTCTATTTACTCCTTTGTTCGTAGAAGTCAACTATTTGTCTAGTAAGTCTTGCTGGGTTCATTCTCTTGATGTGTCTATAGAATTGTAATCTGCGTTTTCTAATGTCACTGTGAATATTAGAGTATTGTTTGATTTCTTGATTACTTCTAAGTTAATATTGTTCGTCTACAAGTTTTGGGCCTAAAATTTTCCTTATAATTCTGCGTTCCTTTTTCAGAATGTTCCTAAAATTATATTTATATAATGCTTTTTATTCGGCTTTTAAGTTTAATATTTTTTTTTTATTTAAAAAAAATAAAAAATCATTAATTATTTTGTAATAATTGTCATTTAAATTATCAATTTAGAAAAATATATTTATTAATGTATTACTATACCCACTGTACTCAAAACTTATAAACTATTTTATTTAAAAATAAAAAACATATAAATCGCTTTGTTTTGGCTTTAAGATACTCTTGGACTAAATGCTATTAATGGAGAAAAATATGATCAGGGATGCCTTCAAAGAGGAACACCGCGTGTAAGAAGAAATTCTTTAATTCTTGCCAACGTTTCGACCTCCCTTGCAGGTCTTCTTCAGGGCCACCGAACCACACTTGTGAGGAGATGAACGATGACTCATTTCTTCTTATAACTATAATTTTATCATTATAAATACTATTAACTTCAATGAACTTGTAGGTAGTGATATTTCCATTCTATCCTCTTTCGTTCACGAAGGAGGTTCATTTACTCTTAAGTTAGCCAATCCCTAACAATATTTAATAACTTTTTATATAAAATGTTTTGTAGAAATCGATCATTATTATTCAATTTAGTGCCACAGTTTCGGTAAAGGAAAGTGAACGAGGAAACTAAATACGTAATAATAGATTTGTTTGTTGATGTTGATGAACCCACCGGTAAGAGTGAACCTCCTTTTTAGGTAAAAACGTGACCACGATCCAACAGGCAGTGAGCGCCTCTTTACTGTAAACAACCGTGGTCTAATACAACTACTATTATTAAACAATAATTGTTATTGTCTATTTAAAGTTGACAAAACTAAGAGGGATGTAATTGCCAACGTTAACATTGTTGCGTAAACCTATCTATTTATACCTTCATTAACCTTTGACCTAATCATGGCCATTTAACCATCTCACGCGAAGTGATCTGTCATCGTCAATCCCGAACTCCTAAGTACACGTCAGTTATTCGTGATTAGTGTTTATTGTTAACTATTTAATAATTTTGTTAATATTTAATGATATTAAGGCCTGTTGCCTATTTCTGAATCTCAGATTTACCATATGTACCACACAGTAAATGAACATATACATAACCTTTGTTGACGGTTTCATGTCAGACTTTATGGACATTATAAATTACTCATTAATGACATGGGCACGACTCAAATTTACGGAAATATATACTCTCAGAAGGCTGAAAAGAAGCTGAATGAGAGATCTGCATAAGCAAATCCATCCTTTAATTCATGCCATGAATAGATACTGTTGAGTGTTTCACTCCCTTGTTCCTATAAAGCCTGTATTATTACATGTTCAGCGAAACAGCAAATTCACTTATCGTTACATGTAGGGCAGATGTTAATAAAATAATGAAAGTGAAAAATAAATACTGTGAGTTCACTTTTCAGACGTTAAACATTCAGTATGACTTATAAACAGTGAGGTTTATGTTTCAAATCCCATCTAATTGAAGAATTCAAGGTCGGGATAGATTAATTTCCTTTATATGATCCTGTTAATTCGTTTTAATTATAAATCAAAACAGGTCTATGTTTCAACACTGCTATAATTTTATGCTAATTACTTTTCAGATAATCATCTAGCTCATTACAAGCTTTCTTCTCTCTCTCTCTCTCTCTCTCTCTCTCTCTCTCTCTCTCTCTCTCTCTCTCTCTCTCTCTCTCTCTCTCTCTCTCTCTCTCTCTCTCTCTCTCTCTCTCTCTCTCTCTCTCCTCTCTCTCTCTCTCTCTCTCTCTCTCTCTCTCTCTCTCTCTCTCTCTCTTCTCTATCTCTCTCTCTCTCTCTCTCCTCTCTCTCTCTCTCTCTCTCTCTCTCTCTCTCTTAACTTCTTAACACACTCCATTCGATCTCTATCTCTCTCTCTCTCTCTCTCAGAAAGAGGACACGGTATATCAAAAAATTTTGATATACCGTGTCCTCTTTCTGTTTATTCGATATACCAACTTTATGGATTACCTTTATGTAATTAATAAATCGACCATCCAGTTTCTTGTTATCTACCATTCAAAATAAGTCACTATATTTAAATTCTTTTATCGCTTCGCCCGGTCTCATAAATAAAAAACTTGGATTATTTTATCTAATAATCGCATTTCATTTTTCATCGATAAATATCGTGAATTGAAGTATGGAATTTAGCATTATTTCTTCTATGATATTTTCACGCTTGGTAGTAATTTAACCTGGTTAAAATTGAATTGATTATGTGTTTGAAGAGTACTTAATAGCATAATTAGACATCCACTTTGGCAGAAATAATTTTATCGATCCATCTGGTTGGATTTTAATTTCTAACCATACAAGTATATGAGAGTTTGGCCAACCTCCATTCTGGCACTCAAAACTAAACATTTTGTTTATTATTATAGTAAAATTTATTAGTCTAAACCTTCCTAGAACTATTAAGATGTTTTTGTTAAATTTTGGTAGAGTTGGGTTCAGTAGTTTTACCATTGCAAACACTGTTTCAGAATGGCCACATATCGGTCGATTTTTAAACTGCCCTGGAATCCACTTGACGCACCATATATTTATAGCTTTATTATTAACAATTCAATTGGAAATAAGTAAATTTTATCATAAATTTCTAGCTCTATATAACACCGTACCTTTGTAACCTCTCTCGAATGGTGTTCGCTACCTATCGGTCGATTACTAAACTTCACTGCTCACCAAATATTTATTGTTTTTTTATGGCAATATAATTGAAAATATTTAAATTTTTATTATTGCTAAACCTTCCTTGAGCTATGAAGATGATGTGGTTAAAATTTGGGCAGATTGGTTCAGTAGTTTCCGCAGATAGTGATCACAAACGAAAAATTGCTTGTCCTTTTATATTATAGTATAGATGAGGCATAAACGTGTACTTTATAGTTCTCTTAATTATAACCTTAATTTTTCAAAATAAAAGTTTTTCAAAAAAAAAAAAAAAAAAAATAAAAAATAAATAAAAAAAATGAACAGTTA
This sequence comes from Euschistus heros, assembly GCA_003667255.2. Taxonomy (NCBI): domain Eukaryota; kingdom Metazoa; phylum Arthropoda; class Insecta; order Hemiptera; family Pentatomidae; genus Euschistus; species Euschistus heros. The sequence goes on from RCWM02000166.1 coordinate 725,749, forward strand.
ATTCTTAATTTGGTCCTATTTAGTTTATTGAGGAAGTTGTATTTTATGGAAAGGAGATGAGAGATCAATCGTTGTTTTCCTTGTAAAACGTGTCGTAATATTTTTTTTTGTAGATGAACACTTGACCCAGTACTCTAATTCGGTCAGTAAATAACTTTTTCTTTATTATTTCATATGTTTACGTATATCGAGGAATTTTATCATCGAATAATCACACTCTCTTGATTCAAGTTTTTGATTGTTTCAATTCAATTTCACGCTTTATGTAAGAGTTTGGGTCCTCTCAAGCGATTTTCAATCTTTTTTTTATAGATATTTATTGAAATTTACCACTGTATATACAATATAAAATATAATAAAGCAAGTAAATATGATGATAATGATAACAATGGCACGTCACTTGTTTTTAAAGCAACTACCCATTGGTAGCACTTATAGTTTTAAATATGTTCTATATAATGAAGTACTATATTAGAAGGTCCAGAGGCCATCTTCTTTTCAGGCGCCTCGGATTGTTATATGGACTGGAATGAGGAGCAAGTTGTGATACTAATGGATTTGAATGGTGGTAGAGTTTGTTATGAAAAAATAGATATATGGTTTGAGCAAAGTCAGAAACTTAAGGTATATTAAGATATTTGTGGATAAGTTTGTTTGTGAGAAAGTAAGGAGCATTTAGGATTTTTCTAAGGATTTTGGATTGTAAGGATTGGATACGAGATTAATTGGATGGTTAAGTGGAGCCCCAAAGCTCAACTCCGTAAGTCCGAATTGTTCTAATTACTAATATGTAAATGAGTCTTTTGTTATTAATTGGACGGTTTGAACGTTTGTCAAGTAAATGTTGAAGTAGTCGAAAACGACGGGCAGTTTCTTGTCGTTTTAGTCTTGTATGTGTATTCCAAGTAAGACGTTTGTCCAGATGGAGTTCTAGGTAGCTGATCTGTTTAACGGGATTAGTGTTTAACACCATTAAAGGATATTGTAGAACAGGAAGTCATAGGTTTACGTCAAAAGGTATAGATTATTTGATGGGATTTATTTTGGTTCTCCATTTTTTGTACCATTCTTGTAGGTTAATCTTAATTTTGAAAAACAAAATCAAAGTAATTTTATTATTGTTGCTTACTGCAAGATTAGCAGAACCATTCATTTCAGAGATCAAATAAAAATGGTCCACACTTTGCTAAAGTAGAAGGGTAGGAGTTAAGTATTAAGGCATTCTTCTTTACTTTCTAGTGTTTATTTTGTTATATCCAATCATGTATGTATTATTATAAATACATAATTAATATTGAAATACCTAACATGTTTTTTAAATCGAGTTGAAACAAGTATTCTAATAATCGTAAAAAAGTCGGAAGCAATGGTGATTGAAAAAAAGAGAAAAGAAAAACGTAATGTGGACGCAACTAATTAGCACGATAACTGCGCAATTCATTGTGGTAGTTTATAGTCATAGAGAAAATGACCTTCAGGTAATAAGAAATATGTGTAACACAAATATCGTTTGAGGTCTTCTTTTAAAATTATTCAAAAACCATAGGATACATTACTTATATCTTCTTGGTAAATCTTTACATTGTTATACCTCGATGGATATACTCAATATACGCTTATTGGTAAATAAATAAATTTTTTTTTTTTTAGTATACCTACCCTTGACTATTTTGGTATACGTGTGAAAAAAAAAAATAATTTAAATGGCTCTAGTACCTTTATGTTTTTCGATTTATTGACAATAGGTATGGTTAGTAGAAGAAAACAAATTTAAAGTGGGGCTATTGGACATTATTTTCAGTAGAAACGTAAAAAAAAACAACCATTCATAAGAAAGACCGAAAGCACAACCCTTTCGTCTCATAGCATTCAGTCTGCTCTACGTCCAGGAATTTTAAGCCCTTAGCTGAGTATTAACATGTTGGATTTCTTGTTTTACATTTAAAATCAATAATATATTAGTTATGTTGTATTGAATGTATACATGAAGACTGGAAGTGATTGTTGCACTTTAAGACTGAAAGTCAATTTAAAACACGATAGGATAGGATATGATGAGGTTATAAGGCGATCAACAGCTGATGTTATTACGCCCTTCCTCTTAGGTTATACTCATTTCTTAATAATTTTGTACGTATATATACATTTTTTTCATTCCATTCCTTCATTTGTAATTTTTATTTTATTTTATTTATTTTATAGTAATTTTTCTTTTAATTTTTTTCTCTCTCCCTGACACGATTTCTCCCTTCTAGAATTAAAAGGATCAAATTACTTACATTATATAAATAAATTAAATTAATAATCTACCATATAATTATTCGATATGAGAGAAAATAGCGGTTTCAGATGTGATTTTTTTCATTCGAACCAATATAGCTCCTAAACGGTGGGTCCTTGCGACGAATGCTGTGATAAGGAAACTCTTGTCAAAAGATTCGAGCAACACCAACAGAGCTGGAACGTGACGAGATGAGTTAGGAAAAAACGTTATTCTAAAAAACTGTAGGCCCCAGGCAATAGACATATATTTATATATAATGCCTCCTCATGTCAAAATTAATATACAGGGTGTTCGGAAGATCGTTGGCCAAAGAGGTATACCTAAGATGTAGGGAGGTTCACTTCGAACTTATTAAACTTCACTTTCCTATATATTTATTTTTTGAAAAAATGGCCAAAATCAAACATTTATCCCTTATAACTTCTAACTTCGTTGTTTACTGATATATCAACGCTGATATATTTTTTTTTTGCTGCTGCAATTACTGTAATACATTGTTCATGTAAAATAAAAAAGATTTGATGCAAATAACAAAAAAAAAATAGGGATATCTTTAAATCTTGTGTTAAAGGGGAAAAAAAATTTAGAACTTCAAGTTAAGGTTAAAAATAAAAAGTCAGGGCAACAGCCAAATCCAAATTATTTTAAAAACCTGTTTTCTATGCAAAGCGCAAAAAATAATTGTGCCTCTTTCTAGCAGAGGTTAAACAACTTATTGTCTCTCTCTTAATTCTTAGAATGTGGACTTAAAACCTAAATCCAAATAATTCCCATCAAATAACATTTACCCTTCGTCGTAAACCTACGACATCCTGCCCTATAGTATCCTTTAATGATATTCCACTAATTCCTGTTGAACAGATCCGCTACCTAGGACTCCACTTGGACAAACGGCTAACTTGGAAACCACATACAAGACTAAAACGACAAGAAACTGCCCGTTTGCACAGACTACTTCAACATTTACTAGACAAACGTTCAAAGCTCCCAATTAATTACAAAAGACTCATTTACATGACTGTGATTAGACCTATTTGGACGTACGGAGTTGAGCTTTGGGGCTCTACTAAACCATCCAATTCATCTTGTATCCGATCCTTACAATCCAAAATCCTTCTAAAAATCATCAATGCTCCTTACTTTGTGACCAATAAACTTATCCATAAAGATCTTAATGTTCCATATGTTTCTGATTTAGCCCAAATAATATACCTATCCTTCTATAGTAAGCTCCATAACCACTCCAATCCACTAGTCTCCCAACTTGCTTCCTCCTCGATCCCTGATAATCCTCAGAGGCGTCTGAAAAGAAGATGGCCTAGAGACCTTTTAGTGTAGATTTTATTGAAGTGCTACTAGTGAGTAGTTCTTCACAAGTTATTTACATGCCATTGTATTCACTGTCAACACAATTACTTGTTGTATATTATTTTGTACAGTTGTAAATATCAATAAATGGAAAAAAAAAAAAAAAAAAAAAAAAAAAAAAAAAGGACTTAAAGCCGATATGGACCAATATATCGTTTCAGTCGGAAATCTGACTACTCCGATATCACTTATGACTGTCCTGTGCGCGTTGCTTTCTAGCACTTAGTATTCGTTGTTGTTACCGTTCTTAAATTGTTGACGATCACCCGTTTTTTTTGTTTTTTTAAATTTGTTTTTTGCATCAAATCTTTTTTATTTTACATGTACAATGTATTAGTAGTTACAGCAAAAAAAAATATGGCGTTGATATATCAGTAAACAACGAAGATATAAGGCATACATGTTTGGTTTTGGCCATTTTTTAAAAAAAAAATCATTAAAAAAACCGTAAGACTTTTTATATAGGTAAGTAGCCTTAAATAGGTTGAAAATGAACCTCCCTATTCGAGATACCTCTTTGGCCAACGATCTTTCGAACACCCTGTATATAATCTATGTACCAATGTGCTGATATTGTGTATATTTTTAAAACTGATAAGAAATGTTTAACATTTGAAACTAGTCTTCATATAAAAAAAAAAATTAAAAGAGGGAAATAATTCATCAATGCTAACCACAATATAGTTGCACTATTTGTTATTAAAGAAAGCATTTCTTTACTACCGAACCCAAAGCAATATTCTATTTTTCAGAAGATGAGTTAAGTTTATTATTAAACCATATCGCTCATGGGCTGCAATAGTGGTACAACCTAAAAAATCATTTTTTGAGATAAGTGGGTTTAGAGTTTTCATTGCTGAGGTTAATGCTTTGGAAATGCTTTAGTTTGCTTAAACGAAATTATGTACCTTCAAGTTATACCTTATAAGCAAACTCAAGTATTTCCTATGCATTTTCCTTAGCAATGAAAACTTTAAACCTACTTATCTCAAAAAATGATTTTTTGAGTTGTGCCACTATTGCAGCCCATGAGCGATCTTTTCTCCTTGATAATGGCCGACGCGAAATCTGCTTACTGTGGCATGATTTTTGATATTCCCCATTGTATCCCCTCTTATTTTAATCTATATGTATTTTTAGCGTCATATAATCTGCTTTATTCTGATATATAATACCATTAAATACGCATTTTCTTCAGTATGATTTCAATTCATTGATACCGTCTCGGAGTAAGCAGTAGGCAGCGTTTTCCTCTTTTCGCATTTGTTTTAGGAACTTGCGTTTTTGAAAGGAAGGCCCTAAGGAATGAAGTAGCTAATTTTCTCACCTAAAGGCCTTTTATTAATGTGGCCGATGGAGGAGTTGATTACATTAGTTAAAGATAGTTGCCCTTGGGAGAGGTTACGTCGGCTGGTTACGGCAGAGATATAACCCAAGGAGAAAGCTTCCTCTTCCTCTACAACTTTCACTGCTTCTGGCCTTTGTTGCTTATCTCGCTCCGTAGTTTTTGATTCGGCGATGCTTCCTAAATATAGATCACATATTTAGGAAGCGTTGTCAATCGATAAGTATGAGAGGTTATAACAGATAGGTTATATTAGGTAAATTATTTTGGTCTAGTATGCGAGAGGTTAATTTCTGCATTACGGTGGCATGTACCTGACCTTAAACATAAATAGAAAATATAAATGGCTCTACCTGGAAATTTGAAATTTATGAAATACTATAAACAACCAGCAGATGCAATGACATTATTATTTGACATTGCAAAGATTTTTTTGGTTTTTTTTAGTGGATGGTTAACCTAGTCCTCACTGCCATTGTTTGTTTGTTTATTTCGTTTAACGTCACTTTATGCTGCTATGGCTAATCGGACGATGCTACGGTGGGAGTCATAAATTTTGCCTATCCAGGTATAATTAGGATAGGGATCTTTAACGATTACCTGACATCGCACAGGCTCGGGACCCCCAATTTACCTCCCTTCCAAAGGACGGCATAGCTGTGGATTTTTTTACTCCCTTTAAAAAATCCTAAGGTCATCTGCCGGGCTGCGAACCCGCGATCTTGGGTTTAGTATGCTGCTATGCTAACCACTACACCACAGGTGACTCCTCTCACTGCCATTGTCTTAAGTATTAAGAAAAATTATCTGCAACTTAATCTTATATCTTAGGGTTAACGACTTATTAAAATAGGTGAAAGTTGTAACTCACTAGTTACTCAGTTGTTTTCATTTTGTCTGAACCTGTGATAACTTACTGAAAAGCTGAATAATTTGATATTGTTTTCATTATTAATATTATTACTATGTCTTTTTTTATTTTTCATACGACTACAAAAGACAACGCGAATTAGGCTTCTTTGGCAATCTTGATTTTCTTTCTTCCCATCGCAGTTTCATGATTTTCGGCTGCATTTCTTTTCTTTCTTTGGATTACTTTTTACCCCTCCTTTTTTCTCTTCTAATACTGGTAAGATTTTTCAGTGTTTTCCTGCATGTGCTTCTATCCAGATAGTCGGCATCTGAAATTCTAAGGTTCTTTAATTCTTCTTTTATTTGCTTGGTCTATCCTTCCATGCTTTTGTAGCTAAACATTTTGTTAAAGATCTTTTTGTTCAATCTTTCCTCCTTTATCCTTTTCATGTGCCCATAGACCATCATCCTTCTGATTCTTATCTCGGTTTCCAGGTATTTGATTTCTCTATAGATCTCTTCGGTAGATCTTCGCCTGTAACCTTCCTGTGTTTTCCGGGGCTCATAGATTTTCCTTAAGATCTTCCTTTCTATTCTTAGCAGCTTTTTCAAGTTGAGCAGGTATCTGGTCTCCATCACATACAAAATGATAGGCGTTATCACAACGTTGTAATGCCTTAATTTTGCATTGGAGGAGAGGTTCTTGTTATTGTAAAATTGGCCTGTTTGGAAACTTTTCTAATTTTGTGATTTTTTTCTCGGATTCTCTCTTTCTCAGAACAGTTGTATCATATTATTTTCCCCTAAATACTTAAATTTTCTGGTTACTTTTATTTTTTCCATATTTGGTGTTTATAGCTTTTTTCTTGAAATTTATTTTAGTAGTCGTGGGTTTCCAGTCAGGGTGAAATTGTTTTTCACCCCTAAAAATGTTACATTTATATTTTTGTATCATAGATCAATTTTTATCCTAGGACCTGCATAACTGAGTTATATATATCTCTGTAATCATAATTGATATCTCAATGGATTATATAGCGATCCATGTTGCGCTTTTGGTTCCATGTTTATTTTAATACAATATTGGATTTCTTTATTATAAAAGCGATTTATATTTATATTTATATTTCTTTATATGAGGTAATTCTGATTTTATTTCACATTGAACATAAAAAAAAAAAAAAATCAACCGCATTCAGTAAAAGTGATTATTAAATCCATAATTATAATTTGCCTTCCTAATGAAATTATGAGAAATTTGTTTGCAATATTCAGTAATTCTCAAAAACACCTCATCTGCTGCAAAAGCATGTTAGCTCGCTCAAAACCGACAAAAAGGTCATCGTTATCCCACAACTGATTCCTCTGAAGGGAAAGTCAGAAATCTCTTTATTTCCTCCATTTTATTTATTTTTTTTTTGTTTACTATATTTATTTATTCTTTAATATTGAATCATATCTAAGGTTTAGCATAGAGGTTATCCTTGCTGTTTATTGTATTAGACATTTATCCTTTGTGTCAGCTGACTTGTCTATTCAAATTTTGTTTTTCATTCACCTTTGAGCTTTCGCAGAATTGCAGTATTTTCCGTGTTTCTTTGTAGCATAATTTTTTTTAATGTAACTGTTCAATTTAATAGGTTTTATTATATTGTTCAGCTATATCATGAAATCTATGTCATACTTCATTATGTTATTAGTTGTTTTGATACCTATTTGTAATTTAATTTAATTTATCTCTTAGTTTTTGTTATCATTTGTTCACTTCTAGTTTTTTTTTGTAAATTTTAGCCCTGACGAAGACCTGCAAGGCAGGTCGAAACGTCGGCACTCTAAAAATTTCTTTTACTTGGATGTGTGTTTTCTTTCTCCTGTCTACATCCCGGATTATATTCTTATATTTATTTACCTTCAAGTGTATTATTCGTATTATTAATATAATAGTTTTGTTATTATGTTTCCCTTATATTACTTCTGTATTATTTGGACTAAGACTTGAGGTGTGTTATTTGATTTGACAAGTAAAGATGATATTTTTAGTCTGCTCTAGTTACAAATATCTTGGAGAGGATGTGGTCAGCTGGTCTTTACAATCTTCTTCATTGTTGAGTTTTTCCTGAACAGCTCTTGGTGGGACAGGACCTTCAGGTAAGGGCCATTATCCTGAGAGGCAACTTAAGAAAAGAGCCCTAATGGGATATTTAGCCTCAGGTTCCCGCATTCCAGGTGATCCTGATCTTGGCTTAGTGCGCTAAAGAGGACCACCTCCTACCTCCCCCTCTCTCCCCTTGCCCTTTGTATAGTGATGTTGCCCAGGGAACTGTTATTGCGATCCTACATGTTTCAAGAACGTCTCAATACTTGCGTAGTAGCTGTGTCTAATATTTAAGTTGTTTGAAAATTATTAGTATTGCTAAATATAGAGGCGAATTAGACTATCCTAACTTTTCACACCTTTTGATGTTTTATATGTTTTGCCAAGATCGATAAATGCTTCGTTTAGCGAAATTTATGTTAATTTCAACATGGAACATTTTTTTACCGGTGACCTAGTTGGTCAAAAGCGATGCGTTTTTAGGGAACGCTAGGGCATTACGCGTAGTTTGATATTAGGAGATAGGAACAGTTAAGAGCTCAGATCTTGTTATATTAAACACTAGCTCACTAATAGGTGAGCTCATTTTGTCTCTGTTTCTCTTAATACGAAATAAAAATTTTAACCTGGATTTGACCGATCTTTCTAGATACCTCTCGGCTTTTGTTCATAAAAAATTACTCTTCTTTGGAAATTAACACTACAATAATACATAAGGGCTATAGACAGTGAAACAATCTACGATGGGCTCTGAATACTTACATATCACAATGTAATTGTTGTTTTGTGACTTTTTAAAAATGTTAGTGTTTTATAATAACATTTATTATTTTCTTATGTGGAACAATTTAAATAATATTATTTAATATTTGTCATCTGCAATTCATTCATACTTTCGAAATTAATCTTAATGATTTAAAAAATTACTCTTACACAGTTAATATAAAAATTGACTACATTATATAGAGAGCTGCTCGAAAACAATTAAAATAGCCTTAACAGCGAGTTGTCCATTTATGCTAAGACTGTTGCAATTGGTATTCCTCCGCGGTTCTATTCTTCCTTGTGTCCTAGAACTAGTCTTCCTTTTATTATTAATAATACATATACTTACTTTATTTTATGATTCATTTACGAGTTTTATAATATTAAGGATATGTCAATTTTTTATAGTTAAAATTTTCTCCTGAAAATCTTTTGTTACTTCCTTGAACGGTTGCCTTAGAAGGACGAACGCGCCGGGGAGACCCTTGAATCAAATTGCCCTTTATCGGTTTTAGCTTTGTAGATCTGAAGATGGCGACCCACTTATAGAGGGTGTCTTATCCTCTCCTCAACAACTTCCATCCCGGTTCAAATTTAAGCAGAGCAATAGGTAAAGTACGTGTATTCTGTGACAGTTGTGTCCAGCACTAAATCAACATGGTTATTTATCAGGTTTACCATAACTGATATGAGAGACCGTGACCATGGGCTACGAGTAGAGATGTACGGGAGAGGTAAATATTTGCCTTTTATGCAGTTGTTCGATTCTCGCTGCGTAAACATTCGCTGGCTGCTTGGAAACAGGTCACCTACCCTACCTCCCTGCCCGAAGAAGCAGGTCTGTTCGTTTCATTCTTGTCAACTTCCGGCTGGATGTTTTCTTCGGCCGAGGAGTTGATGAATATTAATAACAAAGGATTGTAATTGTTGCCCGATTTAAATATGAAAAAAAAATCAGTGAATAAATTGTAAAATACAGTGGCTGCAGTTTACAATATGCTCTTTTGTTTATATCAACGAAAATAAGTATATCATTATATTTTAATATTAAGTAACACCATATGATTTGTATCCATGTTATATGATAAAAAAATGATTTCCATTAAATGTTTAGTAAAGAAACTGTCGGCAAAATTTTGATCCGAGCATCAACAACAGAGCTAGAGCGTGTAAAAAAGTTACACGTTTTGAAGATGAAAAAAATGTTACACAATAAAACTATTGACCCCCAGCCAAAAGATATCGATGTCAATAAAAAAAAAAATAACTACAACTAAATTACAATTGTTCATTACTGTAAAACTTTATTTCGGCTTTGTTTATATTAAATAACAGACTCTTATCTACCTGTAGTGTATTGCGTAACTTGTTATATCACTCAACGATAAAAAAAAAAAAAAAAAAGTTTTACTAACGAAATCTTTTTTTTTAAGTAGAAGTATCTGATGACCTTAAAGAGTTCATACTTTTTAGTGTTCTTGACAAGTTTAAAAATTCTTTAGCAACATTAGTTCTATCAGGAGTGGAAATCGATTAGTAGTAGGTATTGTTAATTTTTTAAAATGTATTTATTGTTTGATATCGTAGCAAACAACAGGAGGTTTTAATCAACTCATGGTTTATTAGCAAACAATTAACAATATATTTAATACAGACAAACACAGAACAATATTATTTAACATTAGCACAATAATAACGGGCCATTTAACTACTATTTACTACACTAATAAACATAACACAAAAATATAACCACACTTATGTCATTCCCTCTTATTATTGCCCTCTCCTAGCAACGAGTAAATACTCCTTGGCGAGTCTAGGTCACTTAGCAATGGGGGTAGTTCTCCTTATTTCGTTACACTGCCCCCTCCTCAGATGCATTCTGTAGTGATTTTAATCCTGCTCATATGGGGAAACCTCCCCTACTGTTAGTCTAACTGAATGTTAACATTGTGTAACATAGTGCAAACCTTTTCTAAAGGTAAAACATTCGTTTTCTTACATCACAATTTTATTAGCTAGAATTAAAACTAAAACTATAACCTTAGATTCGGGAGATTCAATCACGGTAGTACCGTTGTTTAGTTTGTGATTTAGTGGATGTGTATTTGTGTAAAACATTTTAAAATAAAACAAAAAACTTAAAACTCGCAATGGAAAAGTATCTAAGGCCCGACAAATTCTGTACAAGTCCAGATTCGCCGTCTGCTGGAGATGAGTTCTCTCATTGGCTAAAAACCTTCCGAAACTTCATCTCTTTATCTACTGAACCGTTTGACGACGCTAATAAACTGAAGGTACTCCAAAATTTTCTTTCATTCAATGTTTATAAACTGATTTCAGAGACTACAACATATAATGAAGCTGTTGAAACCCTGACTAAGATTTACGTTAAAGAAAAAGGGGAAATATTTGCACGTCACATTTTGGCTATACGTAAACAACAGCAAAGCGAAAGTGTTGACCAATATGTTCAGGCTCTTAGGTTGTTAGCAAAAGACTGTAACTTCAAGGCTGTTTCTGCTGAAGAACACAAAAACCTGTATATTCGCGATTCCCTTATTAATGGACTACTCTCTTCTCAAATTCGTCAACGTTTACTTGAAGAGTCCAAAACATTGAGCCTGGACGACGTCATACAACGCGCACAAACTCTCGAGCTGGCCCATAAACAAGCTGAAGGTTACTCAAATGCCACAAATGACTTTTCTTGCGCGGGAATTGGCAGTGAACCGAATTCAATTCCTCCTACCTCCCATTCTGGTACACGTTCCGTTGACGCCAAATATCAGACAACAACACCACATGAGTCGAATGATCTCTGTGCTGGAACAGTTCAAAAGAAGGGCAGCCATTGTTTCTTTTGTGGATTTACTCGCCATCCGCGCTCGGCTTGTCCCGCTCTTGAATCAGAGTGTTCCTATTGCAAAATCAAGGTTCACTATGCCCGTGTCTGTCAAAAAGCGAAGAAAAAATGATCGGAAAATTAAATCTGTATCTTCAGCTGTCTTAGCATCACTGAACGACGGGTTTTTGTCTCATTTAAGCCGTGCTGTTACCCCTGCTCTTGTAGATGGAATACCATGCAACTGTCTTGTGGACACTGGGAGTTCTGGTAGCTTTGTCAGCCTTGACTTTGTCAGGGTCCACAACATTCCCGTTATACCTAATAAAGGAAGAGTATCCATGGCGTCTACGTCCTTATGGACCAAAGTCGAAGGATTCATTCTCATAAATCTCGAAATAGCTGAACACACTTACAATAAATGTAAGTTGACGGTTCTAAAAAAACTCTGTTCCGATATTCTCATCGGACATGATATACTGAAAGAACATTCGAATATTTTGTTAGAATTTGGCGGCGGTAAGGCGCCTCTCACTATCTGTTCATATACAGCTATAGCCAAGATTGACCCTGTACGTCTGTTTGACCATCTCTCTCCAAACTGTCGTCCAATTGCCACTAGGTCCCGTCAATACTGTGACGAAGACACACAGTTTATAAAGACAGAAATCACCCGGTTACTTTCAGAAGGAGTAATCGAGCCCTGCAATTCTCCATGGAGAGCTCAGGTATTGGTTGTGAATAACCATGGGAAGAAGAGACTTGTGGTGGATTATTCACAAACAATAAATCGGTATACATTACTTGATGCCTACCCCTTACCAAATGTTGACCAAATTGTCAGAAAAGTTGCTAATTACAAGCATTATAGTGTCATAGACTTACGGCAAGCGTATCATCAGATCCCAATATGCGAAGATGAGAAGAAATATACTGGTTTTGAAGCAATAGGTAAGCTCTATCAGTTTACCCGCATACCAGACCCTTCGGCGTAACAAATGGAGTAGCCTGCTTCCAACGCGCAATAGACCAAATAATAACTGCCGGAAACCTCACCGGAGTGTATTCGTACCTCGATGACATAACTGTGTGTGGAATGGATAAATCTGACCATGACAAAAATTTAAACAAGTTTATGTTGACACTCGATAAACTCGGTATTGAAATCAACAATGAGAAAAGTAAATTTGACCTTGCAAGCGTAAAACTTCTTGGACATCTTGTTTCATTCCACTCAATCAAGCCGGACCCTTCGCGCCTTGCGCCGTTGTTGGATATGCCACTGCCACATAACTCGGAATCACTGAAGAGAGTTCTTGGTTTCTTCGCTCATTACTCGAAGTGGATACCAAAGTTTTCAGATAAAATTCGGGAATTAATTGATGCCAAATCATTTCCGCTGAATCCACCTGCTGCCTCTGCTTTTGAAAATCTGAAAAAGGATATTGCCAGCTCAGTCGTCACTACTATTGATGAATCTCGCCGCTTGTAGTGGAAACCGATGCTTCTAAGTTTGCACTAGCAGCTACGCTTAGTCAAGATGGACGCCCGGTTGCCTTTTTCTCGCGTTCACTTAGCAAATCTGAAATCAGTGGTCACCCTTCGATTGAAAAGGAGGCTGCGGCTATTGTTGAATCCTTGAAACATTGGAGAGCATTTCTCCTTGGCAAACATTTTCGCCTCATAACTGATCAAGAGGCTCTGTCTTTCATTTTTGACCGGAAGCATGGGAGTAAGATCAAAAATGAGAAGATCACTAGATGGCGGCTAGAGCTGGCTCCGTTTGTGTATGATATAACTTACCGTCCTGGTCAAGACAACACCAAGGGAGACACACTCTCCCGTGTCTGTAATGCTTCAACTTCTACTGACTTGCTCCAGCTTCACCAATCTTTGTGCCACCCTGGTGTTACACGGATGTACCATTGGCTCAAAAGTAAAAACATTCCCTATTCACTTGAGGATGTCAAGAAGATGACTTCAAGCTGTAACATCTGCGCTGAAGTAAAACCTAGGTACTTAAAGACTTCTGGGACCCTGATAAAGGCAACCTCTCCATTTGAACGCATCAACATAGATTTTAAAGGTCCTCTCCCTTCCAGATCACGGAACTTCTACCTCCTCACCATCATTGATGAGTTTTCACGTTTCCCTTTTGCATATGCCTGTCATGATGTTTCTGCTGCCACTGTGGTTGAATATCTCAAAAATCTTTTCTGTTTATTTGGAATGCCAGCTTACGTCCACTCTGACAGGGGAGCTTCCTTCATGTCTAGGGAAGTTAAGGAATTCCTCCATTCGAATGGTGTAGCCACCAGCAGAACAACCCCATATAATCCGGAAGGGAACGGGCAAATTAAACGCCTCAATGGAACTCTATGGAAAACAATTTGTCTCTCTTTGAAGACTCAAGGACTGCGGACAGAGGACTGGGAGAAGGTCCTACATGAATCGCTTCACGCTATTCGATCCCTACTTTGCACTGCGACTAACTTCACTCCCCACGAACGGTTTTTCATTCATCCTCGCCGCTCAGCCAATGGAGTCACCTTGCCATCTTGGTTAACGCCTGGACTTGTGCTCGCCAAAAGGAACGTGCGACTCAGTAAATATGAAGACCCTGTCGAAGAGGTAGAATTACTCGAGGCTAACCCACATTACGCCCTAATCCGCAAGAAGGATGGATCAGAATCAACCGTTTCTCTGAGACAATTGGCGCCTAGAGGAACTCCTGAAATGTTGGAACAGCCTCTCCCTAACGGTAATGAACCCGCTCCAATATTAGAGCCTTCTCGCATCGTACATCCAAAAGAACCTTCTGCCACTCCATCTGATCAGGGCCCTCCCTCTAATGAAATTGGATTCCCTGATTGTCCCTTGAGACCTCGACGTTTGATCAAGACTCCTTCTTACCTCAAGGACTATGTAACTGATTGAAAACCCTGGTGTTACGAATCTTAAATAATGTTTAAATCTTCCCTTTTTTGTCTCAAATATTGTATTTAACTTTTTGCCAAATGTTTTCTTAAAACGCAGGGTGAATGTAGTGATTTTAATCCTGCTCATATGGGGAAACCTCCCCTACTGTTAGTCTAACTGAATGTTAACATTGTGTAACATAGTGCAAACCTTTTCTAAAGGTAAAACATTCGTTTTCTTACATCACACATTCCTCCTGGAATACTTCTTCTTTTTCCAGAAACTAATCGTCTTTTCCTTGGAAAACATTTGCTTCTTCTTAGAATGCTTCTGATTTCTTCTAGAAAGCTTTGGCTTCCTCCAGAAGCTGCGACTTCCATCCGAGACTCCTCTGATTCCTCCAAGACCTCTGATATTTCATCTAGAAAAGCTTCTGCTTCCTCCAGGAACGTTGCGGTTCCTCCTGGAACGCTGCGGCTTTCTCCTGGAACGCTGCGGCTTCCTCCTAGAATGTTGCGGCTTTCTCCTGGAACGCTGCGACATTCTCCATGATTGCTGCTTCTTCCTCTAGGAAAGCTGTTAACTCCTGCAGAAACTGCGGCTTCTTCTCGGAACGCCTAGGATTCTTTCGGAACCAATGCTGCTTCCTCTAGGAGCAGAAGGTCTTCCTTTTTAGATCTTAGCTCTTTGGGCTGTTCATCTTCAATGCGACCAAATTCTTTACGCGTTTACCTTTCATTTCTTCTTTGTATGTCCATATACAATGAAACTCTTCTTTAATTAAATTACACTTACGTAATTTACGCTATTACGCCACTGAATTTTACACCACTGCAGGGGTTAACTAAATGACATGTGACATAAGTGACATGTCCCGGTGTATGGCAACCCTAGACAAAGCCCTTGTCCTTGGAGGGCAGTAGCGCCATTAATAACAAAATTAAACTTTTACTTTACTGTATTAAAATTAGGAGTCTTTGAAATAATATTGATAGTCCCTCTAGTCCGGATTAGCCGATTTGTTTAACCTGAATACAAGTTTAGTTTCAATGAATATTTTATATTTTAATTCAGATAGGAGCAAATGTTAATTAGATCATTAAAAAATGTCACAATTCATCAAGTATTTATAATTAAACAGCTGTTAGAGGTTCAATAAATCACATTGGCACGTCTTCCTCTTGCTATATTTAACGTATTTGTTCAGTTAGCCTGCCTTGACAAATGTTTGCATATCAAATTTAGATGAAACTCATATTTCTCTCTATTCTCATTTATTAGACGGTTTTGTATTGATTCCAAAAGTAGACTCTTTCATTAATTTACAGTTGTTGTTTTGTTTTTTTTATTTTTTAGAAAATATTTGAATAAGGCTTTTGCACACGGCAATGACAATTATGTAACTGGCCATAAAGCAGTTATCTTGTTATCGGCTGATTATCCAACTTGATTGCAGTTACTTCCGTTTATTCTTGGAACTCGTTACGTATGTTTGCTTAAAGCTTGAGGATCATTTAAATTCATAATAAGATTTCAATGTCACGGTTATGTGGATATATTTGATAAGGTTCCGTCATATTTTTACTTAAACTGTATACAAAATAAAATAAAAATACATCTAGTTAGTGAAACGATAATGCTCGTACTCATAATTACAAGTCAATTGCTTGTAAAGCAAGTACCCATTGGTAGCGCTTATAAAGGTTCTATATAAAGAAGTACTATATTAGAAGGTCCCGAGGCCATCTTCTTTCAGACGCCTCGTAGGGTTATCTGGAATAGAATGAGTAGCGATTTGAGATACTACTGGATTTGAATGGTTATAGAGTTTACTATGAAAGGAAACATATCAGGTTTGAGCTGTCAGAGATAGGGATGTGCCCATTATCGATTCCATTGATTATTGAGAAAAGTATCGGAATTAAGAATCCATGATCGTCCATGGATATCCATGATGATAAGTCATGAGACTATCTCGGTCTTACAACCGGTCGGTACCACTGACATTGTTTTATGAGGCCTCTTTATTATTATTATTATTATATACTGATTCTTCTACTAAATGTCAAACATTAGTTTGTTGAAGATATGTATGCGCTATTGGAATTGAGAAATAAGTTTAAAATAGCCAAATAATAGTGCTATTTAATTGTACATCATTGTTTTTCTTGGGGGAACATATGTCCTAGAGTAAAAATATTTTTAATTTTATTTCGTGTTCATGTGGTCTTCATCAATTCCTGACACACAATTAATAAAAATACAGAGAAATATCAATGCCACTAAAATGATTAGTGAAAGGGTTTAGTAACATTTTCGATCCCTTAATCAGTAAATGAAGCCCACAATATTTGGAATGTTTTATCTTCTTAAATAAGAATATATTAAATGTCGTAATATAGTGATATAACTACTTTTTGTTTACTAGTTTATTTCTTGTTTTTAGCCATCACTTAGATAATTTTTAGTAAAGCAATCGATTTTTCAACCGTGGTATCGATATCGGGAATCGATTTCTTGGTATCAGTACCCCGATAAATATTGATAAAGACTCGTCAGTGGTCAGAAACATATGGTACCTGGCCTTTTCAAAAGTCCTGTTGATTTTTCATTTACTTGGTCTTAAACAATATTGTTTACTGTCTTTGAAATAGGGATTACCTTTTAATCTAGTCACTACTAAACGTTTAAAGACATATATTAAAATGGTAAATGTTAAAATTCAAATTCGTCAATCTTAATATATATAAATTACGTGTCGCCGCCTAGGGGCCGGCTAACACCTAAACTACTGAACCGATTTTAATCAAATTTGCACACCGTGTGCAGTTTGATCCAACAAAAAAGATAGGATACCTTATATCTTAATTTATAGTCACAATATTATTTGTATATTATCTGCAAGTCACAATTATCTGTTAGCTCTATACGATTCTAACATATGGCGGTATAAGGTTATACTATTATATAAAAGGACAAGCAATGTTTCGTTTGTGTTCACTAACCGCCAAAAACTACTGAACCAATCTCTACCAAATTTTGACTACATCGTCTTTATAGGATGGTTTGCAATAGTAAAATCTAATGATTTTCAACTAATTCTTTATTGAAAATGAATAATAATGTGAAGTTTCAAAATGGCGGCAATTGCAATCTACATGAAAGGTTAAAATGTACAGTGTTACATAGAGGTGAACCTTTTCAATTAAATTGTTCCAGGTATATGGAGTGTTGTTAAACTACATCATGTTCATAATTCTAGGTTTAGCAACAATAAATTTTAATGTACAATGTTGAGTGTTAGAAACGGGTTTTGCCACACTATGACATACTTTTATGGTTAGAAATTAAAATCCAACCAGATCAAATCAAATAAAATTATTTCTGTCGAATGAAAATTATTAAAAATCAAAATGCCGATCCTCAGCTGTTTAATATTGTGTGTAAAAATATGAACTCTGAACCTTTAGTTGTGAGCACTGATAATGCAGTTTCGTAATAGTCTCTGTCCATCTGAATTACCAAACTCATATATTAAAATTGAAAATTGGATGTCTAATTATGCTTTATGTTATCTTCAAACACCTAATCAATCTAAATTTAACCCAGTTAATAATGGCTGCTATGCGTGAAAATATCATCAAAAATAAAATTTTCAATTCTTCACTTTAATACAAGATTTTTATCGATAAATATTTAAAAAAAATTAATTATTAGTTAAAATTATCTAAGATCTTCACTTATGAGAGCGGGCGAAGCCTCGACAGGGGATGATGAAGTTATATATAAAAGGACAAGCCATTTTCGTTCGTTATCACTAACCGCGAAAACTATAGAACTATTCTGTACCAAATATAACTATATCATCTTCATAGTTCAAGGAAGGTTTAGCAATAATAAAATTTATATATTTTCTATTAAATAACTGTTTTAAAAAGCGATAAATATGTGGAGTGCAGTAAAGCGAGCGCCATTTAAGAGAGGTTACAATGATCCGGTGTGAAATAGCTATAAATTGATAATAAAGTTACTTAATTCAATTAAATTGTTATCCAAAAAGCTATAAATATGTGGCAAGCGACAATTGCTTTTTAGTAAAACTAATGAACCTATCTGAACAAATTTTAACTACATCATCTTCATAGTTCTTGAAAGATTTAAAATTAGAAAGTTTACCATAATAATAACTTATACATATATATAAAAGGACAAGCCATTTTACGTTTATGATCACTGACCACGAATACTACTGAACCAATCTGTGCTAAATATTAACTACATCATCTTCATAGTTCCAAGAAGGTTTAGCAATATTAAAATCTACTGATTTTTCATTTATTTTTTATTAAAAAAAGAAAATATGTGGACAACAGTGAAGTTTGAAAATTGACCGATAGGTGGAGAGGTTCTACGCGAGAGGTTACAAAAGAGCTTGAAATCGATGATAAAATTTACTTATTAAACTATAAAGAAAATTATTAAAAAAGTTAAATATGGTGTGCGATATGTGGATCCCAGTGAAGCTTGAAAATCGAACGATTGTGTATAGCACCATCCCACAATAGAGTTAACAATGGTAAACTGAACCTATCTGTACCGACATCTAAATAAATAATTTTTATAATTCTAGGAAGGTTTTGCAATGGTAAAATTTACAATAACTAAAATTTAAATGTACAATGTTGAGAGGCAGGACTGAGGTTTGCCACACTGTCATATACTTTTATAGTTCGAAATCAACATCCAACCAGATGAAATCAATAAAGTTATTTCTGCCGAATACAAATTATTACTAAATCAAAATGTCGATCCTTTACTTTTTTTATATTGTGTGTGTAAAAATATGATCCACGGGCCTTCTGCCGTAAGCACTGATAATGCAGTTTATTTTCCGCAAAAGTTTCTTAGTCTTTATCCAACTTGATTACCAATTCATACATTAAAATTAAAAATTTTATGTCTAATGGTGCTTTTACGCAATCTCCAACTGCCTAATCAGTGCGATTATAACTAGATTAATAATTACTGCTATGCGTGAAAAAATCATTTAAGAAATAATGCTGAACCACATGCTAAAATACAAGAATCTTATCGATAAACAAATAAAACATTAATTTTTAGTTGAAATTAGCTTTACTTATGGAGGGCGGGCGAAGCCGCGACAGGGATGCTAGTTTTATTATATGAATATACAGTGAAAACTCGTTATTTCGTCACTCGATAATTCGTCATATTCTGTAATTCGTCAGGTGGTTGTTTTTTTTTAATTGGCAATTATAAATAACAAAATTAAATACGAATGTAATTCATTTTTTCACTTTGCTACTTATTTAAACTTTAAACTACCTCATTTGGCTTTTTACCAAAAAATACGCCTATATTTATACATTTTGTAAATCATTTCATAGAAAAAAAGAAACACAACAAGCCCTGAGTCGATCCTACCATTGATTGTAGTGGAGATGAGATTAAAGGAAGTATGAGTGCAGTTGACGAATTCCCAGAATTTGTTAATAATGGAAAGCTCTTCCTACAAAAACATTAGCATCTGGCTCAGCAACTTCTGCTTCAGGTTATAAAATGAGAAAAGATAAGCAAAAGGTAAGCAGCTGGTTAAACATGGATAGTACGGATGTAAGATATGAAATTTTAAAGAATAATGGAGTTATAGAACAAGTGCTGAGTGCATAAAATGAAGCTAGTGATGAAAGAGATGATGACGATGACGCTTCTAATTCTTCCACTATTCCATGCAAAGAAGTTAAGGATACGTTAACTAAGTGCATTGAGTGGTACGAGCAGCAATGTGAATCAGGTATTACGCATACTGATGGGATGCTGCAAGTGCGGGCCCTAGTTATCAAGAAAAGATGGGAAAATGCATTACAAAAACAGATATCTGATTTTTTAAGAACTTATTTATGTGTTTTGAAAGAGTTTCTGTTTTTACATTGAAGATACGTATGTCCTGAACAAACATGGTATGTTTGTATGTTTTGTTTTTTTCTATTTTATATATGTATGTACGTTTTTGCATATGACTTCATTTTTTTAAAAATGTTTGTGTTCCAAGGTTTTTGTGATTTTTGTAATTGTCACTCAAGTCCGATGTGTATAATGTTCATCTGTTCGTTTTTACATTCCATAAACTGAAAAATAAAAACATTACAATTATATAGTTTAAAATGCTTTTTTTGTTACGTTACCAGCTAAATTCTGTAATTCGTTATTTCGTCACACCCTCTCCCCCGCTCATGACGAATTATCCAGTTTCTACTGTATAATAAGTGAAACTTGACTTAATGGCAACCGACGTGCCCGAAAAAATATGCCCCGTCTTTGGTGAGAAGGTACTCTCTGAGGGTAAAGCTCAATTTTGGTTTTTCAAATATCGTCAAGGCGATGAAACATTTGAAGATGATGCTCTCTGAAAGACCTCAAGTTGCCAACAACAAACAGTAAATTCAAGAATTAATTGATTCTGATCCACGTCAAACGTTTGCGTAAGTACGTAAGTAGTTATTTAACAGCTTTGGAATGCTTACATTAAATGGGGGGGGGGCTGGATAAATGGATCCCTCACTAGTTTATCAGAAGCGAAAAAGAGGCCACATTGACTAGGGATAAATTAATGGAAATTGGATGGAAAACTTTTCCCCTCCCACCATATTCGCTGTAATCCCACTTTTTAGATCTCTGGAAAATTTCTGCGGCAGAAATGTTTTGATAACCAGGAAAGACAAGAATTGGAATTAAACCATTTTTTTACCAGCAAAGATAAATTATTTATTAAAAGTGGTATTTGCGATTTTGAATCACGGTGGAATAAAGTTATTGTATAGTTATTGGTTCATTGAATTTTTTAATTCCACCCCCCTCCCCGGAAAAAAAAGAAAAAAAAGACGGCTTTTCAAATAACCTGGTGGATTAAAACCTTTATGGATAATTTTGTGGCTAAGTAAGGAGAATAGAGGATTTTTCCAAGGGTTTTGGATTACGAGATGAATTGGATGGTTTACTTGAGGTACGCATGATAGTATAACAGGGTCAATACAGTTAGGATTGATGAATTAATTGCCACTTCTATTGAGATTATTTTATTAGAGAACTAGTTTCGAATGCTAAGCTTTCATCTTCAGTTTTCAGGAGGTCTAAGAGATAACTTGAGGTACACCATGGTGGTATAGAAGGGTCAATCCTAATTAAGATATAACTATTAGACCAAGAGATAATTATTATCTCTTAGACCTCCTGAGAACTGAAGATGAATGTTTAGCATTCGAAACTAGTCTTCTAATAAAATAATCCCAATAGAAGTGGCAATTAATTCATCAATCCTAATTGGATGGTTTAGTTAAGTTCTATAAGCTCTTGGTAAAGTCTTGCCCTTGTCATAGGTGATAAGATGTAATGGATTTAGCTGCTGATTTTTGATTCCAGAATATTTTACTTGTAGACTTGAATGTACTAAACCGCCTTTAGCTATAGCGGTGCTGCTATAGAGACTACACAGAATCGATGAAGGGCTAAGAAGAATAGATAGGATGTTATTGTTGTAGGAGGCGTTTGATTTGTTGTTGGAGGAGGTTGGACATAGTGGGATAGGATAGTGTGGGGGGAGGGGGCAGCTGCGACAATAGGCTACTACATTAGTCAGGTGGGTAATTATGCTTTGACACTTTGCCAACTTCCTCTTCCTCTTATAGTCGATTGTCACGCTACAACTTGATCCTTTCCTTCGATTCAAAAGTTTACATTTATATAAGTTTTATAATTCCTTTGGTTATTTGTTTATTAATATAATACTTTATTTATTTATTTAGTAATATTTTTATTTTGTAGTATTCATGAATTATATGAAACTTCTATTGGAATTGTTTTTATTCGAGGTCAAGTTTTTAATATTGAACATTCATCAACAGTTCTAAAAACATACAAAACATAGTCACTTTTCTACATAGATTATATATATATAATTATTAATTTTTATTAAATGTTAGACAAGAAATCAAACGGCAAAATTGAGGTATATGTTCATTATCATTAGATTTTAAACATTACATTGAAAATCTAATAAAATAAATCCTAAATAATAATAATAAAGACATAAATGTAATAAAATAAGATCCTCTGATCTGGTGTCCCTTTATTGGCAGATTTCCTTTATTTTCTATTAAACAATCATTTTTTTCTTTGCTTTTTATTCCAATGAGAAGAGTTTATTATGTTTAAAATGCACATTTTCATTAAGGGGTTGTCATAATGTTTTATTTACACAAGTAACTGATTTGTATGCCAAATGAGAACACCATGTTTTTTTTCGGTTTCAAAAGTAAATTTCTCCATGAAATTGAAACAGAATCATTACGTTTAACATATCATTCGAAAGCTGATTAAATTTGCAAGTTTTTGTGAGATTTGACGTTTTATGGGTAGACAAGGGTCACAAGACATTGTGACTTCCCCAAATAAGGTGAAGATCAAGCTGTTCTTTAGATACCAAGTTTGTAAAATTCAAGGTTACTGGTACTCAGCTATGATAGAAAATTTAATGCTAAATCCGAAAATGTGGTCAAAATTTGAAAAATATTTAAACAAAATGAAGATATTACAGCTTTTATGGAAAAAAACGTGGTTTCCTTAAAAAAGTCTTTGATTTATCGTATATCTGCAACGGATTGGAATAGAAAGGTGAGGTCTACGGCATTTTGCTACATTTTTTATCTAGTTTTACCCTTTTTTTTTTTTGTTTACACTAAGAGATACTTACCCTGTATACTATTAAATCAAAGGACAAGCCACTTTTCGTCTGTAATCTTTTTTATTTATTTATTTCCCTTCAATGCCTCTCGGCTACACGGGTTTTGCAGGGATGACAAGGTAGCCATCACTGCTGGTTTTAACAGTTTAACATTATTATTTTAACATAATATTTCAATATAAATTTCGTTACATAGCATAACGTTTCAATATAAATTTCGTTTGTGATCACTAACCGCGAAAACTACCGAACCAGTCTGTACTAAATTTTAACCAGATCGTCTTTATAGTTTGAGGAAGGTTTAGCAATAATAAAATTTACATATTTTTAATTAAATTGTTATAAAAATACGATAAATATGTGGTGCGCAGTGAAGTTTGATAATCGACCGACAGGTGGCGGGCACCATTCAAGAGATCATTTTTTTTTCAATAAGTAATGAATCAGAGATTTCAGAAAATTTGTCGTATCTGGTATTTGTAAAAATTTCACTCTTCTATTACTTGATTTGATAATAATACCTTATTAGTTAGGAAACCGCCTCTAGAAAGACTTTAATTAGTTGGCTATTAAACATTATTTAGACTTTGTGGTCATGTGTTTTAAAGAAGTAATGTTGATCCCCGGTATCGTGAATGATAATTTTACTCTATGGCCTTCTTGATTCGGCCGTTTTATTAAGAGGTGTATAGGTGGAATTTGTTATAGCTTCGTTTTTCCTTAGGAGAATGATATTTTCGAAAAGGATATAATGCTCAAAATTTTCGGTTCACTTGTAAGAATTATCGGAAGGCACTAAAGATTTAGTGGGCTGTGAGGACTGTTGATGGAAGCAGTGGATAAGGATCTCATACTAAACAGTACTTGTGTTTTATCTAGTCCTTTCCCTTACTGCAATTGTTTTCTTGTTGATTGTTGTTCAACGCGAAGAACAAGAGAACGATCAAAACTTCATTAGGAGAAACGAATTAGAGCTTTGCAAGATCGCTGTTATCATGAATGAATGAAAATAGCCATTTTTTTTTTTTTTTTATTGACTCGGTGGAATAACTATTTTCCATGACTGTTCGTTAAAAAAAATGTGATGACTTTTGAAAAAGTTGTAATGTTAAAGAACAATTTTAGTCAACCAAGGAGCTTAATATTCCCAAACATCGACTGTGTCTTCATCTAAGTAGATACCAGCATTTATATTTGATTAGCATACCCCGTCGTGCTTCGCCCGCTGTCATACATAAAGAACTTAAATTGTTTTAACTAATAATTGAATTTTTTTTGTTTATAGATGAAAATCTTGTATTAAAATATGAAATTTAGCATTATATCTTCAATGATATTTTCACGCATGGCAGTAATTTTTAGCCTTGTTAAAATTGCATTGATGAGTGTTTGAAGAGTACTTGAAAACATAATTAGACATCCAATTTCACAGAAATAATTTTATCGATCCATCTGGTTGGATTTTAATTTCTAACCATAAAAGTAGGACAGTTTGGCAAACCTCGTTTCTGGTACTTAAGACTATACTGTTTAATTATTATTATTATTATAGTAAACTTTTTTATTTTAAACCTTCCTAGAACTATAAAGATGTTGCAGTTAAAATTTGGTACAGTTAGGTTTCATAGTTTTACCATTGCAAACTATGTTGCAGAATTGCTACATATCGGCCGATTTTTAAACTGCACTGGGATCCACGTGTCGCTGTCCATATATTTATAGCTGTTTCAATAAAAATTGAATTTAAAATAAGTAAATTTTATCATAAATTTGTAGCTCTATATAGCTCTAGTGCTCGCGACCTATCGGTCGATTATCAAACTTCATTGCGTACCACATATTTATCGCTTTTTTCTATGACAGTATAATTAAAAATCTTTATATTTTATTATTGCTATATGAAGATGATGTGGTTAAAATTGTGTACAGATTGGTTTAGTATTTTTTGCGGTTGGTGATCACAAACGAAAAATGGCTTGTCCTTTTATATAATAGTGTAGATGCAATAATACTTTTATTTGGCTATAATAATAGGTTAATACTGGTCTCGTGAAAGGAAACTGACTGAGGCCTAAAAGGAATGAAGGAAGTCATATTGAGTAGATATCAAGGTACTAGTGGCTGTGCTGTCGGTATATATGCATCGTTTGTACTGTGAGACACGTGCCTCTTGATCTGATCTGAATAAATAATTATTATTTTTTAATATTCGCTACGTAATCACTATCACTGCTGAGGTTAGGTTTAAGTTTTTAAAAAGACACTTGACAGCCCATTGTTTAACTTTTTTTTTTTTGTTCTGCTATATTTTATGAAGAAATGAAAAAAATAAATTCAATGATTTTTCCTGCTTTGGTGTTGTTTACATCCATCACATGTTGGAGCTTTCCATTCCTACATTACTGAAGTAGCTGCCATGTAGTGGAGAAATTATAAAATGTGAGGGACGGCCAGCTGCACATTGTGTCTAACACTTTTTGCAGGTGATTCCATATTAATCAGATATTTATTGGTGTCTTATATGGCTTTTTGCTTAGTTTGATGATTAACTTTTTCAAATGTTAGAGCTTTTCCAATTTTTAGTTATTTTTTTATATTATTTTATACATCGTATCCTAATGTTGGTCTCAGATCAATAAGCTTGGCGTATCAGATAGTTTCTTATTTCTAATAAGGCGTGGATATTGGTCATTTCTAAAGAAGTTTTAACTTCATTGGCAGCTTTATCGGACGTTACATTCTCTTTAATTCCGGTTCAATAATGAGTTTATATATTTTAGGATACATAGTTGTAAGTCGGAAGATATATATTTTATAATATACATAAATATATGATTTTTTTTTTTTTAATTAAGTATTTGTGAATGACGACTGCCGTCCTTGAATGGAGCGAAACCATATATTTTGCCTCTGGTGAGAGCTATTATTTGACTACAGTGGTGACTAGAAGGGATTTCATTTGAATCGTCAGTTTCGTTTTGTGTTTCGTAAGGTTTCTCCAAGCTGCAATGAGATTTAAACTATAGCCATAACAGCCTTATTTAAATAGAATGTTTTCTCTTTAGGGATATTTATAGAAACAAACAATGCAGGATATTCTCCTTTTATTTATGCTCTTGGCAAGGAACACTCCATTTAACAGATTTACGGTGATTTAATTTCAGAAATTTAAATCATACTTGATCTCTATGAATTATATCTACGTATTTTCAATTATAATATAATTATTGAAATTTACAGCTGTGTTGCAGAAGTACATTGTGCTAAGTAAATGAGATGAATGACAAATCTTATTTCTTGATTATGGATTTAAGAGGAAACTCAACAAAGTTTTCCTATAAAATTTCTATATTAGAAGGTCCCTAAGCTTTTTTCTTTTCATATGCCTCGGAGGATAATCGGAAGTGTTAATTATGAAATAATATTAACAAATTCGAGCCAAATCTACAGAACATAGAACACAACAAATAAACAACATTAAGGTCATTAAGAATAAATTTATTTGCGATATCATATGAGACATTGAGGGTTTAACCAAAAAAGTTTTTCAGTGAAGCACCGAAATTCAACACTATGTCTAAAATTACATTTGCATAGCTCAATTGATTGAGGTATCTACGTAGGTTCTAAGAATTTTATCTGAAATTTTCAAAATGGCAGAAAAATGGTTTTCAAATTCCTACTATTTCTTGCCATTTTAAAAACAGGAATACTCGGTTGCTATACTGATTGGCAATATTTAGTTCGAAATTTGATTACACGAGCCTCAAATAAAATCTCGTCTTGGTTTCCTTCAATCATCTGATTGGGTAGAGACTTCGAATTATTGCCTCTAAAACTAATTTAATGAAAGAAAACTATATCTTTCATTTTTAAGAGTGCGCTTAGTAGTTGAGTGAAAGGTATTTTTATTAATATGAATGTAAAAGAAATGATTGACAAGACCTCTATACTGAAGATTGCTTTTGGAAGCGAAGACCTTCTGAGATGGTGAAATTATTAATAAACTATTAATAATGTTGAGAATGAATATTTTTAAGAAAACTACCCAAGTTAATTTAAATTAATATTTGGCTGCTTGCAAAATTGAAATGACAGTGGCTCTCATTGAAAGTGCTTTTTCAATTATTATTTTTCCCTTGGATTTTCTAGACTCTGACGTTTCTATGACGTCCTTCCAATTTTTTTTTTTTTTATCTAATGTTTAATTTCACAGTATAATATTAGATAGTGAAATAAAAGATAATATTAGAAATATATCTAATATTTCTAAATGTTTCTACGGATTATGTAGTTTTTTGAGGTTTTAAAAGTATTTCTTTCAAAAATGTTTTCTTTACCTTTGAAGAGCCACAAGGTATTCGAAGGACTTATCTTCCCACACACCTGCTTAAAATACTAAATTACGTTACCTGAGGAACGTTTGCTGTTCCTAGAAAATAAACTCCATTGCTTTTAAGAGATGTTTTCTTATGAAGTTGCTATAATGTATGTGATGATCAGGAATGCTGTTGTATTTTATTTATTGTTATTACTCCTTCAAAAAAGTAGTCAAAATCTGAAGATCTACTTCACAATCATTTGTATTAAATATAATAAGTTTCTCTGTTCCTGAAAATAAATAAATAAATTGAGGACTTAAGATGGCTTACAGTGTATTTCCTGGCTGAGGAGGCTGTCCAAGATCTCGACGCTGCTGAAAGGTGGCTGTTGCTCCCTCCAGCTGACCAAGCTCTCAGCTAAGGAACGCATTACTGATACCATACCGCCACCACCTGTCGGCAGCGATATAACATTATTAAATTAAACATACTAACTAAAATAAAATATAACTATAAAAAAAAAAATTAATTCAATAGTCGTTACGAATCACTCACATTGCTAATTGGGCAGCTACTAATATATGTACTTAAGTCATAGTAGTCCTATCAATAAATATATTGTAGTATGCATAAAATATGCGATTTTTTGACTTCGTAGCTTCGTTAGGAGTAGTTGGAAGGTGAATAGAATAAAAGAATCAAAGTTGTAGAGCATTTAATTTATTTAAATTTCATATATACGTTTCCGGCACTTGAAGCCGACGTTTGAAAAAAAAAAAAAAAAAAAAAAAAAAAAAAAAAAAAAAAAAAAAAAAAAAAAAAAAAGATAAAATTTTTTTTTTTTTTTTTTTTTTTTTTTTTCCCCTCGAAAATTACTGATTTTCAATAACATAGATTTCGTAAACCGTTGGAAGTACGACAAATATGTATGGAATTAATTTTGTAGGAAATTTAATTAGCTTTAATTTTGATTTGAAACATATTTTTCTCGAACCCACCGTTTTCGAGATATAATCAAAAAACCCCAAAATGAGACCTTCTCCCCTCCTCCCCCCACCGTTAGCTTACCCCCCAGGGGTGGTGACTTCTAGTTTGTTTACCTCCTAACAAAGCTATGAAGTCAAAAATGGCAGATGACTTAGGATTTTTTAAAGGGAGTAAAAAATCCTTAGCTATGCCGTCCTTCGGAAGGGACGTAAAATGGGGGTCCCGAGCCTGTGCGATGTCAGGTACTCGTTAAAGATCCCTGTCCTAATTATACCTGGATAGGCTAAATTTAGAACTTCCACCGTAGCATCGTCCGATAGCAGCATAAAAGTGACGTTAAACGAAATAAACAAACAAGTCAAAAATAATCTCATATTTCATACATTCTACACCCCTTGTTTCAACACTAATTGACTGGACTATATGTAGGCTATATTGTCAGAAACCCTGCCTGATTCATATGAGTTATCAAAGTATATCTATCGTTCATGAATAATATTCCCTTGATAGAAATTTGTTGGGTTTGTTTTGATGGGAATCGTCAACTGGCAGAGCGTTTTAGAATATAGATCAGATGGTTCATGCATAGTAATGACCATGCTTTTATAAAATCGATCGACCAAAGGTTTTAGGACTGATGCATTTTTTTTCTGCTTTAATTATGTATGTATTATATTAATACATAATAATAAAGTAAATCAAACAAACGTTGAGGGCCTGCTACTAGGTCAGTAATTAGACTGGGTTCTAGACTAGACCTACCTTAACCTATCTACATATTTCTAAATAAACTGGTCTTGGGATAGTTTTAGCTCAGGAATATAGCACAGATATAATATATATTTTTTCGCGGAATAAAAAAGGCCCTGCAATAAGTTTGGGTAGTACAGGTTATGTTGTCAGGTTAGGTCGAATGGAGGAAAAATTTAACCCTAAGGTTCAGTAGGCAGTCATACATATTTAATCTACATACTAATTAGTCTATTGAAAAATGACTGCCCTTATATTATGATTAATAAAAACAAAAGATCTGGGATTATTTATTAATATTTTAGCTGGAAAATGGATAATTGAACTAATTACTAATTAATTTACTCCAGCAAAAATTGTATATTTCATTTAATGTATAAATATTGAAAAAATTATGATCTGTCACTAGAGAGAATCATTATGAATAGCCCAAAATCCAAAAAGTCGAGCTAATATTTTAAAATTTGGTATATTTTTTTCCTTACTTCATTCTTTTCTGAAAGTTCTATGTACGTTTTTTATTTACAGTGTTCCCAGCGATTTTCATGTGATTTAGTTCTTTCATATCGAAAGAAGACAGGTTTTGAAAGTGTTAAAAGTTTTAGGTAAATATTTTAAATGTATTTATTTTCCTTCTAAATAAAGATAATGCAAGTTATTGCTTGGTTGTAATATCATGAAGCTTCTATTATCTTTTTTTTTCTCATACAATCAACTATTTTAAAATTATTATAATTTAAGTTTTATAACAAAACTAAAACATTCATCTACGTATGATCTATAAGCATCTGTTTATCAACTGATGTCGGCTAGTGAACAATTATGAACGTGTATTCAATTAACATATGTTTATAATTTTTATCGATATATCAACCCAATCGCAACATAAATAATGATGACGTATAATAACCACACCTATCGGACGGACATCCATTGACCGCCGACGCTAGGTTATTGAACCTGTAGGTATAATGTTCTATTTTCGTCTTTATCATTCTCTAGCAATATCGCTTGTCATACGAAAATATCTCCCACCAGTTATTACTTACTTCCGATCCAGATATAACCGAGAAATGGCTTCTCTAGAACCGTTCCAAACGATGTTGAATGGACAGTGTGTATGTAATCTCTGAAGCATTCAATCGTTTGTTTACTTAAACGCATTTTTCCTTATTGATATTACATAATAATGATTGATAAAAATAATTGCAGCCGACAAAATTAAATAAAATCAATCTACTATAACAATTCAATTACGAAGGAATTTCCTTCAAACAATATTAAACTGTGTCTAATTCTCTTTAGATTAATTAATTATTGAGAAATTTATTGGGCCCAAAAAAAAAAATGTACGAAGAATGTTGTCGGCTAGACAACATGAAATTGAGGTACCACGAATTTAGAAGTGTTACTTAGCGACACATAACATAATTTGGAGGGTTTTTCTTGATCTAGTGTTTATAATGGTTGTTTAGAGTTTGACAGTTTTCATCGGAGGAAGTTGAGTAGTCCAAAAAAATCTTTTTTTCAATATAAACCCCCTGAATCTAAGTAGTTTAATCTGCATTGTACTTCCCGGATTGACTATCTTTACTAGCGTCAAACGTTTATCTAATACAATCGTGGTACGGCCTCAGTTGGGATATCGTTTACTAGGATGATATCCTTATAGGCATTTTTGTGATACCTTATCTAGTTTCACCCTTCCCATAAGAGTCCTTAATGGTTTCCGAGGTGGTACTGTTACTGTACCTGTCAGTGTATGCTTCACACAATAGTGATGTTGTCAAAAGGATACAACATGGAAACTTTTTTAAAGGAAGGTCCAGAGAGACAACCCGAGGGCGGTACGACACTTTTTCTTGTTTTTAATGTAGATTAATATGAAGGAGGAAACAATAGAATAGACATTCCCATATAATTGAAAAAATAATAATAACAATAGAGTTGGAACAGCTGTAATTCTAAAAATAGGTTATGTTGAAGTGTTTTGCTGTAAAGGGAGCTATAAATAGAATCATTGTCTCTATAATTTATACCTGGGTTTTCATTGAGAAACCTATTATATTTTTTTTTTTTTTTTTTTTTTGTATGTATCCATTTGTTGAAATTTACAACTGTACAAAATATATACAACAAGTAAATGTGTTGATAACTATTACAGTAACATATCAACACTTGAAAAGAACTACTCATCAATAGCACTTTAATAATAATTCTACACTCGAAGGTCTCTTAGGTCATCTTCGTTTCAGGCGCCTTGGAAGATTATCATGAATGGAGAGGGAAGCAAGTTCAGAAACTAACGGATTTGAGTGTTTATGGAACTTACTATGAAAAGATAGGTATCTGATGTGGGCTAAATCATCAACATATGGAACATTAAGATCTTTATGGATAAATTTATTGGTGAAAAAGTAAGGAGCATTGAGGATTTTTCGAAGGATTTTAGATTGTAAGGATTGGATATGAAATGAATTGGATGGTTTTGTAGAGCCACAAAGATCAACTCCGTACGTCCAAATAGGTCTAATCACAGTCTTGTATATGAAACTTTTGTAATTAATTGGGATATTTGAACGTTTGACTGTAACGACGGGCCGTTTCTTTTGTTTTAATCTCGATTATAAAAAGTTAAACACAAAATAAATTTTTAAAAATACTGTAATAAATTTAATAGTAATTATTGATTTGGAATGTTAAGATGGCATGTTTGATATTAACAACCTTTTTTTTTTTTGCCAACATTTCGGCCATATTATCGATTTTACTATCATCAAGATTTATTGACAATCTGTCTTGAAAAGAACTTAAGCAAGCTGTACAACTTAGTCAGCCTAAGTCCTCTTTAACCCATTGTTAATATAGCTTGCCTATGGTAGGTATCTGGTTTATCTGCAAATAAAAATATTAAAAGAGCAGAGGTAAACAGATCATGGCGAATGGTTTTATCGTACGATTTATAAAACAGTTTATTTTCATGAAGTTTTTAATTATTAAAGGGACAGCTGATATATCGATACTAATGTTTTTCCCTTTTATCGATGTAATTTTCATTCTTTAGTTGATAAATATTTATTTTTATTGTGATTAATTAGCTCTAGAGGACCCCCTGGGCCAGGGTATTGAAGCATTGTCTATGCTGAAGCCATCATTAGTATGGTAATATATAGAGCTATTAATACTAACTCAACTCATCAAAGTGCCCCTTCTCATTAAAGTTGCACGGGTGGTAGAGTGTAGTGGACAATGTCTGTTCGTGTATCGCTGAAAATAAACAGGAACTGCGTATAGCTGGAAGAATAGCAACACTGTACCAGTCTATCATTGCTGGTTCGTGGTTTTAAAATAAGAGTCTCTTACTACAAATTAGTATATATTCATTATAATATTTTATAATTTTAAATGTATCTATACAGGATTGGTGGAAAGTATTGAAGATAAAATTAAACTACAAAAAATGCCAACATATCTCAATCACACTTAGACACGAAACTTAGTCACTATCACCCCAGTATACACTGACAATACTTTATTACCACAGACTGACCAAGTAAATTACCTAAGATTGACGTTTGATAAGAGAATGACTTGAGGTCCCACACACTAAGAAAAAGCGCTAAACCTTAAAGACCAACCTCTTAAAATTAAAGCCAAAGACTTTAACTACTCTATCCCAACCCATACGACAATCCAAGTTAAAACTTGGTTTTTCTGTTAAAAAACAGAAACTTGCTGCTTACATATACTAACTAAAACCCGTTTGGACTTACCCTTCTCAAATTTTTCAAACAAAAAAGATACACGTACAAAGACTGCACACTTCTTGATCAACAACTTTTAGACTTTACATACTGACTTACGTATATTACCAGTTAACGGGTACATACGGAAGGTGTGGGGATCACCTATATGCCTGAATGCAGACATTCTGCTGATTGTCGATGTATATTTTGACAGGTGTGGACTTTAATAAACGAAGAATGACCAATCAGCTGTGTAGAATAACCTTCCTCAGCTGTTCGGATTACACCTATGTTCAAACCCAAAGTCTGGACCATTGAGTACTCATCAAGTCTGCATTTGCGTAATTTCGTCTTCTTTAATTTCGTTGATGCCTAAGTCGGCAGATCATTGTCGATTAGATATTTAATACAATCTGAGGTACTACTAAGCTTTGCTTGCAATTTCCCTCTTAAATCCAATTATAATTGTTCTATATATTCCTTAGTTTTCGCCTTTTGTTATTTATATTATAAAAGACACCGTTTGATATTTGAGAATAAATTGTGTTCGTCAAATGGGATAAATTTCTGTTTGAAAATCTAATAAACGATATAGCCCGTTTTCAAAAAATCTTTTATCTTAAAAAAAAAGAAAAAAAATAGAGGAAACCTGAAAATTATAACAATAATGCTTGGGAAAGAAATTGGTCATAATTCCATGTTATCAAGAACCTAAGGTTCATATTTTAAAATGGTTTGCGGAAACGCATCACTCTCACTCGACTTATTCGCTTGAGGTACGCATGATGGCAAAGAAGGATTAACACAATTAGGATTGATGAATTAATTGCCACTTCTATTGGGATTATTTTATTTGAAAACCAGTTTCGAACGTTAAAACATTCATCATCAGTTCGTTTAGAATTACAAAATTTTCAAAACATCATCACTTCGTTACATATATTATATTCATCAATGCTGATTGTAATTAACAAGTATTTTAAAATAATCAACTCAAAGTAAATATCAATTTTCAATTTTAGAACAACCACCTGATGATAACAAAATTTCCTTTCTACTCAAAGCATTATTATCGATTACATTTAAAATCTCCGTTTTATCAATGTATATCTTGAAACGTTTCATTCTATTTACGGTGTTTCTTATTTAAATACTTCGCCTTTTTTGATCAATCATTTTTCGAATCGATTTCATGCTTTAGTACTTGTGTATCGATAACCTCAAGTTACATGATATAATTAAGTTGCTCCCTTACCTAGGAAGTGCGTTATGCCTTTCGACCTGCCGAGGATCATGGCGAGGTGTATACCCCGCGGACCCACGCCTCAGACTGATCTATTTATATTGGCGGTGGAACTCCGTCTTTAAGCGCCACTGTCTTCGCAGCTTGGCTCAGTCAGGTTGTGTTCTCAGTCTACGTAGGTTCTGTAGTGTAGGATACTCTCGATAATTCGATACTAAAGGAACCAGAGCAAAAGTTCTATTTGCCGATAGTTCAAATCAACGAATGATTAAATAGAATCGGGTACGGTGTGATATTTATTTTACCATGACTTGACAAACGTTCCAACCTTTCAATTAATTACAAAAGACTCATTTACATAACAATAATTAGACCAATTTGGACATAAGGAGTTGAGCTTTGGGGCTCCACTAAACCATCCAATTCATCCCGTATCCAATCCTTACAATCCAAAATCCTTAGAAAAATCCTAAATGCTCCTTACTTCGTCACAAACAAACTTATCCACAAAGACCTTAATATACCTTACATTTCTGACTTAGCTCAAACCAGATAGCATAGCAAACTCCACAACCATTCAAATCCATTAGTATCACAACTTGCTTCTCATTCCATTCCAGATAACCCTCCGAGGCGCCTGAAACCTTTATAATTGCTACCAATGGGTAGGTGCTTTAAAAACAAGTGACGTGTCATTTTTATCTATGTCATCACATTTACTTGATGTATTATATTTTATATTGTATATACAGTTGTAAATTTCAATAAATACATTTTAAAAAAACAAATTTTTAATAATACGCAAGTACATTATTTTATTTATTTATTCGGTGCAACATTCCTTACAGCAGAACCAGGACCTCCTCTATAAGTTTTCTCCTTCCAACTCAATCGTGGCTGCCCTCGAATTCAAAAACCTGGCTTTTCTTTTCGTAACTTTCGAGATTATCTATCAGTTGGCATCCTCTTCAAGCATCCTAGCCATCTTAATCTTGCATTCTTTATTTGGGAGACTATATCTCCCAATGGCTCTCTAAACAATGCCATTTGTTCTAAATATTTTCCTCTCCCAAACCCGGAGTTAACGTTTCACTTCTTTTTGTAAACACCCATGTCTCACTCGTGGATGTAATAACGGGTCTAATAATGGTTTTATAGGCTGTTATTTTAGCCTTACACGATAAATCTTTAAACCTAAGAACTTTTTGAACTGCAAACAGGCATCTGTTGCTTGTCGCTATTCGACTTTTGATTTCCGCGATAACATCATTATTATTTGTTACAAGTGACCCAAGTATTAAAATTCTTCACACGTTAGGAAGCTGTTCAACTTGCGACTGGGTTCGCGACGTTAACATATATTTAGTCTTCAGTTCGTTTATTTGCAAACCGCGTTTTTCACAAGCTACTTCAGTAGAACATTCAGAATTTAAGGTTTCTGGTAATCCAGGTTTGGGGTTAGACGCAGGGCTAACGGCCCTGTCCCGCAAAAAGAACATTGTTACGCAACGTATATATATGTGTTTTTTTTTAAAAAAAACAAAAAAAACAGTACCACTACAGCTGATTACTCTGTACAGTTTATAGGCCAACGATTGTGGAAGAAGGCGATTTGGTCAGAATCATCTTCAGTTAAACGTTCCCCTCCAATAAAGGATACACACTGTATCGACGCTGGATGTGCTCCACGACGACGAGGCAGTTAAATGTTCTTCTTGAAGAAAATATTGCAGTCAAATATATGCTTCTGTATGAGATACTTCTCGCGAGACATTTGTTTCTGACCAGGAGCTTCGGTGCGTAGAGATCCGTCTTGTTCAAAACATTTTTCTTCGTTATCGTTTTCGTCAATCACGGCATACCAACAGCTCAGCATTTGTTGGAGAACTAACCGAGAGGCTTCAACGTGATTTACTCCATAAATCTACTTACTATAGTTAGGTTAAAATCCTTTCCCTGTGTCAGGTGGAGTATGATTCGTGAAATTTCGTTTAAATTAAGTTTAAACAAAAGATTTAAATTATTGATAATGAGGGAGTCCTGACATCAAAATCATAAAATTTTGGTGAGTATAATATTTTATAGCATATCGATTTTTGCAATTGATCGATTATTTTCAAGGGACCCAAAACTTTCTTCAATATAGGGGTGACTTTATCTCAGTATGGATCCAATTTGGAAGCACATGGTTTGGTAATAACTATCTGGGTAATAGCGCTAAACAAATTGCCTTAGGTTGGGCAAAACTACTTTAATTTGTAACAATTGACGATCTCTGTTATTCTCTTCTGCAGACACCATAAATATTTCATAATACTCTTGACAACTGCACTTAAGTTATGTTATAGAAAAGTATATTTAATTACTTTCTTCTTCTATCGGCTCAATAGGCGCTGATGCTACCCTTGGCCTGCTCAACAATAGCTCTATTCCCTAGCTGCCGAAGATCATGTCCTACGGCATCCCTCCATCGGCCCTTTGGCCTACCACGTGGACGCGGGCCATCCGGAACATTTTTGTATACTCTACTGGTCACTTATCCTCATCACGTAGCCCCTGTATCCTGATGTGAGATCAGATGCTCATTTATTTGTAGAGCTGGAACAGTTCGCTATTTTTCCTTCGCCGCTCCTGACCGTCCTCACGTAGAATGGTCCCCGGAATTCTACCTATCAAGTAGGTTAATATTTTTCCTGTTGAGGGTCCACGTCTCTCCACCGTATGCGACTACGGGTCTTATTAAGGTCTTGTACAGCATAAACTTGGTGGAACGGCTAACAAGTTTGCTTCTAATTATCCTTGAGATGGAGAAGTAGGCTCTATTCCCAGCTGAAATTCTGTTTCTAACCTTCTTCCTCTTCCTAATAATAGATCATTCTATTTAGTATACTTTTCTATGAAAGTATATTTAATTACACAGGTCTGCGACTAAAAAACTGCATAGGCTTTTTTAACATTTTCTTATAGGTTTCGGCCTTCCAAAAACAGGAAAAATATTCAAAAAATTCTATCACATAGGTTTTTATGTGTTTTGCAGTATTATGTTTATTATTAGTAGTATTACGTTAAGGACTCGTCTGAATGGCGCTTATTTATTGATTCATCCAAAACGAGTCCTAAAATAGTATTATTGCACAATGGAAATAAATTTGCATCACTTCAGGTCGGAAATTCTGTGCATACGGCAGAAAACTATAAGGATTTGACCATTATCTTGGAGAAAATCAAATATCAGGACAATCAATGGTTTGTAGGGACTTCAAAATTCTCACGATGCTTTTGGGTCAGCAGGCAGGCTATACTAAATACCCATGCTTCTTATGCTTGTGGGATAGTAGAGCCAGAGAACAGCACTAGACTAAAAGTGATTGGCCACCACGAGAAACTTTAAAACCTGGAGAGAAAAATGTTATCAATACCACTTTGCTACCACCAGAAAAGGTTTTGTTGTCCCCTCTCCATATCAAATTAGGGTTGATGAAACAGTTTGTAAAATCATTGGAAAAAGATGGGGTCTGTTTTAAATATCTATGCTTAAGCGGGAAACTAAAGATGTGAATCAGAAAAGGACTCGGCGAAGTATTAAAGGAAAAGAAGAAAAGGTTTCATAAAATACATGAATAAGTGTAATAATGTTTCATTGGTTGAAAAAATATTATGTTTCATAATAATTTTGAATAAACGAGTGCTTTTACCAATTTTTTGTGTTTGAATTAGCAAAAAACCCTTATGTGATAGAAAAAAATAGACATAATTTCTAAAATCAGCGCATTTTAAAACATATAATTCAGTTAAAATATCTCATGCAGCTGACAAACAAAATATTTCTGCAGACCTGTGTTTTCGGCAACTCAAGAGAATGGAGCTAAATTTTATTTCTGAGATTCTTATACAAAGATAATTTGAGTTACTTAATTATATTATTCAGTGGCTTTAATTCGAAAGCCGGCTAAAACATTTTTGAAAACTACATAATACCAAGTTTTACAAGTAAAAACTATTACTGGAATGCCCAAGAAATTGAAATAATCCAGTATGATATGCTATTATTTTATAGGAACGACATAATTAGGTTAAAACTTCAAATGGTACCTCAATATGTTTCTTAAAACTTTAAGGCTTGCTGGCATATGTTCTAGGAAGACAGGTCACAGCTAAAATAAATAAGGTGTTTGATGAGAAAAGCTAAGGGCCTTGAGAAGATCTTGACAACATCAAGCTCTATATTTGAGGGTCCTAAAAAATATATTATGCCCCAGATGATAAGAACTACTTATATAGCCACATTCAAAGGATAGTAAAACGGTATTGAGGAGTCATCTAAAGAAGTGAAGAACATCAGTTGGTCCAAGTGTTCTGGGTGGCAGAGAAAGGTGGAAAAGAAATTACGTATGGATAACGACCACACAGCATCTACCTACCTTCATTGTGGTAACGATTCGGTATGCCGTGTTTCGTATTATGGTAAATTTTTATATTAATTATCCTTAAAAAAAACATTAAATCTGTCAAAAAAATAAAAATAAAACTAAATTGAATATTTGAATCTAGTGCGATTAGAATGTTCGACTCAATACCATTACACTATATTATCATAAGACAATAGTAATATTTTTAAAATCTTGCTTCGGTTTTAAATATTATACTTTTTTAAAATTA
The DNA here is from genome assembly GCA_003667255.2 of Euschistus heros. Classification (NCBI taxonomy): domain Eukaryota; kingdom Metazoa; phylum Arthropoda; class Insecta; order Hemiptera; family Pentatomidae; genus Euschistus; species Euschistus heros. The sequence continues at coordinate 764,690 of RCWM02000166.1, forward strand.
CAAACAATAATTGCTGAAATTATGAAAATGAAACCATATTTTTTTAATTTTTTTTTTTCAAGAAACAGAAAAATAAATCAAAGAGGCCAATTTCACTAAACAGGTCTGCCAACCGCATTGCATCACATATTTTAACGCAAGGACGCCCATTGGTTCTAAATGTTCTAGCAGTGTTGTTGGCAGTTACGTCACCTGTTGTCGCCGGGGCACATGTATCGCTTGATTACTCCACTTTCGGTTCTGTCTTAAAACTTGCTAGCATTGTTATTTAATATTATCTTTGAAGGGAGGGAGGGCCCAGGTAGCTTGTGAGAGCGGGTTCTAAACTTAGCCAGCGAATCTTGCATTGCCTTGCCTAAAAAAAATATTATGGCGTGTGCATATTTTAGATATTCTGCTGTTTACTAAAATCTAAAAATTTACCGCATTCCAATTCATGTTTTATTTAAAAAACTAAGAATATAGCGGGATAAAATAAAATAATATTTTATAATTTATGAATGTTGACTGCAGAATAACAATCTGTTATTCCACCCGTGAATTGATCCTCTTAGACCAGACATGATCTTTGTTGGGGGAGAAGACTCGGGCGATAAAGCGTGAATGCTGACCATTCCACCTCTCCTATAACCCTTGGCCAAGAAACAACAATTCCCTCCCAAGTAATAAACGTCTTCGTAAATAGTAGCAATATACTGTTTTTCCTTTTTCCTTCATTACGGAAGGAGGAATGATCTCGTAGGTATAACGAAAGTGTTGATAGCATTAATCTTCTGTAAACATATTAATATTTCCTGATGTTAATATTAACTAGAGATTCATTATGTATAAATATCTATATATTTTAAACTGAAAGCTTGTGGTAAATATACCGTAACAAGATTAGTTTTTTTTTTCTTACAAACCTTTTTAAAAACCATTAAACGGATAAAGAAAATTTTCATTCACTAGTATGTTAGTGCCTAACATACACTCATAAACTCCAACTAAGGCTGGAATGACGGGCTATCCTACACGTAACCAACCTATTCTAGCCAGAGTGGGAAGGTCGAGTTTGATTTCGCGGGACCACCACAAAATAAATATCTCAATCCTGGTGGGAATCGAATCCACGACTTTCTGTACCGGATGCTTCGAGACTCTCGACCCAATGCACCTGGCAGTTCCCACAGATATGTTTTTTTCTTTAAAGTAATTATAATAATTTTAAAAACTATTAAATATTTTAAAAATTGCATGGTTGGCTGCGGTATATGTTTTGGAGACAATAGTCTGAGATGCAGTGAGGTTTTAAAAACAATCATTCATTATCGTCTCGTCGCTCTGAAGAAGACATCCCATGTTGGCCGAAACGTTGGCACTCCATGGATCTGTTTGTTTTTACAACTTGACTGCATCCCATAATATTTTTACTTAGTTTCTAGAACCATTTTTAAATAGATTTAAAGACATTTGATGTCGGATAGGTAAAAATATTAGGTATTCGGGACATTTCTATGGTTTAACGGCATCAGTTATTTTTCCCTAAGTTTAAATATTTAACTCTCCATTTATTAATCTCTTCCATGGCTAATTCATAATCCCAATTTGTATTTAGAATATTGTATATTATATCGTTGGTATTAGTTGACAAACTGATATAGGACTTAAAAAAAAAAAAAAAAAACGTCTTTACAATGAACTAGTGTCCTCGTCGCGGCTTCGCCCGCTGTCATATGGTAAGTAAATAATTTAGATAATTGAACTAATTAAGGTTTTATTTTTTTATAGATAAAAATTTTGTTTAGAAGTAGGCTTCTGAGAATTATTAAATGATATTATTACCCATAGCTGTAATTTTTAACTCGGGACTATTGCACTGAGGTGGTTGAAGATTACGTAAAAGCATAATTGGACATCCAATTTTTCATTGGATATCCAATTTATTGTATGGGTTGGAAATCCAAATGGACACAAACTATTAAGGAACTCTAGCGGATAATGGACTACATTACAAGTGCTTTCAACTAAAGGCCCATGAATTATATTTTTACACACGTTAAGAAAAAGCAAATGATCAACATTTTGATTTGGCAACTCAGCAGAATTAATTTTATCCATTTCATCTCGTTGGGTTTTCTAATCATAAGTATTTGACAGTGTAGCAAACCTCGGTTCTATCACTCTACACTGTACATTTAAATTATTACTATAGTAAATTTTATTGAAGTTAAGCCTTCGAAAAGCTTTGAAAATTATATACTTAAAATTTAGTACAGTTGGGCTCAGTAGTTTTACCATTGTAAATCTTTTGCAAAATAGCACCAACCACAGTTCGGTCAATTTTACACCAATGGGATCCACATGCCGTACCACATATTTATAGTTTTTTTATTAACAATTTTATTAAAATTTGGTAAATTTTATCATAAATTTCTTGCTCTATTTAACACCATACCTGTTACCTCTCTATTATGGTGCCTGTCACCTATTGCCCAAATTTCAAACTTCACTGCGTAGCACACATTTATCGCTTTTTAATAACAATTTAATTGAAAATATGTAAATATTCTTATAGCTAAACCTTCCTTGGACTATGATGATGATGTAGTTACAATTTGGTACAGATTAATTCTGTAGTTTTCACGGGTAGTGATTACTAACGAAAAGTGGCTTGTCCTTTTATATACTAGTATAGATTGATATTGTAACAAACAACAGGAGGTTTTAAACTCATGGTTTATTAACAAACAATTAGCAATATATTTAATACAGACACACACAGAACAATATTATTTTTATTTAAGCTTGTCCCTTTATATATTAGTATAGATAATCAAAACGTATCTATTGTACAGTATATATAAATGATTGCTGTTAAGTAATAATAATTAAGAATTTTTAAACGAAATTAACGTAAAATTATGAAAATACTACGATATATATTGTTTATCGTAAACATGAATAATATTTTTATTACCTGTCATTTTGTCGTCCGATCTGGAAGTTTAAAATTTTGATTCATTAAATGTATTTCGTATAAATAAAATTTTTTTTTTTTTTTCTTATTCCTGTCCTGAATAAACAGGTGGTCTGACGATCGTAGTCTAGATGAGTGTGAATATACTTCGAGTCATTGATAATTATACCCTATCCTTTTATTTGTTGTCCTTGGGTTTAAACAATAAAATAATTAATTCATTCCTTTTTTTTTTATTCATGTATCTATGTTATTGTTTACGAACGAGTCTATTATCATTCACTAGTATGTAAACAGATAAATTTATTATTTAGCGTTGTTAAAAAACTTAATTATTGATTTGAATTGATAGGACCTAATACAGACTATACTGGCCAAGAACCCGTTTTGCCCTTGCATAACCTTTCACTTGAATTACTCAATGCCTCCTGAAGTGGAAAGCAGAACTTCAGATCTTTCTCACTGCATTTCGTATTATATATTTTATTAAACATTTATATAGAAACTATGATTAAATAAATTTTTAAAATTAAAAAATGATTTTCTTACATTTTGATCTTTTTTTTTTTTATATGCATTTATTGAAATTTACAACTGTACAGAATATATACATCAAGTAAAAGTATTGACAACGATTATAATAACATGTTAAAACTTGGAAAGAACTACTCATCAGTAGCACTTTATTAAAACTTCTACACTTAGAAGGTCTCTAGGCCATCTTCGTTTCAGACGCCTCGGAGGATTATCAGGAATGGATTGGGAAGCAAGTTGAGAAACTAACGGATTTGAGTGATTATGGAGCTTACTATGAAAGGATAGGTATCTGGTGTGGACTAAATCAGCAACATATGGAACATTAAGGTGTTTATGGATAAGTTTATTGGTGACAAAGTAAGGAGCATTGAGGATTTTACGAAGGATTTTGGATTGCAAGGATTGAATGCGAGATGAATTGGATGGTTTAGTGGAGCCCCAAAGCTCAACTCCGTACGTCCAAACAGGTCTAATCACAGTCATGTATATAAGTCTTTTGTAATTTATTGGGAGCTTTGAACGTTTGTCTAGTAAATGTTGAAGTAGTCTGTAACGACGAGCAGTTTCTTGTCGTTTTACATTTTGATCTAATTTTTTTTTACTCTCAATTTGAGACGCTCAAGGAGCTATATTGGTTTGAATGAAAAAATTGAGGCCTAGATTTTTTAAATGTTGGAGCTTTCTGACACGTTTTAGCTCTGTTGGTGTTGCTCGGATCGAAAATTTGCCGCTAGGTTTTCTATCAGAAATTTAATGGAGAATATTTATTGTTGCATGACATTCCCCGCTAGGACCTACCCTTTAGGAGATATATTTGTTTATATGAAAAAAATCCCGTTTGAAACCCCTATTTTCTTCTATTGTTTATTTCAAATAATTATTGATTATTAATTAAATTTAATTATTAATTTAAGTAATTTGACTCTTTTAATTTTAAAATGTAAATTGGGGAAAGGCAATGAATTATAGATAGAACTTTTTTCTCTCAGTCAGGGATAAATTGAGTTTTTTTTTTTTTTAATATATTTATCCTGTTCTTAAATTTTAAATTTCACATTTTTTTAGCATTACGATAAACTAATTAGAGGCCTTTCGGATCCATAATTAACGTTTTATGTATTATTTTTTTTTTTTTTTTTTTTTTTGCATATTATACAATGTGATGATTAATTTTATGAAATATCTGAACGATTGTATAGTTGTCAGTAACAGTAACAGCGGTAGGTTACTGACCCTGAGAATAACTGTCGCTAGCTTTGCCGAGTGGTTACGCTTCGACTTCAAAAGTACATTTAATTTCAACATTACATACATTTAAAAAATGTTTTTGCTATCAATGATTATTAGAATACATATATAAATTATTTTTCAATGTGTTCATAGTTATTTATAAACAATAATTGTACCGAAAGTCTGAATTTTCGTAACAAAAGTTTAAAGTTTTTACCATTGTCACTCAAATAATTTGTTCACGTACCTAATTCTTAGCCTGTTATGAAATTGTCATAGAAACATATCACGAACTTACCTTCAGTTAAAACTTGCATGCACTATAAATACAATAAATTTAACTTTTCCTCTCAAAACCACCTCCAATCTCTTTCCTACCCGCTGTTACATACACGACTATTAAAAAGATAATTACCAAGAGATCTACTAACTTCCTAACCACTTTTTCTCTATAAATAATGCATAAGTTTTTTTGTCTAGAAATTCCAAGTAGCGACGTAGATGCGTGCAATGCAAACAAATATATCAATCTCGCCATTTATAGAACAGCTGTTGTATATTTATATATATTTATAAAACAGCTGTTCTATCAATTGTGACTAAATAACATATGAATCAAGGGTGGATTTTAGGACTCTATGAAGCTGAAGTTGGAACATACAATTTAGCAAAATAAGTTTTCAGAACTGACTCTGTTTCCAGCAGTTGCCTTTTTTCTGCTTACTGACTGTCCTAATAATTGACTGTTGGCATAGTTTCGAGATGATAGTTGCGGGTGAGTTCGTAAGAAACTATATATTGTGCGTGAAACTATTTGATCGTGTGCATCTTCATACGTACACATTTATATCGATGTATTTTTGAGAGCCTGTGCTCTGAAGAAGGGCTAAGATGTAGAACGAAACGTCATTACAAAATAAAAGTAGTGCCATGTATGGTATATTTTTTCAAATGTATGTTCTCATAGCTATCTTCTCAGTAAAAAATAGATTTTTTTTTATTTTTTTTTTTTTTTTTATGTTTTGATTTTTATAATAACATCAAATCGGGTTCATAAACTATCGGTACGTGTTTTAATAAAAGAATTTATTTTATGTGAGTAAACTGAATTTCTCTCGAAATAAGATGTATCAATATATGCGTTAGAGGTGTTAAGATAAAAACACACACAAAAAAAAAAAATAAATAAAAAAAATAGAATCTTCTCGTCAATCGATAAAAAAAAATATCAAGCATCATTGTGGTCGACCAAGATATTACATTGGAAAATTGTCTTATATCTGAACTTTTATATTAGTACGTTGAAGATTGAAGAAGGAAAGTACCTATATTTTCTGTATCAGCATCTAACCTCAGCTTTACCTTGTTTTTTTAAAAATTTATTATATGTTTTTTTTGTTTATTTATTTTACGCTCTAATCACGCTACTGTGCCTAAAAAGTAGAAGGTCGAGAAACCCATCATTTAAGAATAGATTTTTTTATTTACCTAATTATAAACATTTCCCAGTTGATATTATAGTAGAAACATTCTTCGATTACGAAATCCAGTGTATATTTATTTTTTATCATCATGATTATGAGTTTTATTTTTTTCTGATTTGTTTTTCACATTTCAATGTGTCATGTCATTTTCTTTAAAAACATATGATCAATTGTATGTAGGTTAAGGATATTCCATATAATTGCTGTAATTATGACTCGTTTTCCAGTTACTCGTATTTATTATTATTTATTTGTGTATGTATGTAATATATTTATGGTTTTATGGTTTTTTTAAAAAACTGAAAATATTTAAATGAATCGAAACATTTTCAATTTCTTTTATTTCGATTCTTTTACCTAGGACTCCAACTGAACATACGTTTAATTTGGAAAACACATGCACGACTAAAACGACGAGAAACTGTCATCGTTTTCGACTTCTTCAACATTTACGCTCTAAGATGCCGATTAATAACAAAAGACTCAATTATACGATAGTAATTAGACCTATTTGCACGTGAGGTGTTCAAATCTGGGGCTCCATTAAAAAATCTAATTTGTCTCTACATGCAATCCGAAATCCTTATTGCTGCTTACTTAACCACAAATGAACTTAACCATTAAGATCTTAATGTTCCATATATTGCTGATTCAGCCCTGGCCAGATACCTATTCTTTCATTTTAAACTCCATAGCCATTCAAATCCACTTGTCTCTCAACTTGTTTCCCAAATTATTCCCGACATCCCTCCGAGGCGTCTGAAAAGATGGCCTCAGGACCTTGTCAAATAGAACTTTTTAATTACTAGGGTAGTTGCTTCATAAGCGATTGACATGTTATGAGAGTTTTGATCTTTTTTATTTATATACAGTTGTAAATTTCTGTGAACTGGTAGATAAAAAAAATGCCTAACTTTTAAAAATTCGGTATTACGTTTTTAATTTTTTCATAATAAATTTATATATATTTAGTTATTAATTATTATAGGATATTTAAGTTCCATAGACTTATGAAATTTATTTCTCCAATTTATAATCTAACAATCAGCAATGTATTGGGAATTCTGTTCCCAATTTCAAGTATGATTGATCTCATTAAGTGCACGTCTTATAATAATAATAAAATTTGTCATTTTAATAAAAATATAAATTAATATTGTTACTTATATCCACTTGACATGACCCTTGATATAATTTGCTGTTATAGACATACAATTAATAATATCAAATGTGCCTGAAGAAGAAGGAAATGCGATTCCCGAAACATGATGCTGGTTATTAGCTTTATTATATGTGGAATATACATCTAATTTCAAGTTAACTATATTTATAATAATCATCTTTGTAAGATGGAGCATCGTGTAATACGTTATACTATTTTTTTTAATATTTTGTATTAATTATAAATTAACTTTTTAATTGATTGACTGTTTCATATTACGTACCTCTAAATAGACCAGACTAAAATATACACCTCTAACCACAACCGCTTCACACAGACTAGAGTAAATAAACTTCAGGCTTCCCTCCCCACTTCTGGAGTTCCTCTCCCCTCCAACGCTCCAGGCCCGTGGACTTGTTTGTTTATTAAGTAGTATTAGTTTAGGTTTTTGATTAATTAAAAATATAAGTATAATTTTATATAATTAGTGTAAATAATATAATTAAAAATAACAAAAATGAAATTTAGGTCCATCTTGCGTACCTCATCAACCTTCTGTTGACAATTCTCTTTATTGAAATTTTTGTTCCATATATTTTCCTCTTAATCAGTGTTTCTTAATCTTCTGAAATCGCTTATTAAAGAATTCTATGGACTCTAAATTTCTTATCAACTTTTCAAAAATCCAAATATATTGGCTTGTCCGGAAATAAATGCTAGTTTATCGTTTTAAAGTTTTTTTTTAAAAAATCTATTTATTGAAATTTACAACTGTATACAGAAAAAAAAATACACCTAGAGTAAATGTAAAGGTAATACTCAAAACATGTCAATCGCTTTTGAAGCAACTACCTAAGGCAGCGCTTATGAAGTTCTATATTAAAATGTTCCTAGGTCATCTTTTCAAACACCTCGGAGTGTTATAGGGAATAGAATGGGAAGCAAGTTGAAAGCCTAGTTGATTTGAATGGTTATAGAGGTTACTATAGAAGGATAGGCATCTGGTTTGTGCTGATTCAGCAACATATGTAACATTAAGGTCTTCATGGATAAATATATTATGATAATACAAGGAGCGTTGAGGATTTTTTAAAGGATTTGGGATTGCAAGGATTGGATATTAGATGAATTTTATGGTTTAGTGGAGCCTCAATTAAAATATAAAACATAAAATAAATTATCTAAAAGAATTAAAGAAATACTCTCCTTTTCTCTTAATAATTTCTGGGAAGGATTTAATAATTAGAATTGGTGAATTAATTGTATTGATCCTTCTTCACACGTCATGCGTACCTTAAATGAGTTCTTAACTTTTCTATTTCCTATGAATAGAATTTTGAGTCTTTGGTTCTAACCAATTCTAAAAATTCATTTTCTATCGAATTTTGATGTTCTATTGATTTTTTATCGAATTTTGATTTCTATCAAACAGTTGAACTCGTGTTTCCTTTTATACGAGCTCTCAAAACATCTTCATTAAGTTATGGAATCCTTTCACGACTTTCGTTGTCTTCTAGGCTGAAATCTCCCTTCGAAATTTTTCAAACCCCCGTTAAATGGTGGTGTGGTGGGTCACTTACACATCTGTCACCCCCAGACTTCGTTAATGCATCTCTCCGTTTGGACCCTAGATTAACCTAAAAAAAATTATAGATTTCGATTTTATTTATTTATTGACCAGCACCACCGACTATCCAAGTAAATTTCCTATGACTGACGGATAGGAGAATGACTTATGATAAGAGAAAGGCCCGCATACAAAGGAAAAAGGCCAAACATTAAACTCACTAATCAGACGACAATTAAAGTTAAAACTTGAACAGAAACTTGTTACTTACTCGTATATATTGAACCTTTGTTGACATAAGCTTCACAGATTTTTACTAATCCATAAAAGACGCTTAAAAGACTGTAAAATTTTCAATAAACTCTTCTTACACACACTCCATAGTACATTGCCAACGCAACTTTAAATATGGACTGAGGTAAACCAACATTTACGAATACATAAACGAATCCACCAAAATTTACAAGGAAACAGAAGCTGACCAATGGAAGCAATGGCCATTACTTATATACCTGAAAACACAAAAAAGACAGTGAAAAGAAGGTGAGTGAGAGATCAACTTCCGTAATATGTTTAACTTCCTCATGCTGACGTCACTGTTTACTTATTTTTCCTATATAACACATACCACCGATCGTAGATTCGGATTTTTGAGAGGTGCCGGTAGATAAACATTGTTAAAAAAAAAACATATTGTAACTTTCTGCTGTAGTAGAATATACGTAAACATGCAGAATTACTCAATAATTTTCAAAGAAAATGCTCATTGATAGCTGCATCTTAGAGTTATATGTAAGCTCGCGAAGCCTGTTTTTTTTTTGTTTTTTTTAAGATGCCTTGGGTTACCGGGAATCGAATAAAAAGACAGGCTTAAAGTCACTAGTGGGCTTGAATGGATACTTTTTTGATTGAAGTACAGGTTTTTATTTCGGGCCATATCAGTTATATAGGATATTTAAGGTCATTATTTATGATTTTATTTGTTTAGTAAAGTACTTAACCTTTGCTGTCATACTTCTCTGCCATTTAAGAATTTTCTTTGAAGAGTGTTCTTTATGGCCAGATTAACAGCCATATTATCCCCTAGTTCTGTATGAAACAAAATGTCAAAAAAATGAAATATGAAACAACTGTTTTTAAATTACTGAATTTGAAACAATATCTCTTTTATGCATTTTTTTTTTTTTTTTTTTTTTTTTTTTTTTTTTTTTTTTTTTTTTTTTTTTTTTTTTTTTTTTTTTTTTTTTTTTTTTTTGACAAGAATATCAAAATCATATTGTGGTTTTTTTTATTACTATCATGTTATCTTAACAAAATATTTAAATTTTGACATTAGTTATTCTGAATACAAAGATATGTTCTTACCCCATAAAACAGGAGAAATTATTAAAATGTTTGTTAATATATTTGAATTAGTGACTTGATTGAATAAAGTACTCTCCTTATGCTAATCAGCTGGCTTCTCTGAAAATGTTATAAGTGTCTTCACTTTTCTTATTGGCCATTGTTCAGCCTAGACAATGAGATGTGCCTTTCTAATTAATTTTCTCTAATAACAATAGATCTAACTGGATAATATCTCCAGTTCTAAGTTTGAACTCTAGTTAATATATAATAACTGTGAAAGTAACTTTTATTTATATTTTGTTAACATAAAAAAAAACAAATTGGTTAACCTGAATATTAATTTTACATTGAACATAGCATTACTGATTGCTTTTGTTCTTAGACACAGGATAATATTCTGTAGTATATTCTACAGACTGTAGTTTTCATGATAAATCTTATTTTAAAATAGATTTTTTTATTATGTTGATGTTAAACACAGGCAACACAATAAACTTCAATAGACCTTTAATCAGTAGTTTCAAACCTTTCTGCTTCTTTACTTTCCTTTTTTAATGAAAAAAATTTGTCATGCCGCACAATTTTTTTAGCAATCTAATTTGATTGATGATCACCTGATATTGTAATTTATTTTATGAGCTCTATAAAATAATATTCGCTATTATATAGATAGAAAAAAAGTAGTTAATTATCTCCAATATATTCCTAGTTTATACAGCAAAATGACATGTTTCGCTCTTATCACTGAGCTGGTCCACAAGAAATCAATCACTCCTTACCTAATTTGTCTTATTTTTAATATATAAATTGTTACAATGACTTTTAGAAAAATATGTTTAAAAATTAATGCAGGAAAATCTAATATTAAATCCTTATCCTCTGTGTGAGGAAAATATATTTTTATTATAATTTAAAAAAAATTAATAAATTGAATTATACATATTGAATTTTATATTTTTTTTTCTGTTACAGACCCTTGCTTATATGTCCTCCGATTTGCCAATAAACTTGAACTTGGTGAAAAGACCCATGAGGTGACGATGACAGCTTTAAGACTCGTCCAAAGGATGAAGAGGGATAGTATGCACTATGGTCGTAGACCTTCAGGCATTTGTGGTGCTGGTAATGTCATATAAATATGTTCATGCATCTATATAATAATATAATGTTAGATTTTCCCACCATATGTTATTTTAATCTTCCTCTATGTATAATTTTCACTAATTTCAAAAATTCTGGAATCCTATCCAAGCCCTTCCAGGCCAATTTATCAGATTTTCATAAGCTGGTATTCCTGTGTGTTTATGAACTACAACTAACTAAATATCTTCATATATTAATATTTATAATAAATAATTAATATGTATAATATCTTTATATATTAATATTAATTATTTACTTTTTTTAGCCCTATTAATGGCTTCTCGTTTACACCAGTTCAATCGTACTGTTGGTGATATTATAAAAGTTGTTCAAGTACATGAATCTACATTAAGAAAAAGGTTTGTTTTTATATTTTTGTTTTATTTTATTTATTTATTTTTTTTTTTATAATTTCTCATATATCATATTTTTCAACATTTTCATTTGTTTATTCCTATGCCAAATTAATTTTCCTTCTTCTTTTCTTATATTTTCATTATATTTATTTAAAAACCTTTTTATATTAAAAAAAAAATCAGCTATTAAAAATTGTATCATTCAATTATTTAATCATTTAAAAATTGTGTCATACAACTAGATCTTGAATCTATTTCATACTCAATTATATAATTAACACTTTGAATATTATTTTGTAAATTAATTTACTTTGTTCGTTAATTTTTTGTAATTATTTCGTCACATTCAGTTTTTGTTAATTTTAGTCTGAAGATGAATTGCAAGGCAGGTGGAAACTTTGGTACTCCATATAAATTTAACTTGGACATGTAGTTGATTTATCCAGACTGCATCACTGACAGTTTTCTTCTATAGATTTTTATTTTTATTCTTTTTTTTGTATGGATTATTCATATTAAATTCTAATATGTTTTAGGCTAGTGGAATTTGGTGAAACCCCTTCTAGTTCTCTTACGCTGCAAGAGTTTATGACAGTTGATTTAGAAGAAGAACAGGACCCTCCGTCGTACAAAGCAGCAAGAGCAAAGGATAGAGAAAGATTAAAGGTGAATATTTTTATAATTTAACTGTTAAGAAACATCACTGAAAATATTTTTTAATTTAGCATTTAGAAAAAATTATTTTTCTAAATTTTTTTATACCTTCTTTTAGTAGTGGAGACTTGGCCTATGGCAGTTACTTACAAAACAGAAAAAATCATTAAATTAAAAAAAAAATCAATTTTTATAAGTTCGACACACTACATCCCTAATAGTATATCTTTATTTTATCCTTATAACAAATCACACTGAAATTAAATCTAACTTTTTTTTTATTATAAAAAAAGTTGAAAACCAACTTTGATTAGTATTTCTCAGACTCCAGTGTTGTGGCTGTCAATGATAATTTAATAATTATACAACAAGGAATATAGGAAGTTTTAAATCATATTATTATTATTACTAAAAAACTGCACTTTTGTTTCTATTACATAGTGTATCTCCTAGAAAAATGAAATGAAATAGACAAATAATTTATAGACATTAGAAAACCAACAAAAGTTAAAAATATATAGTATGTTTACTAGCTAATTTATTTACTTTCCTGTAGCAAATGTCTTAGTTATCTCCCTCAGGATTGTCCCTCTTTTGAGTTCAATGAGCATTTAGTTTTTTCTGTGTATTTAAACATTTAATATGACAAATGCCACAAACCCTTCATGCATACTTTTTGTCAAAACAAAATCAAAAAATAATTATATATAAAAATTTACTTTAAATCATTAATAAGCTACTATATAATACAAAATTAGGACTTACTTTGATGCTGTATACTCAAATAATTTGTCAGAAACAGCAGTGAAACTGACAGAAATTTTTTTGTGATCTGCTCTATATCTCTGCTTGCAGCTAACTATTTCCAAATACTCTATTTGGATAAAAATTTAAAGAGCTGCGAAGATCCATGGAGTAGTAATTCCTGAGAGGTTTATGCTTGTTAATCATTTGTTTGCAGCCTGTGATAACTATTTTACAAAAAATCGTAGAAACCATAATCATCCCTTAACCTCCATTACCCCATTTTCCTCTAGGCATTGAAAAAACTTTTGTTATGATTTGACACAATGAGTATTAATAATCATTGATCAATTTCTCCTAATTGTTTATACAATATGTATTTTTATGTATTTCAATCACGTTCAAATTGTACCTGTTAATTTAAAGATTATTCTTAATTAATAATTATTATAATTGCTATTTTTATTGTTAATTTAAAGCACTAACATATCCTTGGCTGTTGTGAAGAAGTCGATAGTAATAATTGTGCACTTTTCAGTAGGGTATTTTTATCGTTTTCCAAAATCCTGTTATTGCTCTAAAATACCATTTGTGCCAAATATATACTTTAAGGCCTTATTAAGAAGTACAACTTGAGCATTTTTTAACAATTGCAGATAAAAATAAAATTCTGTTTTTAAGATTAATAGTTAACTCCTAAAGGTAATTTGATTATCCACCTCTTCACGAGGTATATATATCCACCACCGATATATATTTTCTAGGATATGTTTTATCTTTATTCACTGTTGTTTTCTTATAAATATCTGATTACAGATGCTTGAAGATAAAGAAAGTTTAAGAGAGCTGAATAGAATGCAGTTGGAAATAGAAAAGCAAATATTTGACAAGAAAAACAAAAAGCCTGCTTTTGGAGAAGTAGAAACTACAAGTATGATTTTTTCACTTTAAATTTTTGTATTTTAACATTTTTTTTATTGTAGTTGACAACTTGGTAGACTACTATGTCCTGCTTTTATAAGTAAAATACAGTACAGCTTCGGCAGGATAGTGACCAACTCAAAAAAAAAATTCTTCTGGCACTTTAAGGATGCAACAAAATTATTATGATACTATAATTTTAATGTATACATACATATAGTCAAACTATAGTGTACTATATTTTTATTTATATATTTTTTTTTAATTTTTAAAACACCATTTGTTTAACAGATGCAAGAGGACCTACTTTGTAGAATAGTCATATCAGGTTTATAAGGAATATTACTTTTATTTTATCTGTAATGAATATGATTATATTTTTATAATTATATGTACTTTAATATAGCATGTTACTATTTGTAATTTATTATTTTTCAAATTAAATTTATACATTTATTTGTTTTCCTCAAGATGATGAAGAAGGTGACTTTGAAAGCTTTGTTTCAAGTTCTACAATAGACGTAATAGAAGAATTAGAAGACGAGCATGAAATAGCTTTTGGGGAAGAGACTCCAGTTGGCTTAGGTATGGAACAACTATTTGAATTTCTGTGGAAGTCAATATTGAAGTGAAATTAAAAAAAAAAAAAAATTGTTATATCTAACCCAAACATCTAGTGGCGTAGGGAATACATAATGAATGGATAGGTATCTTGTTTTGGGGAAATATAGAATAGGATTTTGGATTGTAAGGATTGGATGTAAGATAAATTTGAATGGTTTAGTGGAGCCACAAACTTACAACTTTAAGTCTGCTATTAACACTCCACTTTAAGCTTTGAGCAAACTAAGGAGGTGCAGTAGCTCCTGGGCCTGAGCTTAATCGAGCCTGGCTGATGACAGAAAATTTATATTCTCCATTTTTAGCCATGGCTCAATTTCGAGGTCGGGAGACCCTCCTGGGGCATACTTATCCTCCATAAAGAGGGTATCCTTAATTCGGGGAAAAAAAAACTGGCAGTTTTTTAGTTTGTGAAAGGAGGTGATTTGACCAGACTTTACGCTCAACTGCCAGGTTTTTTCCCCAATTAAGGTTTCCCATTTTTTAAGAGGCTGGGTGTGCTCCAGGAGCCTCTCCCGACCTTGAATTCGATCCACGACCGAAATAACTGAAAATAAATATTTTGCCTTCAGTCGGACCCGAACTCGGGCCCGGGAGCATGGTAGTCAAGCGCCTTACCCACTGAACTACCGCACCTCTTAAATGTAAGTATGTATATATAGAATATATGGATGTATGAATATAATGTATGGAAGTATGTAATTGGAATCTTGGATGGATATAGGCATTTTTCCAGGAGTTTATAATCAGTACCTAAACAACACAAACTACTCCCTCCATATCAAATATTGTTCTTTCCACGTAGTGGTAACGAGCCTTCTTCTCTTAATTCAACTTAAAAAAAAAAAAAAAAAAAAAAAGGTCTTGTGTCATGTTTGTTTTATCATTGGCAACTAATTATAATCCACCCAGTGTTTTAAAATTTCTCTGACTCCGATTTGTTCTGTTTGAATCTCTAATTTTCAACTTGCACATGAGTTAGCAATAGCAGATCCCTACCTGAGATTTAGTTTTTGGGAGATTTAGTTCAGATAGATCTAACTATTGGTGTAATATGTTGAAGCAAAGATAAGTGAGTAAGGATCCAACTACTCCCTCCAGCATATTTGATGGGGAGGGGCACTCTTGTTATTGTTTGATCCAAGAGGAAATTGAGAAATTTCACTCTGATCCACCACTCATAAGACACTCTACCCGAATCAACTCTTGAGAAAGGTATTAATTCATTTCCTTAAAGATTTATTTTGTTGGCAGGACCTAGCAGAGCTGTGATGGGCCTTGAAGAGGGTGACGGTAAAAGGGATGACAAAGATTTTACATTTGAAGGAAATGGTGAGCTCGATCTGGAAGGTATCGATGATAAGGAACTTGATATGTACATTATGACAGATGTCGAAACTGAAAGAAAAGATAAAATCTGGACTGAAAGGAATGCTGATTATCTTCAAAAACAGAAAGGTAAACTTACAAGATGTTATCTTCAGTAAGCTTTAAAGTTTAATCTTGTTCCTGAGATAATAATGACTTATTAATAATTTTAAAAAATACTATCAAAACTCCTCTCAATTTTTCATATTGGTACTCAAAGTTATTTTTTACAGTTTTTTATATCCTATCAATATATAATAAGAATATTTAACATTATAAATTAAATATAAATAAAAAAATGTTATTGTTATTTATTATTATCTGCTACAGCACAGCGAATTCAATGACGGCATGCTGGGAGACAGAGCACTGACGTCGAGATGGTCCCTATGGAGGATTTAATCTAAAAATCAAAATGTTAGGAAAAAATCTAAAAGTTGTTATTTTCTTGATTAAATAAAATTTGTCGAAATGTAGTAGCCCTGTAACCAATAGCAACTACTAAACATATAGTATTCTTTATCTCAGGGTTTGAAATCGATAATTATTTTTTTCTTAAAAGTAACATTATAATAGAATGGGTGATTAGGGAAACGACATAAGTCATAGTATTAACATAATGACCTGTATTGTTTTTCGAATCATTAATTCAATTATTAAGTACGTTTGATTTCTAATTTTAAAATCATGCTTGATTTAAAAATAAAATTTTAATCGATTTTTGATGTTTATTGATTGGATTAAAATCAATGATCACTTACTGAGTGATATGGTATCAGATAAATAATAATGGTTGAATTGTGATAAAAAATATATATATATTGATCAGAAATTAAAAATCATGTTTTACAAGCAAATTAACTTATTAATATGTATATATAAAAAGGGGACTCAATGGCCGAGTGAGTTGGGGCGAGGGTCTCAGCGCACTCATAACCAGAAGGTCATGGGTTCGAATCCCACCTGGGTGGGTTAAAATTTATTTTGTGGCCGATCCACGGAATGTATCTTGACCTTCCCACCCTGACCAGTATAGGACTTCAATAGAAGTCTTGGGCCAAAAAAAAAAAAATAAATATTGTACACATTTTTTAATATAAATATATGTGTGTGTGTATATATATATATATATATATATATATATATATATATATATATATATATATATATATATTAATAATTTAAAGAGAGCAGAAGATACATTTTAATGTAATATTTAGGTTTTTCATTCCAATCGATTTACTTTCTCTGTCCCATATGAGTTAAGTTGTTTACATATCTGAGCTTGGGGTTTTAAGGAATATCATCACTCAATAAAAATCATCAAACGATTTTTATAATTTCCAGGTAAAAATTTTGATAGGATTTATTTTTATTTTTTTTAATTATCAATTTCAAACCTTTAATTATCTTATTTATTCAGTATTATTTATTATATAGTATTACTAAATATTTAGCTTATGATTTATTTCAGATTTATAATGCGTGTTTAATTAAAAAAGAGTTGTTCGTAGCTCAGTAAACTAA
Organism: Euschistus heros; assembly: GCA_003667255.2. Taxonomy (NCBI): domain Eukaryota; kingdom Metazoa; phylum Arthropoda; class Insecta; order Hemiptera; family Pentatomidae; genus Euschistus; species Euschistus heros. Next base: position 782,310 of record RCWM02000166.1, read on the forward strand.
ATAATAGCCATGAAAAATTCCATTTTGTAGTAGTAGTAAAAGTCATTCATTATTTTGGAATTCTGAATCACTTTGGTTTTGGAAATTAAGTGTCAACAAACAGTCTAAATATTAATAAGGTATTTGTTGACTGTGGAACTAATGAAGATGTAGATAGTTGAGGTGTGTAACCCTGGAAACACATTATAAATTTTAATTTATTGTGCCGACTCATTTATTGTTCTTATAATAATAATTTATTGTACTTACTCATAAACTATATCCGCTTGTCTTTTGTTGTAATATCTTTTTTATCTTTGTAAAAACAAAATATTTAAATTATTTATTACAATTTATTTTTCTCAGTTTTTTAAACTTTTCATTTTTTTATTTTTTTTATTTGCATACTGTTTTTCTTATTTTATCTTTTTTTAAAATTCACACCCTTTTTTTGTCTTATCTTTTTGTTTGTTTTTCTTCTAACATTGATGAAGGTTTACATTGTAGGCAGAAACGTTGGCACAATACATTGAAATTTATATTTTAATTGTGTTTCCATGACTGCACATCCCCAGCTATATTGAATTTTCAAAATCTGATGCCGAATTGTTTCTCAACAACCTCACCTTCCTTCTAATACTATCCTGCATGAAAGGGCCTTTAACAATCTAATGTAGTGTTTGTTTTCCCTCCACAATCTTTCGATGATATTTGATACCATGCAAGACCTGGCTGTTGATAAAAAGTCATCCTGAGCTTTCAATTGCATAAATATGTGTTTACTTCATTCTAATAAATAAATTTAATAAAATCATTTTAAAATGTTTCATGTGAGATATATTCTGAACCTAATTTGTTGTTACCAGTTCAGGAACCTGTAAATGTAAATTGTATCTTGGATTTATTTTAGAAAAAGAAGAAAAATTAAGAAAAGAAATGGAGGAAGGTAAACCGCCTGAAAAAAAGAGAAAAAAGAACACCTCGAGGAAGAAATCTTCAACCCCAGCTAATTCAGCTGGTAATAATTTAAAGATAGTACTTAAATTATATCAACAGTAAATATAAAACTTAGTATTAATTTTTTTTTTTTTTTTTTCTTAGGAGAAGCAATAGAAAAAATGTTACAAGAAAAGAAAATTTCTACAAAAATCAATTATGATGTACTTAAGAGTTTAAACTTCAATCTAAAGGAAACAGCTGCTGGTGAAGTTAGCGCTATTGGGCTGTTAGTATTTCTTACTTAACATAGTTAATTTTTTTTTTTTTAATTATATAATTTTAATGAATTTTATATATATTTATAGAAAAGCTGAAATAGTGCCTAAAGAAGAAGTCTTAAGTGGTATCGAGAAGCCTCATCACAGTATGGTTAAAGATGAACCTGTCCCGAAGATGATGACTGGAAAACTTAGAAGTCAAGAAGAGCCTTCAAAAGAACCAGCCATCGAACTGGACACTGATAACAATCGTGAGTGTCCTTAATCCATCACATCTCAACCATCCTCATTTCATAAATTATTTTATTTTATTGATCTCACTAGTCATATGTCGGGCCAAGCTCTGTCAAATCCAGAACAAAATTAATCTAAAAGGGATTCCAGTCAGTACTTGCCTGACAAATTATAAATGTTCTAAAATAATTAATTGATTAAACTCGTTTCTTTTGACAAAGGTTACATAGGGTCAGCATAATTAAGCTAATTTAATTATAAAAAAGAAATGAGTGGTGACGATTCGTTTCTTATTAGACCGCTTTTCCGATCCTCCAGCCTTCCATTGGTACTACTCGAATAAAGATTTCCTAATATCTTGTTCACAATTGAATGTTTTGTGAAAAAATAAATAAATAATATAGTGAAGCTCTGATTATCTGGATTATAATTGGGACCGAAATTGATCCGGATAACTAAAAATCCGGATAATCAGATTCACTATTGAGCTAGGGTATTGAAATAAGAAATATAGAACTTTATATGAATTTTATTGAATAATTAAAAATGTGGCTGATTATAAAATTATATTTTTGTAACAAAAAAGTTTAGTTAACATGTCAGAAATCGTGGATGTTCTGATATAGAACTTATCCACCAATTTTTTCCCAGATTTGCCTTTCCCAATGCAGTCATTTACTGCATTAAAGTTACAGCATTACTGAAATACAGTTAATGCAAGACAGGACCTATCATATTTTACAATAAGTATAAGTATGTTGATCGAGACTCCGTTAATTGAGTCTCAAGTGTAGTTTGGTAACTGCTCTTCCTTCCCTAATATAGTAGATATGTTAAACTTTAATGAATGAAAAAAATAAATCAATCAATATATTTATATTGTTTCTTTTGTTTATTGGGTTTAACCTATACTGATCTACTTTAGCTAGATTATGTAGTTCTAGGTTGATTCCTTGCATCTGTGCTTAAATATAAGTCAACTCTTTCAAGCCAGATCAAAGCTAGTGTCACTTCTAAATCAAGTGTGTTGTAGTGATGATGCTAACACATTTGTGAAAACATCTTACTTTCTATTTAAAAATAATAAAATGGCTAGCATTTGTTGTCTGTTATACTAAAAACTAAATTTATGAATTAATAATTGTTACTGCTATAATATACTTTATTCTTCACTATCTTCTCATGCTCTTGCAAATTATATTCATTTCTTAGGAGCCGATGATATTCTGGACGATGAGGATGAAGTTGATGAGGTACCTGTAATTTCTCTCTCAGAAATGCTCAACCAGCACAGAGGAGAAGATGATGACCCATATTATGGATATGACGAAGAAGATTACTAATTATTAATTATCTTATAAAGATGAACTATTATTTATATGTTTTAATCGAAACTAGGGCCATTGTAAATATATTTGTTTAAGTTTTTTTAACCAATGTTTCTATTTTGGTTATGGATTTTTTTTTGTTCTTTTTCTGTATCATGAAATTCCTAGTCAGAATGGTTTTCTTTTAAATTTTTTAGAAGTATGGTTGTTTATTTTATTTTTTGAATTAAGCCTTAGAGTGTAGTACGAGCATATAGGACAAGAATAAACAATTTTTTATTTAGTTTTAGATTTTATTTCAAGGTACGAATATTTTATTTTTTTATTATATTTAACATATATATTTTATGTTTTGTGAAATCATTTATTAAAATAATTCTAATTGGATTTCTCTATCAGTATTGAAATCTTTTTATAATGAAATAATTTTCAGTATTAATTATTAATTCATAAAAAGAGACTATGTAAATACGAATGGGATAGTCAATAATGTGCGGAAAATCGTCCTAAGTTTATGATAATTAATTCGACTACAATCATATAAAAAAGTTGTAATTGATAATAGTATAAGGGAGCAATTATAACACTGTTGAGTGTTGTCGTGGCTTCATCACCTTCATCAATATATAACTGTTGGTCAAAAAAGAATAATTTCTTATCAAGTACTGAACCCAAGATAATTAATAGCTTTAATAGATTAATTTATACTTAACTGTGAGTACTATCAGATATTAGATTAAATTAGAAAACAAAAAATGTTTAAATATACAATGAAATAGTCTTAACATGCAATTATTGTTTATCTATGGGAAAAGGGTTGACAATAGTTTGATAGCTCTATCATTAGTTTTGATAATATTGACTGGTGGTTATGGGTACTGTTGATTTGATAAACTGTTTGTTTCAATGCAGTTAGATATGTTTAGTTTGAACAAATAGTTCAAGTCATACAAATAGGTCATTCATGGAATGACATTTGGTATCACCTGTAATCAGCCATTTATTATTTTTTGCTTCGGAAGCCAAACTTTTAATAAGTTTTCATGTTTAGCAACCTTTTTTCCTTAAATTAAAGTAAATATTTGCCCTTTTTTTTTTTTATTATTATAATTAATTAAAAATATTTTAATTACCTTATTAATTTTAAGTAGCTCAGTGGGTAAGGCACTTGTTTACCAAGCTCCAGGGCCCGAGTTAAAGACCAGATGAAGGCAGAAAATTAATTTTATGTTATTTCAGACTTTGAGGTTGGGAGACCCTCCTGGGGCACACCCAGCCTCCATAAAGTGGGTACCCTTAATTGGGGAAAAATCCTGGCATTTCAGCGTGATTTCGGCCAAGCATCCTCTTTTCAAAACCACTGGCTCGGAAACAGTACAGGTTTACTTTTTTTTAATTTACGCTTCATTTAAATGTTTTCAAGAGTAATATCGTGGTTAGCTTTTGTGGTAGAGATGACTTTTGATACTACTGATAATGATATCGAACTATAGGCAAACCCTATTCATTTATTTAGAGGTGCTAACAGATGTCTAAGTAAAATACTCAACAGTTACATATTATTTAATTTTTAATAACATTTCAGTCCACTTTTCTAGCCTTTGCCCAATTTCCAAAATGTATTAAGGAGATACCATTATTTCCATGAAATAGGGAAACTAAAACAATACCTTTGTATACCATTCCAACGATCAAACTATATATGCCAATATAATTATTTGAAAATGAATAAATAAAGTAATGAAATAATTTTTTAAGTTGAAAAACTGTTGTTTATTTGTCCTGAGACTGGTGTATCTCATATTTATTTCTTTTTTGCACCTTCCTCAAGTTCAGGAAATAGATGTGTTGGCGATATTAACAGACACAGATGAATGTTAATATTAACAAAGATAAAGTAAATCTTGTTTGTTTATCGAATAAATAATTGCATGTGTCATGTATTTAAAAATTTTCCCAATGTGATGCTATGTTGATCACAATTTATTCTTCAATTATTAACCTCTAAGTTCACTTTTTATTTAACAGACCATACTGACAAATTTAAAATCTAAAAGAATAAAATTTTCAATTTTTTAAAAATATGTCAGTTATAGTTAAGAAGCCTTTCTGTTCTAAGGATTTCTCAAAATTTTCGATGAATAAACACTGCTATTCCTCAACAATACAATCTGCCAAATACTTTCAATCAATTTCATTTTAATATGTTGTCAAAAATGTGCCTGTTGAATATCAATGGTAAACAAATTAGTATCATAAGATAAAATTGGCTTTGATTATTTATAAAACTGGCCTTGATCAACTATCAGATGACCTTATGTAATTGAATCTGGAGTTATATATTTAATTTTAAGCTGTTTTTATAAGACTGAGATGGATTATGAGCTTAAAACCAATAAAACGTTCATTATCTAATTTATTTTCTGTATTGTTTCTTTCAGAAAAATATAAATGGTTATTGTGTATAAAGTTATTAATGCAAAATGGAGGAAAGTTTAATTTATGTATTTTATTTTATTTTTTTTATTGAATAGAGAATTTGTATATTAGATAAGCTTTTGTTATGTTTTTGAAAAAAAAAAAAAAAAAAAAATGCATAAATTAAGTGATGTGCATTGTAAGAATTATAGGTTCCAGATGTACCAAGATAATTTTTAAAAAATGTAGTGCTTGAACTGGTTTATTTAGATGTAGAAACAGAAATATTTCTAACGATTAACTTCATATTTATTCAGTAGGTTCTTGATAATCCAGACAAATTGTTGATAAGAACCCCTTCTCCCCCTCCCGTACAGGACTACCAAAATGTTATCACAGAATACATAATATATTTGATAATTATCTACGTTTATACTAATTTATGCTATAAAAATGTATTAAATTTTTTTTTTTTCTTATATTTGAAACAGTCTGTAATAATTTTTATGTTGAATGAGGTTAGTATATTAATTAAAATATTTTGGCATATATCTCATTTATATTTTACCGTTTGAATCGATGATTCAAAATGTTTCTGGAATCTTTATTTCCCATCCGTAGGATTAGGAATATTCACATATAAACCAATTCCTAAACTGAACAAGTTTTATATAAAAGAGTTATAAGCCAAAATGATTTAATTAAAGTCAGTAATTTTTTTTTGAAAACCTATGTATGTTATCCAAGGAGGATTCAGAGATCTAAAAAAAAAATAGAAAGTAGGTGACTGTGAGCCCATTCATGATACTGTGTTGTCCGGATGGTAAATTATTTAGATTATTAAGTTCCTACTGTTTATGTTATGATATTGCTATGTAAATTGATATTTATGATTTTCTTACTTGTAATCACTTATACAAAAATAAATTATAATGAAATGTCTTCATAAGTCAAGTTTATAACTGAAAATAGAGGTAACCATCCCGAATTTGCAGATTATATGTATATACTTTTAATTAAATTTATAATTCTAATTAATTATATATATATATGTTGAGTAAGGTTCTTGAGGTTCAGTCAGTAAATAAAAACACTATTTTGGCGAAGTTTCGAGAATATATTGTTCTCATAATCATGCCCTACAGTGAAAAAAACAGGTTACAATAAAATTATATAAGTTATACAACTTATTTCAAAATATAAAGTTAGCTACAATATAAGTATGTAACAAAATGTGTTAGAATAATAAAAGTATATATAATTACTGAATATAGAGGAGTATGAAACTACTTACAATCTTACTGGTAGATATTCTGTAATTATTATCTTTTTATTATTCTAACACATGTTGTTATATCGTCATCCCAGAATTATGTTGTGCTATATAATGAGATTTGAAGTTCATTTCTTTAAGTACTTTTTTATTTTGGGATAATATGTAAATGCATTTGCAGTTAAATATTCCCAGTATATTAGATAATATTTTACTACATCAAACTTACATCCTGATTCCATTGATTTAAAACTAAAACGGTTTTATTCATTTGGATATAGAATAAAAATTGCTATTTTTTGCGTAACCTTAAAGAAATACGGGATATAGACCATTTTTAGATCAATAAATGGTTCTACATCCCTTTGAAGTAATTTATTTTTAATAATTGGGGCAGTGTATTGAAATAAAAGCTATTTTATTTTATATAAATTTTATTCTTGCAAAAAAAGTAATAAAGAAGTAAAAAAAAATAAGCAAATGTAAATAAAGTGTAACTATATAATTTATTTTATCTCTTTCGGTTTTGCCTTTGACTTTGGAGTTGTTTCTGGTTTATTTTATGGATATAGAACAACAAAATTAAATCTAACCGTCTATATAACACTATAATTCCTCAAGCTAACAGAACAAGATAATTCTCTAAAGTAGACACAAAACCTGGGTCATAGAACATTTATTTACTGAATACTCGATTATGGGCTAAGATAATACTGTTATTTAAATTGATATAGAACAAGAATTCATTTTCTAAATTTTTGGTGTATATAACTCTATATACCCTAAAAATGGACTTAGAACAAGATAATTCTGGGATGACGATATATTTATATTGTAGGTAACTTTATGTTTTGAAATAACTTGTATAGCTTATATAATTTTATTGTAACCTGTTTTTTCACTGTAGGGCCTGATTATGAGAGCAATATAGTCCCGAAACGTCGCCAAAATAGTTCTTTTTATTTTTTGACTGAACCTCAAGAACCTTACTAAATATTTAATAGTAATAATTTATATATATATATATAATCACACATTTAGTGACAATCTTAACATCATCCATAAATCACAACCTGAATTGCTATTGTATTTTGCGATGTGGAGATGCATTAGCTTAGTGGGTAAGGCATTAGACTCCAAGCTCTCAGGCCAGGATGTACGTATAAATTAAATTTATATTTTGTTAGGATTGAGGTACATAGCCTCCATTAAGTGGGTACACTTGATTGAGAGAAAACTTTGGTAGTTGAGCATGATAGCCTCCTTTCACAACCTTTGGTCTTGTAACAATACATCCTTACCAAATCAAAATTTCGATCCTTTGTTTTTCTATTGTGAGTAAAAATATGATTTTTGTGCCTTCAGTTGTAAGCACTGATAATGCAGTCCATTATCGGCAAGAGTTTCTTAGGGGTATGTTAGCACACCCATGTGCTATAGTATGTATATGCTATATATGTATTTGTGGATGATTCTCAGATTACAGGCAATTTTCAGTACAAAATTTTTAATAATTTTTACAGTAGTTTAATATTTTTTTGAAAATGTCAACACTTTCTATTGTTGTTAAGCTGTTAAAAAACAAATGGTCAAGATCAAAAGTCATATTTCCATGAGAATTTTAAAATTTTAATAGTGCGGTAATGACAATATCAGCTAGGTAATGATAATCACTTGAATATAATTGTTTAAACAGTACATTGGAGGTGATTAAAAAAGTATATTGTTGAAGGAGCCATTGGTGGTTTTGTTATTGAGAGCTTAGGGGAAAAATAGAAAAAAATAACTTTTCAGGCAATATTTCTAATGATTCAGTGCTAATCAATAATAAAATACTAAATGGACAATTAAACTTAAACACATTTAATTCAGGAGAAAACCATGAATCTAAGGTAGCAATAGCTCAAAAATGTTAATTATCGCACAGTTTATGTCATTACCACACTAATAATTCAGGCATTTTATTCAAACCTAACCTCTAGATGACTAAAATAAAAATTATTTTTTCTGCCAACTGTTATTCAACAAATGATATTCTTAATTAAATTAAATATAAAGCGTGGTAATGACAACAAAAAAGAAAAAAGTGGGCGAAATCTCCCTAACTCACTGCCTGACCGTTGGCAGCTGGTCTTCAGCTACCAGAGTACTACCACTACTCCTGGAAAATATTTCCTCGCCTTGGTCCTATTTTCACGGCTGTTTCTCTACAAATTTGTTTTTTGCTTGGTAATGACATAATGATGGGACAAAGTTTGGAGCTATGTAAACTTATATTATATTATTACCCAAACTACAAAACTAAAATATTTATGATTGTTAAGATTTCCTTTATGTGTGAAAATAAATTCCACAACCGTTTACCTTACGTAACGAAAGAAATGAATAAATGGATATAAGAAAACTAAGAGTGGGACACACCGTGGTAATAACATTTGAGTAGCTTAAGCAATTATAAAATTAATTCAGTAATTTATACTTTCATTTTTAATATTTTATTACAGAAAAATATTTCTTCTTTGTTATAGCAGTGGGCAAAAATTAAAGAATGATTTGATCAATTAAGTAAAAAATATATTGGACAAAAAATTTCCCATAATCTGAGAATTACCCATGTATGCTAAATATGTTTATGCTTTATATGTTCCACTTATTAATGGGTATGCTAGTATACATATACTGTATAGTGTATAAATTGTATTGTGTATATGTGTATATATATTTTAGATATAAGTGCCACTACATATCTCTCACTTATTTCGTATTATACACCATGGACAAGCTATTATGGAATAACAAAATATAACTTTATTTGACTTTTAAAAAAATATGTATTAATAAACATTAGTATCATTTCAATTTCAACACTCGTTATCAAACAAACAATATGTATAAATATTAATTTAAAATACTTTTCACTTATTAAACTTTAAATCACAGTTAAATATAATTCTAATTTAATTCAAGAAACTTCTTCTATATTACAAAATTATTGTTCATTTTTGTTTAAATTTGTAATTAATACAAAACAGTTTTTTTTTTCTGTAACTGTATAAGCATTATATATAGACAAATTATTAAATCATCATAGAATTCAAATGCATATGTTTTTAATTAAATATTCTAAGCTTTATTTATAGCAAGGGTAATATATCCTTCACCTTATTAAATACATAAATAAAAAAGAACATAAAACAATAAAAAATATATGACAAGCAACAAAAAGTAGATGAATGTGAATTAGATATTTAATTGTATATGCGGATGTTCTTTCTAAAAGATACTAAACACAAAATGATATAAAAAAAAAAAAAAAAAAAAAAATTGCCAGACTATTGAAACAAATTTTCAATATAATTTCTTTGTATTGTTTTCAATTTTGAAGAACAAGATAAAAGTAACAAATACCTTTAAAAACAATCTCTAATTTGAAAAAATGGTGTTTAGTACCTTTTAGAACTGATATCACCAATTGTAATGATCAGAGATGGGTATAATTTTAATCCAAATAAAAAATTTATAGTTGATCGGGTGTCTGCCTTGATATTTGTTTAATTGAAAATTAAAAAAAAAAAATACAAATCAATGAATTAATTTAACCATAATCATAGTTTATTCCTATATAATTACATTTGAATAACAATAATAACAAATGTTATCAAACAAACCCTATTTCATATAATTTCATTAAAACGAAAATTAACGCAGACTTCAGTCTCCTCATCTTAAGCAGCAAAAAGTCAACGATATTGCTCAAGAAAATTAACTATTGTAAAACAGAAAATTATTTTAAAAAAAAAAATAGTTTTCTAAGATATTATTATTAAAAGTAAGAATAATAATTTTTTCTATAGAATAATCATAAATACCCCTCCCACCTTTCTTATCTTAAATGATGTAGTCCCTGTTGCTTTTACAAAAAATAAGTCAACATTTAATGTAAAGATTTTCGTAAAATCCAATAATCAATTGATTTTATATCATTTCAATTAGTTTTAATTGTAATTGAAGGGTCACAGGTAAGAACGATCATGATCCATTTTACTCAACTTGAGGCAGCCGTGCAAATAGACATATGGAGTGTTAGGCTAGAAGGGTGAATGTCCAAAAAAATCAAAACTTAGATTTAACTACCAGTTAGCTTGTCCCATGTACTGTCACTTAAGCTGGCCTCATGGAGGCTAGAAAGAGGGTTGTCACATGTTTTGAAGTTTAAGAGCCCGTTGTCAATGAGAAAGAATATAGACTTTCTAATTTACAGTTAAAATTTTTTCAGAACTGTGGTAACCGGACATTCCCCCTTCTAGCCGAAAACCCTTCCTATATGTTACTAAATGTATATATGACACCATTCAAGCAAGAAAGAGCATAGTTCGAAAGTTATTGAGGACTAAATACAAAGGGCAAATCAGAGACAGTACAATATATGATATTCAAATGTTTTAGAAGAATGTGACAACACACTCAGTCTCTCACAGATGTTGTAGGCAATTTATTTATGGAAGTTACTGATTAAAAACTATTAGACACGTTACAATTAGGATCGATTCTTCTATACCATCATGGTGTATCTCAAGTAATATTAGACATGTGGTGTTTTGCCGTTCCGACTAATGGGCCCTAGAAGCCGAAAAAAAAAATGAAATAGCATTAAAATAATTTATTTTATATAATTTGTTCATCCTCTTTTAGAGGGATGAAATTTTTAACCCAATAATTGGTAACTTTAAATCACCGTTACATTTCATGTAAATTCAACTTGATTGTTATCACTAGAAAGAGGATAGTATCAGCTTTCTTTTGATGTTTATAAATGCCAAATTTGATAAACAAAAACGTATTTGAAAAGTTGGAAAATCCAAAATACTTTTTGATTTTTAACTTGAGTTTGAGTCCAGATAGGAAGATAAAATCTAAGACATTTCAAGCATATTACCACTCTATATTTTCGGTAAAAATATGAAATTGATACTTTTAAATGTTTAACCGTAATTCTAGTTTTTGTCATTTTAACAAAAAAAATGCTTACCATTTTGTCAGCCAAATTTTGAAGGTTACGATTATTTACTTTTCTATTCAGATAAATTTTGTATTAAAGGGTTCATTTGAATGCTAAATTAGAATCTGATTTCATTTGTTGTATAAAAAAATCTTAAAAGGTAGTTCGCTTGAAGATATAATTTTTTTTTTTAATATTAACTAACCTAAACCAAAATCTATGAAGCGGCTGTATTTTTCCTCAGATCTGCACTCAAAAATAAAATATTTTGGTGCAAAAATCATATTAGTTTAATACTATTCCATTTTTTATTCTTGGCTTCTAGGGCTTATCAGTCTGAACAGCAAATTATGTGTCAAATATTTTTTTACCAGGAACCTCCTAAAAAATTGCCAACAAGATCCATGAGAGACTGTGTCCTCCGCTTGTTAGTTTTCACTAACTTTATAGTGACTGATAGAATATTATAAATATATGTGTGTGCCTATATATAAATATGTATATAATTGAGGCTTAACTAATCCAAAAGAATTAATGAACAAAATAAAAAGAATTAATGAACAAAATATTCAATCTAAGTATTAACAGAAAATTAAACTGATGAAGCCCATCTCCGATCAATATCATACATTTTAAGTAGAAAGCATTAAGTAAATTTGAATATTTCAGTGCATAATAAAAAACATACAATAGCAAATTTTTTAAAGTAATACTTATCTTTTTTACATACAGAATTTAATATTAATAATGAATTGGGTTTCGTTAATTTATTATCTTATGTAAACAGTTCTTGCCAGATAACAGTAAAGATTACATATTTAATCAGTCTTAAATTTATTCTACACTGTAAAAAGAAGGATTAATAATTTATATAACTAAGTTTATATTGGTAAAAAAACACATGAAACAAATTCAATTTTCAATCTATGGCATAACAAAAAAAATTAAATAAAATAAAGAATATTGGAATAAAGCTCAAATAGGATCCTTAATACAAACAATGAAATACCTACTCAATATAATCACATCTGTCACTGGTAATGTTTTACTAAAATATTTCTCCATTAATAAATTTTAAAAACAAAATAAACTCATAAACAAAAGAAAACCTTTGAAATTATAGCTATGGAAGATGTCAATTGGCATTATTCCATAATTTTTAGGCTGGATCTGTAAGCTTCTACAGAAAATCTAAATATTTGTCGCTAGGTTAGTGCGTTAATTTTATATAAGTCTTTTCAATTAACCAGAATAATACATTTAGATATGTACAAATATAATGAGTTAATTACTATCAAGTGAATCAGTATCTGAATTTTCAAACTGTACCGCATTTTTAGCAGGTCTGAAAAAAATAAAACAAAAATAAAAAATGAAATAAAAATAAAATATCAGTGCATAATGGAAAAATATAGGTATTAAAGATATAATTTAAAGATTTTTTTTTTTTATCTGTAAAAACTTCTGAAAATTTTAATGAATATACTTGTATATAAACAGAAACACACAAATGGAAAAATTATTTTTTGCGCCGATAAAAGCCAAGTTTGTTTTAAAAAACACTCCACATCCACTCACCTCATAATGTAATACTAAAGTTTAAATCAATAGACTGTTAGTAATTAGATATTGTAATATGCTGACCAACTAGCCAATGTCATAAGAACTCGCTTATTTTATTGTAATTTCATGATTCTTTGAAAATTTTGAGTGGGTCAAATATACTTGTTTACATATGGATACAGGGGGAGAGACAATTTTTTTTCTGAAATGGAGTTATATATACATCAAAATATTCATGTTGTTAAGTAGAATAAAATAGTGAAATGTATCAGCCAGAATGGGGTTTGTAAGTTAGTTACAAGAGGTTGAAAGATACAAGGAAGAAACAAGGAAACAAATGTTTCTCTCCTCCTTCAAGAGTTTTTCACTAAAAGACTAGTGATATTAACAATTTTAATTTGCAAGAGAAATAAGAAAATTACAATTCAAATTATGAAAACATACTGAAGTTCTTAAAGATCAACAAACCTTAAAATTTAATATTCTCGAAATGCATTTCCAATGACATTTCCCCTTTCGAATACATTGTAATATATAGATAGATCAACCAATATATTGTTACGGTCGGAGGTAGTAACTAGGATCGAGAACCGCCCAGGCAACAAAAGGGTCCTTGTCCAGGTAAAGCCAGAAAGGGCTAGACTCCTCAACAAAAGCAGGTAGTCGAGAAGGATCCAGCCTTTACCTGTCTTGAACATTCTGAACCCTTGGTCTGGAATATTCGCTGAAGGTTTAAAATGGGCAGCCCCTAGCCGGGGTCAGTAGACAAGTGGCAGTCAGTCAGTGATATTGGTGTCAGTCATGAGGAGTATCATGTGTAAGTAAGCATAGCAGTGGTAAGCCTGTTTCAGTAAATGTAGTCAAGAGTCTATTATGAACCAGTGACCATCCAAGAGGGCAGTGATTTAGTGTCAGTGATAACCCTGTGTCAGTGAAAGTTATGACAGTCTCTGTGTGTCAGTATAATAGAATCATATATGTAATTATGAAACCTAGCATTAAGTTATTTAGGATAAGTATTGTATAATATAGAGATTAGTGTAAGTAGATATAAGTTAGGTCTAAGTCATAATTTTTATTCTAAGTTTATATTAGATTAAGAACCGGGTTATACTTATCCAGTTGTAAATAAATTAGTGGAGAACAGGATGATCAGGGATGCAGTCAAAGAGGAACACCACGTCTAGGAAGAAATCTTCAATACGTGCCAACGTTTCGACCTGCCTTGCAGGCCTTCTTCAGGGTAACCGGCCCACACTTGTGAGGAGACGAACGATGACTCAACCTGCAAGGCAGGTCGAAACATTGGCACGTATTGAAGATTTCTTCTTAGACGTGGTGTTCCTCTTTGAATGAATCCCTGATCATCTTCTTCTCCATTCATCATAACAGTCAACTATACTTTTATTATTAAATAAATTAGTGTTTGATATTAGTTTAGTTATAAATGATAGTTTGATTAGCCATATCCCCAACGGCCCGTAATAATATAAATATTTATTATAAATTGTAATAAAGCTCACAGATTATTTTATTCATAAGAGAGCCTTAGCAATAGAAAATTAAGGTTGTTTATAATTCAAGTAAAAACTTTTTCTAGCCTTATTACATTAACCTTTTCTCTCGTCTATTCTCTTTATCTCATTCGTAACTCCATTACTCTTCAACTGTTTACTACTTCATTTAATCTAATAATCATAATAATCATTTGGTTGTCACAGTAGTTTCTTAGTAATCAGAAGGAAAAAAACAAAACAAGAATGATAGGCGTGGCGTACAACTGCTGTCAAAACATATATACCAATTAATTAGAGAATAAAATTGAAATTGATTATCATATAATAAGGGAGTGTATGGAAAGTATAAAATTGGGATTCACTCTTACAAAATAAATTTAAAGCTGTAGCTTTGAATTTAGATAGCATAGCACATTATGGCAAAGTTCCTGAAGTTGAGAATTTTGCAGGTTCTATTCCCAACAGGGTTGGTTTATATTTGTTTTGTGCTGGTCCCGTTAAAGGAATCTCGAAATTTTCATTCTAATTAGGACTGGGCAGCAACCTCTGTGTACCTTTCAGGATTTTGTAAAAAGGACAGATAGGTCAACTTAAGGGAATAATTCCTCCACTGTTAACAGTACCAGTATAAGGCAAACAAAAGATTCCCAGTACCTCATTAATAATATTAAAATCATTTGAGAATCAACTAAATTAAAAAATAAATTTTTATATACTAAAATATGATAATTTATCACTTTGACGTGAGTGAAACCATAATACACCACTTTTCTGTCTTTAACCACACCATAAACTTTTCACCACTTGCCATGTTGTGCACTATTTCATTAGGACACTCGGGTATCAAAAAATTATTGTTTAACTATCCATAATTGAAGACTATTTGAAAATGTTATCTAAAAAGAACAGATTTCAGCGGCAATGCAACTAAAATTAAAACTTTCAAGGGCAGTTGTTGAGTTGAAAAGGCTTGAACCTAATCT
Organism: Euschistus heros; assembly: GCA_003667255.2. Taxonomy (NCBI): domain Eukaryota; kingdom Metazoa; phylum Arthropoda; class Insecta; order Hemiptera; family Pentatomidae; genus Euschistus; species Euschistus heros. The sequence goes on from RCWM02000166.1 coordinate 797,821, forward strand.
ACTATTGGCTTCAACTATTTGGAGTCTATATTATGTATTGCTCGTTTATGTTAAACAACTTTAGAAATAAAAAAGTAAGTTTAGTGAACTAATAGTTTGTTTTATTTTAGACCTAAACTTGCGCAAGATTCATTTTATTCCAAAAATAATAAACTTGTTCAGGGTAACAGCTGTTCCAGCAATGAGCCCTTATATCTTAATTGGGTAAGCCTAAACACAGAGTAATTAAAATATGAATTTGAAATAAAAGGGTCTTAAACTTAAATATAGAGAGCATTCGAGGCACAATCACATGAAATAAAAACAATAAATGACATTAATAAAATATTTTATTTTATTTATTTATTTTTTTTTATAAAATCATTTATAAAAAAAAAAAATGTGAAACATATTTATTACAATTCATAATAATAACAGATAGGAAGAACATATAAACATCAATTTAGGTAAAAAATCTTTTATTAAATAAAATAAAATGTCTTATATACATTTATAATCTCAATAAAATGGATAAATCATGATATCTTATAACAACAGACAGGTAATGCTAAAAATAACTATAAAGCTTCCAAATCTAACAATCCATACATACAAACAAAATTTCTCTGATTTTCTAAACCCCTTATTTTAATTTATATTTTAATTATTTTACAATGACTAATAAAAAGAAAGTATTTAAACTGAAAGACGTCCATGACTACAGGCTGCCAAATTTAAAAAATATATATACATCAATTAACAACAATAAAAACCCTACAATTCATGGAGATAGATTGAACTGATTAATTTAAATTGACTTATTACACTGCTGGTAAAAAAAGAAAAGAAAAAAAAAAAGAAGTAAGATGACAAGTTAATAAATTATAATTATTACACGAGTAAATAGAAAAATTGTTAATTACAGTTGACCCAGCTTAAATAAGACACTTTGGACTAGTTTGCTCAACAGTAATGGCGTTCCTAAAAAAAATCTTTAAAATATTTGTATAGGTTAGAATGCATAAAATGAATAAAATGTAATGATAAAAATGCTTATCGAACCCGAAGGTTTGAGACAAATATAAACAATTGTTACCTGCGCATTTCAAGTGGAAATGCAGTGTAGCCACTGAATGCTATCTAAACCCAAATCAGCCTTAACACAATCATCCAAATGTTCGTTCACTATTCAATATTGATTATATTTTTAAGGCAGAGAAAAAAAGTATAAAATGTAATAAAATAAATAATAGATTAAAAAAACAAAACAGAATAATTATTCTAAATACAGTGCTTTTATTTTTTTTATTGTCACTGTTATTGCCAAAACTTTTTTTGTTTATTGTCTCTCAACAGCAATGCTTACTTTGGAAAGACACATGTATCCAGGTTTACAGAGTGACTATCGAGAAGAAATTATCCTCAAAAGTTATATTATTTATCTTTTTTATTTCTTATCAATCACTATAACTCGCCAAAGCGTCTAAATGATGAATGGAAGATAAGAAAAAATGAAGAGCTAATGACATTGTTTAGAGAGCCAGATATAGTCACCCAAATAAAGAAGGCAAGATTAAGATGGCTGGGACATATGGAGAGGATGCCTGGAGAGATAATAACCCTCTGCACTCATTTGCCGGCTATAATCCGGCAAAATAAAAATGCAATTTCACTCAGATTATAAGTTCCACTTGTCTGGCACAGGACTCATAAGCCGGGTACAGACTGGCATTATGTTTTTCAAGATCCTATCTTGAAGATAATATTGTTTTATTGATTTTTTAAAAATTGTGTTTGTATTATATTATTGTACTTGGAGTAATATAAAAAACAATTTATATATATTATTTATGCCTTTTAAAAAAATATTGAGAATCATACTACAGAAAAGTGTAAAAAACAATCTGAGTGCTGGGGGAGGAAAATAGTCCCAGCCACCTGAGTGAAAGCCACGAAAAGAATTACCGGCTCATACTTGGCATATGAATTCTGTGCCAGGCATTGGGATTGCGGCTTTAGAGTGCAAAGGGTTAACTTGAAAATTACTAAAAGAAAAGCCAGAAGGTTTTAGAATTAGGGCGACCATGATTGAGATGGGTGGATGAGGTGGAGCAAGATGTCAGGCGGGAGTGAGGGGATGGCACTGCAAGGCCGAGGATCGAGATGGATGGAAGAGACTTATTGAGGAAGCTCAGGCCCTGCTTTAAGGCCTGTTACCCAAAAAAATAATTAAATAAATAAATAAATCGATCACTCTAATTATTTAAAATTCTTAACATTCATAATCAGGGGTAGCGGGTAGATACTTTTTCGCAATCCCAGTTAAGAACAGATCTACTTCAGGGACCTAGCGACCCTGCCCACGCGAGCTCTTGATTTTCCCCACCTGCTTTATCCCGGGAGAATCATGTCCTTTACTACCACTCTATCCCACCATATTTTTTATCCCTTCCTAGATCCTCATAACCACCCTTCCTTTTGGAGACTTCAGAGGGCCAGTTTCACTGAGGTAACGGGCCTCTTCTGTTGGGCCAATCACCCACAGAGGAGTATTTTTGATTCTTGAGAAAGATGGCCTCGGATACGGACTGCCTAAACGGAAACGATCTGAACAGAAATGGACATAAGATTTGGAAACTGGAACATTAAGACACTGACGGGAAAAGAGGTGGAACTTGTGGAAGAAATGAAAAAAAAAAAAAAAAATTAAAAAAAGGATGGGGGCAAAAGGAACAAAACCCTCGCCGAAATGAAGTTGCTATGCAGGGACGGAGTATTGGTGGTGTTGGATCGAGGCCCCTCTTGCCAGTAATGGCTCGAAGAGGAAGAAAAAGAAGAAGAAAATTCATAATCACAATTGTAATATTGAAATTAATAACAATTACTTAATTCTTTCAGATACAAAATTTTACAACCTGGTCAACAAGTCCTTGAAAGTTGATTATCCCTTATTTAGATTCAATTTGGTGTCTTACTTAAGCTGCCAACTTTGTATAAAAATTATAATATTAAATTTTATATTTAGAAGTTATAGTTACTCAATTGTAGGACATTTTTTCTTTTTTTTTAGATAGTTTTGAATGTTATGATCTATTAAATGTCAAAAAAAAATTTCAATTTCTGACTGTGAACTTATAATGAAACCTATGGATTAGTGAAAGATTTTTTATGTTTTATGCATGTTTCTAGAAAAATTTAAAATATCTGACAAATATCTTCTTTTTTTTATTGACAGAAATGAAGAAAGTAAACAGCCCTGCTTAAAAGTAATCCCAAATACACCGTGTATCCTTCAAACCAAAATACTTTTAAAATATTGAACTAATTTCAACTAATATATTTATAAATCTACTTCTTAAAATTAAGAAATAGTGAATAAATGCCTGAAGCTTTCATAAAATGAAATAAGGGCCTAATATTTATTGTCTTTCTACAAACATGCCCTTTCATAGGTCCACTTATTAACACGTTGACTGTGGATGACAACAATCTGTCATCATGGCTGGTCCCTTTTCCACGTGCGGCAGTCGACACGTAGTGCCCACCAGCTCTAGCGTAGATGAGGATCAGTCCTGATCAGTCTGCCTGGGTCCGCAGCATCAAGCAAAGCTTTTTATTTGTCCTACATTTTTCACCGCTCAATTCTACTGTTTTTTAGGCTTTTTTTTTTTAAATGATTCTTTTAAATAGTTTCATACTAATTATTATTGCTTATACATATATCATTGTTTATATATTTAATTTAAAACTACTTATATTCATTATAAAACATTTTTAGAAGTTATTATAAATATTTTTGGAAAATATGTTTATTATGAAAAGGAAAATTATGAAAATTTATTAAAAATCAAATATAGAAGAAAGTATTGATTTTTAAAACCAAAATGTTTGGATACTGCGAATAGATTATTGGAAGCAATTATTTACTACATTTTTCTATTAAAAACATGTAAGGATGGTGTTTCATAATCCACATGAGAGATGGACTCTGTATCGTTATTTGTTTGTTTTTTTATTAGAAAAACACTAAAATATTGTTAAGTTACTAATGGTAAGTGTAGAACAGTGCCAAAATAGAGTATTTATGTAATAAAAACTTTCGGCATAGAGAAAGGACCAAGACATCGCAGTCAACGTGTTAATGGAAATCAGATTAAAATTGGATGAATGAATGAAATCTTGGTATGAAATCTTTTTTTTTTTTTTTCGGAAAAATAATGAACATGTTAATAAAATAGTTGAAAACTAAAAAATTGAAAAATAAAATAAAATTGCTAGATATGGAAACAAAATAAATACGATAAGACAATAATAAGGATACAAAATTCATTACTATACTTTGAACTTTAAAATACATCTATTTGGAATGTTTTGTGATTCAATAATTCAATTACAGAGTGATAAATAAATTATAACCTTTACAGTTTATAAAAAAGGTTATACCTCTTAATTTATACAATCGTCCATACACACAGATAAATATAAAAATTTAATATTTAGCATTATAAAAGGAATCACCAGCCTATTGTCATTCGACTAAATATTTAATACCATAACTAATACTTTATTCATTTACATAGTCATCTACAAAATTTTTTTTAAAAAGGTTTTATTCTAATTTTAAATACATATTTATTCACTTTGTTTTATTTGTTTTTTTATTATTAAAAGTACAACAATTAAATTTATAATATTTAAACTATTATTGAGTAAAGAAATTTGTACATCTCACACTAAACTAATTGAGTATTAACAAAGTTTTTTACTTACAATAATTTTTAAATAAATCACCAGAATTCTCGATATCAACGTTCCAAGATCAATATTAAACTATTTAAAAGTATGATTAAGAAAAAGATATGTCTCAACGGATAAGTGGCAGCAATGAAGAAGCTCATGACTTTTTTTTTCTTAATAAAATCAATAATCTAACACGGTTGATATGATTTAAAAAGATTCGAACTAACACACAGATTCTGTCTGGTTCTGTCTAACACACAGATTCTGATGATTTTGTCGTCTCTTTTTTGGATCCCATTCTGGAGTTGCCTTAGTAGCACATTCTTTTTCTAAGATTGTAGATCAGCACGAATGGTTTATTTTGACACCAAATTTTAATGATCAGTATTACACAAGCTTTCTGTTAGTCAGCCCAAGGGCTGTCATACTTGACTTTCTTACAAGGACTAAGGATTTTCATCGACAATTATTGAGTTTAAATTTCAGCTAGGTTCTCAAAATATATATTTAACAATGAAACAATAAACAATAAAAAAGAAATGACTATTCTTAAAAAGTTGAGAATTTTTTTTCAATAATAAGCAATGATGAAGACACTTTTTTTTTTTCAAACTTTAGTAAGAAATAGAACATCCATGAGAGGCTATCTTCTTCTTCCTTTAGCTTAACAGACAACATATAGCGGCCCCCGGCTTTTTCAACTTCTGCCTTCTATTTCTCTCTGTCCATTGCATACAACCCATTCATTGACTTGGGTCTCCCCATAGTTCTCTTTCCACCTGGTGTGCCTTCATAGATTTTCCTTGGTATCCTATTGTCCATTCTCCTTAGGTGACCAAACCATTTCAATCTCAGGATTCTGGCTGAGAGTCTTTATTTGTTGTACAGGTCATTATTTTTCATTCTCTTCCATATTCCATTTTGGCATACAGGTCCCAGAATATTTCTTAGTATTTTTCTCTCAAACCAATCCAGTAGATCGCTTGTCTTTTTGTTCATGGTCCAGGTTTCGCTGGCATAGGCTACCATAGGTTTGATCAGTGTTTATACATCCTAAACTTCGTGGCATTACTGGTCAGTCGACTCCTCAGAATCTTAGACAAGCCAAAGTATGCTCTATTTCCCATCACAATCCTTTTCTTTACATCTTCCTCGTCATTCCGTTGATCATTTATTGTGGATCCAAGGTACTGGAAGCTGTTCACCACTTCGAGCCAGTGGTTTCCTATTGTGTAGTATTTTTGGGGGCAGGCTTGTCTCTTCCTTCTGAGGGCCATTATCTTGGTCTTCTTATCATTTATTTTTAGCCCTATCCGACTTGCTTCATTATCAAGCTTTATGACAGCTTCTTTTATTGATCTTGGTGACCTCCCCAAAGCCACATCATCCGCATCAGCAAGAAGCTGTTAAATTAAATATTGTTTCACCTTTATCCAAATCAGCTCTGTTTATGGTTACATGGAGGGCTATATTAAAGAGGAGGGGGGCCAGTGGATCTCCCTGCCGAAGCCCGATCCCAACATCAAAAGGGTTCGAACTACTTCCACAGCACTTCATACTGGACATTGAGCATCTTGCTAGCCTTAACAGAGCTACAGCATGTCAAAATGTTGCATTTTTGTGGGTGAAAAAAATGTTCCACATTGTGGAATGTGAAAAAAACCGTTACAACAAAAAATTAAAGAACCCCAACCAAAAACATATCCATGCCAAAAATTTAATACCCTGTGATAGGAAACATGTTATTGGGGCTGCCAAAGTTAATGAGTAGTAAGCTATATCCGAGATGAGTCAAGAAGAATTTAAAGATCTGGATTCTCTCTCTAGAGGTTTTAAAAACAAAATGAAGCACCAAATAACAAAAATGGTTTCATACAAACAAACTAGATCCTGATGATACCATGATCCCACCCTCTCTATGCTCGCAAATCCCACAACACTTTGAGACCATGGATTCTTTATCAAGTTTTTGTTAACATCACACTAATCAGCTTGCACAGATTACTCACTTTATATTCTGAAACGCTGCTGATTTCGAAGGAAAAGAAGAATTTAGTGGCTATGTCTATCAATGTTATGAATGAAGAACATAATGCATTTTACTTAAATTTACAATCTCAATGAGGTTGTATGAATTTTTGATTTAGACTAGACATTCTATCTTCAAAAAAATAATTCAAATACATACTTTTGAATATGTAATATGGTAGTGGAAAAAGGTATGTTATACTCAAGAGGTCCACTAAGGTTGACTCACACTAATGCAATATTACTTTTTCCGCTTTCCTCTAAAGATGCCCACAATCACATACAACATTATTCCCACCACCCATTCATATGATGTAACAACAAACAAAAAAAAAAATTTTAATAAGTAAACGAATAATTTAAAGATTGATTAACAACTGAAACTAGATTGGTTTATACTAGATTATAATCCACTTAATAATGGGGATCCACGAAGCTGTAGAACCATTACCTGGATCATAACAAGTTGTCCCTATATAACAATACAAATCCTTAGTCAAAACGAGTTTCTCTTAGTCCACACACAACTAATCTTCTTTTCATCTTTGTCTTCAAATTGACTACACAGCAAATTATCAAGTTCATCAGAGTCAACAACTTCCAATCACCTGATCAACTTTACACAAGTCATGTTCCACTTAGGTACAATTTATTGGCACAGAGCTTCCAAATAATCAAACTCATCAATTTTATAGATAAACTTTAATCGACTTTGGGCCGAAGAAATGATTAATCTTCGAACTACCTTTTATACATTTTCAACCTTCAATTATCTTTTATCATATTGTTGATTTTAGGAACTCTCTTTCAAAATGCTCCATATAGATTTGTACGAAATTTATTTTTGTGCAATTAAATGGTAAGAAACCTCATGATGGTTCCACACAATTTTATCTAAAACCTTGTCGACTTGATCAACTCCTCAGTGATTAATGAGATATGATTAATAATTTTTAAAATTGGTAGAAAATGAATTAAAATAAAAGAATGAGTTATATTGGGAATTAAATTGTAATTTATGACCCAATATTATTTAATTTACTACTCAATTAGCAATAAGTTTCTTAGCTATCGAAGCTCTGTCTTGTTTATAGTTAGTTTTTTTATTTTGTTTTTTAAATTCTTGTACCTATATTTAACATATATTCACAAATGAATACAATAATAAAATATCATAATTAAATTATAAATTTATACATAATTAACTAGAACAATCGAAAGCAAGTTGATCCGAGTTATACCATCCCTGTCTAATATAACCTCGGATCTGATCGAATATTGATATAGCAATTTAGCAAGTTATTTCCTATAATTATACTAAAAATTTATATATATTAAAAATAATATAAAGAAAATTATATTTACAAGTGATGTTTTCATTATTTTTATCCATAATTATAACCTTATCAATATCTCATTTATGTAAGATTTTATTAATCAATTCTAACACGTTAAAACAAAATATTTCTAATGCCTCAATATTCTTTAAGCACCGTAAACATATATATATATATATATATATATATATATATATATATATATATATATATATATATATATATATATATATACATACATATACAGTTCATGACTTTCATATTCATACAGCATGGCTTACAATCAATTTTGTCTCAACTCTAAAATTTATTTTGTCATCTTAAGGAAAAAACATTTAAGAAGAACTTATTTTATATCAAATAACAATAAACTTATATCAATATACTAGTAGCCCCAGTTGCGGCTTCACCTGCTCTCATGAGTAAAAGGCTTACATATTTTTAACTAATAACTGAAGTTTTATTTGTTTATCGATAAAAATCTTGTATTGAAGCATGCAATTGAGCACTATATATTTCATAAAGATTTTTTTTATTTTTTTATTTTTTATTTATTGTTTCTTATTTATTTATTTCTAAAAATTATGAAAAAGCATAATTAAACATCCAATTTTTAATTTTAATATATGAGTTAGTAATCCAGATGGTCAGAGACTATTAACAAACTATTGCGGATATTGGACTGCATTATAAGTGCATACAACTATAGGCCCATGGATTATATTTTTATCCACAATATCAAAAAACATAGGGTCAACATTTGATTTGGTAATAATTTCCATCCGGCAGAAATAATTTTATTAATTTCATCTGGTTGGATGTTAGTAGTTTCTAACCTTAAAAGTTAATGGCAGTGTAACAAACTTTGATTCTGCCACTAAACGTTGTACATTTAAATTATTCTTGTTGTATATTTTATTATTGCTGAAATTTCCTAGAACTATGAAAATGATGAAATTAAAATTTAGTTCAGATGTGTCCAAACGTTTAACTAAAACTCTGTTGCAGAATGATGCTGGTCACATATCTTTCGATTTTTAAACTTCACTGGAATCCACAAGTCACACCACATATTTATAGCTTTTTTGATAATAATTTAATTGAATTAAGTAAATTTTACTATCAATTTCTAGCTCTATATAACACCGTATCTTTGTAACCTCTCTTGAATGGTGCTTGCCACATGTTTATCGTTTTTTTTAACAACAATTTAATCGAAAATATGTAAATTTTATTATTGCTAAACCTTCCTTGAACTATGAAGATGATGTAGTTAAAATTTGGTACCGATCGGTTTGGTAGTTTTCGCGGTTAGTGATCACAAACGAAAAATGGCTTGCCCTTTTATATTATAGTATAGATCAAAAACAATGAATAAATAAAAATGTTTTTAATCTACAAGACTTTCATTTTTATACAGTTTGATAATTCAACATTTTAACATGTAAAATTAACAATTGTATTTTTTTCAGTATCCTCCCATCCCACACGTTTTTCGGTTGTACCTAGAGTTTGAAAACAGTTTGCTGTTTTCTTGTGATACTGGGATTGTTTTACTAATCCCCTTCAATAAATAAATTCTTTCTCTTACTCAACAATTAGCAATCCCTATTACATCTTTTAGTTCAAATAAGATATTAAATATATATTTATAGAAAAGGGAAAAACAAAAAGTACAAGGAAAAGAAATATAGTGTATGAAAATGACTGTCACTGATCGTATACGTATGTATATACCAAAAGAGCCAATAGGCCCAGACTAGTTCTCTCCACTAACACCAGAACTAATATATATATATATACAGTAGAATCTCAACAAGAAGACTCCTTTTTGGAAAACTGTCTCGTTATCGAGGAACTCTTCTAATTGAGGCTCAAGATATCAAAGTTATATAGACTAAATGGCAAGTTATAAAGGTTTTTCATAAATTCATAAAATAATCAGTTTGTAAATAAAAATCTCAAGGGGATTAAAAAAACTATTGAGTGTTGTGTTAGCAAGTTTCTACAATAAAAACATATTTAAAAAATGTTTAAAATGTAGGTACCATTAAGACATGAATCTTGCTTTTAGACGACAGGGATAGTAAACTACAATATTATCGATTCAATTAGGAATATCTGAATTTGAGCATAATTTTGTGTTGCTATAGGAAGTGCTGCAAATAATTTTATTGCATTGATCCATACTTGCGGGACGGAGACCAATATGGACCCTCTTCGGATTCCTCTTCAGTTGTCACCCGTGTGAAAGCAGAACTCATTGCTTCCCGTAATCTGTCTTTGAAACTCTTGTATTCTGTGTCACTACTAGCGGAGAAATCGAAATTTGCAACCTCGATTGTGTACCTAAAAAATAAATTTAAAAAAAGTAATAAAGAAGGGTGTTATAAATTTTAAATAATTTAATAATTTATAAAACTAAACTAAATGATACCACTACACAAACTACATACAATATTGTGGACAATACATGGACAAAAGACACCATAAATAAATAAAATTAAAAAGACATGTTGGTATGATATAATTTTCTCATCTTCTGAACTACAGATCTTCACTTAACTCACAAATCTCTTTCATAGTTCCCAAATTACCTGCACTAATTGGCAAGCTTTTATGAGGTATACAGAGTGTTTGGAACATCATTGGCCAAAAAGGTATCTCGAGTGGGGAGGTTCATTTTGAACCTATTTAAGGTCACTTACCTGTATACAAAGTCTTACGGTTTTTTTTTTTATAAATTTTTTTAAAAAAATGGTCAAAACCAAACATTTATACCTTATAATTTCGTTGTTTACTGATATATCAACGCCATTTTTTTTTTTCTGTAATTACTATATAATACATTGTCCATGTGAAATAAAAAAGATTTGATGAAAAAAAAAAAAAAAAAAAAAATAAGGGAATTGTTAAATCTTGTTAAAAAAAAAAAAAAAATTAAGAACTTCAAGTTTAGGTTCAAAAAAAAAAAAAAAACTAAGCGCAACAGCCAAATCCAAATTATTTTAAGACTAGACCTAAACATGAAGTTCTTAATTTTTTTTTTTTGCCTTTAACAAGATTTAACTATCTCCATTTTTTTTTTTTTTTTTTTTTTTTTTTTTTTTTTTTTTTTTTTTTTTTTTTTTATTTTTTGTTTTTTGCATCAAATCTTTTTTATTTTACAAGGACAATGTATTAGTGATTACAGCAAAAAAAAAAAAAGTTATAAGGTATAAATGTTTGGTTTTGGCCATTTTTTTTTTAATTCATAAAAAAAAACCTGTAAGACTTTGTATATAGGAAATGACCTTAAATAGATTCAAAATGAACCTCACTACCCGAGATACCTCTTTGGTCAACGATCTTCTGATCACCCTATATATGAAGTGTGTTGGGCTTGAATAGGGGGGAGGGGGAATGTCCGATAACCATGGTTCTGAAAAAATTGAAAATGTGAATCACTGTCTCGGTTTTTTATTATTGGGAACGGGTTCTTCAAACTTCAAAACATATGAAATCCACCTTCTAGCATCCATGAGACCAACTTAAGTGATGGTACATGGGACAAGCTAACAGGTGATAATGAAATTAGTTTCGATTATTATGAACGTTCCCCCTTGTTGTCCAATACCCTTCATATCAGAAAAAATGAGCTTACCCTGGACTTCATGAAAGTATATATAAAACAATTCTCTTCATAAATAAATAAATGTTTAGTATAATCAATTAATAAACAGTGTTTCATACCTTTTTTTACTTTGGATATAATAAGCTACTCCAAACACAATAAGGATAACAGCAAGAGCTGTGAAGCTGATAGGAACAATTATAACTGATAACGGAGCATGCCTTTTAGCTGAAATAGAAACAAAATAAGACCTAATTAAAGTTCATTCAGAACAAGGATTGTAATAAAGTTTCCGTCGAATATTATGCCTTTTTTAAATATAAATATGCAGGCATCACAAAATTATCTACACTATATATAAACACTTATAAGAGGTTTGTTCAAAAAATAAGGTGACTTATTAATTTTCTCAAAAATATATACAGTAAAACTTCGATATAACACTCCAGTTTATAACGATTTCCCAGAAATAACACTTTTTTACCTGGGCCCATGTCCCAATGGCAAATTTTAAAATGAAAATTTACTCTTAACACAGCGATTTCCTGTTTATGATGCCCCTATAAAAGGTACAAACACATTTTTGTGAACAAAATTTTCATTATTATTAGATAATATTATGTCATAATTAAACTATATTTGTGATCACGAAAATAAACTAAGTGTACAATTGAATTAAAACCAGAAAATAAAAAAAAACATGGCATGACCTAATCGATTCTGAGAACAGAATTTTATTTTATGTTGTCGAACCCCAACGAAATGTTTTTGCGAAGAAAGTAGAAGACAAAATTTTCAAAAGTATTAATGTGCTTGTGTTAAAAATAAAATAATAATAAAAAAAAAACTAAAAAAAAAAACTTTTTGTTTAAATCATTTGTTCTATAAATTAAATCATATATATTTTCTTCCTTTCTTACATGCATAGGCCTTCCCTTTCGGAAGTAATAGTCAGCACTTCCCGGGGTGACTAGTCATGTTGGGATGTTACATAATTATAATTTTCATAAATAATTATACAAACATAATGATTATTTATTAATTCTTTATTCATATTTTCTGTTTCCTTTCATTTATTATTAATTAAATATTTGTCTACCAATTTACAATACCTATATGTACATTTTTTAATAAACATTTTCCATATTTAGCCTTCTTTTTTTTTTTTTTTTTTTTTTTTTTTCAGCTTATAACACTTTCCCAGGTATAAGGCGCTCTTTAACGAAGTTTTACAGTATTTATTCATCAATATATATTTTGTTCCCTTCTTTGACTGAGCTTGGCTTACTTTTGTCGGTCTCGGCTCTTTTGGCTCCTACCAGTAGGAGGAATGAGCTTAGTTTCGAACATCATAACCATATAACCATGTTTTGTCACCATTTATGACAGTTGAGAGCAAATGTAGATCCCATTGACATGATTCAACAGCTTCTAAGCGATGCCTATCTGATGGTTCTTTTGGTAAAAATTTAATAATTTCGAAACCGACATACATTTGATGCCCAAAAAATTCATGGCATGAGCCTATTGATATTCCAACATCCTCAACTACTTCTCTAGTAGTTATTCAACAATTCCCCATGGCTTTTTCTTTATTACTTCAACCTTTTCATTGGTTCTTAACAAGCTGGGGCATTCACGGTAACCATCATAATTAAAATCTTGGCCTTCTGTGAAGAGCTTGTACTGTTTTTTTGCATAAAGTAGACTCACTAAATGCCATAGTCAATGTTTCAAGCACGGTGGAGCAATTAATTTTATTTTTTACATGAAATTATATACATTCTTTGGTTGATCAATTTTTTCAATAGGGAAAAAAAAAAAAAAAAAAAAAAAAAAAAAAACCTGACCTTTATATCTGACAAAAACCAACTAGACACGCAAAATTGTTGAAACCAATGTAACAAAACACAAATGAGGCGTGGGATTCCAAAACCAGCTAAGTCCAATTTCGAGATTTTATTTTATTTTTTTTATTGAATAGTTTTTCTGCTAGTCTATCTTCATTAGCTAGTTAAATCACACTGAAAACAGCCAGACAAAAAATAATTTCCCTTCCTAATCCATTCTGACCTATACCTTTATCGACCAGCTTTGAAAAATTTTAAAAATGTACTTACCTGGCTTTGGAATTCTACGCTTCAAATATTGAATGTACATAGCCTACAAAATTTGAAAAGTCATCATATTTTTTTAGCAAATCTTTAAAGTAATAAACAATTAAATAAGTTTCTAGTTAAAAAAAATTATCTAAACACAAGATATTTTGTCAGCATAATTTATGTTTAAATGCCAAACTTACCAACATAATTCGTGACAATAACAGCTGTGGCTTTCTTAGAAACATTATTTGATACAATGAAAAGAACAGTATGTTTCACTCCACTTCCAAAATAATGGATGACATTAATTTGAGGAGGTGTTTCAGTTGGATGAATGCATGTTTCATTTCCTGTAGGGTTGTATTCGCCAGTTATGAACTTTATACAGTGCATATAGGGAGGTGATCCGGTGAATGTTAACGTCAGATCTAAGAGGTCCCCATTTTCCAACCAATTGTTTCCTTTGACTTTTAAATCATCAATTGGGCCTAGAAAAAACAAACAAAAATAACGTAATAACTATATTTAATATAAAATTGGCTATAATTCACAAAGCATGATATAAATAATACACAGCTTTTAGATAACTTTACAATATTATCCATTAGAAACAAGTAAGGTAAAGGTTACTTATTACCACACCTTCCCACTCATTGTGCGCAGGCATCAGCACCCTGCTAGTAACAGGGCGTATAAAAAAAATTAAATGACCATTTTTCACCAAAAAATACAACCAAGTTTAAACTTTGCTTAAAGTTCATTCACATTTTCCATTGTCTTCTATCTTCATTAGGTTAAGATATTTCTTTGTACAGCCATGATTTGTCCTAAGCCTCGTTATTCTCACAATATGATTTTTATCAATACAGGTACTGATGGTTAGAAACCATTTTTTTCTTCAATGTAGTGTAAAGTTAATATTCAAAATATAATCCATTGAGTTGCACTGCTTTTTTCCATCTTTCAACCAGTTGCTTGATTCCATGCAGGTAACACTCTTTGAGATGGCTGTTGTGAAATTCCTGAACCATTGTTCTGACTTCTTGAAAAGTATTACCGTAGAATGGGGTAACTTTGGGACACTTTTCAAAGTTTTAACCTGGTTCTATCTATATTTTCAAAGTTAAAATACTGAAAAAAATATTAATTTGTAAGGTCAGTCTTTTCCTTACAAAATATGGCAGAACAGTAACTCTAGAAACAAGAGTATTTTACTAAACAAAAAATTTATACTTGTCCTAATCATATCCCATTCATTTCATTGGGGTGAAATTGGGACAGTGCATTATTCCATTAAGGTGGGTTTTCCCCACGGCAGCGCCGCGTATGACTGTTTTCCTACAAATAGAAATCGCAAGCTTATAACTCTTCAACTTGAGCCATTCGGAAAAAATGTTTAGTTACCATGAACCGCCTGGGACCTGTCAAGAAACAAGATGTTGAGGTAAATCCTGAGGGATGGACTAATTGCCACCTTCCAGTTTCTGAGACCAACTAGTGTAATTGAATCAGTAGCAATACCATCTTGCCATCGCAGTGTAGGTCCGATATGCTTCTTACCATTGATCTGTTTAGCAAGAGCCCCTTGGCAGGCATTTCCTTTGGTATCATTCTGACAACATGAGCACTGTAGCCGGCAGAGCTTAATGAATTGGCAGATATCCATATCATTGTACAGGCTTTGGATTTTCGCTTGGGATCGTCGTCTCCACTTTCCTTTTGAGCTTACCCCACCAAATATTCTACGGAAAACTTTCCTTTCAAACCTCGGGAGTGACAACTCATTGTTTTTTGAAATCGTCCAGCATGTAAGGAAAGGTCTGACAAGTGTTTTATAAATTCTCAGCCTAACAGCCTAACATCCCGAGACAAGATACTGCTCCTCAATTGCTACAGTAGAGCAAAAAAGCATCAATTGGCTGCCATAATATGCCGTCCTATTTCATCATCGATGTCATTTCAGACATTAACTTATTGTATGGCCAGACATACCAATGCCTAGACTACCTCAATATCATCTTGTCCAAACTTTACGTACCCACCAGATGACTGACTAAAAATTTATAATGCATAAAAATAGTTTAACATTATTTAACCAATGCATTAAATGTAAGACAAGATTTTTATTATCTAATTAGGATCGATGAATTAAGCACAGCGCACACTGAAACAGGCAGGCAATGGACGAAACATGCCAGCATGTGGCCTGGCCTGTGCCCGGTCCTTAGCCTGCCTCTGCCTCTTCTGCACACCAGGACAGGACAATATGCACATTCCATCCCCCCCACCACTCCATAGCTTTCACAGGTTTCCACAGCAGTTCTAGGTTTTAATTTAATATCGTTCCTGTTGTGAATTGCATACAATGACAGACTCGGACACATCATCCTATATGGATGATGTAATCGTTGTATCAATATTGCTGCTGGAGATAAAAAGAGAGCGGGTGCACAAACTAAACAAAAACAGACAGAAGTTTGGAGAGTTTGCTATTCTTTTTGAGAATCTCTAAGGGGATGATAAAAAGTTTTTTACATACTTCCATATGTCATTTGGAAAATTTAGTGAACTGCTAAGCTTGATAGGTCCTTCAATCAGCAAGAAAGATACTAATTTTAAAAATAGGTTTAAATCCTGCATTTAAAATAGATAAACCATTGTCATCATACTTCCCTTCACCTAAAAACAAAATAGAACCTTTCCAAAAAAGCGGTGTACACGAACTAAAATGTAATGACTGTGAAGCAAAATACATGGGAAAACTGGACGATTGGTAAATCAAAGATTGATTTGCAACGATCAAATCTATTGATTTGCCTGTTTGTCCCAAACCATAGGCATATTATGTCATCAACATACCGATACCAGTTTATGATGTGTTAAGCTAATTTTGAATGAAGGATTTTTCATTCTAATTTGTCCATAAAAAGGTCTGCCAGAGAAGGGTGAAAGAGAAGACCCCATAACCTTCTTCCTGTTTATAGAATTTATTGTTGAATTGGAAGTAATTATGTTTTATGAAAACTGTCATTAAATTGTAAAAATTTAATTTTTCTAATGGGTGAAGATTGGACCAGAATATTAGTTCTCCTAAAATGTCTATAGTTTCTGAAGGTGGGATACTGGTAAACAGATTTGTGACATCAAAGGATACCCTTATAAAACTGGATAATCAGTAAATCCAATTTTAAATAAAAGGTTCCAAGTTAAATAAAAGGAGTAAAAGAACATATAAGAGCATACAATAATAAGACCCAAAATTCCAATTTCTCTATCCATCTAAATGAAAATAACCATAAATTTAATAAAGACTCGGGAGGAAAAATAATACATCAAGTAGAAAATAGCCTACAATTAGGTCATTCGAGTCAGAGCCCAGCTGTACATTGGTTAACATCGTTTCCCAGTTATTTATTTTTAGTAGTGTTAAAAGTGCATCTAGAGATCAGATTTTTCTCTATTGTGTAGTGTAATCATCAGTGGTATAAAATATAAAATCATAGAAACATCGGTCCAGCCAAAAATATTGTATAATACGATATTACTTGAGGCCGTTACAGGTAAATTTAACGTTATCTCTACTAGGTCTTAAGATAGCAAGCCCCACCAGCTCTAGCTCCGCCCACTCCCCACCACTCTCACCTTTCATACTAGACTATTATACGTAATAAAATGAGCTGCCAGGCGTGTAGTAAAACCGTCTCCAGGGACGATAAATCAAAATTATCTTGTATGGACTGTCAGTCATTTTATCATTTTAAATGTTTGAAAGGGGATAGCATTACTCCAGACAGTGCTAAAGATCAAATCAAAAAGTGGCTATGCCCCGATTGTAAATCAACATCAAAGGCGGCAAAAGAAGAAGGCTCTATGTCAGAACTGCTAAAAGGCCTAATAAGAGACGTGAAGGAGGTAAAGGCTAAACTCAAAGGTATTGAAGAGTTAAGTGATATAAAAGCTAGCCTCCAAAAACAGACGGAACTTTCGTTCGATAATAACGAGAGGTTATTAAAAATAGAAACTCTCTTAGAGGACCAGAAATCTCGAATTGAAAAGTTAACCGAGGAAAATTCTCAGCTTAAAGGCAAAGTATCTGAGTTGGAAAGTCGACTTATCTTTGTCGAGCAAAGGCAGCTCGAGAATACAATTGAAATAAAGGGCATACCAGAGAGGTCTGGCGAGACTGTTGTGGGTACCATACTCACCGTCGGCGCGGGCTTGGGTATTAAGCTGAGCCCTGAGGATCTAGACCACGCTGTGCGGCAGAAGCCTAAGCTAGAAGGAACTCCAGGCCCTATTATTGCTAGATTT
This sequence comes from Euschistus heros, assembly GCA_003667255.2. NCBI lineage: Eukaryota > Metazoa > Arthropoda > Insecta > Hemiptera > Pentatomidae > Euschistus > Euschistus heros. The sequence continues at coordinate 815,931 of RCWM02000166.1, forward strand.
GTTCGCAAATCTTTAAAAGAAGAAATCGTAAAACAAAGGCGAATAAAGAGAGACTTTTCCACGCGCCACCTAGGCTGGGAGGAAAATGACATGCACCGAGTGTACGTTGGTGAAGCGATGACACCTGCTAATAAACATCTCTATTGGCTGGCCAGGCAGAAAAAAGTTACTGCAAAAATTAAATATGTATGGTTTAGTGGAGGCAGAGTACGTTGTCGGCAGAACGATGGCTTCCCAGCAGTAATTATCAACAAGCAGAGTGACTTAGATGTTTTCGCCTGACTAAATGTTCGCCATCTACTTTATCTATTATTTAAAATTTTGTTTACGATTCTTAATATTAAAAACTGTAAGTTTAGTTTCTTTTATTTTTCATTTTTTCTAATTATACTAGCAGGTATTAGATCATTTTATACAATTCAATTTATTCTATTTTTTTCATACATTTTTTCTTATATTTTAGTAACTAAAATAGTTTATTTTTTAACCATTATTATTTTTTTATTTTCTATAGATAATATCATGAATGTTAATCTAAAATTTAGAGCTATTTCATACTTAAATTGTTCCTTGTTCCTAGGCCTTCATTCATGTACCTACCTAACCCTATTTCCTTATATACCCACTCAGCCATGAGTAACATCCTTGTATCCTGTCACATCAACGCTCAGTCCCTTATTGCCCACTATGACGAATTCCTTCAATATTTCCTTGATAACTTTTACCACTTATAGCCATATCTGAGACTTGTTAAAACCCTTTATCCCTTCTTCCCATGTCTCCATCCCTAATTACTCATTCCTGCGCCATGATAGATTTGTCCGAAGGGGCGGGGGTGTCGGGGTCTATATCCACAATAGTCTTAAAGCCAAAATCCTTCTCCAATCACCATCTTCAGATTCTCCTCACGTTGAATACTTATTCCTTGAGATATCAACTACTCCCTACCCTTCGCTATATGCTGTGATTTACCGACCTCCCCATGTTCCATTTGACGATGCATTTGAAACCTCTTTAATTCAATTAACTTCTACCTACTCCAATGTTATAATCTCCGGTGATTTTAACACTAATATGTTATCCGAATCCTTTGATAAATCCTTCCTCGTCAATTTGTTCCATTCCCTTAATCTTTATCTAGTACCATTTTTTCCCACTCATCACACACGATCCTCAGATACCTGGCTTGACCTTTATATTACTGACTCTCCAGACAAAATCCTTTCTTCATCTCAGCATCCAGTTCCTTTTCTCTCATCACATGACCTAATCCAGATTTCATACGATTTACCAACTAAATCTTTTGTTCCCACAGTTGTTTCCTTCCGAAATCTGGACCTCCTGTCATTCGAATCACTACAACCTGATCTTGATTCCATCCCATGGGACGTTATCTATTCCTTTACCTCGATTGAACCAATGATCTACACCCTTACTTCAAACCTTCATTCAATCCTAAATACTCATGCTCCTCTAAAAACACTATCGATGCACCGTCCTTCCGCTCCATGGTTGACTCCTGAGATAAGAGAGATGATGAGAAAAAGAGAATCAGCCAGACGAAAATTCCGACGAACCCGATTCCCAACAGATTATATTTCCTTCAAAATTTTACGAAACCAAACCCAATCGGCTATCTGACTCTCTAAATCAAAATATACGTACAGTAACCTTTCTTCCGCTCCTGATCCTAAATCCAAATGGAAAATCCTGAGAAAACTAACCTTTTCTGAACCCAACTGCAACTCCTTCCCAGTTTCCCCGGATGAACTTAATCAACATTACATCTCCCTAGCTCCGAATCCTCTGCTCGAAACTGAATTACCTTATCCTAGCTTTGATCCTGACAACTTTTTCTTTTCCCATGTGTCCTACAATGATATACTTTCGACCATTATGAAATCCCGAACAAATGACTATGGACCCGATAATATCCCAGTTAAACTTATCAAATCATGCCTTCCCACACTTATACCTCTCCTTTACCACATTTACAATTTTTCTCTTCAAAATTCGACATTTCCTTCTTCTTGGAAAACAGCGCTCGTCCGCCCCTTGAACAAAATCCCTAATCCTTCCTCTCCGAGTGACTTCCGTCCTATTTCCCTCCTCTCCAACCTATCGAAACCTCTGGAACGCATTGTTCAGTCCCAACTTTCAGTTTTCCTAGAAGAACGCTCACTCCTTAATCCCTATCAATCCGGTTTCCGTCCCGGATACTCTACCCAATCTGCCCTTCTGAAAATATCTCAAGACATATTTTCCGCAATAGATCGCCAAGAGTTAACTATCCTTATCCTCTTAGATTTTTCCAAAGTTGACCACAACATCCTCCTATCCAAACTTCGAAACCTTTCCTTATCCACATCTGCCTTACTCTGGTTTAAGTCCTTCCTTTCCGATCGATCACAGTATGTAGTTATTCCAAATAAAACTCCGTCCAAGACCCAACCCCTATCCTGTGGCGTTCCTCAAGGATCTTCACTATCACCCACGCTATTTTCTGTCTACATTAATGACCTTCCCCTTTCCATCCATCATTGTCGGTATCATCTCTACGCCGATGATCTCCAAATCTATTTATCCTTTCCCAACTCTGACTTACTACAAGCCACTAAAAGGATCCAAGAAGACCTGAATCGAATCTGTAACTGGGCATCGAAAAACAAGCTAAATCTTAATGCTGAAAAGACCAAAGCGATTGTAATAGGTTCGAGTCACCTCTTAAAAACCATATCCTCTATTCCTACCCTTTTCCTGAACAGTGATCCTATCAAATTCTACTCCTCGGTCAAAAATCTTGGAGTTGTTTTCGATGAAACCCTATCCTGGAAAAATCACGTATCCGAAATTTCCCGCCGCACCATCCCTATCCTAAAACGTCTCAATTACGTTCGCCACCTTCTTCCTTTCGAAACCCGTCGATTACTAGTTACCTCTCTCATCTTCCCCTACTTTGACTACTGCTGTGCTGTCTATGGGGGTGTTTCTGGGGATCTCGAGGCCAAAATCAAAAGACTATTTAACTGCTTTATCCGCTTTATTTTCAGGATCCCGAGGAGCGCCCACGTTTCGCAGTTTTATGCGGAGTTAAAGTGGCTTATTCCTTCCCACCGTCGCCAGTATTTCCTGGCATCCTTACTTTTTCAAACCGTTCAATCCCATCATCCACCTTACATTTCCGAACTCCTTCAACTAAAATCCTCAATTCTTACCCGCCAAACACGATCTCGTCAATCAGATTTGCATACTCCTGCTCATTGCTCAGCCACTTTCGACAGATCTTTCGTAATCCGATCCTCTTCTCTCTGGAACTCCATCCCTCTCAACATTCGTCATTCAATTAACCTTTCTACTTTCAAATACCACTTCTTTAACCATCTACTATCCACCCACATCCTTTCCTCCAAAAACTGACAATAGCCACTTTCTAGTTGTTATAAACTATAAACTATAATTATAAACAGTTTATATTTAAGAAATCTTTTTTTTTTTTTTTTTTTTTTTTTTTTTGTAAAAAATTAATATAAATTTTCTGTTACTTTTTATTAATATCTTCTTTCTGCTCTCTTTTTTTTTTTAATTATTATTATTATTATTATTATTATTATCTGTTACTTTGTTATGTAAATATTATTTTATTTTAAGGCTCTGAAGGCCCTTGATTGTACATTATTTTTTATTCTTAAGGGACTTAAGGTCCCAGAATAAATAAAGAACTTTATTATTATTATTATTATTATTATTCTCCCATTTCATACGAATTTGTGTCCCAAAGCAATTGTGGTTTCTATATGAAATATCATGCAACCCAACTATAACAAGTAGGTACAAGGTACTTACCTCTTAAAGGTCAAGTAATTTTTCTATGGTTATTGATTTGTTTTCATGGTTAAATTTTAATTCAAAACGTCAAATTCTATTTCCCTCACATGTCCCATAACATGAGTTGGTAATGTTAAATGCGAATAAATTCTCCATTTTTGCAATTATTAACTTACTTTTTTTCTAGTACCTCAGGTAAGTTCCAATATATTGAATTTTATAATTGAAACTGAGGCTAATCGCTTACAAAAAGAAGAATGACTTCTAAAGCTTGTGTCCCATAGGGTCAATCTACCAGGTATGCAAGTTTAAAATGTCGTTTATTTCTTAAAATATATACACAGTAATTTAAAAAAAAGTATAATATATTTTATTCAAAGTACTGACCCTCGCTTTCTACACATTTTGTCCATCTCTCGGGCAATATATGGATACCATTCCAAAAGAATGCTTCATCTTTATTTGAAATCCATTCATCGAGCCATTTTCGTACGTTTTCGAAATTGTTGAAGTGTTGCTCCGCCAATGAGTGTCCCATCGATGAGAAGAGGTGATAATCAGAAGGCGCCAGGTCAGGTGAATACGGCGGGTGGGGTAGGAGTTCCCAACCAAGCGAAGAAATCGTTTCCTTAGTCAATCTGGCTGAATGTGCAGGAGCGTTATCATGCTGAAGAATGACTTTGGCGTGCCTGTGAGCCCATTCTGGGCGTTTTTCAATCAATGCGTGACTCAAATTGATCATTTGTTGTCGGTAGCGCTCGGTATTGACTGTTTCGCCGGGTTTGAGAAGCTCGTAGTAGACTACTCCCTTCTGATCCCACCACGTTGTTTAGAGATAAGCAAATCCTTCAATAGACTAAGAGCGCATTCTATTGGAATTAAAACGACATTTTAAACTTGCATACCTGGTATTTCCCTCACATTTTTTGAAAAAGGCCCCCAAAGCATAACCAAGATTCATTTCATCGTATTTCAGGCTGGAAACATTGCCGATGCTTCCAGCCAAACTGAGGGTAACTTAACACAACTAATTTCCTTAGTTAGTTGTCCCAAGTTTGTGTTGAATCAAGTGTTCGAATCGTGTCATTCATAATTATATTTCCCTCACATAGTGATTTTTCAAAGAGGGTACTTTGATTCTTGTTTTCTTTGCAATGAACTATATGTTTCCCATGTAGTTCGGAGTTCCATTTGTTTTTTGTTTTATTAAACTGCATGTGGTGGTGTTAATCTTAAATCAAACTCTAAATTCTACCAGATCCTCCAAATAGTCCTGTCGTTTTTTAATACAATATTTCATATTTTTGTTTTAACATCATATAATTCCTTTCTGACTAATCCCATTTGTTCTTATATTATGTTTACTCTCCACAATAACAGTGGCAACCTTTAATTCAGTCTCTCTGTGTATTTTAAAAAGTGCGGTCAAAATGGTGAGCACTGAAATTAAAATTAGATCTGCTTTGCTGTATGAATTCAAATGAGGTTCAAAAGCGACAGAGGCTGCTCATAATAATTGTCACGTCTTTGGCAAAGATAGTCTTAGTGAGCACAATTTTATCAGTCTGGAAGACCAAAAGTGGTTGAACAAGCACAAGTGCGGGATATAATCGCAGCAGATCCACGCCAAACATTTAAGAAATTGCTGAACAGCTCAACATTTCTGAATCTAAAGCTTGGAACTACCTAAAAGAAATGAGAAAAGTAAAAAAGTTGGATAAATGGGTACCTCGCCAACTATCAGATGCCAATAAACTGGTTCGGGTAACAATGACTTCTTCTTTATTGTCTTGATTAAAAATTGATCCATTTTTCGATCGAATTATTACTTGTGACGAAAAGTGGGTATTATACAACAATATGAGACGATCATATCAATGGCTGAGTGCAGACGAGAAGCCAAAAACATTTCCAAAACCAGACCTCCGCCCAAAAAAGATCCTGTTAGTGGTTTTTTGGACTAGAAAGGAGTTAGTTCACTATGAGCTCTTGAATCAAGGACAAACGATAACTGCCAATGTGTACTGTGAAATATTGGATCGCTATCATGTCAAACTTAAAAATTTTGATCCCGGACTGGTGAACAGGAAAGGGCCACTGTTGCTTCAAGACAGCGCTCGACCTCATACAGCAAAAGTGACCAGAGACAAATTGATGGAGCTAGGGTGGGAAACTTTGCCTCATCCACCTTATTCTCCTGATCTTTCGCCAACAGATTACCATCTTTTCCGGGCTTTAGATAATAGTCTAAGAAAAAAATGTTTTAACAACCGTCAGAGCTTAGAAATGGAGTTGGACAACTTTTTCCATAATAAAACAAAACATTTAAAAAAAAAAAGGAATTTGGGACCTGGCATCGCATTGGGAGAAAACAAATGAATGTAATGATGCATATTTCGATGAATAAAATGTTTGCATACTTCACAGCTGACTTTTCATAGCCCACTTGAAAAAAAAGACAGGACTTTTTGGAGGACCTGGTATTTCCCTCACACCTAAAGTGAGGGAAATAGATTACAATAGGAAAAACTGTAACTAAAATAATACTTTTTATATATATTTTCACTATTTACATTAATGTGATATAATATTAATTATATTAATAATCTAATGTTTGATTTCAAAGTTTAAATAATTTCTTAACATTTTAATTATTTTCTTTCAAGTTTAATGTTTAAATGTTTAATGAATGTTAACTAATAACTTTTAATCAACTAGATGATATCATACTCATTAACAAATCTTTTGTACAATAAACATTTTATTATATGCATTGCGAACGTTTTCTATTTCCCTCAAACCCAATCAGTTTTTCTTACTCTCATAATTTCTATCATAATCATAAATGTGCAGATAGACTATATTATATGAAAGAATTTTTCACTAATAATATTAGTAGACTTTTATAAAGATGTTAATGAAGAAAAACTTTTTTTTTTAACATAACTTTTTTTTAATGGAATGACAATGTCGAAATTCCGACGAAATGACAGAATGACCCAATTAAATATTTATGAATCATTAGAAATAATAAAATCTTTTAAAACCGATTCAGAGTTTTGTTTAAATGACCAGATTAACATTTCCAATAGACCCATTTTAAATTTGTTTCCGATAGGAACGTAATATGAGTAATAAGGGAAATCCCAAAAATTTAACCTACCTGCCCCCTTCCCCTTTATATTTCAGATATCTCTTAGATCTTCTGAGGTGGGTAGTAATGTTTGATTTCTTTTCTTACCATTTTTGAAAACTTTAGTGTATACAGGGTGTCCCGAATTTAAATGGCAAAACTTCAGGAACTTATAGGGGACCGAAAAACTAAGACAAAAAGTCCTTTAGAGATTTGCTCGTTTTTGCTTAGTTGTAGAGAAAATCATAAAAAAAGAAACAAAACAAGTTTTCATTTTTATACTTATTTATTTACATTTATATTTATGTTATATTCTTTTTAATGTAAATACTGCTCAAAATATTGTCCTCTTGCACCAATGCAAGCATTACATCTAGCACTCACTTGATAAATTGCAGCTAAACATCGTTCTGATGATATTTGGTGCACTGCATCTATGAGTCGGTCTCTTAATTGCTCTCTTGAGTTGTTTGACATCAAATAAACTTTCTGCTTCAAGGTTCCTCATACCAAGAAATCCATGGGTGTCATATCAGGTGATCTGGTCTCCTCCTCGTCCAATCCATCGTTGTGGATAATTTCTATCCAGCCAAACTCGGGCAACTCTGCTATAATGAGCTGGACATCCATCGAGTTGGAACCATATTTCAATCCGCTGCTGTAAGGGAATGTCATCTAAATAATTAGGAAAGTCGTTCCCCAAAAAATGTGTAAATGTGATACCATTCAATCACCAGTAATCCGTTCCAAATTCCAAGCCAAACGTTAATAGCAAATTCATGCTGAAACCTATTCTCTCTAATAGCTCTGGGATTTTCAAGAGCCCATACATGATAATTTCTTTGATTAACAATTCCTCCTCTTGTAAAGGTAGCTTCATCGGTCCATATAATTTTTAATGGAAATAAATTGTCATCGCGAATTTTGTCAACAAACCAGTTACTAAAATTCAATCTCTTGACATAATCTTGAGGTAATAAATTCTGAACTTTTTGAAGATAGTATGGGTAACGATTATAACCTTTCAAAGTTCGCCATATTGCTTGCCGCGATATTACTAATGCAGCAGATGCTCTTCCGATGCTAGTCTCAGGATTGTTATCGAAGTGGCGTTGGACACAATTTCTTCTCCGATAATCTGCTCTTATTGCTGCCTGGAATTGGTCGCCTTCATTATGTATTAAGAATGACCCAGTCTCTCGTAGTCTATTAAAAGTTAACGAAAAGACTCGTCGATAAATCTCTAAAGGACTTTTTGTCTTAGTTTTTTGGTCCCCTATAAGTTCCTGAAGTTTTGCCATTTAAATTCAGGACACCCTGTATAATCCATGTAACATAGTACTGATGTGTTGAAAATTTTGTATGTTTTAGAACTGAAGATGAATGTTTAGCATTCGAAACTAGTATTCTAATAAAATAATCCCATTAGAAGTGGCAATTAATTCATCAATCCTAATTGTAGTGATCCTTCATTACCATCATGCGTACCTCAAGTGATTTTATTATCTACTTTAATTGGAATTTTTCAGATTTTATTCTGTTTATGTTCATTTAATATGAGATATGTAAAAATATATGTAAATAATATTTTAATACTTACGCCTTGGTTTGATTACACGAGTGTAATATCCATAGTATTTATCAGGATCCTTTGGAATGAACGAATCTTCACAAGAACCATCAGGCCAAGAAGTCAAAATAGTTGTTACATTGCCACTCTTCCAAGACCCTTCAACGCCAGGCTTATCGGAGAAAGCATCAGTCTCGTTCAATGTTTCATTTAATTTAGCAGCAACAATTACGGCTTTAACAGTTGTATCCACATCAGCTACAGTATAATTGAACCTAAAATAAAAATTTTAAAAATTTGTTATTGGTTTGTTTTTAGTGGTTTAGCATCCTTCTATACTCCCACTAGGACAGAAAGGATGTTATCTCTATCCCAGCCATAGAGGTAAGGTTAAGATTGATTCCATGGGTCTGCCACAAAATAAATTATAACCCACCCAGACTGGATTCGAACTTGATTAGTTTAACTAATGATAATAAATACCTGAAGACCATATCAGATGTCATTCCATAATAAGTACAGTTTAAGAACCAAAATGCGACGGCAGTGAAGTTATTGTCTTCTAGAAATGCTATATCAGTACTTTTAATTGTTACATTATGGACAACTTCTGTATAGTTTGAGACATAATCATTATTTTGCACAGTGCTGTTCTGAATAAATTCAATTTTTCCATTTATGTCATCTACAACAAAAATAATCATAAACAGGTAATACAACAACATAGTTAAATCATGCAATGCATTTTTGTGGTTTTTAGGAGGCTTAAAATTGTTTATGTGCTCAATCAAGGAAGGATAGGTTATCCTACAGGTTAGCAAATTATCCTAGCCAAGAGTGGGAAGATTGAAATTCATTATGTGCCAGGAAATAAATTTCAAACCACCCAGGCTGGACTCAAATCAGCCCCCATAGGTGTTACGGGGAATGCTGAAGTACAATTACACACTAACAGAAATATATTTTTAAAGATGGAATAAAGAAAAATTACCTGTTACATTAAATATTGTTTGGTGTTTTGAACAAGGCCAGTAGTAAATTATTAGAGTACGCTCACACACCTCTAATTCAACAATATATTCTCCAACTGAATCCTTTCCTTTAGTATATGTTAAGTTCCATTCATTTGTTTTTGAGGTGGAAATAAACTAAAATGATAAAAATAATGTAATATTTACCATAGTAAAAAAAATCAAAATTATAGTGTGTAATCATGACAATGCTTATAACCCAGACTATAAACAAGATTATATCTATTTTAGATTCTTACAAATAAAAAGAATTATTAACATGAATATAATAGTATACCGTTTCCTTTTGAGAACGTTTTATGTCTGTCCATGTATATTTGTAATGTGAGGAACTGCTTCCATTTATCTTAGCCCAAAAATTAATAGTCCCACCAATGATAATTGGTCCATTCTGCTCCAGAGTGACTTCATGTCCATTAACTGAAAAATCAGACAATGATTATAAAATGTTAAATAAACTTTATTATCAGTCAGGGAAGAAACTGTTTTAGTCTTTATAGATAAAACATTGATATTCATTGCTACAATATCACAGCTTACTTGGTTAGTTGAGAAAAAGACATTGTAAATACTGGGAAACTGTTGCTTCATGAAACCTCCAGAAAATCTCATCCTTGCAAAATTAGGGACATAGGATTATGACAAGGAAATCGAAATCAACACCAACTGGCAAATCGGAGGCTTTCACAAAACTTCCTTCAATTCAAAGGAAAGAAACTTCAACACCTCGATGCGATAGCCAAATCCACTCTGCAACATCACTTTCAAGCAAGAGCAATAGAAAGTAATACTAATCAAATGAAACAGCAAAGCATCTGCGTAAAACAAAGTTTCAGAAATCAATGGAACTAAGAAATGTGGTAAAATCATTAGTAATGGTAGAAGACAATCCTCCCTGGGTTAAATAAACAAATCCACAAATAATTTTTACCATCACAGGTATTAAAAGTAAGAACATGTCTAAAGGCGCAGTCACATTAGGCTGTTTAGCAGCCGCTGGTAAATATCGCCATCAAGCCGCGGTCACACTAGGCTGTTTAGTAGACGCTGGTAAATATTTCCATCAGCAAGCACATTATAAGTAAATAGCCGCTAGAACAGTTGCTGTTGATGACTTGAAAATATTATGTGTGGGCGTGCAACATGTCATCTATTGGTGTGAGTCGTGACGTTTTGAGACATGTGTTAAATGTTGGTGTTGAGAGAGTTGTTTGAACAGATGTTGAGACGGAAAAAAAGGCGATGGTGGGTTAGATCCTGGATATTAAGAAGAAACGATCTGGGGCATCAGTAACACTTTTTAGGGAACTAAAATTGGAAGATTCATCATCTCATGCCAACATTTTAAGATTGGCCAAATTCCGTCAGGCGATTCCAAGCAAAACCAAACTAGAAATTACTTTACGGTATCTAGCTACTGGAGACAGTTTTAAGTCTTTGGCCTACCTGTTTAGAGTTCCTCATAACTCAATTTCAGTGTTCGTTCCAGAAGGCATTTACAAGGGTTTACAGCAGTTTATTAAGGTCCAATACATAATAATGTACCAATGTAATGTAAATATACCACTTGTGAGCTACTAGGGGTTCACATTGGTAGGCAGCGCTAAAAAGTTAAACTTCTGATTGAGGCTAGTAAACACTAGCCCGCTGGCATTCACCAGCTGCTGGTTCCGGGTCAGTCTAGGCAGCTTGCTGGCAGTATTACCACCGGCTAGTTAGAAGCGGCTGCTAAACAGCCTAGTGTGACCGCGGCTTGAAGGGACAAATGAAATTTTTTATCATCCAGCACTGAAACAATAAGTACCCAAAAGATCAGTGAATATATACAGTAGCATCAGCATCAAATGATGGAACTGGTTCTGTATGCAGTTTTCTACGAGAAAGAAGCATCCGCTGCATCATGACCCATAAGATGTCATTTACAAATTTACTCAATGAAAGTAGGTTGCCATATTCCGCTTACCAATCTCTTCTCTGCGAGTGTGGGGAAGGTAAGCAGGATATTGAGCAAATTATCCTAACATACTCTTTCTCAGGAAAAAAAAATCTGATCTTCCCCAACAAAGGTGCAGAGAAAACTCTACAGAAACCTGGAGGACTTCAGGAGTACCACTAAATTCCTCATTTTAGTTTAACCTGGACTTATTTAACCTCTGGACTGGTCATCTAAGAAAAAAACAAAGAAGAAGAAAAAATAAATGATAATAAAAGAGTTTAAAAGCAGGGATCAAAATTAAAAGTTTATTATTGTTTTGGATCTGGTCAATTTTTATTTTCTATTATTTTTGAACTAGAACTTTTTACCAAAGGATATAACTTTTATTTTTGAGTAATTCATTTTACTAAAAAGTAAGTTTCAAAATATATATTGATATTACCCATTAAGATGCCCAAAGAAAAATATAAAAACAGCTAATTCATTTTGGAGAAAACATATATATTTTTCAATGGTGATTAGCATTAGAGACTAGGCATGCCCAAGGAGGATCTACCAATTCTGAAGTTGCTCCACAACTGATAAACCAGAAAATAAAACCACTGCCTATATCTGTACTTGGAATTAAGGAGTCCAGTGCCTTACCTACTGACTTATTATAATAATCATGTATGATGTACAATAAGTCATAGCTTAGCTTAAATTAATTAGTGAATAACATTAGATCTGGTTTGCAACTGGTAGAATATGTAGCAGGAAAGATGGTCATCCAGTGACGATTGACAAGGCTCAGAACCATGGTATTCTCGGATAACTACCAGAATTGTTTGCCCTCCAATCTCTCTCAAGATATCTGCATTCACATGCTCTGTCGGTTATTTTTTATTGGTATCGTTTTTACAATAAATAACATTTTCTATTCCCCCCATATTTTTATTTTAATATTTATTAGATCCTTTTTCTTCATATGCTACTTGTTTTTATTTTTTATTATAACATTTTTTTTAAAGTAATTACTGTTTTAGCATCTTTCCCACGAATTCATAAGGGTTGTTAAACAGGGAGACCCTCTTTCCCCAATATTATACAATTTAATGTTGGAAGTAGTCATATATAGATCCGCACTAAATCAGGAGGATGTATATACCAGCGACTGACCCAACAGCTAGCATTTGCGGACGATGCAGTAATTACAGGAAGAACTACTAATGCGCTCCTAGGAGCTTTAGGGGAGTGTGAAAAAGCAGCAAGAAATGTGGGACTCACACTAAATAAAGAAAAGACCAAATACATGGTAACAACCAGAGAGGAAAGAGGACATAGATACATTGAGGGGGCTGGATATTACTTTGAGGGAGTGCATAGATTTAAGTATCTGGGTGCTATTGTCACTGAGGACAATAGCATCAAAGAAGAAATAAAATCAAAAATAATAGCAGGAAACAAGTGCTATTGGTCTTTAGTGAAAATTTTTCAAAATAGAAACATATCCAGCAATCTCAAAATAAGGGTATATCGACCAATCCTTCAGCCGGTTGTTATGTACGGAAGTGAGACAAGGACCCTGACATCAAACGACGAAAGAGGATTAAACATGTAGGAAATAAAAATCCTTCAAAAAATATATTGTCCAACCAAGTATGGACTGAATCTCTTGAGAATGGAAACAAATGAGGAACTGAACACTCTATATGCTGCCCCAGATATTGTAGCCAATATAAAAAGAGGCAGAATTAGATGGCTAGGACATTTGCAAGGAATGGAGACAAGTAGGCTCCCTAAGATGATGTTGGAGGGGCACCCGGTTGGAATGAGAAGGAGAGGAAGGCCTCGACTTCGTTGGCTTGAAAATGTAGAGGACGATCTTCAGACTCAGGGTGTGAGAGGATGGAGAAGGGCTGCCGAAGAAAGGTTTGAATAGCAGAGAATTGTAGAGAAGGCCAGGGTTCTACAAGGACCATAAGCACCATAAGATAATGATGATGATCCCTTCCAAATTATTAGATGCTTTTTCTAAAATCCAAAACCTCAATAGAATTTGTATTCGTATCCTACATAAATTAATAGTTCAAAGCTAAATGCTGAGAAAACTGGGGCCAATGTAGTTGGCCAGCCTCCTTCTCAGAGGCTAAACCAATTTTCCAAAACCAAATTTTAATGATCGACCCATCAATTTTAGTATCTCAGTCAAAAACTTAGAAATTATAATTGATTCCTCTTCTAGAAACCCCACTTTGCACAAATAATCCAGAAATCAATAGGAAACCTATAAATACTCCATCCCTACAGCCATTTCCTTCCTCATTCTACAAATGTATCTTAACTATAAGCTGATTTAGGCAGGCTTTATCATCTGATTGTCTGTTCTATTATTACAATTTCCTGAAATCCAAGTCCACCTTCCACTCCCATCCCAAAACATTTTGTTCTTCTGATTTTATACTCCTTTCCATAGAACAGTTCTTTTCTTGCTCATACCACCACCCTCTGCAACTTCTTCCTAAAACCAGATGTGCTCCTACCCCAGGCTTATGTAAAAATTTCCTCTTCTTACATCTAAAAGGATATTAATAATTATCCTCTTAGATGTTAGAAGAAATAATTCTGACCAATTCAGTTAGTCAGAAAATTTGATATTATTGAATTTGATCTAATAATTTATACATATTTATGCTGACTCTATATATTTCAATATTTTATTCTATTCCATGCTAAGAATATAATTTCTTTTTTAAATTTTTAATAAATTATTATTATTATTAATTAATTATTGATCAATATTTATGATGAATTATTTTATTTTCTTTCTTCCCTATCTTTTTAATTGTTTACCTCTCTTTTTCTCTTAAGTATATTAAGTTAGTTATTTTTATTATTTATAGATAAAGTTGTAAATCCGTTTATATTTTTTTTTTTTCTTTTTAATTTTATTAATCCACACCTGTCACTTATCATGTGACAAGCAGATATGATAATTGAAATATACTAGATAATTGGCATGTCAGGCATGAGGGAGGACAGTACCCAGCGGTACTTACTCCTGACATGGAACATAATATTTAATCAGTTTTAACTGGGTAGATCCCTAAACCAACCCCTTTTTAGTCTCATTTGGGTATTATCTGGCAAGCTTCTGGAGGACATACTTTGTATTAAATGATTGATATGTCCATGAAGTTTGTCTTGAGGTCTTTTGTATAAGGCCTGGATGTGATGTTGTACCATGGCTATCTGTAAGTCTGTGTGTAAAGTTTTGTTATTGAGTTGTACCATGGCTATCTGTAAGTCTGTGTGTAAAGTTTTGTTATTGACATACATACCAAGGTGATTGTGTAATGAGTCTTAAAGTTTTTGACTGGAAAGTCTGTATTTTTTGGATGTGTTTTTTTAGCTGTTCCATCAATTGTTTATATTTTAATTTCTATTTTCAACATTTAGTACCTACACAAGAGAATGATGGATGTACCATTAAGATGAACTCTGAACTAAGAGAGTTATTTGCTGAGCTGCATAAAATAAGGGTTATTAAGAAAAGAAGATTGGGCTTTCTTAAACATATGGAAAGGATGCCTATAATAACTTACATAGACAGATGTTTTATGGTCATCCCGGAATTTCAAGAAGGTTGAATCTTGGAAAGCATAGCTTAGATAGGATGATGTTGAAAAAGAATTCCAAAAAGATCAAAAGAAGGAGACCAGCAAATGTATAGGGAGGTATTTGAAACTCCAGTCAAAGAAAAAGAAATTACTTTTTTTCAATAATCAGATAAAAAATTATCATTCAATATGATTTTTTTTAAATTAAATCAAAGTCTGGTTAACATCCATTCTGCGATAAACAATCAGACAATAGTTCTTGTTAATATTAAAAGAAACAAATATTTAAATGAAACAGGCAATTCTTTTATGTGCCACAAATTAACAAAATTCTGGACTCAACATAAATTTCTGTAAAAAATTCCTGTACCAACATTTAAAAACCATGCCACAATGTAACAACTGCTTTCTACATATTTATTTACACCAAAATACAAATAATTATACCCAAAAACAAAAATGATGTAATAAGGCAAATTAAATTATTGATTTTGTATATTTTTTTATAACTGAATAAGACATTCCAAAAGCAAGAAGAGTAATTTTACTTGGTTTTAAATCCTAGATACAATTTTAAAAAACTGTAAAACTAGAATATTGGTAAGTAAACAGCACTACTGCGATACTAATAATACTCAAGGAAATAAATCAATTCAATCAAATTAGTGATTTAAAAAAAAAAATTAGTTATTCCAAGTACACTAGGAATTCAATAAACACAAAAGTACATTTACTTGACATCCTAAGATTAAGTCTTAATGGTAAAATGACATTAAGAATACCAGCACAAAAATATAAATAACCACACTTTATTTACTAAATATAAAGAAAAAATTAAATTAAATACAAACCTGATAGGAAAATGGACAAAAATAAACAAAATAGATAATGATAAATCATTTGCTCATAGATAAGATTGATATTATGTCAAAAATTGACTAGTTCAGTTCAGAATGGCTATTATGAAACGAAATAAACATTCTAAATATTATTAACATATAATTATTGGTTTGAAAACAGAAATATCGAGGCAAAAGTTACAGCAAATAAATAATAAAATTACGAATAATTACTTAAAAAACCGTATTCAACAACATAATAGATAAATACTGTCACTATCAACTCTGACTGATAGCTAACTATCGATTTATAAAATATCGGGATGATCAAAGAACGTACTGAACAGCGAAGATAGAATCTAAATTAGTAGATACAATTATTGCTTCATTAACTGCTACGTATTTAAATTTATCCATTTAAAGTTCCAAATCATTTGCTTCCAATGAAATGAGCAGTGAGCCGTTGTAAAAACCTTTAGCTTCCTAATTTTCAGCTTTCATGGTCTATAGCTCTCAATAAACACACTTAATAAAATTTCTATTTTAGTTTTGTCCATACGATAAAATAATAGGGAAGCTGTTTGTGGCCAAACATATTCGCGTTTCATGCAGTTAAGCAATTTGTAACATCTTCGTAACACCATCTTTAAATCGTAACATCAGATTTGAATCTGATCTGAGTGGTTTGAAATTTTTTCTTCACAATTAATCTCAACCTTTCTACTCTGCCTGGAATGGGCTGGTAAGCAGTAGGATAATTCTTCCGTACAGAGTCCTACAGTCCTAGTTGGAGTACAAAAGGACTTTAAACCGCTATGAATAAACAAAAGCGTTATCATCATTAGTACAGTAAGAAATTATTAAATATATCTTTAATCAGTTTTGCCTGTTAAATTTTTGTTCTTAAATACCTTCCAACGTTTTAGTTTTTGATCTTACGGTAATATAATATGGCAAATATTGATAACGAAGGGATAAAAAAGAAATCAATATTTAAATATATAATCGGTTCCACAGTTGAAATTCAAAAGGCGCTATTCGACCACCCATCATGAATTGGGTATTGAATCAATCCCACGGCCCACATTTAGGTAGCCTAGAAGAAGCGTTACTCAAATGTTCAAAAACCTTATTTCATAAAATGGTAAGTAACCAGCCTTTTACACAAAACGAGTTGTTATACACCATTTATGCGAACAAGCAAGAAATCCTCTGGTTACACACAATTGTTCGTTTTACTAACGATACATCGGATTCGGACTCCTCCAGCTCATTTTTTAGTTGGAGATCGTTTTAAGCTTTATTTTTTAAAAATCAACCGCCAACTTGGCAAGATTTACAAAAAATTATGCAAACCTTTCGTAAGCGCTAGGAAATCATATGAGGGCCTTACTTTCAGTTACAAAATATCTTGTGAAGTAGAGCTAATTCTGACATTGATATCTGATATGTGTAGATAAATCTACCAAGTTCGCTAATGAGGATGACTAGAATTAAGTAAACAGTACACAGATATTGTATTCAACCATTGTTTTTATTTCATAGATCATCTACATCATGAGTTTGTTAATATATTAAGATGTCTGTTCTGGTTTCTGCTGATTTGTTAGAATGTCGGATAGAGCATTTGCTGATATTTTTTGCTTGAAGAAGTAATTATTCTTTTCCGACTCACTATCTTTCGAAAGGGAGTATTTTGAGTCCTCAATAATCGTTGATTGTGGTAAATTAGCAGCCACGTCGTGTGAAGGTGATAGTGAACCACTTGTATTACATGGAGGGGGTGTTGGAGAAAGAGTCCCGGACTCTGAAGGAGATGTCAGCAAACAAACAGAAGGCTCAAATAAATTACTGCTTTCTGAAAGTCGTCCCATTTTAGAAAAAAAAATGACATCAGATATTAATTTTTGAGCAATGGTTTGCTGTTTGATCTCTAAGTTTCGAAGGTCTCCTCCTACAGACAAACCAAAAGCCTCCCAATTGTCGATTGGTCCTGTAAGTGGTGTAACGGCAAATTTTTCAGCACTCATTTCTATTCGTTTTCGTTTTAAAGTTTTAGGTAGTGGAGTCCGAAAGTAGATAGTCTGAAATAAATTATGAAAAAAATAATTTCAAAATTAAATATTTAAACAACTTCATCTAATAGTAAAATTCGTAAATATTTAAATTAATTTATTGATATTTTTATAATGGTTTCCTACAACACATATTTGGTAAAGTGCAATATATTAACAAGATAGTATTGTTTTGAATTATAGCTGATGATTTTTTGTGTAGAGTTGCTGCTCAGGGGTATAAAAAGTTTATTAGAAAAATATGGTTTCGGTTGGATAGTTCAACAAATTTTATTATTTCTCCTGGAATCCAATGATATTTACTTTCCTAGAACAGTTACTTCAGATTTTAGCTTCAAACCTGGCTCCACACATGCGTGTTATGTCACAACATGGACCAGGTTACAAGTACGAGAGAGTTTCGCCCTACGTTCGTCGAAACAATTTAAAAAATCGCCTATTATAACGATACAGCCATAACACGAGCGGAAACAGCTTTATAAGACATATAACGAGAGCCCATCCACATATTTTCAGTCTTCAAAGAGAATGTCTGTTTCGTGCTCCTTGCTGTGACATAACATGCATGAGAAAAGCCGCTTTTAAACTACTACTGTTCTGACATGCCGCTTTGATTTTAGTTGCTACTATCGAATAGCTTCTTCTGTAATAAAAAGTCATGGTTGCTTCTTAACTATACACTTTTACAGAACTGGACTTTCAGCTGGATAAAGAACTTTAAAACCAATTTTCTCTTGATTCATAAGCGTCATCTAATAACTCAAACGACAAGAGGGATTTTTGGAAAGTAAATAAGTATCTATACTATTATATAAAATGATGTCATTTTTCATTTGTGATCACTACCCGCAAAAACTACTGAACCAATCTGTACCAATTTTTGACTATGTCATCTTCATAGTTCCAGGAAGGTATAGCAATAATAAACATTACATATTTTCGTATGAATTGCTGTTAAAAAAGCGATAAATAAGTGGTGCGCAGTGAACTTTGAAAATTGACCGATAGGTGGCGAGCAACATTCAAGAGAGGTAACAAAGATACGGTATTATTATATAGAGCTAGAGATTGATAATAAAATTTGCATAATTTAATTAAATTGTTATAAAAAGAGCTATGAATATGAGATGTGATCTGTGTATACCAGTGAAGTTTAAAAATCGAAAGATATGTTAATAGCGTCATTCTGTAGCAGAGTTTTAGTAAAATTTTTGGACCCATCTGAACCAAATTGTTATTACATCATCTTCATATTTCTAGGAAAGTTCAGAAAAAATAACATTCAATCAGATGAAATAAATGAAATTATTTCAGCCGGATAAAAATTATTACCAGATCAAATGTTGACCCTATGCTTTTTGATATTGTGGGTAAAAAAGATAATCCACGCCCCTTTAGTTGTAATACTTATAATACAGTGCATTATCCGCAATAGTTTTATAATAGCCTCTGTTCCTCTTGATTACCAACTCATATATTAAAATTAAATATTAGATGTCTAATTATGATTTTACGTAATTTTCAAACACCTAGTGACAGCAATTTCAAACATATTAAAAATTACTGCAATGCGTGAAAATACCATTAATGAAATAAATAGTGCTCAATTGCATACTTCAATCAAAATTTTTATCGATAAACAAATAAAACTTCAGTTATTAGTTTAAAAAATCTAATTGTAAATAATATACTCATGAGATCGAGCGAAGCCGCGATGGGGACTACTAGCATTTGCATAAAATTAAATAAGGTACTTACATCTTCTCTGGGATTGTGAGAGGCATCTTGTCTCTCCTCTTCTATGTCTTCAAAAAAATATTGTTCGAGTGAGTCAGTTCTAGCTTTAGCGACTTTCTGCACATCTGATAGAAAGTTTAAGAGATCATAATACCATAGAGAAGGTACGTACTTCTCATTTGAATCCGAGCCAGAAATTTCACTGGCTTGTACTTTTTTAAGTTCTCGCAGGTAAGTGGAGCGAATTGAGTCTATTTTCCTCTTCACACTAGCTAAGTTGGCGTTATTATCATATTTTTTAAATATGTTTAATAGATCATTATAAGCAGCTTTTCGAACAACTCTGTTTGCATATGATACATCGCTTGGATCCCAAAGGCAACGGTTCTGTTTATAAACGTCAATGAATTCGATCATACCGGTATCATTCATGATGATAATAGCTTTATAGATAAATATATAAAAATAAAAAAAATAAAAATACGTTTCGTTTATAAACCTTGTGGAATGTTCGGATAAAACCAAAGTTAAGGTGCTGGAGTTGTTAATCTGCGGAAATTGAATTGCTAGGATACTCTTCCAGGGTTATCAGTTACTCATATGTAGTTATTTCCAATGATATTAGTGTTAAAATTCAATGTTAAACTCTCTTATTAAATTATAAATCTAATTAGTTAAAGTTATATTAATTGTTATTAATAAAAATTAAATCTGTTTTGGAAAGTTATAAAAAACAAAAAACATATGATACGTTAAAGTACTCATTTAAAGGAGAATATGTTTTATTTAATAAAGTCGATATTGGCTCACTGAAAAATGTCATTACTTTAGTTAGTTTTCATCCTCGATTATGCCATTCCTAAACCCTAAAAACATTTTAGTTTTCAAATTGATACAAAGTATCTTACCATCTATACCTCGTAATTAGCAAGATGATAATTAAATTAACTTTTTAAGGGGAGCCCAATAGCCCACTTTGCTGAAATCTATAGTGATTAGGAACCAAAAACATTTCATTTTTAACCTCATATTTTAGACAAGTATAAAGACTTTAATATCTTAAAGCTGTTAACAATTACACCTTTTTAATCCATTTTAACTCACCATAACTATCTTGGTTTGTTTAGAGGTGATTATATTTGATTGAATCTGATTATATCTGAATATATGATTATATTTTTTTAATTTATGATAACTTTATTGATTCAAACAAACCTTTTTGAAAATAGCGATATTAAGGAAGGGAAAAAAAATTAACGATTTGAATCAATATATGCTACTATACCAAAGCTTGGTTATTGCTTCGAACATAATCCTTGTTTCATAATTTTGATTGTGACACATGATTTCATTCTTAAATTTTGTTAAGCTAAATTTAAAAAGAAAACTGTCCTTCAAGGCTTTATAAGGGATATAATTTATAAGGGAAAACTGTCTCTACTGCATATTATTATATTAAAGTTGAACTTTTGTACGCACCTCTTAGCGTTAGTCATATTACGTCAATTCCGTTTTTCATGGATGATAAATCCTAGAAATCAAATTAAAAAAAACATTTAACCCTTTATTTAATGTTTATAACCTATAAAAATATCAACTACTTTACTATCATAATTTTTTGTATGAAGTATAAATGATACAGGCAACCATAGTTGTTAAACTCTCTCCGCCATTGTCCACGAGGCCCGTAAGATGGCTAAGAAGAAGGATGCCGATAAATCGGCACAGAATAGTGATAATATAAAAAATCATAAAACTGAACCTAACGAAGATGAAGAACCTAGTTTTGATGACCCAGAGGGCTTTGTGGATAAAATTTCCGATGAAGGTAATAGATCATCGTTATTGCTCTTACAGCATAGGTGTGACTTAGCATATGCTCTTCAGCATTGTATGTTTGATATTTGCAAACTGTAGACATTGAATGCTAGAATTATAAGCGTAGTCATCATTACATTGTACATATGATTTAGTTTTCTAATGTTGACTTCTGTATTGTGATGTTATGTAAGGTTATAGTTAATGTGTATGTGATATCCATTTATTTTAATCCTGTATAACTCAAGTTAATTTCGAATACATTTTTGTTCAGAACTTGTTGGAGATATATTATGTGAAAAGCCAGAAGCAATTGATGGTGTCGATTCCATAATTGTGGTAGATGGAGTTCCTCAAGTAGGACCTGAAAGGTTGGAAAAGTTACAGTCAGTGATAGCTAAAATATATAGTAAATTTGGTAATATTATAAACGAACATTATCCTATGAATGAGAAGGACATCACGAAAGGGTAAGTACTTTCTTTTGATCTATAATCAGCAGTTGTCAATCTTCTGTGTTTTTATGTCATTACATCTTATTTTTTGTTTATAGGTATATATTCATAGAATTCAGCAACCCACAAAGTGCTATTGATGCAGTGAATGCTACCAATAATTACAAGATTGATAAAAGCCATACGTTTCAAGTTAACCTCTTCTCTGACTTTAAAAAGTTAGTTGCCTTCTAATCATGTTATATCTTATAATTTGTTGGTTTTAGTGCTTTTTATGTATTAAATCATTTGGACCAGCTAGTTAATGTTTTGTGGTCTTATGTAGGTATGAAGAGATACCTGATGAATGGACACCCCCTGATCCGCAACCTTACAAGGAACAAAGGGATTTGCATTATTATCTTCTAGAACCAGATGCATATGATCAGTTTAGTGTTATTTGTAGTGGAGGAAATCCTGTCCAAATTTGGTTAAATACAGTACCTCAGCCAACTAAATTAGAAGAAAGAGCAGTAAGTTTATTTTAATTTTTCAATTATTAATGTTGTTTTATTTATTTTTGTTAAGAACTTGCTATTTATTAATTCTGTTAATTTTATTATTTATTCTGTTTAATAGGAATGGCTCAATTGTTTGATTTGAATTAGTTCATTTTAATTTAATGTTCAATCATTTCATGAGAAATTAGGATTAACTGTGAATGTTATTTATTTTAATGAAATCTATTTTGCATTTTGTTATGTTGTAAGAATTAATAACAGTTAATTCTAAATTATTCATCTTAAGAGGTGAATGTTAGGCCCAAAATTTGAGAGCTAGATTGACATTTCTAGGTTTTAGGAGGGGGACTAGTCAATCAGGTTTCTCTTTCTCAACTTACTCCACTTCTGAACTTCATTTATCTAGATTTTGAATTTTTACACTTAAGGTTTTAGTATTTAATGATTTTTATTTAATCAATTTGTTAATAAAACTTTATCAACTTTTTTAACACGCAGATCCATAATTGTATCATGTATTAATTTTAAAGAAACACTTCTTGTAGTATTAAATGTCTAAATTAAGTTATTCTACTTTAGCGATGGACGGAGATGTTTATCCAATGGTCTCCTTTGGGAACGTATCTTGCAACCATACATCAAAAGGGTGTTGCCTTATGGGGAGGCCCTTCATTCGAGCAAATTATGAGGTTTACTCATATTGAAGTTCAACATATTGAATTTTCGCCATGTGAAAAGTAAGTTCTAACCGTAAACTGTCATTCTAATGTTTACTATTTCGCTTATTTTGACAAAATAAACACATGAGAATGCAATTTGTTTAAAAAATATAATGAAATGAAGTTGAAATTGTTATAAACTCAAATTAAAATCGATGAAGTCATTTTATAAGTTAATAAAACAAGCAGCAGTGTCCCAAAGCCTTTAAACATATAGGGCTATGTGTTTCTTTAATTGAACATTGTTTTTGGTATATAATGTTGATACTTGATACTCGATTTTGATTATATCCTATTGGTTTTTTTAAATGTTCAGTTCTGTTTCTTAATGAACATTAGGAAGTGTGTGTGTTTTTTTTTTTTTTTTTTGTTTTTTTTAATATAAAAATTTTTGTTGTATATTTCTTCATAAAATCTAATTTTCTTATTACAATTATGTCTCCTGTTATTATAGTCTAATTATTTTAACAAATTTGTCTTCTTTGATTCTGTATTATAATCACATGTGGTTGATTTATAATTAAAATCAAAATGATTTGTTATCTACAAATGTTTGTTTTTGATATTGCTATTAACAGTAAAAAGCCACTGTTATTTATATTTTTATAAAATAGTCACAAACAACTCGATTTTTATGTAATTATAATAAAACATTTTTTAATGGGCTGGTAACAAAGAATAGAGAATTTATGTATTAATTAAATTAAAAGCAGGGTTTATCTTAAGGAGGGGTAAAATGTCACAAAATTGAATAAGTGAATATAAATACAAGATGGTGAATACTTGATGCTCAAGTGAATGCAAATAAAGCTACACTATTCACAACCCAGTCCCCACTTCCACAGCTCTTTTATTCATGTTTATAACTGTATCAGCTTCATAAAGTATCCAATAAGTACAACCTTACTCATGTCTATTAAGAACCCAGAAGTCATTTTCTTCATTCCCATTAAATACTGTTTTCTATTGTTGGCCTATGATGATGAATATTTCATTTGAATTTTATATGATGCTTAAATGGTTTAAGCTTTACTGAGGTCACAACCATCCAACGAATTAATGTCACAAAATTGAATAAGTGAATATAAATACAAGATGGTGAATACTTGATGCTCAAGTGAATGCAAATAAAGCTACTCTATTCACAACCCAGTCCCCTCTTCCACAGCTCTTGTATTCACGTTTATAACTGTATCAGCTTCATAAAGTATCCAATAAGTACAACCTTACTCATGTCTATTAAGAACCCAGAAGTCATTTTCTTCATTCCCATTAAGGCTAAATGTCCCCTCACTCTAGTGTGTTTCTGCCTCAAGAGATCGCAGCACCTACGGGGTCAATTTTAGATTCCTCCTAATTAAGAAACCAATAGACATTTTTTAGATCGGAAAACGATTTATTAATAAAATGGACATAGAATCTGATGAATCTATTTTAGAAGGCCATATATGTGATATTTACAATTTTAGGTTCAAAAAAACTACTTTTTATTATTTTTTAAAGAAAAGTCAACTAATAGGCAAGTGTAGAATAATAAAATATAAATATTGGCGAAAAAAATTTTTTAATTATACGAACAACATCGGCCGAAACCCATAAATACAAATTTCTATGTAAATGTTTTTGTTTTGTTTTTCAGGTAGCATCTACATCTATCATGACTATAGCAGCCTCAAACTACAAATGTAAAATAAGATTTCAATCGAAAGGTAGTTTTGGAACTCAAAATAAAATTTTCACGATCCGAAATGAAAAGTTCGAAAAATTATAAAAGTAAACAATAATTAAAACTATATAACCAAAAACACTGCATGCTTATTGTAAATATATTTAAAAATGCGGGGTGCATCAAATATAAGAAGGAATTAGAAAAAATCACGTTAGAAGTATGGCAGAGGATAAGCGATTATAAACACTAATCCCCTACTTTCCTATAAAGACTTGCTCTATGAAGCCTTATTTTGGAGAGCCTTCAATTTTGTTCTATTTCACTTCCCCAATGATGATTTTATTGACTGGAATTATAACATTGTCCATATATAACGGGAAAAGGATATAAATAAAAACATTATTTTTTTATTAATTTATATAAAACTAGTATAAAAAAAAAAAAAAAGGAATCCACAAACAATAAAGGATTATCTATTCCTATTACTAATTAAAAAATTAAAATTACTTATGCTATATAACTGCACATTAAAAAAATATATATTATATTATGAACAAATATGATAAAATATTTTTGCATAAATGTTGCTTATTCTTAATAAGGAATAATTATATTATGAGCTGTATTCATTACAATTATTTACTTTTTTAGCACCCAAATCAAAAAGCTTTAGTACTTTTACTGATTTCATATAAAAGTGATGAGTACAAAAAGTTATTGAATTTTTCAATTGAATGAGTTTAATAAAATAACACCAATATGGAACACCAACGCACAGAGAGGTAACTTGTAGGTCTAGCCGGCCAAAAATATCATCTTTTCCTATATATTTTGGGTTGCTGATTTCGAAAAAATATTGTATAAAAAATAAAGGACCTTTGGTTTTTTAAATATGATTAACCTTACAAATAACCAATACTATCAAGTTTATCTGGGCTTTGCAGCCCAGATTAAATAATCCAATTACTTTAACAAGTTTGAATTTCAAAACAGGTCGCGGTTTTTAGTGTGCTGGTATGGTTATTTTACGAAACTTAATCATAACTTTATATATAGGTTCTTATAGTAAATTTAATGAGCATTCAGATGAAAAAAAATAAATTTCGGATCGAACAATTAGTTTCGGAACTGTAGCCAAATGAATGGTGATATTTTTCGCAGAAAAGTGCGACCCTAGTCAAAGAGTGTTGAAATGAGGGGTGTAGATTGCATGAAATATGCGATAATTTCTGATGTCACAGCTTCGCCAGGAGCAATTAGAAGGCAAACCTACTAAAAGTCTCCGAACCTGGAGGTTGAGCTAAGGTTGGGGGGGAGAAGAGAGGTCCCAATTTCGTATTTTTCGATCTTATCCCGAAAACAGTGGACTCAAGAAAAATATGCTACAAATAGGAATTAAAGCTAATTGAATTTCCTATAAAATTTATTATATACATATTTGTCGAAATTCCAACGGTTTTTGAGATATATGTTATTTAAAATCGATAATTTTAGAAATAAAAAAATGTTTACCTCACTTTTTGTTAAACATTTGCTTCAAATACCAGAAACTTATATATGAAATGAAATTAAATTCAATGCTCTACAATTTTGATTATGTAATTTTTTCTGAGGAACGATCGGGGAAGGTACTAGAAGCAAAAGAATTACAAAAAGTGAGGTAACATTTGTTTTTTCCCCGAAAATCACCGATTTTCAATAACGTATATCTCGAAACCAATAGAATTTCGACAAATTTATACATAATCAATTTTATAGGAAATGTAATCAGCTTTAATTTAGATTTGTAACATATTTTTCTAGAGTCGACCATTTTCGAGATATAGTCAATGTCAAAAATAAAGTACGAATGTTTTTTTCGGAATCAAACGTTTCAATAATGTTTTTAATAAATTTATTCATACAGCTAGCCGTTTTCTGATTGTAAGCTTGTAAATATCAATATATATTCTCTCAGCAATTTAGTCACCAAACAGAAAAAAATGAATAAAATGGAATCATAAGGGGCAAAATATACTTATTTCGCAGTAAAGGGGTTTTAAAACGTACACACTCCCTTTTGCGATCAAATACCTTATTAGATCCATTGTAATATATTTATAAATATTTTCTTTGTCTTTGTAGCCTTCCGTGTTTGTTGACCAAAATAGGGGCCCGAATAGACTAGAGAAAAGAGGGTATGCGGAAAATAAATAATTTTTAAAAAATAAATAAAAATAGTATTTACGAAATCAAATTTTTCTTAAATTTAATCCCAAAATTACTTCTTATTTAAATCAAAAGGTTTGTAATGAATTACTTCTTATGTGTAACCGTTTTCAAATGTTAAGCAGTAAAAAAACACATTTTTTCTACAATTTAGACCCCGGGACGTAAAAAAAATGTGGGAAGTTTCTCATACAAAAAAGCTTGCAATTATTTATTATTACCTTTACTTTGAGATTAGGGTTTTGAAGGAGGAGAATAGTCAAACAAGCCTATATTGTGTGTGATATGTCGAATAAATAAGAAATGAAACTACTCTTGTGAAACAATTAAATGGATTGATCAAAATGAAAAAAAAAAAAAAAATTCAATTTCACAAAGAAATGGTTGTAAACATCTTGTCCTACCAGACCATTGTTGTTTGAACCTACGATAGTATTAGAAATGTTGATATTTCCTTTGATCCTATGCCGTCTAGGGATTTCGCGTCTTTTCTACCTTCTTCTTTTTACCCGAACCTAGCATAATCTTCACTGTGGATTCCTATGGCAAAACGTAAGATAGAAAAATGAGTTTTATATCTCAGGAATACGCGCGGCAGGAAGGGAAAGAAGGAAACTGCCTATTTAAACTCATTCAATTGAAAAATTCAATAACTTTTTGTACTCATCACTTTTATATGAAATCAAAAAAAAAAGAAGAAGAAAAGTACTAAATCTTTTTGATTTGGGTATTAAAAAAGTAAATAATTTTAATGAATACAGCTCATAATATAATTATTCCTTATTAAGAATAAGCAACATTTATGCAAAAATAATATATCATATTTTTCATAATATATATATTTTTTAATGTGCAGTAATATAGCATAAGTAATTTTAATTTTTTAATTAGTAATAGGAATAGATAATACTTAATCGTTTGTGGATTCCTTTTTTTTTTTTTCAACTAGTTTTATATAAATTGATAATAAAATAATGTTTTTATTTATATCCT
Organism: Euschistus heros; assembly: GCA_003667255.2. Lineage (NCBI taxonomy): Eukaryota > Metazoa > Arthropoda > Insecta > Hemiptera > Pentatomidae > Euschistus > Euschistus heros. Next base: position 844,038 of record RCWM02000166.1, read on the forward strand.
TTTCCCGTTATATATGAACAATGTTACAATTCTAGTCAATAAAATCATCATTGGGAAAGTGAAATAGAACAAAAGTTGTAGGACCTCCAAAATAATGCTTCATAGAGCGTCTTTATAGTCCAGTAAAATAAGACTCCAAAAGGCCGTTTTGAAGAAAAAACTGCGGAACTTTTATTTTCAATGGATCTTTATGTTCTTTGGGGTGCTGAATCCGAATATGAAGTTTGCTACCATGGCAACCATCGGCTTCATATTCAAAATCGCAAAAAACCGCCCAAAAAAAACCCATTATTTTTGTTTTTCTATTTATAACAAGATAACGAACCTTTTTTTCGAAGGAAGACTTCAAATATTAATTGTAGCTGGAACTAGTACCTACATAATGAAAAAACGAAATCCGAAATCGGACCATTTTTCGCGAAGTTACGTTATTGGGATAAAATGGAGAAATTGTCCAATTTGCCGTCAGTCCCAAAGCTCCACGAAAAACCCGTTTGTCGTACTCTTTTGGCTATAACTCTGAAACTATTTGTCCGATACAACATTACTTTTTTTCATCTTAAAGCTGATTAAATTTACTATAAGAATAAATTTTTAACCAAACTCCGTAAAATGTACATGCCAGCCCGCTAATAAAAACGTACTATTGTAAAATCCTAGTGTTTTTTGGCACATTTGTCCCTCTAACTCCTCAAATATTTGTTCGATTCCAAATTTCTTTTATCTATCTCAAAGCTGATTAAATTCGCTATCAGATGCTATATATGTAAATTATATTAAATCCTATAAACCACCCAAGCTAGCACGCTAAATGTGTATGTTTTGGCAAAATATGTAAATTATGACATGTTCAGTAGACTGGTGTGGGTATTTCCCGGTGTTAATTATAAGTTAGATATATAAGAGCCAATAGTACATTTAATCAGCTTTTAGATAAAAATATTAAATTTTGGATCCGACAAATGGTTTTGGTGATATAGCGATAATGTGCCAAAAAAACATTTATTTTACAAAAGTAAGTGATTTTCAGCGTGATAGCTTGTGTATTTCAAGAATTTTGATAAAAATTTCATATATAAGATCTAATTGTAAATTTAATCACGTTTCAGATTTCAGATAAAAAAAAAACATTTTGAATCGGACAAATACTTTCGGAGCATTTGTTAGAAGACTTTCTTCGAAAAAAGCTTCGTTATGGTGTTATAGATAAAAAAACGAAAATAACGGGGTTTTTTTTTGCGCTTTTTTGCGATTTTGAATATGAAGCCGATGGTTGCTATGGTAGCAAACTTCAGATTCGGATTCAGCACCCCAAAAAACATAAAGATCCGTTGAGAATAAAAGTTCCGCAGTTTTTTCTTCGGCAAACCCTTATTTTACTGGACTATTATAGGAGGGTAGGGGATCAGTGTTTATAATCGCTTATCCTCTGCCATACTTCTAACGTGATTTTTCCTAACTCCTTCTTATATTTTGATGCACCCCGCATTTTTAAATATATTTGCAATAAGTATGCAGTGTTTTTGGTTTTATAGTTTAATTATTGTTTACTTTTATAATTTTTTCGAAATTTTCATTTCGGATCGTGTAAATTCTATTTTGAGTCCCAAAACAACCTTTCGATGGAAATCTTATTTTAGATTTGTAGTTTGAGGCTGCTATAGTCATGATAGATGTAGATGCTTCCTGAAAAACAAAACAAAAACATTTGCATAGAAATTCGTATTTATGAGTTTCGGCCGATGTTGTTCGTATAATTAAAAAATTTTGTTTTCGCCAATATTTATATTTTATTATTCTACACTTGCCTATTAGTTGACTTTTCTTTAAAAAATAATAAAAAGTAGTTTTTTTGAACCTAAAATTGTAAATATCAAATATATGGCCTTTTAAAATAGATACATCAGATTCTACGAAAATATGGAACAAAATGAACTTTACAGAACCAAAATCGGATGATCTGTTGAGATTTGAGGAGGAATCTAAATTTTGTTTATTTTGGCACGCTACGTGGTGGTAACATTTGGTACTACAGAGGGGACATTTAGCCTTAAATACTGTTTTCTATTGTTGGCCTATGATGATGAATATTTCATTTGAATTTTATATGATGCTTAAATGGTTTAAGCTTTACTGAGGTCACAACCATCCAACGAATTAATGGTTAACAAGAAAACTAAAATATGCAGAACTTAGATTGACACATCATTTTTTTTTTTTTTTAATTATTTAATAATTTTTTATCTTCTTTACCCTATTTTCTTGATGATTATACATTTTCAATAGATATAACTTGATTTAGCAGCTCATCTCAAATTTATTTACACCTGTTTCATGACTTAGTCCAATCTTCCGATGACGTCATATATCATACCATAGTTAATTATTTGTTAATAAATTGGGAGATAAGTTGCCGAATTGAGTTATCTTTATAGTAAAATTTTTATATACCTGCTCTAAGAATATAGATATTCATTATTTTTCTTTTTTTTTAACTTCAGTGAATTTATTTATTTATCTATTTTACAAGCGTCTACCTAAAGGGTCATTAGCACTTCAGTGAATTATAATCGGCAATATTATTAAGCTGTGTAGATTATATTGTTAGGACTATGCTAACCTAGCTAACTGGTAAAAACATAAATATTTTGGGTAATGCTGGAAAACCTTTATAAGTTTATTCTTTATAATACTGACCCGACTTTAATTTAAAAAATAACCTTCTAACCTTTAAATTGCATGCTGCCAATTTAGTTCATTGAAGTTAAAAAACTGTTTTTCAATCATCCTGATGAAGTGTGTTTTTACCTGACTATCTCATCATCATATTAATTATTACCTCATCTTTTATTAATGATGAAAAGGTTAATATAGCTCAATAGAAATATAAAGCAAGGAAAGTTATTAATAATATCTTAAGAAGACATAATCAACCTATTTGTAAAAGAACAAATTCATTATAGGATTTGACTTACTGCTTATAATTTCGTGGCTGACCTATGATAATAATTTCTCTTGAATTTGAATGATGTCTAAAAATGGTTTAAGCTTTACTGAGGTCTCCATTTTATTTTTGCAGCTAACTTGACTAGTATTTCAATGATATAAGTATTGAATTCGATAAAGCTAAAGAATCTCGATCTTCCCTCCTTTAGGACAACCCATCATTTCTCCTTTAGTTGGAGTATTTAAGGCAAATAGAAAAACAAGAATTGTTTTAAATTAATGTTATTAGATTACTTTTTACTATTTTTTTATTTAATTTGATGTATCTTCTTGTAACGAGACTAAAACTGATTAATAAGTTAACAACCTCTCTATTCTGTGAATGACAGATATAATGTAATATATACAATAGGTTAAGAGTTGACATAGACTATTAAGCTGCTGATACTGAAGTTAAAATTATTAATTTAATTGACTAAAATCATGTGTTAAAATTGACTCTTATTTTGTGTTGTAAATAGTTAATTTTATAACATTAAATGACATTTGTTAAATAATCTCACAATTTACATCTACATATCTTCAGGCTATAAATTAATTCTAATTCACCAAAATTAGTAACATCGATTTCTTATTTTATTTCATAAAGCTAACCCTTATTTTTATTTTTATGTGACAGAAGAATTTTTAATTGAAAATTCTCAGTGATTATAAAAACATGACATAAATAAAGCAATTTACCAATATCGTCCCTTTATCCTGCTAAGCCTCTCTCCCACTATTTTTATTATTTTTCATTCAAGACTTTGCTACTGTTGGCGTATGATGTTAAATTTTAAATTTAAGTGATGTTGCTATGGTTTAAGCTTTACTGAGGTCATGATAATCCAGGGGGTTTTCCTCTTTGTTTTATGAATATGTAAAGAGGAATAAATCTTTACAGATTATAATTATATATATATATATATATATATATATATATATATATATATATATATATATATATATATATATATATAGCCAATTTTTTAAAATCTTTAAAGTACTTTGAAAAGTTAAGAAGTTGGACCTGACCTCTTATTCACTGATGCTAAAGATATATTTGCATTTACTCTTTTTCATATTATCCATACAAAATTTGTTTGAACTATATTTTCTTCTATAATATAATGTTATATTTAACCATATTGATTATTTTGTTATATTTTAATATTACGTATAATACTACTAATTTTTTTGAGAAAAAAAAATTATGCGGTGACGTGACCTGTGATGATAATTTTTTTTCCTGAATTTCAATGATGTTTATAAATGGTTTAAGCTTTTCTGAGGTCTTCATTTTAATTAATATAATTAATAGATTACCTTTTAAATCAAACAAGTATCTTATTTATATTTATTAAAGTAACAATTTGTATTAAAATTTGTTTTTCACTTTGCTTAATTAATATATTTAATATTACCCCCAATTTTTAAAGTATATTATGATTTAAAGTTTAAATCATTTTTAAAGTTGTATCCATTAAGAGCTAAATGTTTTATTTGTTGCTGGTAACACAAACCAGATATCTATCCTTTCATAGTAAATTCCATAACCATTCAAATTCACTAGTCTCTCAACTTGATTCCCATTCCATACACGACAACCAACCCTGTGAGGTGTCTGAAAAGGTGGCCTCGGGACATTCTCATATTGAACTTTTCTTGATGTGCTACCACTGGATATTTGCTTCGAAGGCAATTGACATGTTATTATGAATGTTATAAACCCATTTAATGAATTTATTTTACTTTTTTTTTTTTTTTTTTTTTTTTTTGTACTTAAAAATTTTAATAAACAGATAATAAAAAAATAAATAATAAGTTATGTTTTAAAATTTATTCTATTTTATATTATAAATTGTTTCTTTTGTAACAGTAAATTAAATTGTTAAACAATCTGACAATTGACATTATCTTGTGGCCATAAATTAATTTTAATTCACCAATATTAGTAACATTCATCTAATATTCTATGTCTTTAAATTAACCTTCATTTTTATTTTTGTGACATTTTAAAAAAATTCTTCCCCACTGTGATTAGAAAGTGATTATTTAAATAAAGTAATTTTTTAATATTGTTCCTTGATCCTGTCTTGCCTCTCCTCTCCCTCCATTCTAGTTATTTTTCATTTAAGACTTTGTTACGGTTGGCCTATGATGTTAATTTTTAAATTTTAAATTTAAGTGATGTTTCAATGGTTTAAGCTTTACTGAGGTCAAGATAATATTTTATGAATATTCAAAGATGAATAAATTTTAACAGATTATATTTATATATATGCAATATTGGCTTTTACATTCTGTAAAAATAGTTGGAAAGATATTGAATGTTTATATGATGTATTTATGACTTTTCCTCCATGTATATGATTTTTTAAATCTTAAAACTTTCTTGGAAAGTTTGACTTGACCGCTCATCCATCGAGGCTACAGTTGTGCTTTTTCGTATTATCTAAACTAAATTTATTAGAATTATGTTCTCTTCCATAATATACCATTATATTTAGCAATAGTGATTTTTTTTTTTTTTTTTTTTTTTTTTTTTTTTTTTTTTTTTTTTTTTTTTTTATAATATAAGGCTATTATATTTAGCAATAGTGATTTTTTTATTTATTTAATTTTTTTTTTATTTTTATAATATAAGGCTGCTAATTTTTTTGAGAAAAAAGAAATATGTGGCTGACCTATGATGATAATTCTTTCTCTTGAATTTCAATGATGTTTATAAATGGTTTAAGCTTTTCTGAGGTCTCCATTTTCTCTTTAAATAAAAAAATAAAATAAATTAAATTACTTATTCTTATTGAAAAGTTTTTATCGCCAGAATTAATTTTAAAATATGAAATTTATAAGTTTAGTTTAGTAAAATGTTCAATGGCCAGTTCTTGGTATTTAAATTAAAAATTACAATTAATTTTTTTTTTTTTATGAAAGTTCACTAATCAGAGTCCATAATTATAATTAATTTTAATTTATTATTTCTTATTATTTTTAGCTACTTAGTGACCTATTCATCGACAGCTCAGAACCATGACCAGGGTATTCTAATAATATGGGATATCAGGCGAGGTGAAATCATGAGATCTTTTGAACCTGATGGACCTCCAGTTTGGCCGATCTTTAAGTGGTCCAAGGATGATAAATACTTTGCTAAAATAGGGCATGATGTCCTTAGTATTTATGAAACACCTGTGAGTATTATTTAGTGGAAATAAATTTATTTATTTATTTTTTTAAGTAAGGTAAATTTTGAGTCTATTTAATACATTTTGTCTCGATAAAATCAAATATCATCTTTACCCATCCTAAAGTTCATTAATTATGAAAATAAATTTAAATCTATAAATGATCACAATTCAGTGTTTTTTAAATAATAATTTCTTCTTATTCCAGTCATTTGGTTTACTGGACAAAAAGAGTGTTAAGTTGCCTGGTATTCGAGATTTTGCCTGGTCACCGACAGATAATATCCTTGCTTATTGGGTATCCGAAAGCAAAGATGTGCCTGCTAGAGTTGTTCTTATGGAAGTACCTAGGTAAGAAGTTTACATATTATTTATAATTAATTAATATTGCAGAAAACTTTCTTCTTCACTTCGTTGATTTAATTAACATTGTGGTGTACTTATTCAATATAGTCCTTGATGTTTATTCTGTGGTGGATGGTCTTTAAAATTATAATCTATTTAGATAAAACATGCCAGTGTTAATATTTATATTATATAAGAACAATTAACCTGTTTTTGAATTTGTAATAGTGCAATTCATTATTATAGTATAGCCGTATGACAATTTTTTCAGTATTTTTATTTTCTTATTAAGTATGATTGATATTGCTGAATCTGAAGCTCTATTATAGTAACTGCTCAAAATTAAACTAATTATTTTTTCTCTTATTCATTATAAATGGATGTTATCCATTTGATAATGACATTACCACTAACTGACCAGTGATGATAAATATTTTCCTTGAAGCTAAGTGATGTTTATTAATGGTTTAAGCTTTACTGAGGTCAGATTACGTATATATACACTTACATGTTGTAATTCTTCTGAGATAGTTGAAGTATGTGTATAAAATAGGCTACAATGACGCAATAAATTGTTTATCAAGTTTTAAATACTGACTTCCTAATTCTCGTCTTTCATTAATATATTTTTTAATAATATTAAGTTTCCTGTTTAAATCCTCGATTTATATGTATATTTTTTTATTATACTTATAAGAGTGGTGGATTTATGCTTGAATTTTGCATCATTGGAAAAATCAGAGAATTATGTTTGTATTTTACTTATGCACCTGAATTTTTGAGAGATCGTAAGATAATAATAAAAAAATGGGTTTAATTTACTCATCTTCAATTTAAATGACAATGGGAATAATATATTAAAACATTAAATTGACCAGACGTTTAATGAATTCAATTTAATTTAAAATTCACAATCTCTTAAAACAAATGTGTTAAAATTGAGCAGTTACAAAACAAAAAATAAAATACTAAAGAAAAAAAAAAGTGATAAAAATCAACAAAGAACCCAACTATTTGATGATAGACTAGGAACAATTTAATAAAATAATCTAAGAAACAAATACTATTGACCTATGATCTACAATAGTAACTCACAGCATACTTGGAAAAACATCATGTTCTACCCCTATTTGTTTAAAGTATTACCTTAATTTAAGAAATTTTTAATTATTTAAAACAAAATCATTGACAAAGAAAAAAAATTCTATAAAAAATATTCAAATAACTAAAACAATAAGGTTTTAAAAAATTTTACTACACAAAATATTCTAACACTTCCATTAATCTCATAAAATCAATGAGAATCATGCTAGAGAAAAATAGAGCACCTGTCATATCAAATTTCACCTGGAATTTATATGCTTGACTTAGTGGCCACCTTGTCTTTTGTTATACACTTATTCTTACAATTGTCATAGTTCGATTATACCTGTCTGTACCTTTGAACAAAAAGAGCCAATGTCCGAAATTTGAGTTAAATGCACGAATGAATTGAGAATGTGATATAAAGTATAAAGTATCTGGTAAAAGGGCCAAAGTCTGAGAGGACAGCTATTAATTTTTATCGCATTCTAAATTCACTCGTGCATTTAACTCAAATTTTGGACATTTGCCATGTTTTTTTACAAGGTACAGATATTAACTAAAAATATTGTTCAATTATTCTTCCTCTCAATTAAAATTAATAATAGACTATCACAGTTACAAATGAATGTTTTTTGTTTTTTTTTCCAGTCGTAATGAAGTGAGAGCAAACAATTTATTCAATGTATGCGACTGTAAGATACATTGGCAAAAATCGGGAGATTATCTTTGTGTGAAAGTTGACCGATATACAAGGTGTAAAAAGGAAAAAGGAGAAACCAAGTATATTGTAAGTTGTTTATTTCTTTCAGTCAATCTCTATTCAGCACGCAAATGATTTATTATCTATTGCTAGATGAACAAAAGGAATAATTAGAAGATTAATTTTTTATTATTTAATAAAAATTAATTCCCAATTATGTAAATATTAGCATCTGGGCAAAAGTTTCAGAATTATTTTTATTTTTCTATCGTTTTAGAAAAAATAATGTAAAAAAAAAAATATTAATTTTTTTTTAGCCAAAGTTATTAAACAGATTACCATAACTTATAATCTCTGAAATTTTCTTATATTTTTTAATTCATTAAGAATTAGTTATTCTCATTGAAAGTTAACTTTTTTTTTTGGTAGGGTATGTACTATAACTTTGAAATATTCCATCTACGAGAAAAGAATGTGCCAGTAGACAGTGTCGAAATCAAGGAAGCAATTCATTCGTTTGCATGGGAGCCTGTTGGTTCAACTTTTGCTGTCATTCATGGAGAAACGTCAAACCTTAGTGTTTCTTTTTACGGTTTAAGGCCTGGACACAAGCCAGTATTGCTTAGTAAGTACTTTGAAAATGTTATGTTTATTTATTATTTTTAGTTATTTGTAGCTATTATGTTTACTTATTATGTTGTGTCTGTACGAACATTTTCCTGTTCTCCATACAACCTGTATGAGGTTGTATATCTGATATACAGGTACCACCTGTATGAGTAAACCAGTTCTCATTATAGATACCTCGGTTTAAAAATAAATTTCGATTACAAAAAATAATCTATTCGAATGCTAAAATAGCGATCCAAATCTATTTAAAAAAATCATTAATTAGTTAGGAAACAAATTAATAAACAGCAAAAAGTATTTATTATCCCCAACATATAAGTTATAATTAATTAAAATAGTTTACAGATTCTTATTTAAAAAGATAAACATTTCAAACGTTTTGGGTTTCATTTATTATTGAAAGAATTATAAATGTTTATAAACCTTTTTACTAAACTTTCAAGATGGGGAGATGCTCTGATAATTCTATCGATATTTTTTAAAGTATACTAGGGTTCAAAAGCGAGTATGAACAGATATTAAAATGAATAATTATCTTTATTCTGAGATAAGAAAAATCCCCTTAGTGAATAAAAGAAATTGTATCATAAAATTGTAGTTTCCTAGTTGCATTTATTGTGTTAGTACTTCAGTATAAATAAAAAAAAAAAAACCTGTACCACTTACAACCTATGAAGGGTCTCGGGTTCAGTTCATAGGTAAGGTTGTCCTGTTTCTGAGCTAACGGTTCTGGAAGGAGGTGATTTTGCCAGAATTCATGCTCAACCTCCAGGTTTTTCCTCTATAAGGGTACCCACTTGAGGCTGGGTGTGCCTCAGGAAGTTCTCCTGACCTCATATTCCATCCATGCATAAAATGACGGAATATAAATTGTCTGCCGTCAGTCGGACTCGAACTCGGGCCTGGGAGCATGGTAGACAAGTGCCTTACCCACTGAGCTACCGCCCCTTGCTAACTTCAGTTACAGCAGTTTCAAATTTCTAATCACTTGTGTATAATGATCATCAATGATTACCATCGATATACAAAAATATCAACTATGCTGCACAATCTTAAGCTTACACCTATCAAACTTAACGTCTATGAAAAAACTAATACATACATTAAAAAAACAACAAATTTAGAAAATTTCCTTATCCGAGAATTTGGTAATTACAATAAAACTTCCCTCAAAAGATACAACTGAAAAATAACAAAACATATACTGCTAACCTAACTCAGTTTATACATCTCTTGTTTGTTATGTTTAAATATTTGTATTATCTATATATATAAAAATGAATGTGTGTGTGTCTGTCTGTTCTCGATAGATTCAAAAACAATCACCGTGAAAATTTGGGAAGTTATTAAGTATATCCCCGGGAAGGTTTTTGTAAATTTTTATTTAAATCAGAGTTGGGGCTCAAGAAATATCCCAAAAATATCAAAATAATATTTATTTCTTATAAATATTATTTTAGTGCAGGTGTTATTAAACAATTACCAATAAAACATATGTTCTAAATTAATCTATATCTCCTTAGTTTTTTAGGAAGGTTTTAAGAAGAATAAAATTCCGTAAAACGATTTCAAATTCATTTTGATGTTTCAGGTTTATATGTAGGTATGTTATTAAAATAACATTTAATTAGTAATATTTGTTAAGAGTTTAACCATGAATAAATTGAATAATTAAATTTTTACTCATAGAATTTACTTTTATAAAACTAAACTAACCGCAAAAAATACTGAACCAATCTTTACCAAATCTAAACTACATCATCTTCTTAGTTGAAAGAAGGTTTAGCAATAAGAAAATTTACATATTATCAATTAAATTGTTGCTAAAAAGAGATAAAAATGTGGTACGCAGTAAATTTTGAAAATTGACCGATATGTGGTGAGTGCCATTTAAGAGAGGTTATAGCGGTACAGTGTTATATAGAGCTAGAAATTGATAATAAAATTGGTTTAATTCAAATAAATTGTTATAAAAAAAGCTATAAATATTTATTGTGACGTGTGGATACTAGGGATGTTTAATAATCGAACGATAAGTTGTTAGCGGCATTCTGCAACAGAGTTTGCAATGGTAAAATTATTAAACCCATCTGTGCCAAGTTTAACTACAAAATTTTCATAGTTCTAGGAAGATTTTAAATAGTATAGTTTACTATAATAATTCTTTAGGTAATAGTCGGCTTACGAGCCACCACCAAGTTTGATCCTTACGCTTCACTTCGAGTTTAAATTTATCGATAGTTCTTTCCTATAACCTCACATGTAAGCAAACCTCTACAGGTTCAACTTGGATTGTGTTATTTAGTTTGTTATATTGATATTTAGTCTTCTTAAATGTAAATAAGTGAAACAGAAGTTAACAAAATGATTTTCATAAAGGATTAAGTGTTTTATCAATTCATGTTTTCTTATTTCCTCTTATCTAATGTGTAAAAGTGTTACAAAACTTAAGAACATTAATTTGTACATGGATTTGGTGTTTTATATATTTTGATTTGTTGTATCAATTTAAGTAATCAAATTTCAGTATACATATTTTTTTGAATGGATTCTTTGTCATCCATAATACTTAATGCCCTAAAGTGAGACAGATTGTATAATTAATTCAATAAAACATAAAGATCTAAAAATAAATGTGAGAAAGTATATCATAGGTTTCATATTTTTTTATTTCTACTTCCCTTAAAAATAATATAGCAGAAAATATAGCAGAAATTAACATCCTAACTTTCAACATGGATTCTGTCTTATATTATATAATTCCTTATAACATGGAGAATGGACAATGTGAAAATAATCATAGATTAAGAGGTGTACTGTTGGTAATAACTATTGGTGTAATTTTATAGATTAATGTATTTTTTTTTTTTAAATTTAGAAGCCTGATGATGGAGTATTTTCTCCGAAACATGTAGCTACAAATGTTAAACAAATAGGAGTTATGTTAAATAAATTCTTATTGATTCTGCCTTTATATATTTATAATATCTGTGGCACCTGTGCATAGTGTGCTAAGTATATTGAAGAAACAATGCTCAATTGCATTCTTCAATACAAGACTTTTATAGATAAACAAATTATTCTTAGTTAATCAACTATTAGTAAAGTTCTTTAATTATGAGAGCGGGCGAAGTCTCTACGGGGAAAGCTAGTTATATATAAATATTAGTTGTTTTTATTTTGTTATGTAGGGTTTTTTTTCTTCATTTTTCTTTCTGTAAGAATAACTTTAAAATGTAAGACATATTTATCATTGAATAAAATTAATCTTGTTGAGGGTGTAAGGCCGGAACATGTATACTTGAATGAATTTTTAATTGTAACTATATAAAAAAAGCATTATTATCATTATTACATTTTTTAATGTATATCTTTATTTATCAAAAACTGATATATTTCATTTAATTTGATGTTTGACTTGTAATAGTAATGCTTGATATATAAAAATAATTGTTTTAAATTCTATACCAAGCAGTGTTGACCCAGTTTAAGAAAAATTGCTTTCTTCATGAAAATTCATCGTGTAATAATTACACAGTTAGATATTACAAAACTATAGCCAATGTCGGTAGTTTCAATTGGTTCCTAGGAATCTATTTCATATAATTGATTCTTGTTACTAATACTTATCTCAAGAAAAGGTGGAATGGAGAATCGACAGATCCCTACTTATTATTTTATGAAGTATTAATTCTATTACCCTATGATTTCAACTTTTTTTTTTAAATTTTTTAGAGAAACTTGAAAAGAGGACGTGTAATGCACTATTCTGGTCTCCTGCGGGTCAGTTCATCGTTCTTGCTGATTTGAGAGGAAATGGAAGTTTAGAATTTGTTGATACAGCTGATTTCACTGTTATGAACACCACTGAGCATTTCAGATGCAGTGAGGTTGAATGGGACCCTACTGGACGATATGTTATAACGGCAACATCTTTTTGGAAGTCTAAAGTTAGTATATTTATCAAGTAAAAATAAAAAAAAACTTGTACAATAAGAATGTTGTTATTTAAAAAACTTTATAATTAAAGTACTAATTATATAAATTGTTCATATTTAGTTTTGATGTTTAATTAGCATATTTATTATGAGTGGAAAGTTTTGTTGCTGCTTTATAACATGTTTTGAAATTTAGTACCAAATTTCTATGTATTCAAAATTTCAGGAAGATCCTGGCTATTGGATATGGACATTCCAAGGACGTATACTGTCGAGGAACAATATGCAAAAGTTCTGCTTGCTACAATGGAGGCCTCGTCCTGCGTCTCTCCTTTCGCTTGAGCAGCAAAAAGAAATCAAGAAAAACTTGAAGAAGTACAGTGCTCAATTTGAATCTAAGGATAGGATGAGAATGACGAGAGCGTCAAAGGTAAACACAGTTTGATTTAAAATTTATTTGTTATTAATTAATTTATTCTTATCACTATTAAAAATTGGTTAGTAAAACATCAACAAAAATTTTATGTTAATCAATTGTTTTGGTTTGAGGGAAATTTAAGGAAGAGAGGTTTTATTATGTAAAGTTTTGAAATAATGTTAATATTAGGGTGTAAATCAAGTCAGGACATTTTATATTTAGAGTTCTTTAGTGACTAAAACAATTGTATAAAATCTTTCTTTTAAAAGATTAAATATCTTTTTCAACGATAGGTCATACATGTAGTTAACATTGATAACATAGGTTAGGTTGATGCACAATTTATTCAATGGAGTGGTTTAATTTTGAAATTTTAGTATTTTTTTTTTTTTTACCAAAAAGGTTATAAAAAACAAAAACTATTCAAAAACTAATGCACGGGGGCTCTACAGGTTCGCTTTATAAACTATTGCCATGTATCATCTATTCTTAAAGATAAATCCTAAACAGGAGAGCCCTTTAATATCAAATTGAAAAAAGGCATTTAATTATTATCTTAGAAACGGGTTTGTCATCGAAAATGATTAACCTTATTTCAAGAAGTTTGCTTAATATGTGTGTTAAATATTAATTGTTTAATGTAAATATGAAAAATTCACTGACTTGATATTGAAATATGTCAGATTCAATGGCCAGATTTAACATTAGGAAGCTGAGTAATTTTTTTTTTTTTTTTAATTATGTTTTTACTATAGTATATTTTTATCTGTGTAGGAACTTATTGAAAAGAGAGCCGCAGCCATGAAGAAGTTCGAAGAGTTTAGACAATCTGTACTGGCTGTCTGGCAATCACAGAAACAGAGAAGGTTACAACTTAGAAATAGTAAGTGTTTTTTTTGTTTATTGTAAAAAAGTTATGCCTTTCTATCTTTAACTTTTAAAATGTTAGTTATTCTTATTTAATTTTATTTATTTTTTTGTAGATGTTGATACCGATACTCTAGATTCTGATACCCAGAATGTAGAAGAAGAAGTTGTAGAATTTTTCATCAAGGAAGAAATCACTGTTCTCGAATAACCCAGGTAACACCAGCCTTTTTCAACATTAAGTATACCATTTGTGAAGTATTAATGCTTTTTGGTAGTAAGTCCAATAAGTTCTCGACTTGTCCTAATACCCTACCTTCAAGCAGGCCTAAACCTGCCCAATCTTCCACATCAAAAATCAAATACCGAGCAGTTGTTAAATTCTGTTGTGAAAAGGGACTTACTCATTAAATTCTATTATATAAAGAACCTTACTCCTGCATAAATTAAAGAGCACTTGGATGGCGTATACTGGCAGTCCTCCCCCTCATATTCCACTGTTAAAGAATGTAGAAGCACCTCTACTGAAGACTGAAGTCATGCAGACGGCAAAGATGATGGTATTAATGGAAAACTGCTAATTGATGATTGATAAGACAGGAACACCACAGTAAATGGTATTCTATAGCTCAGCCTCACTTCACACAGCTTTGTTGAAATAAAAAAAAAAAAAAATCAAATTTAATCTAAGTTTAATAAAAGTAAGGTATTTTCTGTAGAAAAGTTATTTCATCATTGGCCTGTGTTATTTCTAGTAATTTCATGAAGCAATAATTTTATTTAATATTTTCAGATGGTTTTCGAATTAAGGCTAGCAACTTCATCAGACCTAATTAATATTGTCCTCAAATAGTTGGAAAAATTAATTAACTATTGCCTGGATCAGTTTAAGAAATCATTGTACCTATCATGAAAAGAGAGTTGTTTAAATTAAAGTATTTAATATAATTTTTTTCCTTATATGCCAATAGAATTGTTACTCTTGATGCTTTGTTTCATATTGATAAAATAACATTTTGTTTAGTGTCACGATTTGTTACCTCGATTAGTTGATTTTTTTGTTATAGGTTTGTTTTTGCTCATTTTTTTTAACATGTGATGTAGTTGAATAATATTTATTCAAATCAGTTTATTTAGTTTGATATGATTAATTTTGTTATGAGAACAATCTTTGTGGTATTTCTGGAACAGAACTTATAACAAAAACATTGCATAGCTTTTTACTCTACTGACTTGATTGTTGTGTGATTAGATCATTTTGCTAGGAACAGGCTCATGTTCAATTTTCATTATTACTTAAAATTTATTAAATTATATCACTAAAAGTTATTTTTCATCATGCAGATTGTCATTTTTTTTATTATTTTTTTTCTAATACGTTGAATTGATAATGTTTTAGTTTTCTGTTCCAGTAATTTCCTTAAGATTACTTTTGTGAACTTAATCAGTATTCAATTACAGACTTAACGAGTTTAATCTTTATTATTTATTGTCGGATGAACTTTTATTTCTTTATAGAAAAATAAAACAATTAAAAAAAACATATATAAAATAAAAGTGAACGGGCATTTGTTAATATTGTTTGCTGATGAAATCAGTAACTGTTTGCAATTACAAAAAAAAAATATTCATAATAAAAATAAAAAATAATTTCATATTTTTTGTATATCTTTTTAGAGATGTTAAATGAATAAAGCTGACCTTTAATGATTGTGCTTTTATTTTTTAACTGTCCATAACCTTCACATATTCTCCCATGTTACCACCTGTTAGGTTCATTTTAGTTCTTTCATATTTATTTAAGCCAATTTTTAAAACGGAATTCTTCCCTGCTATGCTCTCCTATAAAGGCATACTCAGAATTGTGCTATTACTATATTTTAACACAGTTACAAAATTAATTGGTTTCATCTGTTGGTTTTTGTTTTTTTTCGGATTAGTTGTAGGTTTAAATTTTAGAGTCAATAAAATTTTAAACTAATCACAGCTCCGAAAATTCTGTTCTATCTAAAATTATTACAATAACCTGTATTCCTGTTATTTTCTCATATTAACCTGATGTGAGGTACTCAGGGGATTATCTATTGAGCCGTTCTGCTGACAGTTATTCAGTACTCAAACATTTCTTCATATTGTTTAATTTAAACATCTTTTAACATGCATTTTTTTATTGCTATATCTATATATGTTTTATTATCAAAAATCTTGTTAGTTTTGTTAAAATCATTTCTTTGATTTTCATTATTTAAAAAAAAAAAAAAAATTAATCTAGGAAAAAATGTTTGTTTTTTATTTGTCTGTATATTAAAGTTTCTTTTGTTAATAGTTATATACTTGCTGGACAATACAATTTAAATGTTTGTTTTTTAACTTGTTAAAATAAATTGATTTGCATTTTGTTCTTCATGATTTAACTATATTTCTTTACGTAGGAGCAGCATAGCAGCCTTGAGAATCTCGGATCTCAAGGCACCTATCGCAAGCTGTTCTACTACGTGGGCTCTTGGACAAACGGAGAGGGAAAATGTACGGAATCTTCTTCAATCGCAATAAACCAGTGTTAAGACTGCAGCGCCATTTAAAAAACTTATTTAATAGAGTTGGTATTGAATATCACCATGTCCCTTACAGGTTATTTCAATTTGTATCTTATATATATTAAAATAGATTTCTTTTCCGTAACCCAGTTAAATTGTTTTGTGTGTCCTATATGTATTATATCCTCTTTTTCGAATTGTTATATAAATTTTTTTCTTTTCTTTAAACAATATTTATGTTTTCTTAAGATTTGTAAATATTTTGATATACTTATATAAAATTTTAAATGATTTCGTATTCCAGATTTGTTTTGTATTTCCTATTAGTAAATCATATTAGGTTCTTTTTTTTTTTTCTTTTTCATTTTTGTTAATATATAAGGTGAAACTGAACTCAATAGACTACCAAGTTAAGTATAATGTCTGTATGTTTCTTGATTGACCTCGATGGTATGTAACTAAGAATTAAAAAAAAAAAAAAAAAAAAAAAAAAAAAAAAAAAAAAAAAAATTAAAGGTACTATTATTAATGGAGGAACCTAGTGTGGCAAGTAGGCCACTTGGTTCTTCTTGCCAATCTCGTGAGGTTGTTTCTCTGCACTTGATGTAATTTTAAAGGACTTAGTTGGACTTCTCATTTTGGAATTCTGAAATTGAACTCTTGTTCAGCCCCTTCTAAAACCTTTTATTTATGAATTCTGTATAGAGTTATAACTAAGGCCAAGATATATATACCCAACAAAAAAAACAAACAAACCAAAGGACTACAATACACAGTGTACCATGCCTTAATAAGTAGGCATGGTATAATATGCATTATTGATATGATATGTATAAAATATGTAGTGGTTAATATGATTAATTCAACATACGTAATAATGAAAAAAAGTAAGTATGATAAAATATAGTACCACAAATAAGAAAACGGTTTAAAAGATTTTTATTTGTAATTAATTTCATATTTACAATTTCAGAAAACTTATTTTAAATATGGAGGTATATTTTTTATTTATAATTGTCAACATAAGTATAATTGACTAAAATATGCATTTCATAATTGCTTTCTGTGAAATTAAATCATTTGTCAGCAGTAAAAAAAAATGTATCGCTTATGTTTAAAAAAAAAATACCATTCAAACTAGTTTTAAAGAAAAAGAAACGCTTCATTTTGTTAAATAGCATATTAGAGCAATGTTAATATATATTTTAATGTTAGGAAAGTGGTAACGGTATTGAGAGTAAAACATTTAAATAAAATATTTCTTTTATTTAAACTTGCAACATATTTTTCAATAAAATAAACAAAACTTTAGAGTTTAAAGAGCAAAATAAGCAGTTATAAAATGGACTATCATCCAATGCTACCACTTTGACGTCCGGGATTTCCCTACTTCCTTCATCAAATTTGCTGAAATGATAAAAATGTGAGCTTACCTTTTGAGCTTTTGCACCACAAAATGTCATGAAGTGTTTCAAATATTTTTTTCTCTTAGGAAATCTGAATGTGTTTATCATAAGCATCATCACAAGGCATTACAACCTGGTACGGGTCTTCACTGCATCAAGATGTTGTCTCCATTCTTTCATCTCTGTCTTGTGTCAGGAGTCTCTGCCCGTTTTTCGTATGCACATTTCAGAAAATAGAAAAGGTTTTCAGAGAAAGCGGTAAGATTACTTTACTGATGGAGGTCTGCAGATCTGCTGCTTTTTTTTTTTGTTTTGTTTTTTCTGAGATGAGTAGTCTTCTCACTTTTCAAATGATTTATGGCAAGTTGTTTCCTATAGATATCAACTTTTTTTTTTAAATTTAAATAATGAAACAAAGTCTTATTTGCATATAAATCCAGGCCTTAGTTATAACTAAATTTGTATAAAAGGCAATTATAAATATAAACCAAGAAACCCTGCTAGCAGCAATGGTAAAACTGATTACATATCACCAACAAAGAAATAATTTTTTTTTTTTTTACATGATAAAATTAACCCTTCCAACGGAACATCCACCTGTCAGATGGATAAAGTAAGTAAATAATGTACAATACTAAATCTTGCTAGAGAATGATTGAAGGGGTGAGGTTTTGTGTGTGCTTCAGTTTAACCCCTCTCTTTGGCTATACTAAATGTTAGCTTCTGAACTCTATGAAAATGTTCTGTCTGAAGGGTTAAAGGAAAGGGGAAATTCAAAATAATACAATAATCAAATCTAAACATTTTATTGAAAACAAATGATAATTTCATTATATAACTAATTTATATATTCTTCTAAATGGGTATAAATATTACGAAGGATACAATTAATATCCCTCTTCTGATTATATATATGTATATATATTTTTTTTTCTTAAAAGTAACTTTCGCAACTGTGACTAACATAAATAGATCATTTTAAAAGATAACAATACTTTACTAAGTATTGTAATGCGTTACAATCGATACTACTAATATATACTGTATTTGTACTACACTCTACCTACTATAACTAATTATATAATACTTTCATTACAAAACATATGGATAAATATCATTATTGAGTTTATAACATTACTTACATTATAATTACTTATTTTAAGGATATATTATCATTAATTGTATATAGTTTAAAGAAGTTTGGATTAAAAATCACATTCAGGTAAAAAATATAATACAAGTCCAATAACCACAGTTTTGATTGCTTTGGAAATAAATTTTGATAAAACATCAAACGCATTTTATTTGCTTTTTGAACTTAAATTTAATCTGTTTCTACGCATCACAAACATTACAGATTATTGACACATTTTCAGAAAGGAAGAATCCATCAATTAAAAGAATATAATATACTTAAACACATTATTTTAAAAAAATAATTTACTTTGAGTATTATTCAATTATAAGTTGGTTATTCGCTTGAAAAACATGGA
Source organism: Euschistus heros (assembly GCA_003667255.2). Classification (NCBI taxonomy): domain Eukaryota; kingdom Metazoa; phylum Arthropoda; class Insecta; order Hemiptera; family Pentatomidae; genus Euschistus; species Euschistus heros. The sequence continues at coordinate 863,631 of RCWM02000166.1, forward strand.
TAGCAGCTAAGGTAATGTTCATCTTAATTTAACACTTGCAATTCTGCCAGTTTAAGGCGAAACGGTCAGAAAGTCAAGTAAACTTTATTTCAATAGTACGTTAAAAAATGAATATTGACAATCAAATAATTTTCATTTGAAAAATACTTCTTTACGTTTATTAACAAGAGAGACAAACAAGAAAATGTTTAAAATATCACTTGGCTGGTATGTTTTATCGGAGATTGTCAATAAGTGTGGTCTAAGTCTCTATAAAATTACGAACATCAATCTTATTTTTTAATGGTACTAATTAATTTAGACCCAAGTTGTATGAAAGACTAAACTCAAATCATTACTACATCAGTTTATATAATCAAATCAACAATTGGAACATTCCTGGACCAGCCATTAATTTTTAAGTTCACAATATTGTTGATTTAGATTTAATTTAAGTAACATTTTATACTATATATGTATAGTTAATTTATTATTATTATATATATATATATATATATATATATATATATATATATATATATATATATATATATTTTTTTTTTTTTTTTTTTTTTAATTTTTCCATGTTTCAATAAAATAATTAAATATATTTGCATTTACTAAAAGGCAGTCTTAAATTTAGAATTCACAATGTTAATTATATTTTTGTGTGGCACTAATACTAGATTTTAGTTAGTTTTTAAAACTTATTGTACAAAATAAAACGACACAACAAAAAAATATGAAACGTATTTGCAATTCTCAACAAGTTTTTAAAATGTGCTTTCTGTTATAATAATACTTTTTTTTCTTACAACAGAATAAATAAATACAACAAAATTTATCTAAATCTAATAAAATACATTCTCTGTTATAATATTATACAATATATTATAAACTTTTTAGTAAATTTTAAATTATAAATATTTAAATCAATAAACAATTGAACATATTTAACTAACCATTGTCAACCCAAAGGTTAAAGTTTTCATCATTACAACTAAAATATTAAAGATATGGATTTACTACCAGAAGACATAATAAAAAATATACATAAAACCATGGTTCAACACCACTTAAAAGAGAAAAAAATCAAATGTATCATTAGCCACCACATGTTAGTTGGCACATAAGATGTACAATAGTAGAGGCACCAAAGACCGATGATCAGCTACTACAACATTCTTTTAACTATTCAGTTATACTTAAGAAACTAAAGCAACCCCTTCATAAAAAATTGTAAGGGTTGTCAGGAATCAAATGGTTTATGGGCTAGGCAGATAACGAAGTAAAGTAGCACAGCATGGATTAAAAACAAAACATTTTTCTTTACTTTAGGAACTAATAAAGTTAGTTACTATAAGATCAGAAGGAATGAAGGTAATATAGTGAGATCGATTAGAATGAGACCAAACTAATTAAATGAAAACGAAAATCCATCAATAAATAAAATTTAAAAAATTCACAGCAAGTTCTGAGATTCTCATAAATAATATTAATACTGCTAAACCAAAGAGTGTGATTTAATGGCCGTTTACACCTGTTTGGTTAAGTAAGATAGGATATTTTTGATCTTCACTTCAACTTCTTTGGTACCAAAGTTTGGTATTCCCATTGAAGAAGCAATATTTATTGCTGCTTGTTTTTTTAATGTTTAATTCTGTATTTGTAATGTTTGAAATTCTACAGACATTTGTTAGAGAGGTATTCCTCCATGAATTCCATTGCCCTTTCCTCATTCCAACGGCTGACCATTGAAATTATCCTAATTAAATTGGTATAAAATATTTTGAAATAAAATTTTAATCAGAATGAATTGAATGTATCAGGTAACAATTTTAAAACGTACATTGCCTAGGTCCTAACGACTGAAGTTTTACCTTTAATTTTCTTATAAACGAGTAAACCAACATGTTATTGAGCAAATCACACAGAAAGAAACACAAGACCAACACAGTTCAAGATCAAAATAAAAAGTGACAAAGCCAGGCCCTCAGAGAATGCCCGCGCACCGCTACTAAACAGAAAAATAGAAATCTTTCTATTCTACTTGCTATTAAACACTTGACTGGCTGTTTAAACGCTTGCTTACTAAACAGGTGTAAACAGGCTATAACCTAACTTGGCATTACTTTTCCAAGACCAAAAAAACTGTATGACTGGTTCTTCTATAGCCTCGGAATAAACTAGTTCTGATCTTACCTTATTCTTAAAATTCTTTAGTCCAAAACAGACAATTAAGTTGGGATAGATTAATCTAGAACTCAGAACTAGCTCAAAAAAAAATTAAATTATTCTTAAAAATGGACAATTTCATTGCTTAGCCAGATTAGCTTTGGTTTAAAGCAGCTGTTTCCAATCTTAGGGCATGAGATAACCAATACAAGTTATATATGAAATTCTTTATTATTCTAAGGAATGTTGGCTTTCTTTCTGAAAATAATTCTATTAAAATAAAAAGGGGCACAACAATTTTTTTTACAAACCAGAAGGTTTAAAGGGATTAATAACATAAAATAAAACTTAAATAGATAATATGAATTTAATTACTTAGAGAAAGAAAAGAGAATAATGTGATAAACTAGTCAAAATTTCTCAATCAGGATTTAGTTAAAAATCTCTTTACAAATTCCTATTTATGGCTACAGATAAAACAAAATAAATGAATAAACTTATTTAAAAAAAAAAAAAAAAAAAGTGGTTTATAGTTAAAACTCTCATTGGTTCCCAACAAGTTATCCTACAATTAGCCTTTTCAGGCTTATCTAAAAGGAACTTACATTATTTGAGTGATAAACAATTAGACAGATTGTTTCTTGTGTTCTAAGCCTCCTCAGTCTAATAAGATTTAATTATACCTAACCAAGAAACGAACACAAGCAAAGTCTCATTCAAAGTTAACAACAGTGTCAAAGTCTCAACAAAAGTTAACATTGACTTACATTCTCTAATTAATTTAGTCACATTAAAATAAAAAAAGGAATAAGTTAATCATAGCTAAAATTTAAGACCTTCCATAACGTGACATAATGGATAATTTTATTAACAAATCACACTTGTAATTGATCAATAAATTAGTCCCATAAGAGCTTATGAAGAAAGTGATACCTGATTATTGATTTAATTGCATTCTTAGGAAGTATTATGATCTGTTCTATAACTGCAAGATCAAACCCCTGCCCCAAATTTGATTAAACTCATAAAATAGTTACTTCGGTTCTTAGACGACTCTTCATTCAGTAAATGAAAACTGCTATCTATCCTACCTAAGCCTACCACCACCTTCCTATATTTTGCATTAATAAAAAATATCTTTCATAAAAAAAGTATTCTTAATGTGTTTAATTGAATAAATTGCAAGCTTTATTATCTATAAAAATAGGAAACTCACCCTCCCCCACTCTCTATAAATATATATACAGCTTAATTTATACATTGAGGCTACGTAGGTCATTAATAAGTTCAAAGATGTTTCCTAATACTTGTACATGACTTTCCAATCCTTTAAACGATATTGAGAGCTGAAGAGATTCGAAAAACTTCTGCTACTACAGTGTGAGGTCCTCATCCACACTCCTTCCTCCCAGGATATGCTAGGTCTCTCTACCTGTAGTTCTTTCTGGCAAGACGTACAAGAATAGTTGAGGCAATGAATAGGAGTAGAGGGGTGAATGTTATGTGGTATCCAACGAGGCTTCCTCAATAGCAGAGATGTTTTTAAGAGGACAAAAATGGTGTCATAACTATCATATCCCCAAACTATCATACTCCTTTGAATCCAAGACCCTCACTTATGAAAAAGGAGCGAATACGATACCTGCAGAAAGTCCAAGAAAAGACTAGACGAGACAGGATTTACAACACTACCAGCGGAACTAGTCTCAAAATAAAGCCTGCAGAAACAATTCTGGAGGAACAAAAGTTAAGAAGGTTAGGCCAACTTCCAGGTTTGCCCACCAAAATTAAAATCATATTACCATAATTACTTCAATTTAAACCATAAAACTTGTATTCCTTCCTCCAAATAGAATATTTTTGTGTCCACAAACTGAATTCCATAATCCACCTCAATCTTCATAGTAAATTCAACGTAGTTGTGTATGTTAAATTAAGCGAAAATATGTTACAGATATGAATTCTTACAAGAGATAAATATTTCTTTGGTTACACGTAGTATATTATCCTTCACATTTTTCAAAAAGGTTATATAATACTTAAGATATAGATGTTTTACAAAACAGAGAAAGATATCAACAAAGACAAGGGCGTATCTGTGTGAGGGTTAAGGAGCTTTGGCAACATTGCTCCTTCACCTCCCGCCAGTCAGGTGCCATCGGCCAGCACTCAAGGTATAGACAAAAATATAAAGAATGTTAAAATGTAGGTTGGATGTGATCCCAAAAGAAATTCCAAGAACATCATTCTGCGTTCTCCGTGAAAACCTATATAATTTTCACTTAATTTAACAATTTTTCAAACAATGTTGTTCATTCAAAAAATAAAAACTTTCAGTAACACTCAGCAATAAACTGAAGAAGTAGTAGTCCATTGTGGGTCAAAGAGAAAAATAAAAAAGTAAACAAAATTGTCGTTAAATTATTTTATTAATTATTGAAATGGTTATAAAACTTAAAAAACAGTATCACAACTACCCATGAAGTGTCTTGGGTTCAGTACTTAGGTAAGGATTTACTATTACTGGGCCAACATTTGTGAAAGGTGGAGATTTGGCTGAAATCATATTCGAACTCCAGGTTTATTCCCAAATTAAGGGTTCCCACATTATTGAGTAATCCCCAGGAAGGTCTTCTGACCCTGAAGTCGATCAACTACCGAAATAACAGAAAATACATTTTGTGCCTTTAGTCGGACTAAAACTCAGGCCTGGGAGCCTTGTAGCCCAGTGCCTTGCCCAGAGAGCTACAGCGCCTCCTAATTAAACCAATAACCAATTTATTTTAGAAAATCTAAAACCATGCAACAAAACTACAGCTATATTGGAATATTTACACTTTTATGTAAATATAACCCTTAAAAATATTTATTTAAGAAATTTCCTCTTATTTTTTTTTAGTAAATGCTTTGATATAAATTTTAAAGCCTGATGTAAACTCAATAATGAATAATTATGTGTCATTTGAACATACTTAGAAGTAATAATGTATTGGTGTTTGGCGGATGGTACCATTGTACATTTTAAACATAAATATTTACTTATTTAATCGGTGCGACAGTCCTTAGGCAGGACCATAAATAACATTTTATAATTAAGATCTAACAATGAGAGTATCATTCATTCTTATCTAGTTGAATGTAGGTAATCAGTACAATATTAATCTCATTCATTATTCCAAATTAGATAATCGAATGGGTGACCTCAACAATGATGTAACCCACAACTACGCCCAGATACATTGTGGGGAAAATTTGTTTCCCCTTCCCTGAGGTTGGTAGCCTTAATTTTTGTTGAGAGTCATGACTGAGGGTTACTACCTTGTTACTGTTGCTCCTGTCCCTAAAACGAGGTTGTTGTCTCGTCTAAATAAAGTTCTATATTGTTAACTCACAACAATCATCCTAGCAAAGTGGGCAAAGAAGTTACTGCGCTCATTAAGAGCTATATTTTGTCTTTTACCAAGCAGAAGAATCATTACTCTCACCATGAATCCTTGTTTTATTATTGAATAAGTACTAAAATTGATAAGGTTCATTTTGGCCGAAAAGTACCCACCATTATCTAGGGTTGGGCAATAGTCGATAGTTAGCACTATCGATAGGCCGATACTTTCGGTTGAGAACTATCGATTGCTATCGATAGTTTTCTGATAGTTTCTTCTTTTTTTTCCAAAGCTGTTCAATAAAGAATTTCAACTAATTTAATTAAATTCAATTATCTACTTACTATTAGAAATTTGCAGGATTATAAATTATTATATCATAAAGATGAGAGAAAAAAACTAATTTATTTGAATTTTAAAAAAGGAATTTACAATTTACATGGTTACAATAATAATGAACAAATCAAATCTTCAGAAAAGAAAAATGACGAAATAGTTAATTTCAAGAGTCAAGTGTGCTCCTTGAGCCACACATATTTCACGAAAGAAAAACTAGCATTTCTGCTTTCCTTTGGCTTAATCTTTGAGAGAACCCTTGAGCTCTAGGAATTCCGAATTCAACTTCAAAAGAACTCGACACTGGACAGAGACAGATCAGCATAATTCCGAGAGTTTCAAAACTTGAAATTAGTAAAAAAGATATAATGATAGTCGGCACTATCAATACTGACCATCGATAGGCATGACACATCGATATATCGATGTAACTATCGACTATCGCCCAACCCTACCATTATCCCCACTGTGGGGAATGGGCAACAACGGCGTAACCCATGAGGGTTACCATGTTGTTCCATACATCATTTTCATATTAATCTTTGACTTCACATTGAATATGTGAACAATGAAAACAATGCGACTAAACTAAACTATTTTGAAGTTAAAAAACAAATTGCTCCAAATGTTCAGCACATTTTAGGCTCTGCTGAAAAATTTTGCATAAGTGGATTACGCTGTTGTTGAGGTGATCCATTCAATTGGTTAAAAAAAAAAAATTAAGTGAACTTTATAACTATCTTCAATAGAGCTGAATTTGAACGCGGAAGGATAACACACAGTATTTTGTTATTCCAAATTTAAGCATATATGTATATGAAACTACAGTAATTAACAGGATTAGAATATTTAACATTAATCTTTTAAGACCCTTTCATCATCACCTTAAGCTTCACATCCTTATCTAGTTTTTTATAGCATTAAATATGACCTATAAAGTAGACCGAAACAACACAACACATTCAAACGCTATACAACTTTTAACTTTCTCTTTTATTTTTTGAATAAACTCCCATCACCCACTGAATAATTTAATGCCCTTATAGTCTCAAAAAATAAGCAACTTTCTGTTAATTGATAATGTTTTAATTCACCAAAATGTAAATTAAAATTAAATATTTTAATTTTAAATTATTACTTCTTCCTAGAAACACTGCAGTCACCGATAATAATACTGATTGTTACTCTTGTTGCTGAATAGTGAATGCATTTAAGTTATATCACATTGCTGTATTGCTTACTTTTATCAAGCATTGATCAAGTCTCCATTATCATAAATAGGAAGACTAAATTAAATTGAAATCATTTTAATAAGAAAAATAAATTTTTAGCTACCATTTAGGATAAATGTTAGATATATAACCATAAAATATCAGCCCACAAAAAAACGTAACCAATATTACAAAAGAGTCTTTATTAGATTAAACGTAGCCACCCATGTATTGTAAAGAAAATTAATGAGAATGTCCTACTTAATGAGTATCACTTTGAGCATTCAGAAATATACCGATGAAAGAATATCAATAAATATCTATCAGGACTTTATACATAACCGGACAAGAATTATTGCCTGCCCTGTGCCAAATTAAAAGTTTTATATCTTTGTGAAAAACAAAGTAAATTTAATGCTCTGAACTTAATTATAAACTTTTTTTAATTTTCCCACATCAAAACCTTGATAACTTTTGAATTTAAAATGTGGAAAACAGGCTTTTTATTTTTAATATTAACAACATTAACTTTTTTTTTAATATTAAATATTTCTGAATATATGCATAGCAGTGAAAAACTCTTTAACAGAAAAATGTGTATATTTACATGAATTAGAAATTTTGAAATATATATATTAATTTATTTAGATATATCAGTACCTCGGAGGTAAGAACACTATGTCCACTTTTTACCAAAAATGCATTATTATGTATTCGTATTCACCTTTTCTCACATTATACAGAGGTATAGAATTCTATTTCCTAGACCAATTAATTATAAGGTAAGTTATATAAAAATGTTTTTTTATTTATTTCTATTTTTTTGGGGGCATGGGAGGTCATAACATCCTTATGTACTCCAATTAGGACAGTAAGGACGGGTTACTAACCCTATTTTAGCCTGAGAGATTATTTTGTACATATAAATACAACAAGGAGGTTCAGGAAATGAAATCTTTTAAAAATAAAACCTATTCAAATTGCTCTCCTGTAAAGTTATGGAAATGTGACAGTGTTCTGTACCTCCGAGGTACAGATATATATTCTTAACCAATATACAGAAATAAATATATTTTTCTCTTTAAACAATGCATAGATTCCAAGATATTTGATGTTAAATCTAAAATGGCTGAAAAAAAAATCTCCTGTTGACCAAATTTTTAAGAAGATACAAATACACTTCTAATCTATTTTGTTTGGTTTTTAAAACTTACTTTACCTTTCAAAAGTTATAGAAGTGTTTCTAAAGGTAAATAAAAAAAAGTTATGGATATAAGTAACTCATCAATTTTTTATTTTTATTCATAATCATAAATATCTCATTTATTTATTGTGAAAAAATTATGGTAGAAAATCAGAATAAATAATAAATGGTGGCCTCTTTTATTTAGTTAGCAGTGAAGATATAGGAAGACAGGCAAGAGCCACACTGCAACTAAAAATTAACCAAGGAAGATATCGAATTCTAAGAAATTGTAAAAGAATAAGATAGTAATGTGTTGGGACTAATGACTGATATCTTTACGAGTCATTGGTCATTAAAATATTAAAAATATGAAACTTATTAATGACTCTGTTAGTCTATGATTACAGGGTGATCATATTTCATAGAGAATACGATACTTTATTATTGAGAATACGATAATTTACAGATTGCAGGCCACATTCCAATCTGAAAGTATTGCCACCACTAATACTACGAATTATAGTGTACTTCAAAAGAAGTTTGAACTTTCTCAGACTTTTAGGTAGCCAGAAGGGTTGTCAAAAGAAACCTAAATGGTGTAAACTGTTTATTGTTCAAATATAACAGCCCAGTCATCTTAGACAAATTTGCAGAGAGGTAAGATAACTCTGCTATGGAGCAGAGAAATAGATGCGTGAATGTCATATAGAATTAACAGAACTAGTATATAATTTATATTAAAATTGTAAAATTAAAATTATAATACTTTTTAAAACATAAAAAATTAGAGTGGCCTCTTTTCGGAAAGTGTAAACACTGGAAACAGTTTTTTATAAATATATATTTGAGTACAATTAGGATTTGCCATTTGTAATTTTTAAGTGATCCCACATAAGACAATTTATACTTTGTTCCCAAGCAATGAAGTAAACTTATAACATTAAAACAGTCAGCAGTGATATTCCGACCAGCATTCTAAAGAGTATCTAAACGTTAAAAAAAAAAAAATACATTTGAGGAACAACATGAGAGTCAAGGACAGAAACCAGAGGCCAGAAGCTATTCCTCAATGCTAAATGGCAATACGGAATTAGCAAAATAAGAAGAAGAAGAAGATCATAATGTAAATTATTTCTTTTTTCTTTTTTTTTTTTATGGCTCTACTACTCAGTTACAGGTCTTAGCCTCCTTTAACCACATCCTCCACTCGTCACGGCCTTGTGCCAACGCCACCCAGTTTTTGACTCTTAGGATGTTTTTGGCATCCTTCACTACACCTTCCAACCATGTCAGCTTTGGACTTTCACTCCTTTTCTGTATCAAAAATATCTTAGGCATCTCCACATCTACATTTCTTGCTATATGCCTTAGCTTAATTTCTCTGACATCAATCTCTTTAAAGAACAATGTATAGCTCTAGGTTAGTGCATCAATTTCCATTCTTCTCCAACATTAACATTTCCGAAAATTCAGCAGACTTTTCTTTCGAATGCCAGCTACTGGTCTGGTGCATTCCAGCAACTACCATGCGAGCTACTCTCCCAATTTGGATCCCCAGCCTAAGATATTATGTCAACAGACCTACAGTATTTTTTCTTACGTTTTCCCTTACTTTTTTGGGATCTCGATTAACTGAGGATTTTGTTATCTGAGCCAACTTGGTTGGCCATGTTGGTTAATCAAGTTCCAAGTATAATTGAAAAATAAATTGTTTAAAAATATTATGACAGATTATTGTGAATTGTAATTAAATTGGGAAACCTTAACATAATAAATTGGTCAATTAAATTATGTGAATAATAGCAAAAAGAGATATATTTGTTTTTTTATTGATCGCAACTATTTTGATGAATTGTAGAACCATTAGAAAATAAAAAAAAAAAAAAAAAAAAAAAGGCCACCCTTAAGATTTAATCTAAATTTCCAGATAAATCATGTAATTCAGACTTAAGCTGAATTGAGCATTTAAAAGATATATAGAGAAGAATAGAAAAACATTCAACTTTATCGGAATTACTTTCAAAATTAAGGGTTGTTCTAATGGAAGTACTTACTCCTAGATGACAGGTCTCTTCTGACTTTTATCAAATTATTATATAGTCAATGTTACTTTGAATAGAAGCCATAATTAATCCAAAAGAAAAAATAAACCGAAGTAATATATTGAATTGCTTCTCAGGGTATATTAAATTTTAAAAACCATGATGGATTCATTAATTTTAATACGCATAATAAATAAAATTCTAGACTAGAATTAATAATAGATATTAAATGTTTTCTAATTTATGATGAAATATTTCAGTGAACAGAACACAGAAAACCACCAATCCGTGGCTAAAAATTTATCATTTACTTCGGTTAAACACTAAATCAAGTATTCAACTTCATAAATGAAATTTTGAGTATTAAAAAAATATAATAAAAAGTTGATAAAATTTTACCTTTTTGGTTAATTTATGTTTCAAACCATATATCTTCATTTTGACAATACGTTACTACAAGATTTTTTTTTTTTTTAATCACTGTTTACTGTTCTTCTTAATAAAAAGTTAATTTACAAAAGATTGGCACAATTCATTACTTGGCTTTGAAAAAAAAAAAAAAAAAAAAAAAAAAAATATATAGATTTTAATCAAATAAATGCTTCAAAATCTCAGGTATTTAGCTTCCTTTTTAGTCATGTTTAAGGTTTGCAGAGTTTGTAGATATTAAAAAGCAATTTCCTTTGCCAAAATATTAATAGAAGAATCAGAAATTTAATATTCAATCAAAAATAAAAATTTTGAATTCAGGTGTTAATATCAAGCATTTTGATGGCCATCCATTAAAGCATTATTTTTAGTATCTTAATCTAGCATAGTCAAGTTTTAAATCAATCGATTACAAAATAATAAAATGAGCACTAGAAATAAATTACATTAAAAAAAAAAAAATTAGAGCCAGTTGCTGAGTCAAGAGTCAATAGTCTTGGATTTACCTACTCTGGGACTTAAATATTCATGAACTAGAAGAATATTACTGGGAACTCATTTAGCTTCAGAGTAAATATGACTTGCTAATTTAATTCCACAGCTGATCTTATACAATGAGAAATAGATAGGTTGGGGGTAATTTTAGTCTGAAAACAAGCCTAACTCCAGAACCAACAACTGGCACTCAATGATTTAAAATATTGTAATACCATCATTGGATCTAAAAATAACCAAGTACAAATGTAGTTTTCATTACAACTCGAATTCCAAATGTAAAAACAATAGCAGTGTCACAATTCTTAACTAAAGTCAATCATACAATAAAATTATATTACCTTAAATTTTGAACAGTTTCAAAACAGATTTTCACTGATTGTGAAGTCTGATATTTCTGCAAAAGATGTAGCAATAAGAGTGGAATGCTCTCTCAATGAGAGACTTTCGGCGAGAATAGATGCATTATTTGCAACAGCATGGGTTAGGATACAACTAAGAGTTGTAGAATAATCAAACTTCTGTTGTTTTTTCTTAGAACAACAGCACCTGCACGCAAAATAATCCACATAAATTGGTCCCATTTTTATGATCAAAATGCAAACATGCAGAAAAATCACCAAGGCAAATAACTGAATTCAATAACATAAAAAATAACCAACTTAAAAAAATAAGATGAAAAATATTCCTACTTTAAAAACTCAACAAAAAAGAAAAATTATAATATGTCATACATATCAAGCAGGAAACACAAAAGCTACTAAAGTCTAGAATCATGATAGCTCATCACAAATTGGGAACAAACACAAAATCCGATTAAGTAACAAGTACGAGTCCTTTTGAAAACAAAAAGTAATTAATATTAAAAACTAAATCTGGGATCTAAACAAAACCATAACCAGGTTTTTAAAAAATTGAATCCATATTAGTGAGTATTTTAATAAAGCTTAAAATATTTACCATGAAAAAATATCATTTAGTTTATGAATAGATAAAATATTAAAAAAGTAATCATATATACATTATAAACCTATGCTATTATTAAAAGATATTTAATATACAGTGGTTTGTCAGTGCTATATAAAAAATATATATCAGTCTTTAACTATACATATTTTTGTATAAGTAAACAAAACTTGAATTCATTTCATTAAAAATCTGCATATTTCATGAAGCTCCTTTTGGTATTTCATCTTCTAACAACCTTAAAATAAACCATGCAACAGAAAAATAATAAAAAATAAAGTAAAAAAGAATAACAGAAGAAAAATAAAGATAAGTTACAAAGGGATTACAAATGAATACAACAAAAAATACTTTCAAATCCATTAAATAAAAATATACATACAAAGGGGAAAAGGAGATAATCTAATCATTCTCAAAAATATAACTTACTCATTCTGTGATGTTGGAGGAGGCCGACTTTTGACTGCTTCAGCATAAGTTGGAAGTCTTTCTTGTATAAGCTCATAAGGAGGAGGTAGAGTTGTAGTACTACCGGCAGTGCATGGAGCACTGCTCGCTTCACCAAATCTCTGCTCCTCAGCCAACTCCTGAATACCCTGTAAGGAAGAGTATAACACATAACAGAACTAAACTAAAACGATAATAATAACTTTTGAACAATACAAAAATTAATGAACCATTCATCAATGTATTAAAAGATTTTTTTATATCAGTTCTCTTCACAATAACCAACTAAATCTCAGGAACTAATCCCGCAAACAGATTACATCCCATGATTACTGGAACATCAACTTATCTCACCTACTCTGGTTCATTGACCTTATATCTCCCTTCAAACAATAACAATAATTTTCAAAAACAAACATAGACCTAAACGTTTTATTAACAAGAAATATCAATTATGTTACATCAGGTCTTTTTTTGAATCTGGATATTTTTATACTGAAATGATAGTAATGGTGTGATAGGCTAGTAGATAATTCTATGAATAAATATATAAAAAATAAATATAACAAACAAGAAGATATCAAGGATGATCGATAAAGTACAACTATAACGATAAAGTACTGTACAACTAAGTATTTCTCCTTTGATATTAAGGAAGAGTACCAGTAAGTTAAGAAATTCAAATAAAGTAATTGCCTTTAATAAAGAATCACAAAGAATAAAGAAGAAAAACTATGAAATAAAGGATGTTTCTAGTAAATTTTACAGTGATCATTTATGTATAATGTATTATGAGATTACTGTTCAAATATAACAACAGTATAAATCTTAGAACACTTTTAAAAATTCTATAATAATGAAAAATGCACCCAAGGTAAAGTCACATAGACAGATTTATTGTTTTCTAATCAATGTACAGAACTTAGTCTCTAAAGTGCATATAATGGGAGGGAAATACATACCAGAAGTAATGCCCTTTGGCGAAGTATCATTCTAAGAACACTTTTCTTTCTCAGATACAGAACACTTTTCAAAGCAACCATTATACCACAACAAATACAAAGTGGGCCAATCAACCACATCTGCCCAAGGCTATTTAATATATGATGAGGGGATGAGAGGAACGTAGGAATAGTAATATATGTCCCAAGGGATAAAAGAATTATAGACAAAATTAAGTGAGAGTATGATGTACAGTCACAATCCTCCAAAACAGAGGGTTCTGGATACGAGTCAACTAGCTGACGAACTCTTAAACGCAAAACATTATGATCTGTATTGGAAGTCATAATACTAACTCTCATAAATTGGAACCCACTAACAATTATAAACACCGTATAGCACTCCCCAAGACTGCTGGAAGAAAGCTGTCAAAACAGCCTGCAGAAAGATATTCAAAACAAAGAGGATCAAGTTCAAAATGATATATGAAAAACCTAAATAAAACATTAGGAACATTAAACTTTCTATTTTACTTTACTGAGTAACTGTACATAGTGGGACTCGATAGCCAAGCGATTTGGGGCGAGCGTCTCAGCGCGCTCGGTGCAGGAGGTCGTGGGTTCGAATCTCGCCTGGGCAGGTTAAACTTTATTTCGTTGTGGACCTACGAAATGAATCTTGACCTTCCCACCGCAGTTAGAATAGGTTGGTAACCTGCAGAATAAACCGTCCTTCCTGCCCTAGTTGGAGTACATAAGGACGTTAAGCCCCAATAAACAAACTACATAATACCAGGTTGGATCTTGGCTTCCTTTCCACACTTCTCTCTATATTGCATTCGTCTTCCATCCTGTGATTCCCAAAACCCTCAGTCCCTCTTCCTTATCCTGAAATCATCGTCTTCATGATCGGCCTACTCTTAAAAACTTTAAACTATTTATTTGTATCTCAAGTTAGTGTGGTTTACGGATTTTACGGTGTGCCTCTTTGATTCACAAGGAGTGATTTTTCATGGTGATCATTGCAGTCTCTTATATCGCCCTTTTTAGCCCCTTGTTCCTCTTTTAGCCGGTATGATTAAATAATTTTCTTCTTCTGGCTTGTATTTTTTCTTCTCCTTTGCGTACCTCGATTTTTCAGCACTAAAAGGCAGTGGTCGTTTCCAATCTCTAATCCTTGTTTCATACTTGCATCTAATACGTCCTTTATTTCTTCTCTCTTGGCCAATATGTAGGGAACAATAGACCTTTCATTTCTTCTAAGCTCTTCTCTTGTATATTTGTGCCTTTCTTTATGAGGGAAGTGAGTATTAGCAATTGACATGTAATTTGCCCTCGTCGAAGCGGACTTCCCCCGAATGATGGAAGAGGAGAACTAACCTTACTTTAAGGAGTTCTTCTACGGGTGGAAGGAAGTGGTGGGCCCTACGCACTTTAACTTAGGAAGGCCCATCCCCGCGCTTAACGAGCCACTACCGTAGGAAGGAGAGGACCAGCGATCCTGAGGACTGGAGCTGGACCAAACGGTTGCTGTGGACCAGGAGAGTTGGACCAGGCAGACCGGACGGATGCGGTCTTCAGGAGAGCTGGCAGAAGAGGACCGGACGGATGCAGCGGCCCAGGAGGGCTGGACCGGGCTTACCGTCCGGAAGGATCAAGGATAAAGATGCGGTCGCTAAGGCGTGCTTATGCATGGCCGGGCCGCACCACAGGAAATAAAAGAAAGTGCGGTCGCTAAGGCGTGCAAAGCATTGCCAGGCCGCACCATAGGACTGTAGCCCCCAAATATATTTGGCCTCACAAAAGCATGTAATTTTAGAAATAAGTTATAAAGAGTTTCATTGGCAGCAGCGGCATACATAAAATCCATCTGTTGAACCCGCTGCTGCCATAACCCCCCCCCCCCCCCCCCGTATGCCTGAAAAGGCTAGGTAGGGAGACAAAAAAAGACATGTAATTTGCCCCACTTAAACTCAGAATTCTGTTCCTATTACCATTTACAAAATTTTGAGTCAGTACTCCCGGTCATCTTTTTTCATCTCGAACCATTCTGCCAATAAAGATATGATAAAAAAGCCAAATTAAGCCATTGAATTTCATCAAATGCAAAGGCAGCCTTCACAGTCACGATGAATGATTGACAGCAACTGATCGTATATGTGAAATGATGCATCAATGCTCTTATCAAAACAAACATTGTCATGACTATGTAAAAAATAAGAACTTTTAGTAATAAATTAATCCTAATTGACAAAATTTATTATGAATAGTTGATTTTATTATGTTGTTGTGGGTTAATTTTTTTTATGGGAAAAGGAAATTGCTCACTATATTTTATGACCGTGTTTACTTCTTTATCATCAATCCTTGGTTGCTATTTAAGTTTATAATAAAAACTGTACCGCAAAATGGCAGTGAATTGCTATTATATCAGGTACATCAAAAGGAGGTATGGTGAACATGCCACAATCGAAAATAATGACTGTCAAAAGAACCTGTTAATACTAAGAGATAAGCATAAGGGAAACCCTGAAGAATCCCATTATCGGCTGTCAGAAATTGGTCCAATCCAACAAATAAATGAAAAGTCGGTTGGTCCAAGGACAATGTCCTGAAGTCCGATGTCCTTCGCTGTAGATTACCATGTCAGAAGCCTTTTATTAGCGTGACCACATCTTGCATTTCCCAGAGAAAACATACACAAGTTTATAAATTTCAGATAAAATGAATTATCTTATTAAAGCAAATTTACTTTGTTTGGATCAGATTTTTTTTTCTTCTACTGTGCAGTGGGAAAGCTTGAACCCCTTGAAGTAATTATGAATTCAGAAGACTACGTAAATACTTTGCAAAGCGACCTGCCACCATGTTTGGAAAAATAGGTATCAAGAACCTATAGCATGACTAGGATCTCAAGCACACTGCTAAGAAAATCATGGAGTGGCCAATATTCAATATTATAAGATAAGTTCACACACCTCCTCAGTCACAAAAATAAACCTAATCGAAAATGTATGGCATATCCATGACCAAAATGTAAGAAAGCATCATATTATGGGTAGATACTATCATAAATAACTATTGAAATAGAATGGAAACTACCCACATAGATTTAATTATGAACCTCGTCCTTCCAATGCCTTGGCGTCCTCAATCTAGCTTAATGCAAACAAACTTTATCCCATTTATAAGTTTTCATTTATGACAATAGTAAGTTTAATTTTACGTCATAAATGAAAATTAATGACAAATGTGAAAACACTATTTTCCTCGCTGTTACATTATTTTCATTCATTTTGTAATATTACAGAAGTTTTATTTATATTTTATGTATGAATTTTACTAGTTTTAATAAACAATTTGTTTTTGTGAAATGATTGAATATTATATATTTTTGTTCATAAAAAAAAAAAAAAAATGTTGGTTTCCATATATTTTTAGCCAACAATGTATCTTCACTTATACAGGGTGTCCCGAATTTAAATGGCAAAACTTCAGGAACTTATAGAGGACCGAAAAACTAAGACAAAAATTCCTTTAGAGATTTGCCCTTTTTCGCTTAGTTTTAGAGAAAATCGCAAAAAAAAGAAACTAAACAAAAATGTAACAGGTAGCAATTATCACCTTTAAAAGTTCGTCAGGCTAGGCAGTTAGATATGTAAACACTTCCTTTGTATTTTTTCTATTTCTATTATATTAATGGCTCCAACAAGAAATTGTGTCCAACGCCACTTCGATAACAATCCTAAGACTAGCATCCGAAGAGCATCTGCTGCATAAGCAATATCGCGGTAAGCAATACGGCGAACTTTGAAAGGTGATAATCGCTACCCATACCATCTTCAAAAAGTTCAAAATTCATTACCTCAAGATTATGTCAAGAGATTGAATTTTAGTAACTGGTTTGTTGACAAAATTCGCGATGATAATTTATTTCCATTAAAAGTTATATGGACTGATGAAGCTACCTTTACAAGAGGAGGAATTGTTAACCAAAGAAATTATCATGTATGGGCTCTTGAAAATCCCAGAGCTATTCGAGAGAATAGGTTTCAGCATGAATTTGCTATTAACGTTTGGCTAGGAATTTGGAACGGATTACTGGTGGGACCATATTTTTTACCTGGGAGATTGAATGGTATCACATTTACACATTTTTTGGAGAACGACTTTTCTAATTATTTAGATGACATTCCCTTACAGCAGCGGATTGAAATGTGGTTCCAACTCGAAGGATGTCCAGCTCATTATAGCAGTTTTTTTTTTTTTTTTTTTTTTTTTTTTTTTTTTTTTTTTTTTTTTTTTTTTTTTTTTTTTTTTTTTTTTTTTGGCTTTAAAGACTTGCTTACACAAGTCCTATATTGCCAATATAGCACTATCTAATTTTTTTTATTTTTGTGCTCAGTTGTAATTTTTTTTTTTCTTTCTCTATTATATGAGAGCTTTGGTTTCAGACAGAAATTTAATTAAATCTTGGGCCTTTACTTTCGTCAAAGTTCTTAAGAATTCAGAGACGTCTTGAACAGTCAGTGTACCCAGCGTTCTTATCCTCTCATTCACAAACTTTTTGCAATTAAACACGATGTGTCTTGGATCTTCTAGACATTGGCATTTAGAACACATGCCACTTTGAGTTAGGGCCATTAAATTGAGGAAATTGTTGGTTCTGCCATGGTTAACATCAGTAATAATTGATGTAATAATATAGTAAAGAATTTTAAAATAACATAATGATTGTAGAACCTGAAGATGGAGCAACATGACAAGCTCTGAAACATGTAGTTAAATGAATAAAGCAAATGGGGAGTTATGCCTTTTTAATATAATAACTGATATTAATCTCCTTAAATGAAACATTTAAACTAAGTATAAAAATGAAAACTTTTTTTGCGACTTTCTCTAAAACTAAGCAAATACGAGCAAATCTCTAAAGGACTTTTTGTCTTAGTTTTTCGGTCCCCTATAAGTTCCTGAAGTTTTGCCATTTTATTTCGGGACGCCCTGTATATGTTGTGACCATTATGTACTCCAACTAGGGCAGGAAGTACATGTCATCCTACTGGTTATCACTCTATTTAGTCAGAGTGGAAGATCGAGATTCATTTCGTTGGTCCACCATGAAATAAACATCAACCTGCCCAGGTCGAATTTGATCCGGCGCATCAGTTTAGTTGTCTGCCGCAGAGGTTACGAGATAATCTATTAACTATAGACTTCAATTTCCTTTAATTTAAATTTATCCAGAAAATGAAAGTTGATTTCTCAATGACCAGTACGTATTATTATCACGGTTATACCTATTTGGTTAGATCCTCTTTGTAAAGTTAGATTCCGGTAATCAGCTGAAGATAGTTGATCTTGTTTTCAAGTTTTTCTTTTCATTTTAGTAGTTACCACTTGAATTTCAATTAAATTAAGCATTAGTGTTTGTTTAATTTAAACTAGTGACATTTTATACTGTTGTAATAAGTTATCATCATGCTAGTTTTGGTGCTTGGTGATTTGCACATACCTCATAGGTGCAGCAGTTTACCTGCAAAATTTAAGAAACTTCTTGTTCCAGGAAGGATTCAGCATATTCTATGTACTGGAAATTTATGTACAAAAGAATCCTTTGATTATTTAAAAACATTAGCCAGTGATGTGCATGTTGTTAGGGGAGATTTTGATGAAAACATGAACTATCCCGAACAAAAAGTTGTTACAGTTGGTCAGTTTCGGATTGGATTGTGTCATGGACATCAAGTAATACCTTGGGGGGATCCTCAGTCACTAGCTATAGTGCAAAGGCAGCTTGATGTGGATATTCTCATATCAGGACATACCCATAAGTTTGTTGCATATGAGCATGAGAATAAGTTTTATATCAACCCAGGATCAGCCACCGGGGCTTTCAATCCTTTGGATCCTAATGTAACTCCATCATTTGTTTTAATGGATATTCAGAGTACAACTGTTGTTACATATGTATACCAGCTAGTGGCAGATGAAGTAAAAGTTGAAAGAATTGAATACAAGAAAAATTGATCTTTGATCGAGTCTGTTGTTCAGATTGATGTGGATTGATCCAACATTATGTTGGAAGACTTACATTGTTGAATATCGTACAAATTGTAAGTTTATGTTTGAAGAACACTTTGTGTGCTATGACTGTTAGATTATATAATCATATGTATATTATACTCCTAATTTATAGATTTTAATTTTTTATTTAATTATCATAATTAAGTAAATTCTTTTACCTAAACATTATAAATCTCAACGTATATAATATTGTAAATATAATATACTTATTTAAAAATATTCCTTACTTTAATATACATTAGATATTTTTCTATGATGAATAATATGTAATGTATAATTGAAGGGTAAAATATTCTTTATTTTAATTTAATATACATATTAAAAGATATTCTTTAATTTCCATTGTTATATTATTATTATTATTGTTTAATTTGGTATAACCTACTGTAAGTAATTTAATTATTTGAGTTAATTGATTTGTATAAATTATATTTTACAAAATGTTATTTCCAAGTATGTAAGAGTTCTTGTATTAAGAATGTATTTTTTGTTTTATAAAACAAAATTATCTGTTATATAATTTCATTATTTATATCAAAATAAATATTTTATAATCAGTAATTTTAGTATTTTTTTTATGTTCACCTCTCTTAACAACAATTAATTTCAATTAAAATTGAAGTTGTTAAATACCCCTCCCTTGACCTAGTTACAGCTTGAGGGGGCTGGAAATATGGAGAATCAGCTGGTGTTTGTTTATGGTTGTTGCAGAAAATGGTTGTGCTACCCTTTTAATTGTAAAGGAGGCATTTATTGTAAGTTGTTAGTTATATAATGTTAGATCAATTAGAACCAAAAATACTTTTTTTCTAACAAATGACATTACAGCCAGCTTTAAAACATCAATTGTTGTTTATTCCAACCTTGCAGTTGTTTCATCTGTCAAATCAATCTAATTTTTAAAACTTATGAGTATTAAGCTGGTTTTTGCATAAGTTGCACTTTTATTGTTGATTAATGACTATGATTAATTATCCTAACAACCGAAGGAAATTTTATGTTCAATTAAGATAGTTCAATATTTTAAAGTAAACTCTTAGTGATGACAGAATCTATATTTTAGATATGAAGTGTTGTTATTATCAGCTTTGACAGATAAAAAATTGTCTATTAGTTTTTATTAAAAATATCAAAGCAATGATACATTATATTTCAATATACCAATAGTAGTAATGTATAGTATGCATAAATTAGCATGTATCAAATTCTTGTATTTTTTTTCTAATGAAAATCTGAAAAATTATTGACATATTAATTTTAGCCTTTTTGTGAAAATAATAATTTAAATTAACAAAAGTGTTTTATGGTAATTTATCAGCTTATATATGGTTGTTTGTTTAGCTTTTGTGGTTTATTTTAGTATTAAGTTGTAATTTATTTATTTATTGGTAGGATGTTAGTATTGAATTAAAATAAACAATTCATCTTTGTTTCCATAATGGGACATCTTTTATTTGTTTTTTGTCATTCTTTACAATGATTAAAGAGATACCAATTACAGTTAAACTATAAAAAATAGGTAATTATCTCTCGGGTTTAATAGATGAAGATTTCATTTTTTTTGGTCGCAGTCTAGTATAAATGTAATCTCTGAAGTGAGTATATTCTGTGTCATTAAATAAACTTTACAAAATTCTAAAAAAATATGATGTTTATGAACTAAAAGCATTTCATACATTTCTTTTTATGATAAGTGTTCATTATTGAAAAGGTTTTAATTGACTGTTTTAGTTACCATTCGATCAATTTTATAGATTTACATTTTTTAAAGAAATTTATAAAATGATATTGTGAGTGATTATAGTTAACGGTAGGACATCAATATATAACCATCTGTAATTTTTTTTTTTTTTTTTAAATCTCAATGATAGTTATTTGGCTTTTTAAATATTGACCAATTAAGATATTTTTATCAAATTTCTTTCTGATTGAGGATCGATTAACTGTTATCTCTCTTCTTTCTGTATTTCTAAATAAATGCATTCAGTTATCAGGAAGAGTGAGTCACAAAGGATGAGAGTATCAATAAAGATTAAAAATGTCACCACTTCTGATATTATACCAATATTTTTAAAACTGTTGAAGGATGCTTCCTGGGTGTTCACACAATGAAACACAAAAGAATGAAGAGGATTGGGAACTTGCTCGACGAGGGATATGTCTTATTCTCAATAATAGAAATGAAGAAGCTCAGGCACTTTTTGAAAATAAAGGAGAATCCATTCAGCTAGCAATAGGTCATGCCTATGTAGCATTCATGGTAAATAATGATCATGAATTTTCTACTATACAATGATATATTTTATTTTTTTCATTTATTGAGTTGATACTTATACGTAGTTTCTATTTAAAGTTCTATTCTTGATTTACTATTGTAACTTTAAGAGAGTTTATTTACTATTTATTAACTGGAATGTTTATATTTTAAATTAATCCTATTACAGACAGTGGAGAAATCCATTCTGTTGTTAAGATTAAGAAATATATCCTATAAAAATATTTTGGAAGTAATTTGACTTTTATGCCCAAAAGTTGAAAAATAAATAAATAAACTTAACTATGATATTATTCCAAAGAATCAGAACATATTAATCTATTATCTATTAATTAATTGATTAATTAATTAATTATTAATGGCTGAAAGTTTAAACTTATGAAATACTGCCTTGAGTGTCCTTCTTTACTAATGTAATAACTACTTTTTCATGAATATTAATTATTTTTTACTAGGAATTTTCCTAATTATTGTGGTCATTGATTTTGTTTATATTGTGGAAGTAAAGCATGTCTTCAATCTGTATTGGAGCTGAATTTTGTTTTATCGAAGATATGTACATAATAATGCTATTAGTAATTAGAAAATAATTTTTTCTTTTTTTTTTTTCTACGGATGAATTGTAATTGTGTGGCTCTAAGTTTTAGAATAGTTATATTTCAGAATTGTTCGTACTATTTTTAATTATTTTGAAAATTTTTGATACAGTGTGGTATCCTATTTTAAAATGACTATTGGAAGTTCCTCAAAAATCACTTGACTTTGAATCAATAGAAACTATGCTGTTTCGAAGTTACTTTTGTAAAGTCGGGTATCATAATTTTGAATCAATTACATTACTATTAATAAAGATGATCAAATGTATTTACTACAATAATTGTTGAGACTAACTAATGTTTTATTGTAACAAGTGTAAAGCTTATTCAATAAAATAATTTCATTCATTCATACTGACTAATGTTTATTGAAAGAAAACATCAATTGAAATAAACAAGCAATAACCTATCTCTATTAATGTAGATAAAACTGGAACCATTATATTTAGTCGAAAAACCTTGATTATTTTTCTTATTACCACTTTACCACAATTACTTCCCTTTTCACATTTATAACGCTATTTCAAATTTAGACATTAATGACAATTGTATATTAGATGTAACATAATTGTATTTAAGTTTGAATAATCATACTTCAAAAATCACCTGTTCTTTAACACCTGAAATCCCATTGTTTCATGCTTACAAAGGCCCTATATTTTCCTAGAAACTAGTAAAATGTATGTTCTCCTTGCTTCTGACCAATCAACCCCTTTTCATTTTAGAATAGTTTGGAGGTTATTGACCCAAGTAATATTTGACCTTCTTTTGGGTTATTTTCCCATTGTTTTAACCTCCATAGTTTTCTTCACTGAGCGGCAGTCACCCATCTTTTTAACATGTCTTAACCATAAAAGCTGTACTTTCTCAATCATCTGATTTAAGGGTTCACTTTTGAGCGAAGCCTGTATCATGTTCTACATATCCAGTCTCTCTTAGTTTTCCCCTCAATCTTCCTTAATTCCTAATTTCTCACTTCCCGCTTGCTTAAAAACGTTTTATTGAATTGGTAATTCTAGTGTTAATTTTATCATTGAGTTCTCTTCTCTCACTCAGTGTTACATTTGAGTACTTGAAGGTGGAAGCCTCTGTCATCTTCTTATTAATGCAAATACTCAGATTCTTACTATTTTTAATATCAGTTTGTTTATTTCTGAATGAATCCCATAACTCATTCCAAGGTATCTTGTCAAATTCCTGTTCTAAATCTATAAAGCACAGGTAAACCTCTTTGTCCTACTCTATGAATTTTTTTCTTTTTTTGTGTAGTGCAAAGATGTGATCTTGAGTACTCATGCCTGGTCGGAAACCACACTGCTCCTCCTCTAGTTGGTGTTCTATCTTTTTTCTTAATGTTTTAAGGATACATGAGTAAATTTTCCCTGGAACACTCAATAATGAAATGTCACTGTGATTGGCACACTCACTAATATCACATTTCATGAAGATTGAGATAATGATTTGGATTTATTAGTCTTTCAGAATCTTCTTTCCAAGCCACTTCCAATACCCTGAAGAGCTATTAGGATTGATGAATCAATTGCTACTTCTATTGGAATTATTTTATTAGAAAACTAGTTTCGAATGATAAACAAAAGTTTCAAAACATCAGCACTTTGTTACATGGATTATATATACTTAATTTTTCAAAAATGTAAGACAAGAAACCAAATATTGGTACTCACCTGAGGAGATCTAACAGATGTCTGAAATAGTGGAAGGGGAAGGGCCAGGTAGGTTAAATAATTTAGAGTTTTATCTTGGGTTTTTACCTTATGACTAATTAGATTTTTCCGTTCCTATTGGAAACAAATTTAAAATGAGGCTATTAGAACAGTTTGTCGGTCATTTAAACAAAAATCTGGATTGGTCTTGAACGATTTTATTATTTCTAATGATTGATAAATATTTAATTTTAGGCTATTTTCTACTTGATGTATTATATGTTGGAATTTTGTGTCTTATTATTATATGCTCTTATATGTTCTTTTACTCTTTGATTTACCGATCGTCCAATTTTTTCTGTGTATTTAGCTTCACAGTCATTGCATTTTAGTTCATAAACACCATTTTTTTTGGAAAGAAAGGGTCTATTTGGTTTTAGTTTCTAGATCCTTCAGCTTCAGAATGAGTATCCTACAATATTCCTATTTTTGATTGTTCCATGTCTTCTCCTAGGACAATCCAGCTTTCTTCCTTATGTTTCTTCTAATCATTATAGTTCGGATATGTGAGAGATTGGATATGTAATGTTACCACATGTGGAGGCAATCTGTCTTTAACCCCTATATTTAATAAATAAATAACAAAAATATGTATGTTTGTAAATACAGTTTGAGGTACTCATGAAGGTGTAGAAGGACCAATTACTAAATTTAAATACAGTATGTACCGTTTGGTATTTTTTTTTTATTTTTTATGTTTTTAGAATGCTCTGATGACATGTGAAGAGGACAGCTTAGAAAAAGCAACTGCAATCTTAAAAGAAGTTGAATCAAGATGTGCTCAAAGCCTTGGATGGTTAAGGGCTATGAAGAACAAAGTCTTTGGAAGGAATGTATGTTAAATATTTAAATGAAAAGTTTTGTTATTTTATCAAGAATAGAGTAAAGTCTTATTTTAAATTAAATATGTTCTTACTGTTATTATTTCTTAAGTTTCTTGTTCCTAATTTTTTTGAACATTACTTCTTCAAATAAAAGAAAAAAAATTAGTTTTGTTTCTTGTCTTGATAGGATCTGAGTACTTATGAGAGCCTAGAGCAGCAGATAGCATTGGCTGATTGCCAAGTTTGTACCGCATTCTTATCTTTGATGACTCAAGATTCTACAACTGGATGGGTAAAAGGAGGATGGGCGTTAAGAAAAGCATGGGGTTTGTACCACAGCACGTATAACTACTTGGCAGGAGAATACAAGAGGGTATTCGGACTAAATGTTGAGTTGCCTGGTTAGTTTCTGTATAGTATATATTACCTTGTGGGGTTACAAGTGAAACAAAGTTGCTTATTTTTTGGACATAATTTCTATTGCGGCTCTGCTAGGCTTAACTTTATGAATTTTGATAGCAAAATTTGAAAAATATTAAATGAATAAGTAAAGATATGGCTTTTGGTTTATATATAACTAGGATCCCCCATCGCAGCTTCGCCCACTCTAATAAGTAAACAACTTATGTAGGTGGTAATCCAGATGGACAGAAAATATTTGGAAACTCTTGCGGATAATGGACTGCATTAGCATTGCTTACAACTGAAGTCCGAATCATATTTTTACTATCTAATATCAAAAAACAAAGGATCGACATTTTGTATTGGTAATAATTTTTATTTGGAAGAAATAATTTTATTGATTTCATCTGATTGGATTTTAATTTCTAACCACAAAAGTTTATCACAGTGTGGCAAACCTTGTTTATGCCACTCAACATTGTACATTTAAATTTTTATTATTGTAAATTTTATTATTGCTAATCCTTCTAAAAAATATGAAGATGATGTAGTTGAAATTTGGTACAGAAAGGGTCATTAGTTTTACCATTGTAATCACTATTACAGGATGGTGCAAACCATGTATCAGCTGGTTTTCAAACTTTACTGGGATCCACATGTCGCACAACATAAAAGCAGACTACATGTAACCTTGAATTTTACTAACTTGTGACCTAAAGAACAGCTTGATCTTCACCTTTTTTAGGGAAGTTACAATGTTGTATATTAGTTCAACACTCACCGTTTTTCAAAAAAACTATTCATAAAACGACGAATTTCACAAAAACTTGCAAAGTCCTAAAATAGATAATCTTGAATGTTTTACATGTAACCCCATAATATTTGCTAACATATTATTCTCTCTAATAATTATATCATTCACAAAGGTTCTGATACAATTCCTTGGAGAATTTTATCTCAGAGGGGTAGTTCAGATGCACCTACTACTCCGCTCTCTCCAACTGGTACGTGGTCTATCCCAAGCACTCCTTCTGCTGAAACACCTACCAATGGATACAAAAGGCATTGGACAAGGGTATTTTCAACTCTTCAGTCACCACAGTATGATATTCTTTTTTTTTTTTTGCTTTATCAATAGACCTGCTATTGTGTATAAACTGCTTAAAAATAAACAGTATTTTATTAGAAAAAAAATGAATTCCTTTTTTAATTTAATGATATTTCAAGATTTCTAGAAAAATATGATGTATTTTATTTTGAATGGTGATGTTTGTGGGATTTATATTGAATGTAGTCTGGGAAACTGTATGCAATATTACTTAAATAAAATTTTTGGGAGATATTATTGCTAATTACTTTGAGTGTTCTATCTGAATAAAAAAATTTGTTGATGTGCAGGTTTTGGAATTTCCAAAATTGTTCGAAGCCTAAGGGATCCTTTTATTTCTAGGTCTTTCGAAGAATTTATAATTTTTTAATTTAATTTAGAAAAAATGGATGGTAATGACTTTCAAAATGTATTGAAGTTATCAGTATTAGGAAATTATTTTATAATTTTGAAAATATGAGATGAAAGGAGCCTTTTTAAACCATATTATGTCTTAGCTGTATAATAAATAGGGTGGAGTGACAAAAAAAGTTTGAAAATCAGAGAATTTCTGATATGGGAAATGTGGCAAAATCAGCTAAAAAAAATTTTGTGAAACTTTTATTCAGATATTATGTCATCTTGAGATCTTGAAAATTGTTTTAAGTTTTCTTTAGCTGAAATTAAAAAAAAAAAACATTATATTTTAATAGTTGGCAATCCTTCAATCTGGATTGTTAAATTTATATTTATATTGAAAACTTATATCCTAGTTTTATAAGAGATACAGGCTCATTAGATATTGTGAGACCCTACTACCTGTAAATCAAATAAGCGTAGCAGCGGGATATTATAATGGGACGGATTTATAAGAACTCGAATAAACTCCAGGAAGCAACTTCAACGATATGACACGAATAAGTAATTTCTGTATATTGATGACACATGACCTCAGGACAATGGTCCAAATGGGCAAAGCTTTTATGAATTATTTTCCAAGCCTTATTGCTTTGCACATCTTATATGGAATTTTTGTATTTTGGCATTTTTGTTGGAACTTAAAACTTCAAACAATTTTTGAGACCTCAAGACTGTCATAATTCAGTGTCAAATTTTTACACAGTTAATTAATTTTTGCCACTATTCCTTAGTCAGGGTTTTACAAGTTCTCAAACATTTTTGTTTGGCTATTTTTCTCCACCCTGTATAACCATCATCAACTCCCTTCTACATAATTTTATTTAAAAACAAAGGGCCAACTCCTTCTTGGATCCTCTACTCTTCCATTGCAGTTACGAACGCAAGGACAGACTCCTTACTCAACCCCAAACTATTAATCATCTTTTCAATTACCCTTGTCTTTTTCTCATCCTTATACTGCTTCTGTTGAACTGTTTCTTAGATCAGCTGAGTATCAAATAATAATAATATAATAAGCTTTATTGGCATTTGTTGTAGACAAAAGCTTCTCCCATGGGAGGAACTTAGAAGTCAGCTACAGCCAACAAAACAAAAAATTATATACACAAATCAAAACACAAAAAAACAAAAAACATAATCAAATAAACAAAAAACTTATAAAACAGAACAAGAAATTAAATATTGCTGATAACTTTCTTCCACCTGATTCTGTCCCTCGCCACTTGCCAACAATTTTCGGCGTTGTGTCATTTCGTCACTCCATCTAAGATGCTGGCGACTCCTTTTCCTGCTGTCTTCTCTCGGGATCCACTCGGTGCATGTCCTGCCCAATTCCATGTTAGCTGATGAGCTTCGACACTTAAGCTTTTAACATTAACTTTATGAAGAATATGTTCATTTTTAATTTCTTAAATATATTTTAATTTCTTAAATATATTTAATCTCTTTCTTCGTAATTGCCATTAGGCTCCTTAAAAGTTTCATCTGCATTACATGTAATCTACATTCATGTTTTTTGATTAATGTCCAAGTTTAGGCCCCGTAAAGAACCGTAGGGTATACGCATGTTGTAAGGACCTCGGCTTTAAGTGATATTGCTAGGTTGCTTTTAAAAAATTTTTTGAGGGTCCAATATTTACACCAACCGAGCTTTATTCTTCTATCTATTTCTTTATTCATTTTTTCCTTGAATGTAATTGTTTGTCCTAAATTTTTTCATATTCTATCTAATCATTATTGGAATTGTTTGGAATTTCAATGGATTTGGTCATTATTTTTGTTTTTGCTATATTCATGTCCAATCCATGCTTTTTGCTAGTTTCTACTATTTCACCTATCATTCTCCTTAGACCATTGATAGTAAACATATATCATCATCAAATTTTAAGTTATTCAGCATTTTTCCATTTATTGATATTCCCAGGTTCTCCCAATTTATTTCTTTAAATAATTTATTTAGGACACAATTGAACAAAATTGGTGATCCTGATATAAAGTATCTGATAGTAATTCTTATTAATTTGTCTAATATTTTATCCTTCCTTGCTTATTCCTATTGCGTCATCAATTCGTTCGAATATCAGTTTATTTTACTTGACATCGATTCACTGTTACTTTACTATTAATCAATTGTTACTATGATTGTTATTAATTTTATTGTCATTGCTGCAGATTGTGTGGTGAAGAAATCAGAAGATTGATGTCAGCTGCTTGTTTTGGCTATGGCCTCTTCCATCTGTGTATATCAATGCTTCCATCAACACTGTTACGTTTAATACAAATTCTTGGATTTTCTGGTGATCGTGTGATTGGTCTAGATGCTCTTATGTTTGCAAGGCATGGACCTGATATGAGAGCTCCTTTAGCTACGTAAGTCGATTCTATTATTATTGAAAAAAATATACAAATTTACATAAGGTCTCATTATGGTTTGTTGTCTTTCCCATCAGTTTAGCTTTGCTGTGGTATCATACTATAATGAAACCACTACTAGCTGTTGATGTAAGAATGATAACAGCTAGTATAACTGCTGCTGAAACCCTCCTCGAAGAATCCAAAAGTGACTTTAGTCAATCAGGTTTATTTTTATTTTTCCATGGAAGAGTTTGCCGATTAAAGGTAATAAAGTCCGCTACTTTAAAGTCAATAAATTTAATTATAACAAAATTTTATTATTAATATTTTTTCTCTTCTTACAAACTATAAAGTGCATGTTACTAAAAAGTAACAAACCTAAACAGTAATCTTTATGGGGTATTGGTTGACTGAGAACTTAATAAAGAGGTAGGTTGTTGGGGTATGCAGTCATAGATACACAGCAATTAAAAATAAATTTTAATTTATAGTGCCGACGTTTCGACTTGCATCGTAAGTCTTCATCAGTGCTAGAAGAAAACACTAACAAAAGATATGACAAAAAATGCAGAGTATTAAAAAAGATAAGAAAATTATTATTTTCATACAGTTATTATTTTTTAAAATCTTTTTTAATACTCTCTGCATTTTTTTTGTCATATATTTTTGTTTGTTTTTTCTTCTAGCACTGATGACTTGCAATGCAAGTCGAAACGTCAGCACTATAAATTAAAATTTATTTTTGATTACTTTGTATCTATGACTGCATACCACAACAATCTACATAAACAGTAATCTCATTGCTATAACTAAACTTCTTTTACGTAAGATTTGACTAGAGTTGGTTATTATAGTTGATGAAAGTTATTTTTTGTTTAATGTTGAGTATGATTCATTTTAGTTAAATGTTAATTTTTTTTTTTGTTTCCATGTTTTTGTAGTAATTAATAATATATTTGTACTAATTAACTAAACATTAGTGAATAAGTTTTTTTTTCTTTTTGAAATAATATTCTTAATATTGATTGTGTTTATGTTGAGTGAGATTTATTAAGACTGTTTAATTTATAATATAATTTAGCCTCTGCTAAATTATAACTATACACTTTAGCTGTACTATTTACTATACTATATTATTGTTACGGTCAGGTGAGGTTGGAGGTACCCTGGGCGGCCCGGGGGCAGGTAGCTGGAAAGGCCGCCAGGGTGGCCTAGACGGGTCACGGCGGGCCAGAAGGGCCGAGACCTGTAATCTGGCTAGAACGATCTAGAATGTTCGGCGTAGCTTTAAATAGGCCGACTTCTAGCCCAGTGAGTCAGTATTGAGGTGACAGTGGTCAGTGAGTGATCGGTCGGGCAAGTGTCAGTCAGGAGTCTGTGATATCCTGGGGCAGTATCCATGTGTCAGTGATCAAGTAACGATCAATCAGTCAAGTGTCAGTGACAGTTCAGTCAGTGAGTTAGTGACAGTGATTAACAGTGTCAATGAGTGTAGTAACAGTCTCTGTGCGTCAGTGTAATAGATTCTTATGTATAATTGTGACATCTAGTATTAAGATATTAAAGATAAGTATTGTGTAATATACATATTAGTGTAATTAGACCTAAGTATAATTGTTATTAGATTAAGTAGCTTAAGGGACCTATTTGTATTTATTAAGTTGTAAATAAATTAGTGTTTAGTATTTAAGTTGTGATTTGATTAGTCATACCCCCAGTGGCCCGTAACATTATTATACTTAGCTATACCATTTCTCCTATCAAATAGTTCTACAAAAGCTTTTAAGAAAAGCCTTATTTGCTGAGGAATCTAATCAGGGAGTTTTTCTTACATAATTAATGAGTATTTGTGCCTAATATGAATTAGAAATCTAAGATTACACAAATTTCATTTTTGTGCGATTTATGAATCATAAGTGACCTTTTGAAACTCTATTAAGCAATGAGGTTTCTCAATTTTTCATGTGATTAATGTCTTTCTTAGGCATGTAATTACAACACTATATATTTCATAGATTGACATATCCAAAAAGTATCAAATTTACAAGGCCTTCTAGTCATTATTTGTTAGCAGCCATCATTTCAGTACTTTTTCGCTGCCTACTTCCTAAAACCTGTTGAATTTTTTTTTATCCTACTTCCAGTTAAAAATTATATTGTTTTTTCAATATATGAGAATTCAGTTATCTCTTAGTGAGGGTAAAAACATTTTTCCACCAATTTTTGCTGACTTCTATATCTTCTCTTTTTAATTCATTGAAAAAGTTATTTTGAAACTTTCTAATTTTCTGATTAAAAATTTTGAATGTTCTTTAATGTGTTTTAGACTTTCTCAGTTCCTTGAAACACTAAGAATCTTTTAAAACTGTGCATATTAAAAATCCTTGAAAGGTATTATTTATTTTTCCATATTCCATATTTGTATTCTTTGGAGCATATTGTAAACAATAAATTTTTATTATTATATAGCCTGATTTGTGATTTCTTGAATTTCATTAACTTTGTGTTTAAGGATTTAATTGTTCTGTCTCAACTAATCGATATTTTTACCACAAAAATCTATACATATCGTTCTTTGGTCTCCTTTTCTCATAATCTAGGCAAAATATCTCGAATAAAGCAGTTGTCTTAATTATATAAAGTCAAGATTAAACTGAGCTGACTGTATGTTGACATTTAAATTGTTCTTACTTTGTTAGCTAATAATCCAATTTAAGTTTCTCAATTTACAGAACAAAATAGAAGAAGGTATTAAGGCTTATGAGTTAGCTATGCAGAAGTGTGGACAGCGTGAGTTAGGATTACTTTGTCTTCATGAGATGGCGTGGTGTTACCTGATACAGCTGAACTTTGGAAAATCTTATGACACCTTCACTCAACTTCGTGAACAATCTCATTGGAGTAAAGTTTTTTACACCTATCTTACAGCTGGTAAAGAAATTTTATATATTTTCTTATATATGAATTAGTAAAGACAAACGCTTTATTTATTAAGTTATATTTTCAAAATTCTTTGGGTCGCTATATAACTCAGCATCAATGTCATCATACTTTTGTTTGTAAAAACAATGTAACAAATATATAGTTCAGTTTTAATACATAATCAATAAATATTCATTTTTTATGTTTTATCATTATTATTCTTGGCTAATCATTTTAAATTATCAAAAATAAAATAGGGAGTGCTCCAGAGTATTAGCATAACAAAATTGTGATCCTTTTGCTGTTAGCAATTTATTTCTTTTTAAAGTGGGTAGAATTTCTTACATGGAATATATCCAGAGGATTAGAGGGAAGAGAGACAAAACCACTCAAGAAATAAGGCAGCTTAACTGAGAACAAGAAGCATGGCTGCATTGGATAGAGGCTCCTAAATGGCACAAGAGGAAGGCAAAGAAGAAGAAGATATTACCTAGCCTTTGTGACAACTAATCTACTCTTAAATATGTTCCTTACTACCTAAGAGCTAAAGTAACCACGTGCAGCTTGCAGTTGTTCTGCTGCTTGGACAAATAATGATCTTGTTATTGATTTATTTTAAGAATTCCACACCTAAATTTAGCTAGTAAATTACTTAATATTTACTCAAATTTATAGTAATAAAAAAAAAAAAAATAATAAGTTTTAATTCTCAATAAAGGGTAGAAGACAGGATTATCTTAGTAACAGATATAAAAAATCTTAAATTGCAGTCCAGAACCTAGATCGCTTGGTCTAAGTTAGTTATTGAATATTATTAAGATAAAAGTATTGATATTACGTTTCCTGAATTATATTCTATTTTGTTATATTCACCTAATTTTGATTAAATTAAAAATGTATCCAATCAACAAGATCTGTTTAGTTCTATATTTCTATAAAATGCAGTTAAATGAGTTGTTTGAAGGTGTAGAAAAATACACATTTTTTTTTTTTTTTTTTATATTGTCTCAATTTTCAAATCATACTTATTTTTTTAAAAAAACTGCACTGTAATTTTTTAAAATTTTAATCACAGCCTTCTGTATTAAGTTAAATAGGTGGATCTATTTTATTTATACTCAAGAATTTAGAGTATCTATATCAGAGTTCCCCAAACTTTTTTGTGTCGTAGACCCCTTGCCATGTTTTTCCATGTTGGATAGACCCCCTACTTACCTGATATTGATTTCCTGTAAATTTCTAACTGTAGTGAAGTTTAGTGTTAAAAACTTAAAGTAAAAACACATGTTAATTTATACATTTATTAATTGAATTTAAATTAAAACTACTCAAAATAAAATTTTGTATCTGTTATGTAAAATATACGTAACATTAAATAAACATAAAATAAACTATAAATAAAATAACATAAGCAATAAGTCAATATTTTTAGTGAGAAGGATGAACCTGATACTTTAATAATAAATTATCAACATTTGGCGTCAATTTTGTAAGGGTTAATCTTAAATCTCCTCGGCTAATGATGTCCAGTCTGTTTCTTTTTTTCGTTAGGAGATTGGTAACAGCGCTGAAGCCCCTTTCCACTAGGTATGACGATGGAAAGGAAATTAAAAATTTCCTCGCTATATTCCATAATACGGGATAAATTGAACCCTAAGTTCTTCGTTTGTACTTATTTCAGTCAGTTCCTCTTGTCCTAATGTATATGTTTTGATATTATAAGATAGTATCATGTAAGTAAATAGGTACTATCAGTGTGTGTTGAGATCCACTATCGTGGACCCCCATTTTCATTTCATAGACCCCCAAATTTTTTTTCGCTGACGTAGACCCCTTGCAGGTTGTCATAGACCCCTAGGGTTGATATAGACCACTTTGGGAATCACTGATCTATATAGTAATAAATGTAAATTATATAAGAAAAATATAGTTTACAAATTAACTGAAATAAAATTTTAAAATAAGGGTTATATCAAATGCTTATTATGACCTAAAGATCTTCATTTGTTTTCAGTTTGTAGCGGTTGCCTCGAAAACAAGGCTTCTTTGGATGTTTTAGCAGGATCACTATTACGCCTGTCTGGTAATTTGTCTCATCTTGATACTATGATATCGCGGCGGTCTAAGTTATTATTACCGTTCAAACCTTCCATCTACTACAGGCTCCTTGCTTATGAAATGATCTATCTTTGGAACAGTTTACCCGCTCAGGAAGGCTTGAAGTCTATTCTTTTAGGTATGGTATTTTCATTTGAGGTACGCATGATAGT
This sequence comes from Euschistus heros, assembly GCA_003667255.2. Taxonomy (NCBI): domain Eukaryota; kingdom Metazoa; phylum Arthropoda; class Insecta; order Hemiptera; family Pentatomidae; genus Euschistus; species Euschistus heros. The sequence continues at coordinate 898,180 of RCWM02000166.1, forward strand.
ACAGAAGGATAAAAGTGGCAAATAATGCAATTAGGATTTGCACTTTTATATTATGATATAATAGTAATAATAACAAATATTTATTGATCATCATCATCATCATCATCATCATCATCATCATCATAATCTGTCCCTCTCTAATTGACCATGTAAAGGACACAGTGTGTTAACACCAAGTGATAGTTTTGAAGTCTGATGATATGGGACCTTGATCTCGAAACATGTTGCATGTTATTAAAAGATATGCTGAGGAGTGAATTTCTTTATAAAATACATGTTAATTATTTATATATGTTACTCCTTTATTGTAGAAAATAGCTATTAGCAATTTCTAACTATCAAAAAGCTCTGAAATATTTTTTTTTTCGGGGGGGGGGGGGGGGGGGTGAGATGGAAGGGTGTAAATTTGTATTTTAGAATGACAGCTGATTTTAATAATATTTGATTACCAAGTTTCTTCCATATTTAATAACAATTCTTAAAGGATCGAAACTGATCAAATTAAAATTTTTGACTGGTGGGGGAAGGATTTAATACTTTATAAGAACGACTGATACGGTTTTCATCAAATTTAATCATAATTTTTCTTATTAAGCTATTAGCAACTTCTAAATATGAAAACAGCTTTAAATATTATTTTTTTGTGGGGGGGGATGGAAAGGTGTAAATTCATATTTTAAAATTACAGCTGATTTTCATAACATTTTGTAATAAAGTTTCTTTCATATCTAATGAAAATCCTCATAGGATCAATACAAATTGCTACAACACTAAACAATTAGTATTTACTGATCAAACTTCCAACAAAAATAAAAGTCTCAAATTGCACTATTTCTACTACCTCCTCAATAGTTCAAAATAAAATAATATTTTATTTTATTTATTTTTTATTATTATTGTTCAGATTGTGAATCGAATCAGCTAGCTGAGGAGCCTATGACGGGTTTACTAGCACTAATTAGAGGTGTCTGCTACATGAGGCTTGGGCAGCTTGACAGCGCAAAACAGTGCCTCACTGATGGCGTTGCGCTTCGTGAAGAATGCCCTACCAAAGGGTCAGATGCTCATATTTCAGCATATTCTCTTTATGAACTGGCTCTGGTCTATATAACTTCTAAAGAGGTATTTTTTTTTTTTTATCAAACTAATTTTGCGATGGTAAAATATTTCGTTGATTGGGATTGCTCAGCTGATATTGTCCTGGATTAATCATTAATTATTGAAAAAAGTTATTGATGATCATTCTAAAAAATGTTAACAAGTTTTTGATATTCCAACGTTTGCACTTTTCATGTAGAAATATTGACATGTAATCATTTAAGAAGAAATTTTTATATTTATTGAATAAGAAAAAATAACCTTTATTATGGGACACCTCGTTCCCTTAGAATAATGTAAAAGTATGATTATTGTCTATCCGCGTACATATCAGACAGGAACTTCTTTAGATTATAAGTTATATATGTACTTATTAATATATAAGATGGAAATTAATTCCAAAAACAAATTTTTAAATGTATATATAAAACGTTCTTATACTAATATATTATTACATAAATTCAGGAGATTGATAATTGTGGAAGTGGATGAATAAATGATGTTTAAATAAAGTGAGAGAGTAAGAATTACGAATGGAAATGGGTAAGGAATTACAAAATAAGGCTGCACAAATAATAAAGGAATTTTCAAAGGAACCAGTTTGATGAGAAGGGATATATAAATCAATGGGTTGAAATATGGTATTCAAAAGATGAATGAAAGAACAATTTTTGTACAAAATACTATAATTAACCCTAACCCTATGCACCTAAAGAATTTAGGCTATTTTAAGTTTTTTCCTATCTTATTGTTATAATTTGGTAAATTTATTTATTTAATAAGATCAAATTTGATTGATATTTAGGATGTAAATGAAGGAATACGGCTTCTGGAAACTGCTCAGACACAGTACAGTTCATATGACTTTGAAAGTAGGTTGTCGCTTCGGATTCATTCTGCTTTGAGAGAGCATAAGAGTCCTCAAAATTTCTCAATTTGGTAACTTGATATGTGATATTTGTTTGTTTGTGTTTTTGTAAAATTGTTTTAAAATTTTGTTAGCAATCTTTTTGTATTATATAGGGACTGTGCAGCATCATTAAAAAGTGTTCTAAAGGTATATTGATCAAGGTTTTAGTATGCACCACATGTGCCTTCATGATAATAATAATAATGTTAAAAAAATGTTAGCCTACAGATTTAAAGATCTTCTGTTATTTGTTATTTGAACAAATTTAGTGAATGATCTAGGATTTTGAGAATATGAAAAGATACAAGAAAGTAGTAATTATTTTTCTATTGAAATTTTGCACTGTCCCAATATAAACTCATTTATGTTATTTATTCCTTGAATTTAGTTATCAGGTGTTTAGATTTAAAGCTAACGGAGCATGTACAGGGAAACTCCTACTGCATTTGGCTTATGTTACTATTGCAACCCATAATAGGGATAAATGATGTCATAATCAATTGATATTTCCATTGAAAACTATATTTAAACTCTAAAATTTTCAAAATCAGTTGTCGTATGTATCCATATTGGTTTTAAGAAACTGGAAAATTTCTTTTCTTTATGGAAAATATTTTCAGTTTAAAGAAGTAAATGATTTCATTTGTATTATTTAATAAATTTTTATATAAAAAAAATTTTTTTTTTGTTTTTTTATTTATAAAGATAAATAGTAACTTTTTTCATGTTACAAAGATTATTTTTTATTGTATAATGGTCAGGTTCCTGATCATAATTATACCATTTCTATTATACATTGTGATAAAAGTATAGTTGACTGGTATGATGAATGGAGATGATTAGGTTGCAGTCAAAGAGAAACATACGTTGGCACCTATTAAAGATTTCTTCTTAGGCGTGGTGTTCCTCTTTGACTGCATCCCTGATCATCTTCTTCTCCATCTATTATACATTGTTTATATAAACTGTGTTTCTATATTTTGGCCTGAATTTCTTACAATTATCTACTTGGGATTTAAATTGCAGAGGAGTTTAACTGCATATGTATCTTGTTTAAAGAACTACTTAAAAGTTGTTAACTTTAGTATTCATAAGTAAATACTTTTGCTTCAATGGACTCAGGATTTCAGGCTTTGTGTAAGTTTGTTAAAATAATTTTGCACACAACATTTAATAATTGTAATATTTACTGTTCGCATGTTTACATTTATTATGTCATATTGTGTATTAGTTGTCACTGTACTGTTTCTAGTTCAAATTTGTGTAAGCATAAATTTTGATATTAGATAGCTTTATATGATAACGCTACATATGACCTTTCAAAACCAGAAACACTCAAATCTTACTCCTAAATATTATATCTATTTGTATATTGAATAAACTATTCATGGTTGAAGAAAAGAGGGATGCGGTTGAAAAATAATAACACTTATAATATGAAAATATTTAAATACTCTTATTACAACTAATAATAATAATATTAACTTATTATAACTAATTAGTAAAAAAAGGTTAATTTTAATAATATGTAAATTTAAATATTTGAACACTCATAATATGAGCAGTTAGACCATTTTGCATTACCATTTTATTTTGTAAAAGGTTAGTTTTATTTACTTTGGTCCAAAAATAGAAAGTGATAGAGGAAGAATATAAACAAAAAATATTCTGATTTCGGCTCTTAAAATATTCTGATTACTATCCTGTTTTCTGGTAGTAAATTAACCTATTTACCTCAAATTACAGATCAAAGAGAGGATTAAGTAATTTTGTCAGTTTAAAAGCCTAATAATATATTTATATTTATATTTGTTATGTTTAAACATGTATTAAATCTTAAATGTAATCGTTATATCATTCCATCTAGTCTTATAATGTTTAATCAATCTATTAAAAAATACACATGAATGTGAAATTGTAATTACTAACAGGCCTTATTTTTTATTGAGAATCTTAAAAGTTTCTTTTTCTCGGGTGTAAATGTTGTTAGCACATTTGTTTTGTTTTTCTTTTTGGTTGTGTAAAACGTAGTATACTATTCTTACATGTGGGTTACATACATACAGCTTTGGACATATTTAGTTTTTCAATAATTTTCATACATCATTAAAACACTGAAACTTTCAGAATCTGACACGATTGATCACTGTAATTTACTGTTTAAAAAAAATTATAATAATAACACTCTACACTGCGTGACTATAATAAATCATATTCAGATATTTTAATCAGGCAATCCTTTCATTTCCAATTCCTGATATACAAAATACAGATCTCATAAATTATGATTCCCATTACTTTTCAAACATTTAGATTAATTAAAATATTAAAAAAAAAGATAATAATAAATTGGGAAGAGTGCATTATAACAGCTATAAAATTGTGTATTTTAATTTCGCCTTCTATTGATATATTATCTTATGTATTGTTTAAACCTAATGTTACCATACTATAATTTGTAATCTTTTTTTTGTACTTATTAACAGACGTTAATGATGATATTGTTATTTACTTAGTGTAAGCATTTAATTATATTAATATAGATTTTTAATGTTTGCATACAACTATTCATTAATTAAATCCAATATTACAGCCATAAGGCTGTGTGAACCATAAAAGAAGTCAATTGGATTTTTGATTTCGAAGATCTCTGCAAAAATATAATAAAAACAGAAATAAATGGTTTATTTTTACCATAAATGCAAAATTATGCAAGAGGCTTATCATAAATGTTTAACAAAAAAAAAAAAAAAAAAAAAAAAAAAAAAAAAAAAAAAAAAAAAAAACTCTAGTTCAAAATTTAAATTCTCAAAAGTCTACAATTCTTATAAATTATATATGATTATTTACAGTGCTGGTTTTTGAATGATTATATTTATTAACAAAATTTAAAGGAGAAAGTAGCTCTCTGCATTTACTTTTTAAGAAAAGCTTATTAGGAATAACAATCTCTTGTATTTAAACATGACATATTATTGGTTATGAGTAAAATCACAAGTTATTAAAAATATACAAGTTGGTTATGAGGAAGTAAGAAAGTAGGACTATTATAATACAATATTTAAAATATTTATTTTGAACTTAGTCAAAAACATTTTTCCCTACCATTATTGCATTGGTGCTAAATTATCATTGTGGAAGTATTTGTTACATTTTTGTTCGGGCTCCAAAAAATGTTTATCTTCTTTTGGTATTTGATGGTTTGATTTTTCAAATTGTTCATTTTTTTTGGGGTGGGGTTGATTTCTGGTTTTCTTTATATATATCGAGAAAGGAAATGGTATTGTACAATGGTGAGACAATAAAACTTTCTGATGGGTTGGTAGATTTTGTTACTTTCATATGTGTTACTGTCATGATTTTTATTTGGTCATTGCTTATAAAAGAAAGTTTATCAGTTCTTTTGTTTTCATGCTTTTGAAAGTTTCTTTCCCAATTAATGAATCCTTAGTAGAATTCAATTGAAACAAAATCACTTGATTCCATTGTTGCATCTTAAATTCCGAGTAAGCCTTTACTGCAACTTGTTCTCAGTCAGCAATAGTTAGAAAAGCAATAGAAGAAAAGACAATATCAGTTCATTTCATTGCTAAATGAAGAAGATATTTTTTGAATTAATAGTTTTCAAAATAGTCCTTCGTAAGGAGCACTAATCAAATGCATCTCTTTGTCACCAAGTATTTTTTTTAGTTAATCTCCTGAATTCAACACTCATTTTTCAGGGTTAGCCAATTATATTCCTTTGTAATTAGAGTATTATTTTTTGGAGTTTGAACCAAAAAAACAAACATATAAGACCATTATAGCTCATTAGAAAATTATAATAAAATAAATAATCTGTAAGATAATATTTGTTGGCTTGGGTTGTATTTTGTAAAAATGTTGTACTAATGTTTAAGAATTCAACAAGTAAAATACACATATATGTATAAACTATTTATTTATTTGTACTTAAGGTTGTGGCAATGATATGATCATGTTGTACAATACCATACGCAGTATATTTTCACATTAGTAAAACCTATATACTTACCTCAAGAATGTTACCAGTTATTCAATGTAATTTCAAAAGCACAAATAGATGAAAATTGATTTTGAGACATAATAAACATTAATCATTTACAAGTAAACCTACAAATATATTACCTACTGATTTTAATAGAACTTATATTTGTAGAATATATATATATATATATATATATATATATATATATATATATATATATATATATATATATATATTTTTTTTTTTTTGTAATCTTGAAAATTACCCTTAAAATTAAAAGGCAAATTTAATATAATAGATATAAAGAGTCGAAAATTTTGAAAAATAAAATGGGTGTTGATGAAGTTAAATCATGTCAAGAGCAAAGAGTTCTAAATATCAGCCCAATGTAATACAAATAGAAATTATTATTTTTATCTAAATAATTAAGTACATCATTTGGTTTCATATATTTAAATATTAAGAATTACGATGATCCAAATTAAAAAAAACAAAACCATAACTTCAGATACAATTTGTTTTATTTAAATATATTTTTTATAATAAACAGCATACTCTTATCTGATATTTTTGAGATACAGTTGTTTCATACTATAATGAAATAAATTTGTAGTTCTATAATGTTATTATATTATTCAATATTCTCATTAAAAAACTTATCAAATGCTTTTGAAATAAAATGGATTACAAATCAGGAAAACTTTCATATCAATATTTCTATATCTATACTTTCGTGTTGCTAGCCCTGTTAGTCATTGCTATAACAAATGTACCAGAATTTCAAAAGTAATGTTGAACTTTCGTGCCAATTGAAAATAAACAAGCAATTTGCTAGTAGCAAACCTATACATTAAATTAATGTAAATTTAATGCTCTACAAATTTGATTCAGAAATTAAAGCTTAATCAATTTCCTATAAAATTTATTATATACATATTTGTCGAAATTCCAAATCAGACAAATAGTTTTGGAGTTATAGTGAAAAATATGGCAAAAAGCTTGGATTTCAAATCAGTAAGCGCTTTTTTTTCTTTTTTTTTTTTAAACGGTATGGGAATTTTACGGGATTAAACATATAGTTTTGTAGTTATAGTGGAAAATATACCAAAAAAGCTTGGATTTCAAAACAGTAAGCGGTTTTTAGCGTGCTGGTATGGGTATTTTACGAAATTTGATCAAATTTTAAAATATAGGATCTTATAGTAAATTTAACGAGCATTCAAATGGAAAAAAGAAATTTTGGATCGAAAAATTAGTTTCGGAGCTATTGCCAAAAGAGTAACGACAACCATGTATTCGCGGAGAAGTGCGACCTCAATCTAAGAGTTCTTAATTGAGAGGGGTAGAGTGCATGAAATAAGCGATAATTTTTTACCTCACAGCTTCGTTAGGAGTAGTTAGAAGATAAACATACTAAAAGTCCCCGACTCTGGGGGGGGTGAGCTAAGGGCGGGGGGAGGGGAAAAGGTCCCAATTTAGTGTTTTTCTATAATATCTCGAAAACGGTGGACTTTAGAAAAATATGCTACAGTTCAAAATTATAGCTAATTAAATTTCCTATAAAATTGATTCTATACATATTTGTCGAAATTCCAACGGTTTTCGAGATATAATTATTAAAAATCGATACTTTAAGAAATAAAGAAAAAGTGTACCTCCCTTTTTGTTAGACATTTAGTTCAAATACCATAAACGTATATATGAAATTAAAGTAAATTTAATGCTTTACAATTTTGATTCTGACAATTTTTCAGAAAAACGATCGTGAAAGGCACAAGACTATAATCCCTTATGACTTTATGTGGTAGTCAAGTGTGCTAATTTTTATAATCGATATGCTAAATGTTAAAAAAAAAAAAACAATGTGCCTTGGAAGATGATAGACATATGATTTATGTTCATCGATTTCAGAAATTATTATTCACAATATCTAGTAATGGAAAAAAGAACCTTAAATCAACACATTGTTTTAATAAAAAAAAAAATTGTTTTATAAACCTAACTGCTATACTGTGAAAACAATTTAAAATTTTGTACTTTCTGTACCATTTTCAATATTATATTGAATTCAATAATGACATAAGTTCTAGTCCCAATATCCCTTAAAACCTTAATATTTTTTAATATTCAACTTAGCCAATTAATAATATTCAAACCTTAGGCAATTATAATTTAAAAAAAATATTTTTCATAGTTATAGAAATATAGAAAAAATTGGTTAAACAGTTTCAAAAGTTTACTCTCCTCTAGATTCCACATAAGCAAATGGTGTCAGATTAAGTTTAAGCAGGTACGTAATGTTATTAAGTACATAATGTCATTAATATTGTTGATATTAATTTTCTACTTTATGATATTAGACTATTGTTTTGGCAATTTATTGTATAAGAAAAATACTAATAAGTATTTCTTAAGGCTTTTGGATGTTTTAAACTTTACTGATAAAAATACTCACCCAAGAATAATTTCATACTCAAAGGATAATATTAATTTATTCTTTAAAAGTCCTTGTTTAAATTTTAAAATTGAAATTTTGTTTGGGAAAAAAAAGTAAATACATAACAAACAGGTTAGTCCCCTAGGAAAGGAAAAGTTTACTTGTTACTATGTTAAGATAAACTCAACTTTTTGTTTTCCACAGATATAGTATAATTAAAAAGCTTTGTCTTGCCTGATTTTTATTTAAATGCAAAAATATAATTTAAAACTCGTAGAACATAACCTACGTAATTTTAAAAAATAGCTCTTTAAATTATATGACCCATTTATTAACTAGCCTATTTAATTCTGGTATTACTGCACACATGCTTATATGTAAAAGGCTTTGCCAATTGTTGTGGTTGTAAATTTATTCCATGTGATGTTTAGTATTTGCGAAAGATATATTTATAATTATGTTACTAATTGTAATATTGGTGTTGTGTTTATGATGATATTTCAACAATCGTAATGTTTAATCTAACATTCTCATGAATAGTCCTATCTAATGAATGTATAACCGTCCAAATACAAAACATAATTGAAGGAGATGTTTCAATCCTGCCATTGTTAAATGTTAGATTTTGTTTATTGTTTCTTTTATAATATTGTATTTAATATATTTTTGCTTAGACAATCTAGTTCTTGTGTTTTATGCAAAATAAAGTCATGATGACGTAAGATTTTGTTTTTCTTAATTCTTAGACCACTTTTAAATATTGGGCTCTCAAAAAAATGTGTGCATAATATTAATATTTCAATAACGAGGGACCTTACTGTCTATTTGGTTCATTCCCCCCCATATTCTTTCCTTTTCTCCTTCTACCTTTCCCAGCATTTATCATTGTTTTGTTTTGTTATAATCATATATAGTAGTGCTTCTATGGGCTGAGAAAAACATGGATTCAAATAGCAAAGTTATGCTGCTCCATCACATGAGGGATCATGAATCATCTTTTGAATCATATATTTGTAGAATACAATTCAATACCAAACTTTTTACGAATGATGTAGTATTGGTTGCGGATACTGCTGAATCTCTCCAGGTCGCTGTAGATGAGTGGCAAGAAGAACTGCAACTAAGAAGCATGCAGATCAATGCCTCCAAAAGCAAGGTGATGTGTGTTGGGCGAAGGAACAATGATCTAAGAATCACTTGCAATGGAGAGACCCTTGAGCAAACCGATACATACTGCTACCTGGGAACAATGATCTATAAGGATGGAAGAATAGACCAGGAGATTATGAATAGAGTCCAAAAGGCCAACGGAATATTCTACCAAATATCCATGACACTTATTGGAAAAACAGGAGTTGAGCAGGAAAGCAAAGATTCTGCTTTTCAAATCAGTTTTTCTCCCAGTACTATTTGTATGGATCGGAAAGCTGGACATTCTTGGACCGCCATGCTAGCAGAATAGTATCTGCGGAAATGAGATTCCTACGGAAAATATTAGGAAAAACCAGGCGAGACCGAATAAGAAATGAAAGGGTCCGAGGTGAACGATAAGAAGGCGATAAGCCGACAAAAGAGAAGCAGCTATTTGTACTTGTGTAAAATGATTTTATTAAGTACATAATGTCATTAATATTGTTGATAGGTTAATTTTCTACTGTTGATATGATATTAGACTATTGTTTTGGCAATTTATTGTATAAGAAAAATACTAATAAGTATTTCTTAAGGCTTTTGGATGTTTTAAACTTTACTGATAAAAATACTCACCCAAGAATAATTTCATACTCAAAGGATAATATTAATTTATTCTTTAAAAGTCCTTGTTTAAATTTTAAAATTGAAATTTTGTTTGGGAAAAAAAAAGTAAATACATAACAAACAGGTTAGTCCCCTAGGAAAGGAAAAGTTTACTTGTTACTATGTTAAAATAAACTCAACTTTTTGTTTTCCACAGATATAGTATAATTAAAAAGCTTTGTCTTGCCTGATTTTTATTTAAATGCAAAATATAATTTAAAACTCGTAGAACATAACCTACGTAATTTTAAAAAATAGCTCTTTAAATTATATGACCCATTTATTAACTAGCCTATTTAATTCTGGTATTACTGCACACATGCTTATATGTAAAAGGCTTTGCCAATTGTTGTGGTTGTAAATTTATTCCATGTGATGTTTAGTATTTGCGAAAGATATATTTATAATTATGTTACTAATTGTAATATTGGTGTTGTGTTTATGATGATATTTCAACAATCGTAATGTTTAATCTAACATTCTCATGAATAGTCCTATCTAATGAATGTATAACCGTCCAAATACAAAACATAATTGAGGGAGATGTTTCAATCCTGCCATTGTTAAATGTTAGATTTTGTTTATTGTTTCTTTTATAATATTGTATTTAATATATTTTTGCTTAGACAATCTAGTTCTTGTGTTTTATGCAAAATAAAGTCATGATGACGTAAGATTTTGTTTTTCTTAATTCTTAGACCACTTTTAAATATTGGGCTCTCAAAAAAATGTGTGCATAATATTAATATTTCAATAACGAGGGACCTTACTGTCTATTTGGTTCATTCCCACCCATATTCTTTCCTTTTCTCCTTCTACCTTTCCCAGCATTTATCATTGTTTTGTTTTGTTATAATCATATATAGTAGTGCTTCTATGGGCTGAGAAAAACATGGATTCAGATAGCAAAGTTATGCTGCTCCATCACATGAGGGATCATGAATCATCTTTTGAATCATATTTGTAGAATACAATTCAATACCAAACTTTTTACGACACAAATAAGTTTTTCTCTGTTTACAAGTTCATAGATACTTATATTCATGTAATGTTATGAAGTTTTCTGTAGACATACATTTTAACAGTACATAAATAAATACATAACTCTCTTTTCACTGTTCACTCTATTTTACGTACACTTAAATCATTAGATGCTAAGTAATTTGGATGATGATTACCAAGGGGAGATGCGATCAAGTTCAGAATAAAGAAAGAGGACATAACAAAGATTCCAGAGAATCTCCAAGAGATGGTAGTGGCGAATCCCAACCGATGGGGTGGCACAGTAAAGGTTGACCTAATTGAGGAGTGGTACATGTGGTGGTTGACATTTCCTCAAAGATGTACACTGAGGAAGTACTTCCCCACAATCCAGTCAAGATTTACTGCAAAATAGGTAAAACAAGTCACAGATTCTCACTGAACATGGTGGATTCAGTGCTGCACTATGAAAAAACGGAAAACGAGATGGTGACCTATGTCAGAATTGCGAAGTACTAGAACTGCTGAGCACTAAATTGTATCTGCCTCTGCACTGAAAGCCCTAAAAACAAGGTTGTTGAGGAAGAAGGAAATTAACCACAAGCTTTAGGGAAAACAGCAGAGGAAGTATGTGGCTTGCAACAAATAAGACCTACTACTAAGAAAACTAGGTGGTGGAGTGAGGAAGTGAAACAAGCCATATCTGCAAAGAAAGAGGCCTGGAAAAGGTACTGTAGAAGCAAGTCACCAGGAGACTGGACAATGTACATAGAGAAAAGGAACGACTCTAAGAGAATACTTAAGGAAGCTAAGAGAAAATCATGGGAGGAATTCGGGCTAGAGCTGGATAAAAACTATAAAGAAAATATAAGGAAATTCTGGCACATCACAAGAGCACTAAGGAACAAGAAAGCAAAGCCTGTGAGAAGTGTAAAAGATGAGCATGGCATATTGGTGACAGAGGACAGGAACATACTGGAAGTTTGGAGGAAACACTTTCAAGAAAAATTCAGTATGGAAGAAAGACGGAGGAATTTTCGAGATTGCCGTAGAAGAATTACAACATCTGAACCAGAAGTCCCCGACATGGATGACGCCATAGAAGAGGAGGAAGTCGAAACAGCCATTACTAAAATAAAGATGGGAAAAAAGCGGCTGGGCCAGATGGGATTGCACCCGAATTTATAAAGTATGGGGGGAAATGACCTTGTCAAGTGTCTCCAAACATTGTTCCAAAAGGTTTGGGATCTCAAAAGGATACCAATAGAATGGGAAAACAACATCATTATCCCAATCCATAAGAAGGGAAGCCAGAGTGTATGTGATAATTACCGCCCCATTTGTCTGTCATCGGTGGTATACAAACTATACACTCAGATCTTGGAACAAAGATTAAGGAAATTGGTGGAAAAGGATTTGGAAGAGGAACAGGCAGGTTTTAGGCCCGGTAGGCAGACACAGGATCATATCTTCTCCTTGCGAATGATTGTAGAGAAGGCATGGGATAGAGGAAAAGTAGTATACCTCGCTTTCTTGGATTTACGGTCGGCTTTCGACCACGTTCCTAGACAGGAAATATGGGCTGCATTGGAAGATAGGAGAATCCCACAAAAATCTTATAAGTTCCATCAAATCAGTTTACCAAAACCCAAAGGGAGTAATAAGGCTAGCCGGCACTGAGTCCAGGTCATTCCATTTCTATAAGGGAGTCAAACAGGGTGATAGCCTGAGCCCTCTACTTTTCATAATTTTTATGGATTCAATTTGGAAATTCTGTAAAAGGAGGACACCCAGAGCAATAGTGGGATATTGGAATATGATTCCAGTGTTGGTACAGGCATTGTTGTATGCAGATGATGTAGTATTGGTTGCGGATACTGCTGAATCTCTCCAGGTCGCTGTAGATGAGTGGCAAGAAGAACTGCAACTAAGAAGCATGCAGATCAATGCCTCCAAAAGCAAGGTGATGTGTGTTGGGCGAAGGAAACAATGATCTAAGAATCACTTGCAATGGAGAGACCCTTGAGCAAAACCGATACATACTGCTACCTGGGAACAATGATCTATAAGGATGGAAGAATAGACCAGGAGATTATGAATAGAGTCCAAAAGGCCATAAGAAATGAAAGGGTTAGGGACTTGGTCTGTGAATGGAAGAAGAAAGTGAGATAGGCTCATTTTATGATGAAGACTTAAGAAGGCGATAGAGCCGACAAAAGAGAATGTGACAGCTATTTGTACTGTCTTGTGTTTTTATAAATAAAAATTCTTCAGATTTAGGATAAGACATAAAAAAACAAATAATTTTTATTGGAAGCACGGGTGTACTTTGGTACTATTGCATTGTCTCCTTGCTGCAAACCACCCATATCGCCAGAAGGCCAAGTAAAAATTAAATAAATATATAGAAAATGTTGATTTGAGTGTATAATGAATAACTTCTATTTTAGAGTTTTAGGTTGGTGGTGATATGGGATTGACTGATAAAAAGTGGGAAAAAAAAAAAAAAAAAAAAAAAAAAAAAAAAAAAAATCATTGAAATGTTTATTAAAAGCTTCTTTTTAAAACACACAATATCAAATGGTGAGCAAACAAAATTAAGACTGTAAGAAAGCATCAAGTGATGATTTCAAGCTTAAGTGAAAAAAAGTACAATTACTGTAAAAAAAGAAAAGAAAAGAAGAATGAAAAAATAAATAGGAACTACAAAATAACTATAAACAGATTATGAAAAGATTTACATAGAATAAAAATAAATTGTAATCCTTTATAGATTATAAATAATATCTTTGGAATGAACAGACATTTTAATAAATACTTTTCAAAAATAAATAACTATTTACAACTCGTGAAATGTATTATTTCTTTTCTTAAATAATCACTATATATTTTCTTAAAATTTATAACTTGAAAAATTACAATGAGTGGATTTCAAAACCTTTCTTCTTTTTTTTTCTAATATAAAATAATTTTTAGAAATGAAGGCTTGGTTGAAGGCACTTTAGTCTACAATAGGGATTCTTATTTCACAAGTATAAAAAAGTTTGAGAAAATAAGTACATATCCCCTGTATGCCATTCATTAATAATGTACACAGACAGACACTTTCAAAATTATTAATTGTTTAAATGATAAAAGTACAAATATAAGTTTAATGTTGAATTCCTAATAAACTATCACGAATAATTAAATATCAAATATTAAAACCAATGATCTTATCATAATGAGTTTGGTCAATAAGCTAAATGAAGAAAACAACAGTCATGAACGAACTATATCATAGATTTTGATTTAAGATAAAATAAAGAGATCAAATTGTCATTCAAGGAATAAATATTGTTCTACATTAAAAGGCTATGACTGCAAATGTATGAATTGTCATTACTTATAAATGTGAACATCTGGTCTTATTATCAGTTCAATTTTTTAGTTGTAATTATACTCAAATTTTTATATGGCTTCCGTTATTTATTGTAAATGTCAAAGAAGATATTAGTAATCAGAAATTAGAATAAAATATAAAGTGATGCCAGTAATCATTACTTGTATATTCCATATGATATGTAGAATTCCAAAACCAGCCAAGTCCATTTTTGAAAAATTTTCACAGCTGGTCGATAAAGGTAAAGTTTTGACTGGATCAGAAAGAGGCCTTATTTTTTGTATCGCCATTTTCAATGTGATTTAACTACTTTTAGGAGAAAACCTTTCACCTAAAGATAAGCTCGTAGACAAACTATAAACTGGACTTGGCTGGTTTTGGAATCTACGCAGCATATCATGTTAAATTACAGTTAAAATAATTATATTGCTTTCACTACAGTACATAGATATAACATAAATATTCCAAAAATTTACGATAGGATTCAACAAATGGAACTGTAAGAATTCACTTACGAACAGATTTTTCATAGTACATAGTACTAATAAATAAAATATAAATCAGTTGATGTATGCAAGATTGTATAGAAGGGTCAATATAATTAGGAATTGATGATTTGCCACTTCCTAAACGTTAAAAATTTGAAAATTCATAAGAAGAACAATCAGTCATATTTTTCAAAAACCACAGAATTTTATTTGGTGCCTCGGACTATGATTGTCCTCGGCTGATATCCTGTATAGGAACACATTAATTACTTAATGATGATGATTGTATTGTTGACTGAGTTTTTACTAAAACTCATTTTTTTATAAAACTTTAGTACTATATTCTCCTTTTCTCAAATCACACAAACATTCTTTCAGTTATAAGCTATCTGTTTACACTTCCTGTTACACTACCAAGTTCGCAAAATTAAACTATAATTGTTCTTCCTCCATTATCATTTATCTTTACTTCTAAAGACTTACAAATATTCAAAACAGTCATTAGAAATACAGTACTTTAAATAGCAGAAGCTTTAAATATCTAAGATTAACAATTCATTTTTAAATTAACTAAACAGCACAGAAATGGCAAATCATTAATTAATTTCTAATTGGAAAAAATAATTAGAAACTCACATTGAGTATACAAGTAATGGTTTGATTTCTCTTAAAATTTCTACTTTTTGTCAAGAGCTAAATAATTCCAATTCAGGTAATGTTTCTAAAATTTTAGTATCAGATTAAACAAGATATTTTTCTTAGAAATCAACATAATTAAAGACAAAGAAATAACAGCGAATACAATTATTAGGCTAGATTTAAATATGAGCACTTTCTTGAAAATGCAACAGTCCTAGCACGTCATACCTTATATAACAGGTTTTCAGAATGATTTTATGGACGATAAAGTTTTAATAACGATTTCACATTGACTTTTAGTGCAATTCATGCCTTGGTAATATCGTTTTGGCAATAAATATAAAGCTCCCATAAGTTCCATACTTCAGAGAATGTTCCGGCTGAATAATATTTTTATTTGTGGACTTTTTTTTTTAAATATACATGTGCTTAACATTGAAAACATAATTAAAAAAGACAAGAAATAGCAGAAAATTAAATAAATTGCTAGATGAGCAAGGTTGAAACCTGACTGATAAGAAGATATAAAATTTTTTGCAATAGCCTATTCATAAGATAGATTAAATTGGACAAATATACAATACTCAGTTAGGAGGAATTTTAAATGCATTATTAATACAATTCACAGCTGAAGTAAATCACTTAAGGGAAAACCATCTTCTTTTAGTACTTTAAAGTGAAAGAAGTGATAATTTAATTAACAACACTGCCTCCTATATAACAACATATGACCAGAATTCCTTTGATCATTTTAGTAATAATGATATGTATCACATAATAAGGTTTAGATGCTAATACAATTCAGAGATTATTCAATTATTAATAATACTATCATCATTAAATCTAGAGTATTCATGTTTTTATATCTAGTAACAAACATCATATGATACAACCAATACATGAAATAAAAAAACAAAACAATTATAAATCTAAATCTAATTCACCCATAATAAATATTATAAAAATATACTCGACAAATAAGTCGAGAAATAAAAACATTTTTTCTCATTAAATATGTTGTACTAAATCTTGATATTTTTAAGAGCACTGAAATGTTATTCAATCTTGCAGAAAAAAAAAAAAATTAATAAATACAATTATTAAAAACAATGAATAAGACACTAATACACATTGATTGGAATGTTTTGATATTTTCATAAAAAAAAAAAAAAAAAAAAAAAAAAAAAAAAAAAAAAAAAAAAAAAAAAAAAAAAAAAAAAAAAAAAAAAAAAAAAAAAAAAAACTTAATAATTACCTATCAGAAAAAAATTGATTCTATTTTTAGGTTTTACAAAATAATGTCCAACTCAAGATATTTTAAATGATGGCACTTATTCATTAGGATAACCATTGAATAAATTTCTAATCATGCACAGTATAGGTACAGGGCTGCCAACATTACACAACATAAATAGTTTATTTCGAAATGAATCATTAGTTACCAGGCATGTCATAAAACATTTTATTTTCAGTTAAGTTGTTGTTTTAAACTAATATAATACCAATCGAATGCAAAGATTTGATTTAGAAATAGAAAACCTTAATTTCTAATTACAATTAAACAACGCTTGATAATTATGTGATGAGCAATGTTTTTATATTTATTAAAAATAATTATAAAAATATATTTTTGATATAAATTACCACACGGAATGCTTTGGCAAATGAGTAAAAAATAATCTCAAGTAATAAACACATTAAGGTGACGACCAGGGACAAGGCTTATAATGAGTAAATAAACTATAATCTCACCCATTTAAAAATAAATAATCTACAATATGAAAAGAAATCTGCAGAATGAAAATTAATTTCTAAAGATAAAGTTATTTCAAAACTAAACAGTACTCGTGTAAACGTTAAATATTATAACTGAGAAGAGTATACTATTGGTAAAAAAAACACAAAGAAAACAAAGGACTAAATGTTCCTATTATTATGACAATATCGACTTTTTCAAATAAATCTAAAACTTAAATAGAAAAAATATATATTTATTTAGCTTAATAGAAATACTATACTTCTACAACCTTTGGTTTTGCGTATAATGTTAAATACTCTGACTAAAAATTAAATGACTAACGATTGGTGCATCTAAAAAATAAATTGCTAATTACAATATTTTTGAATTTACATACTCGAAAACAAATGAGTTTCTATCACAACTCGAAAAAAAAATAAATAAAAAAAAATTAAAGTACCTTAATTATATTTTCAAAAAGAATGTTAACAGTTCTTAATAGCAATTCAAATATATATATTTTTATTTTCATTTAAAAAATATAAAATATTGTATAAATTTGAAATTTATTCAAATGCTGGTTTAATCAAGAACACAACATTCCACTAACAAACTGTACTTATGGTAAGTTCACAAAAATTATTACCAATATCATTGATGATTTTTGCTCACGAGATGACTATTGAAGTCGTAGACATTTGCAGTTTGGTCTCCACAAATGTTACACTTCCAAGGACTCGCTTCTGAGTGACAACCTTTGTGAAGCAAATACAACGTTGAATCCGGGAACGTAATACCGCAATATTGGCAGGTTTGATTGAGAATTGACTTTAAATGGATAGGTTCTGGAGCTCTTTGACTAGAAGTTGGGGCATTAGAATCTCCAGATTGCGGTGACCCACTGGGACTCTCAGCACATTCGTCATCAACAACCTAAAAAAAAAATTCCTCATGAAATAAGTAATGCAACAAAACGTTTTAAGCTCAAACCCCCTCCTCTAAAAAAACATTATGAATGATAGTAATAAGTCATTTTCTGGCAGGTGAGATATAAAATGATTAATTTAAAATTAAATTGTGGACTGCCACAGAATTACAAGAACCTATTACAAACTAAAAATAACTAATTCACTCAATGAATTTGAAATTTAATTTACAATTACAATTAATTATACTCAATCGCAAGTAATAAACATACACACACACACATACAATATAAATAAGAATATTAGTTTAAGCGACTAACCAGTTGTGGGGAAGAAGGTGACTGTGGAAGGGAAATTTCCACATGTGGAGTCAAAAAATGCATGGGAGGTGTTACACTCTCAGCTGCACGTTCGGTATTATAACAAGGTTGATCCAAATCAATCCCATGTCTGAAATTAGTAAGAAAATAAATTATTTGAAATTAAAGTCAAAACATCAAACTTGAATTATACCTACCTTTAAATTGTAAAACTGTACCCACCTATTATGAAAATGTACTCGTAAACTTTTCATTGACGCAGCAGTAAAATCACATAGAGGGCATGACTTTATTGGAGCATCACCTTGCTGGACATGCTCATTTTGAAAATGGGCTCTCATAGCTATCTGCCTCTGGAATCCTCTAAGGCAAATAGGACATTTGAAAAGATTAGCTTTTGCATGTGTCGTCGAATGTTCTTGTAAGTGATCCTTGCGAAAAAACCTCTTCCCACAAATCCTACATTCAAAAGGTTTTACACCAGTATGTCTCATTTTATGTCTTCTCATATTTGCTGAATTGGAAAATTTCATTTGGCATACATCACATTCGTACATTTTTGAACGGGATGTGCATAAAGCCATGTGAGCAAGAAGAGCTGTATGTGAGACACTTTCGTAGTCACATCTCTCACACCTATTAAAAAAAAAGGAAAATAATAATAATATTTAAGATAACCAGCAACCAGGGTATAAGCAATAACTTAAGGCTAAACATCCCGATTTTTAGTAAGATTTTTTTTCAAGAGATGGCAGCACTTTTGGGGCGAATTTATTTTCGCTCTCATTTGTGAACAGAATCATCAATATTAGATCTGTAAACGGATTTAGTAATAAAAACCCCATTAAATTCACGCTACGTTTTCCGAATTTTTTTTTGTCAATTATTTTAGAATTTAAAAAAAATATCTGGCGAACTATTGGTTTTTTTTTTAAAAGCTGGTTATAGTCACTTAGTCATAAGTCAATTGAACACAATTATGCAAACAGATTCATTTTCGGTTGCATAGGTTGATCGTAATTTGAAAAATACGATTTGTAAGGAAGCGGGTGATTAGATTAGTAAGCTACCTGCTGTAGTAGTAGTGGGGGAAGGGCTGTGAGGACCCAGCTCCCAGTCAGCTACCGATCTAATGTCTCCCCAATAGTGGAAAAACCGACAGAATAGAGGCCAACAAAATTTGATATACTTTTTAGAATATAAAAAATATTTTAAAAAAACGAATCTGTGTGCAAATTTCAAAATAACTATATATGTTCTTCGATAGTACTTTAAAAAAAAAACTAAAACAAACTCTTTTAAAGCATAGTTAGAATATCTATAAAATTTATAAACATTTTTAAACCCAGGAGATATTAAAAATAATAAACCGACAAAAAATGATATTTGGAACAAATATCGAGTTAACATATGAATACTTTAGGTAATTAAAAATACCCTAAACAAATATTTTGGCATTGTTCAAGAGGAATTTATTTCACTGATTATTCGAACTATTTATTATTATATTCGAACAACGGAATTCAAAGTGTAAAGTAATCATTAGGACCAAAATATGTGTTTAATTTTCCACAAAAGGTAAATAAATCGAGAAATAATGAGTAAACTACAACTGTTTATTTAAAGAAGTAAAATTTTTAATTTTATTGATAACAGTTAACTAAGAAATATATAACTGTTAATAATTTATCAATTCCTAAGAACTGTTTCATTGAACCCTTCAACATGAAAACACATTTTTAATATAGAATGTAACAGCTGATATTTATAAAATTTGATAATCAAGCTTCTGGTATGTCTACTAAGAATTTCAAAGTAAAAACAACATACATATTAGGAGAAAATAATAGTCGCTTAAACTAAATTCTATTTATATTGTATGTGTGTGGTATGTTTTTACTTGCGATTGAGTATAATTAATGGTTTTTCTAATGGTAAATTAAATTTCAATCATTGAGTGATTAGTTATTTAGTTTGTAATAGGTTTGCATTATGTGGCAGTCCCAATTTAATTTTAAATTAATCTTTTATATCTAACATGCAGACATGACTTATACATCATTCATAATGTTTTTTAGCGGAGGGTTTGAGCTTTAAACGTTTTGTCCGTACTTATTCATGAGGATTTGTTTTTTAGGTTGTTGATGACGAATGTGCTGAGCTCCAGTGGGTCACCCGCAACGGAGATTCTCATGCCCCAATTCTAGTCAAAGAGCTCCAGAACCTATCCATTAAAGTCAAATTTCTCCATCAAACCTGCATATTGCGTATTACGTTCCGGATTCAACGTTGTATTGGCTTCACAAACGGTGTCACTCAGCAAGCGAGTCAATGGAGTAGTAACATTTGGGGAGACCAAACTGCAATGTCTACGTTTTGTCAATTAGTCGTCTCGTGAGCACAAATCATCAATGATATTGGTAATAAATTTTGTGAACTTACCCTAAGTACAGTTGTTAGTGGAATGTGGTGTAAACTTAATCTAAACCCAGCCTTAAAATAAGTGTCAAATTTCTACCCCAAGATTTTATATTTTTTAAAATGAAATAAAAATAGAGATATTTGAATTGCTATTAAGAACTGTTAACTTCTTTTGAAAAGATAATTAAGGTACTTTAATTTTTTTATGTATTTTTTTTTAAATGAAAAAATATATTTATTTATTTAGCTTAATAGAAATACTATACTTCTACAACCTTTGGTTTTGCGTATAATGTTAAATACTCTGACTAAAAATTAAATGACTAACGATTGGTGCATCTAAAAAATAAATTGCTAATTACAATATTTTTGAATTTACATACTCGAAAACAAATGAGTTTCTATCACAACTCGAAAAAAAAAAAATAAAAAAAAAATTAAAGTACCTTAATTATATTTTCAAAAAGAATGTTAACAGTTCTTAATAGCAATTCAAATATATATATTTTTATTTTCATTTAAAAAATATAAATATTGTATAAATTTGAAATTTATTCAAATGCTGGTTTAATCAAGAACACAACATTCCACTAACAAACTGTACTTATGGTAAGTTCACAAAAATTATTACCAATATCATTGATGATTTTTGCTCACGAGATGACTATTGAAGTCGTAGACATTTGCAGTTTGGTCTCCACAAATGTTACACTTCCAAGGACTCGCTTCTGAGTGACAACCTTTGTGAAGCAAATACAAACGTTGAATCCGGGAACGTAATACCGCAATATTGGCAGGTTTGATTGAGAATTGACTTTAAATGGATAGGTTCTGGAGCTCTTTGACTAGAAGTTGGGGCATTAGAATCTCCAGATTGCGGTGCGGTGACCCACTGGGACTCTCAGCACATTCGTCATCCAACAACCATATTTATATGAACATTTTTTATTACTAAAATCCTAAAATTACCTTAATTATTCATTAGAACTTCATAATGAAAGTAGAAATTATCTGGAATATAAGAGTCCTGAACTAACTACATCGGCAAAGAATTAAAAGAAAAACTTTTATCGGTCTCTGTAAGTGTAAATTCACTCTTACCAATTTGTTTCATTCGATCCATGAAAATTATTTATTAATAAATAAAATATAATTCAAATTACAAATGATATCTCGGAATAATAATAAAACATTGGACAGAAAGAATATTTATACCTTGAGAGTACTACTAGCCCAGTCAAATAAGGAGTTTTAGACAGCAAATCTCGAAAAGGAAGCAATGAAGCTAAATTTTTTTTTTTTGCATTTTGCATATACTTTCGTTTTGGGATTCTAAATAAGTGGTGAAAAGTCACCAACCTCAGCATGTTAGCATAATGATATTCATGGTCAAAGGTCAGAAAATCAGTTTTTTTTTTTCAAATATCTCGATGTCTTTGCCTCGGGCGTCAATCGAGAAGGTTACAAAACTTGTAGATAATAATATGTCTTATGATTTTTTGGGTTCCATTCATTTTTTTTTAGGATTAACCGTTTTCAAGATATAGTGGGGCAAAACAGTAGCGGGCCCCGGTTCGGACAAATATTTGCTTCTAGTGCCTTGATCAATCGTTTCTCAGAAAAAAAGTTGTAGAGCATTTAATTTTCTTTAATTTCGTATATACATTTTGGCACTTAATTAAAAATATTTGACAAAAAGTGAGGAAACACTTTGTTTTTTCTCGATTAATATATATTTTTAATAACGTATATCTCAAAAACCGTTGAGCGTTAGACAAGTGTTTATAGAAACAATTTTATTGAAAATTTAATTAGCTTTAATTTTGATTGGTGCCATATTTTTCCAGAGTTCACCGTTTTCGAGATATAATAGAAAAACTGAAACAGGAGATCTCAGGAGGAACCACCTCCAAAACTGTTTGCCCGATCTGAAATTTCATTTTTTTAAAAAATAAAATAAATAAATAAATAAATAAATAAATAAAATTTTAGAAAAACCTGGTTTCGCGGAGAAGTGCGACCCCAGTCAGAGCGCTGAAATGAGGGATGTAGAGTATGCACTCTACAAATAAAATATGTGACTATTTTTGACTTCACAGCTTCGTTAGGAGTCTTGGAAGGTAAAGGTGACTTTTCGCCCCTTATTTAGAATGCCAAAACAAAGGTATATGCAAAAATTTAGCTTAATTTCTTCCTTATTTGAATGGAGTTTTAGTGGAATTTCTCACTGGCAGTTCTATAATAATTTATGATTACGACAAAACGTACATTACAATTTAAAATTATTGTAGATATTAGAATTCATCAGATTTCTAATCTGTACAATATAATCAAACCATTATGATCTTGTATCAAATTTTATAACTTTTTGAACTCAACAATTTTTTATGAAATCAGCAAAAGTACAAAAGCTTTTTTATTTTAATATTAATAATGTAAGTAATTTTACAATATAGCTCGAAAGTAGTAGTAGGAACTAAAACTTTTATGCAAACCCTCTTTTAAATTAAATGTTCACTCAATACGTACATTTGAGCTCTTTTGAAAAAAAAAAATAAATAATTCAACACATTGCAATAAATAATATTTATTATTGTTCATTAAATAGTAAAAAAAAAAGTATAGATATTCTATGAATCAGAGTTAGAAAAGAATTAGTGTCAGGATTCCAGGTGGGTTTGGGTATGGTTCTTGAAAAACAGATAGACAAAACAGAGAATACTTCCAATTCAAAAATAAGCACATTTAATAAAAAAAGTATATAAAACTAAAGTTGTTGCAAATTAGATTTGCTTTATGCATAGAACGAAAATGTGCTAAGAGTAGCGGTTTCCGAGTTTTTGATCAAACAGCTAAGAACATACGATGTTCAACCCTTTCAAAAATGTTCTAAAAACAATGATTGTATAGGTATTATTATTGTTTGACTCTGATTCATGTTGATTACCGCTATAGTCCCGGCATCTGTAATAATGTCAACTCATGAGCTTTTTTACCCGATTTCATACAAATTATTGATATATTTTTTTATATTTTGCTAAGAAAAAATAACGAACTCCACAATGTGATGTGGCCGAGAGAAATCAGAAAGAAAATCACATTCTTCAATTGATTTCCACTACTTGTATTTACAACCAAATAAATCAAATCATACGAATATAAAAGGACAAACTGTTTTGTAGGTACATATATCCAACCATTAGTAGGAAATTACACTTTAAAATTACTTTTCCCGGTTATGTTCTTAAAAATATTTTATAATTATTATGGTATACGCTATGGAAAAATTACTTATCCACGAGACTTGGGAACAATGAAATTACCTTATATTATGGTAATTCTAAAACATTTCCAAGGAGCCAGTTATAAAACTGATTTTATTCATCAGTCATTGTTTAATTTTATTAACGATTTTCAACCGACTTCAAAAAGAGGAGGTTCTCAACTCGTCTGTATTTTTTTTTTTTTTTTTTTGTGTGTATGTTACGCGATTACTCCGTCAATTCTGAATCAATTTTGATGATTCTTTTTTAGATCAGTAGGGCATACTTCAGAGGTGGTCCCATAAAAAATATTTTGATAATCACTTTTTAACTGTTTTTTTTATTTTTCTTAAAAAGTGCTGCGTTGATTTCAAAATATTTTTTATGGGACCACCTCTGAAGTATGCCCTACCGATCAAAAAAAGAATCATCAAAATTGATTCAGAATTGACGGAGTAATCGCGTAATAAAAAAAAAAAAAAAAAAAAAAAAAAAAAAGATGAGTTGAGAACCTCCGTCAATTCTTAATCAATTTTGATCATTCTTTTTTAGACCGGTAGGTCATACTTCAGAGGTGGTCCTATAAAAAATATTTTGAAATCAACAGAGCACTTTTTAAGAAAAATAAAAAAAACAATTAAAAAAATCACTGTTATATAGCCTTACATTTAAAACATATTTATGATTATGATTATCTAAAATCTCCATGGTAACTAAATCTAAATTATTAACAAAAATAATTTACATATACAGTCAACTCTCGATGTGTTGTACTTCGATAAGCTAAATTCTTCAATAAGTCGAACAAAATCTGCGGTCGGAAGTACATTACACTTAAATTTCACCTCAATGAGACGATTTCAGACAAAGAACGTGAAAAATTGTGTCGAAAATAAGTAGAACTGAAAATAGGGTTCAAAAGAGAGTACCACCTCTATGAAACAAACTTTTAGAAGTGATCACCTTTATAACTCGAACTCAAATTAAAAGAATTTCATGTGTAATTTGTTTTCCTGTTTTCTGTCATTGTTTGTCTTTCAGTTCATAGTTACACCAGTCACTTATTATTAGTTATTCACACGAGTGGTTTTTCAATGGCTATTGAAAATTCTTTCAATTAACGAAAAGTTAAAATTGATTTGCTAAGTGCAGAAAGGAGAAAGAAGTTGGGCGTTTGTTGCTAGTGAATTCCGAATTCCGCGTAGTTCTCTGTCAACCGTCCTAAAGAATAAAGAAAAGATCGCCACTGGTGGAAGGCGGCAAGTCTACTTTTAGACATCCTCAAAAAAAAGCGCTATTCAGTTAAAGGTTATATGATAAATTGGTACCAGTTATTTAATTTAATCGACAGTAAGTCGAGCTATTTTTCAGGGTAGCTTGAAGATCGAGAATTGACTATATAAACAAAAAAATACACTCACCACTAAAAAGTAAAGAATAAAAATAATTTTTAGAAAAAAAAAACAAAACCGACTTCCAAGATTAAACCTACATAAACAAACTTGAACTAAAAAATAAAAAATAATATTTTAATTGCTTCGAAACAAAAACCATTAAATGACAATTAACAAAATTATCGATACTTATATACCTATTCACAATTTATAATCAGTTATTTTTTGAGTCGGTGCCAACCAACACAAACAGAATTTGAAAAGAAATGGTAATTGTAACCGCCACACCACTGTCTGTGAAAGTATATTGCTAAGGCAAGATTAAACTGCCCTTCTTGGCTGGCACCGACTCTAAAAATAACTGATCATAAATTGTGAATAGGTATATAAGTGTCGATAATTTTGTTAATTGTCATTTAATGGTTTTTGTTTCGAAGCAATTAAAATATTATTTTTTATTTTTTAGTTCAAGTTTGTTTATGTAGGTTTAATCTTGGAAGTCGGTTTTGTTTTTTTTTCTAAAAAATTATTTTTATTACAGTCAACTGATGTAAAATTATTGATTTTCAAAGATGAATTCGAACAATTCAGCGAAAAAAAAAACACTACGTTTTTAAATTACATCATAGTAAATATTATATGGGTACGTACTCTTTTTCATTATCAGCTCTTCTTTTCAGTTCAGGTTTTCTTCGTCTAGCAGATACACGGAGATTCTTTTTGGATTTAGAACTATTTATATAAAATTATCTACGTCCAATAGATTGTTCTTCTTTGTTATGTTCTATCTTTACAACGATAGAAATTGAACGGAAATACAATTTGTTCTGAACAGGAAATATTTTCAATTGTTATTGGATTTTCCGGAATATCTTTTATCTGGTTTCTGTACTAACGGATTGACTTCATATACCGACATGCTACCTAAATTTATATTAGGTACAAGGTAATAAATTTACACATGTATTTGTATATGTAAATTTATATATAATTACATAGGTATCTATCGGCTAGGTAACTTATGGAATTATATTTGGAATATTTTATATTATTTGCCCCAAATACATTACCGGTGGAAAGGGTCAGATAATGTTAGACTTCCTGCAGTAAGTAAACAAAATTTTCTCTATTTGAAAATAAATAAACAATAACTCCTTTGTTGACTTTATGAAAAGACATATTTATCACAACTATAAGTTAACTATGCAGCTATTATCAATTCATGATTTTTCAGATTTTTGGATCTTCAAAGTTCTGTACATCACATTATAGTAAAAGTTTTTTGTTTGTTTTTTTAATATATTTCAATTACTATGGTTGACATTCAACTTGTTGGACCGTCAAACGCTTCAAGTGAAAATAAAAGTTTACAAATTATTTTAGCTAGGCCTGTTTGTTCCTAATAATTAGTCAGTGAAAAGGGCCAATGTTTCCTATAGATACCGCAATAAAATAGAATTGCATAAACAAAATGTCGTTTTTTTTTTTTATTTGGTAATAAATAGAAAAATAAAATATTTAATAAATTTATCAAAATATATATTAAAACTTGAATTCAGCTTCTGTCAATTTCGAAAAATTTAATTTAATTGCCTTATTCTTACTTACTTTCTTACTTAAAATGAGCAATTGTTAATAGAATAGTTTATAATAGTTAATAATAGTTTATAAAAAATAATAATAACAAGAAAACAAAATCATACAATTTTTGTTTGGCTCTTCACAAATCGAGGAATACCTATGTGAGAGACATTTCGGTAAGGAAGAGACGGTTTCAGCCGGTGACGCAATTCCATCCGGTTGTAAACAAAATTCGTATTTTTCACATTACGATCGTAATATGCATGCTATGATTAGTTGGAATGTGTCATTCGTTCTAGAAAACGTTTCTACAACTGACCATAACCTCATATTTTTAAAAATATATATATTTAACACCTATTTTTACGTTCTATTTTCTTAATTATTGAATTTATAGAAAAAAACGCTTCGTAGCGTGAATTCTGTGTTTACCAAGTACCCAAAGAATTTTACAGATTGAAAATCGGATATTCCGTTCCGGAGAAATTCCGGAAATAAATTCTACTGTTTTCAGCGCTTGACTGAAAGGGGTACATTTAGCCTTAATAGGGTTAAGTAAAATAAAACTAAAATTTTATTACGAAATAAAAGGTTAAGAATAATATTCAAACCTATGAGTAGGTATTTTCCCTTCAGAAGAATCATAATTAGTATTTAGTCCCATATCTGTATTATTAACTTCCTCATTATCACATTCTTCTTCCTTGAATGTTCTAGAATCTACATCAGAAGTAGATTCTTCTTTGATGATATCGTTGTCGTCTTCTGCCATGACCTGAAACATTTTAGATTTTGATAAGGAAATTGTCAATTCACTAAACAAACAAAAAAACAAAACAATAAGGTTCTTATTTAGAAAACTTAAGACAGATATCACTTGTTTATATATATTTTTTTTTTTTGAATTGACCACTTAGGATCATGCTATAACTTTATTTCCTCTTATTCTTTTCTATTGCCTTCAGTCTCCTCTGTCTCCAGTACCCCTTCATGCATTCACTGGCTTCCTTCTTTTGATCTTTTGCCCACGTTCGTCCGCTTCTCTTAGGTCTTCCTTCGGAAACCCCTCCACTCGACTCCCAAATGTACCTCTTTCCAAGATTTGGGACTCTGTAATGTTGTTCAACTGTTCCATGTCTTTCCTAATTTCTTTAATCCATGCTGTAGTGGTCTTCTTCCTCCAGAGGTAGTTGGATATCTGTTTTGTTAATTTTATTTTATTTATAGATAAACAATCTTTTGCAATTATTAACATCATTAAGGGGAACAAAGCTTGAAATTAAAGTGGCTTCAAGCCTTTAGAAAAATAGAAGATTGTGTTAGTGAAATAAAGACTAATAAAATAACTGATGGGAGAAACCTAACCTGATATTTTAGTATAAATCTAAGTAAAATAATAACTTTAAATGATAAATACAGCTGCTAAATAATAGAATTGTTTTTTTTTAATTGATAGAAACAGAAAGATCTGAGAAGTTAATATTTATCAATGTTCTCTTCTTCTTCCAAAAAAAAAAATCTAAAGTTAGGATTGGCGAATTAAATGCCACTTCTATTAGAAAAGATCTAAATGTCTATTTAAAATATAACTTGTAGGACTAAGGTTTTGAGGAGAGGTAGTACCTTTAGCTAGGGAAGAACTAGTGACTGGTCCTTACTCAAAACCAGGGGAGTTAGTAGCCGAGAGGCCTGAGACGCTGTAAGTGGAGACCTCGAGAGTGCTACTGCCAAGACCATCACCGGAAGAAACATATCCAGCCTGAGGTGATCCTGATTTCGAATGAACATGGCAGATCTAGACCGGGAGGTCGGTGAGTATCCCTGGTGGCAGGCAGGAACGCTACCGGACCGGCATGGAGCCGAAGACGGTAGTGGTCGGTCGGTTGGGTCCATGGACAGACATCATGAAGAGGGAATGGAGACCAGTGGAAAGGTTGAACTGCGAAGGAAACCACACCTTCAAGAAAAGACCACTGAAGTCGGGGTTGCCTGACCGAAAGGTGTAAATAGTCCCTTATATCCATGGCGATCACAAGGAAAACAAGGAAGCACACAATACTTCTTAATGTAGAACAAAGAAGAAGACAACTTTTAAAATCAATATCAGTTAACCATAACTATTACAACAGACATTTAAAAACAAACTTTGCAATAATGAACTCCAATACTGGTCAATATACTTCGATAAGTATAAATTTATAAATGATATAATATAATGCATTACATTACTCAAATAACTACTAAAACAAAGATAAATAAAAATTAAGAAATGGTATCTTTTTTTGTTTTTACTAGCTCCTCTGATAAGGTGACCCTGCAATGACTAAAAATTTAAAAAATAGCAGCTTCTTTTAGTTACTACTTCCTCATTTAATTTGATTCATAATCATCATCTGATCAATTAATTATTATCATCCCTGTAGTCCTTGTAGAATCCTGACCCTCATCATTCCGACCTGTTATCAGCTATCTTCCTTACCTTCACACACTCAAAGTCAGGTCATCCTCCACATACTCGAGGCCTACCTCTCCTTCTCTTTCCACCCGGAGCACATAATTTAAGGAGCTTACCAGATTCCTTGCTTCGTAAATGCCCTAGCAATCTTATTCAGTCCATCTTTATACTGGCTACAATATCTGGGGATGTTTATGGGTTATTAAGCTCTTTATTGGTTTTCATCCCCTAAAAATTCTACACTTCTTTAATTGGGCCATATATTTTTCAGTGCATTTTCTTTTCACACATGTATAGTAGTATTTTAATTGAATTAAGTTTAATAAACATTTTCATCAACAATGAAAATCCTCTCGTATTTCTTTAATCGAATTTTTGAAAAAGGATTAAATTATAATTTTGGGTTCAAACATAAAATTTTACTTTAATTTTTTTTTTTTTTTATCTCAAATATAAAAAAAGAAAGTTATTTCAAACTACAGTCCCGTTCAACTCATTTTAATACACTAATGATATTACTATATAATTAGGATGAAGATAGAGGCTGTATTAGCTATTATTCATGTTTTCAATTATCTTCATTTTATATTTAACATAATCTATATCAAAGATTTTTTATGTGGGAGGTGGGGCACCACTACTTTAGTAAACTAATAACTAGGAAATTGATTGAATCATTTAGTGATGTTGACACAGGCATCCATAATTCCTTTAATTAAAGATTCTCACCCATAAAACATAACTAACAATTAAAAATTTAAAGCAAGGTTTTATAAAAAAAATGTTCACTGTAATATAACTGGTATACAAATAAAATTTAAATAAGATTAAGAGCATTTACTTCCTCCAAACATTAACATAAAAAATTCTAAATTGTATTTGAAAAAACAAAACAAAAAAAAACATACTAATACGTACCAACTCGTTCCAGTTATCTTTTCTCATAAAATATTTCATTTAAAACATGAATATAGGTTCATGTAGCATGCCCTACATCCCATTAGTTGCAAAATGAGGGCAAACAATGAATTAGTTCATCACTACTACCAATACTAACTTCTTTACACTGAATATCTGACTATTCTGGTGATTTAGTCGGTACATTAGCACTTAAAAGTAACATATTTAGACGTCAACTGCAAATATCTTAATCAGCTTACTGACCTACTCTGGTCTGACAGCAAAACCGACCGACCCAAAACAACATACCCTGTTTACAACTTAACCTAACTCAGGTAGCCATATTAGAGGGTGCTGAATAAAAATACTGAAAAAAAAATCAGATGGAAAGTTCTAATTTTTTTAAACAAAGGAATTAAATTTGAGCATTCAAATTTTATTTAAAAACAATTTATTACCATAATATATCAGACGAATATAATTACAATTCACAAGTAGTTAACCCCTACTTGAACTTAAAATATACGTAATGTAATAATATCAGAACTTTTTAATTGTATAGAATAAAAAAAAACATTTTTAATATAAACATGCGAGATAATATTGAACAACCAAGTCAAAACTTTCTCTTTTTTCTTAGGTTCATTAGTTAAAAGACGTGCCAGATATCAAGAAGCCAGTAGTTGCGGTAGTGTTCACTTCACGTTCTGTTTCTAGGAAAGGCTTTAAGTTATTTCTATTTTTTTTTAATGTTTCACACTATTTATTGTAATCGCGGATTGATATTTGAATCTGCATCAATATGGGTAAGGCGAAGAAAGGCAGAAAGGTAGAATGTGATGACGATACGTAAGTTTCTCTCAGTTCAATCTGGAAGTTATAATTTAACCTGTATAAATTTAACCTCCTAGACCTGAAGATTAAAATAAATAGCTTATTAAACGATAAGTAATTGAAAAAATAAGTTATTGCTGGAAACCTTCTTTAATTCAAGTTGGTTAAGTAATATCCTGCAATTATCAATTTTATATTCCTTTTATACTTTATCCATTAATTCCCTAAGTTTTAATATTTTTCCTTTCCATTTTCCCTGTTTATACACACACTAATCTAGTACCTTATGTAAAAATTTATACAATCTATTAAAAGCTTATTATTCTGTTTCTAAAGCTACTCTTCATTTCATGAATTTCGATTACTTTTTAGTGAACCATCTGGGGTTGAAAAAGAAGTTGAAAATGATGTTGCAACTTCTAAATCGAAAACGAAAAAGGAGAAAAAGTAATAATTTAGTTTAAGTTATCTATATGAAATGTATTATCTGTTTCCAATATTGAGTTTATTCATTACTTAATTGTATTTTAGGGCTGTAGATTTAGATTCAGATGTTGATGAAGATATTTCTAAAAAGAAGAAAAACAAAAAATTAGGAAAATCACATGATGAAGCTGATGATTTAGCTGATGACGTTCAGGAACTTTCTTTGAATGCTAAAGGAAAAAAGGATAAAAAGAAGGTTAATTTTTAAGACTTCTGTTTTTTTCTTTAAATGTTATAGTGTTCAAGTTATCTTTAAAGGGAAGTTGTTTGATATAATTACTATACTGTTGAATCTTGAGTGAAGAAAATATTAAAAATCAATTGTTGAATCCCATAAACTATCTTTAATTCATTAATATGATAAACAGCAAAATTTGACAACTTTTTAGCAATTATCCACTTTTTTATTTGAAATTTGTATTTAAAAAAAAAAAAAAAACAGTTAATATAAATGTATTTCTGATGTCCAATGAAGGTTCTAGTTTAATTTCCATATTTTTTGTGGGTAACGGTCGGGTTAAGAGGAGGCAGCTCCTATGCCCGCCGAGAATACCTTTTATCGATTCTTACCTTCTTCCAATTTATTTCGGTGTTTAAGTCGCTACTTTTAGAGGGGAAAGGTTATTTTCATTTATTTACGGAGAAACTTTAAATCCCTGTTCAAAGTAATTTCAACTTCTGTTTACCTTATGATATTAAAATGAGAAATAAGAAAATGTCAAAATATAAGACACTAAATCAATTTTGAATTCATTTTATATTAAATGAAAATTGATATAATGCTAAACCACCAGTAATGTTAATTCCTGATAAACTTTGTGATGTGAGGGAAGTGTAAATAACAAATTATAAATATTTAAAAGACAGAATCCTTAAGTATTTATTTCACATAACTCCTATTTATTTAACATTTGTAGCTACATGTTTCGCAGAAAATGCTCCACCATTTTCCATCAAGGCTTCTAAAAATGTTTAAGAATACATTAATCTATAACATTACACCAATAGTTTTACAGTTATATAATATGTCATTTACCTCTTAATCAGTGATTATTTTCACATTGTCCATTCTCCATGTTACAAGGGATTATATAATATAAGACAGAATCCTAGCTGAAAGTTATGATGTTAATTTCTGCTATGTTTTTTCAAGGGCAGTGGAAATAAGAAAATATGAAACCTATGATATACTTTCTCACATTTATTTTTAAATTGATATGTTTTATTGAAATAATTATACAATCTGTCTCACTTTAGGACAATAAGTATTATGGATGACAAAGAATCCATTAACAAAATATGCAAACTGAAATTTTATCAGTCCAATTGATTACAACAAATAAAAATATATAAAACACCAAATCCATGTACAAATTAATGTTCTTAAGTTTTGTAACACTTTTACACATTAGATAAGAGGGAATAAGAAAACATGAATTGATATAACACTTAATTCTTTATGAAATTCATTTTGTTAACTTCTGTTTCACTTATTTTCATTTAAGAAGACTAAATATCATTACAACACACTAGACAACACAATCCAAGTTGAAACTGTAGAAGTGATTGTTTACATGTGAGGTTATAGGAAAGAGCTATCGATAAATGTAAACTCGAAGTGAAGCGTAAGGATCGAACTGGTCGGTGTAGCGCGGGTGAAGCCAGTTTGGTTCCTCCTCTTAACCCGACCGTTACCTTTTTCTGACATATGGAACACTTAGTAGCAATATATTATGGGAGCTCCTCTAAAAGGCTAAACTCCCAACCTATCTCCACTTCTGAAATGCCTTTCTGCCTTTGATTTCTTGATTTATTCCATTCCTATCATAGATAGGGTCAAGTGGGGAACAGTTTAACAAAATAGTCATTTTTATTTTTTTTTTAAACTTTCATTATGTCGACTTAAAATTATTTACCTTAAAAACAGTAGTCTTTAACCTTCATATTAGGTTTGAAATAATATCAAAATTAAAATTAGAAGCTTCTTAATTTTTTAATTATCTGAAATTATTAATTTGTTATAGTGTGCCCCAGGGATGAGGTATTGTGTAACAGCTGTAGGAGTACAGTATAACATCATGGGGTACACTGTAACAGTAGAGTGAACAAAATGAAATGTGAAAAATAGAGAACGTTTAAACTAAATCTTGTTCCATAATAAAGTTTTGGTAACCAAAAGTAAACATAAACAAATTTATAGTATGAGAGTATTATTTTTTCTTCTTTAATATCATTAGGATTTTGTAGACCAATGTCTGTCTTCTTTTTCATATTCCGAACTATTATCGAAATAACACACCTAGAAAAAAAAAAAAAATTAAAGGAAGCTCAGTATAACACGTTATGTGTTAGTGTTATACCCACACCCTACAGTTTAAAATGAAAAATCATAATAATTATATTGGTTAGAAATTGCAGTAAACTTTGTTTACTATTCAATCACCAACTTATTAAAGATGAAAGGGAACATTTCACCAGAAATCATTAGTTTTCCTACAAGAGGAAAACTTCACTAGCCAAATTGTTAACAAATAAAAAAAAACAAAAAACCTTAATTTGATTATTCTTCCATTTATCCTACAATTTGACATCTTATGACAGCTGTTTAAGATGGCAGCAGATTGACAAATAAGTAAAAAGATACCCTAGACAAATTAAAATAGGACAGATCTAATCATAATGTTACCCTGTGTCCCCTTGTTAGACTGTACCCCATTTCTGCCCCTGCTCCCTCCTAAAATACTATATCACATTATTTTTTTGTTTACGTTGCATTTTTTTAAGTTAATCTCCTTTACTTCAATAAAAATACTTTCATTAGCCGCCCATATGAACTATGCTTGTGGGTTTTATTAAAATCAAGATTTCTAGTTTGTTTGTTTATTTCCTTTAATGTCACTTTATGCTACTATGGCTAATCGGACGATGCTACAGTGGGAGTCCTAAATTTTGCCTATCCAGGTATAATTAGGATAAGGATTAATGAGTACCTGACATCGCACAGGCTCGGGACCCCCGTTTTACGTCCCTTCCGAAGGACGGCTTAGCTAAGGATTTTTTACCCGCGGGTTTAGTAGGTTGCTATGCTAACCACTACACCACAGGTGACCCCCAAGATTTCTAGTGCCTTATCATTTCTTTATGATATCCAGACTTGAAGCGGCTATCTTATTGGCCCCTATTTTTTACCTCCTAAACTTATAGGTGAAATCTCTTTAATTTCCTTCAAAATGTGTTATGGAATCTTTTTGAAGATGTTCCTGATCAGGCTCGACATGTGTATGTCGTTAATACACCATGGAGCATCAGCACGTTTTCCACAGTCTTTAATTTCTTATTTGAAATATAATTGCAAGTGGATAAGCCACAATAATGGTTCATATAAATGGCTGCCTTGGTCACTTGACCTTACACATTTAGACTTTTTTGTTTGGTTACATTAAATCAGTTGGGTATGAATCAATCAATCATCAACAACCTTGTGGAAAAACACTCATATGATTAAACAAAGTAGAGAATCATGTATTTGACTAGGTGAACTCATGATTCATGAGAATGGGGGGGGGGGGGGAGGGTTGCATTTACAACAGCGAGTATATTTCATTAGAACTTTAACAAATATTTAATTTTATATATTTTTTTACTAGATCATTTATTGTTCTATGGGTGCTATCTATAAAATAAATAATTTTAGGTCAGATGTTTTTATATTTTTTTTATGAAGAATAACACCCTTATGTTTGTTCTGTGCATTTCCAAAACACTTAATGTATATAAACTGCTCACAAATTGAAGTGGACCACTCATCAATAGTTAGGTAACACTCTTTTTTAACCATACTTCTGGTTATTTTTTGTTTCTTTGCGTGTATAATACCTTACTTATGAATTGGTAATGGTATTTGTTCTAAAAAAAAACAATACACTAAACAAAATTTAAGAAAAATATATTTTTTAAAATTATATCCAAAATGTTTACAATATAAACTTTTCTATTTTTACAAATTTTAATACTTATTATTTTTTCCTCACTTCAACCTTCTTCAGTGGGATGTTGGACCCTCTCTACTTTGAATTAATTAATTAATTAATTCACATCGGCGGTTCATACTTTTTATTAAGCTCAATATGTGTCGTCTAGTTGCAAAAGCGGCCATCTCCAATTTTTCACCAATTTTTCAGGAAAGTTGGTTTTCTTATATCACATCAAAACGAAGTAGGAACAAAATCTCTTCGGTTTTTAGTGGCACAAGGGTAGTGTGTTTGAAAGCGCTTGTTTAAATGGAAGGGGCAAGTGGAGGGGGTGAGTTAATCAATTTTTTATTTTGGATTTGGCCGGTTTGGCAATGAATTAGAACTGAAATATCATTAAATTTAATGTAAATGTTGGGTTTTATGGGATGCGAATGAACAAAACTTTCTTGAATAAGTGAACATTGTTTGAAAAATTGAACTCTGAAATGTTGTGGTGTAACTCAAGCATCTAGACGGAAAAACTGGCGAGAATTGTTTTTTAAGTAATTAAGTTCTGACAAACTTAATAGAAAAATATAATCATTCAGAAACTCTTGCGGCAATATCGTCTTCAACAAGCTCACACATTTCTTCCTGATGTTCTTCTTCATCCCTCTCATCTACTTCTCTGCTTCCTCCTTCTTGAGCAGCTGATGCTACGATGTTCTTGTAAAAAATCAAACGGTCATCAGTCTCCCAGTTGGGCCCAAAATGTTTCACCAATAAGTTCTGGACATCGTGCGATTTCAGAGACTTGTCCACAATACCTGGAACCACGGCCGAAATTTTACTAGTTTTGATGCTTCTCTTACTCTTTACAACAGAATTGCTTGCTCCAACCTCAGATCTGTAGAAAACCTCTTTTCAACATCTTTTTAATTGTTTGGTTATTAAAAATCTCTTTGTTGGTGTGAATTTGAAGTGCTATAGTGCAGGAGGTTTGTTGAGGGCATTACCGGGACTCTTCCAATTAAGATTTGTGTAGTCTCTTTCTGGCTTGAACACTGTTTCACTTTCCAAGAGAATGCCGTCAAACTCTGAAGGCTGAACGAGAGTCTTGATTTTTCTTAACCTCTCAATTTGGGCA
Organism: Euschistus heros; assembly: GCA_003667255.2. Taxonomy (NCBI): domain Eukaryota; kingdom Metazoa; phylum Arthropoda; class Insecta; order Hemiptera; family Pentatomidae; genus Euschistus; species Euschistus heros. Next base: position 935,336 of record RCWM02000166.1, read on the forward strand.
AAAACCTGATCTGGAGGGGTTTGTTTCTTCTCCATGTTGCAGGGTCTCTTTGCCTCTTTCTTGCTAAATTAGCTGGAATTTTTTCTACAAACTTCTCCATTAAGATCGAAAACAAAGTGCACTGAACAATGAAGGTATAAATGTTAACTACAGGAAAAGCAGGAGCAGACTGATAGTTGCCTGATAAGAGACCTTGATCTGGAACAATAGTGTAATCTAGCGGATGTGGAGATGGCCGGTTTTAAAACTCACTGAAGGAAGGATTTGGCCGGTTTTGCAGCACACTGTGATTTTCAAACGCAGGTTTAACAAGGATTTGACGGGTTTTGGCGAGGTTTCTTGCTTCCAACAGGTGGAACATGTATCTTTGGACTCAGAAAACAGAAAAAACGTTGAAAATCTCAAAATTGAGGAGTTGGCCGGTTTTTCCAACTAGGCGACACATATGTAATGTTGAGGTAAAGAAACCTATTCCTCATTTAAAACGTCAGCAAGTTCATCCAAGTTATCTGGACTAGGTGAATACATGTGTAGTTGGCGTTAGAGTTTGTCTCAAACATGTTCAATTGGATTCATATTATCAATGAAGTAAACAAAATTGTAAAATATCTTAATTTCCTTAAGTGATCCACTTCAATTTGTGAGCAGTATAAATATATGTTTTTGGTTGGCACTGCAGACCATTAAGATCTTTGGCTTTGTGAAATGATGGTCTTCCTATGGGGGGTAACTGGCCTTATGTCCCTGTGAACTAGGGTTTCCATGGTACAGTGGGAGGGGGGGGGCTATCTATTGCTCGATTACCTGTCCCTTTGAGGCCAGTTCTCCTATGCCCTTCCCACCGATATACATTTAAATACTCGAGTAAATATACTTATACATTATGTAAATATTATATTTTGCCGGCTTTTGAGTCATTATCCTGTGAGCTTCTTTATTTCTTTGAAGGAGCACTGCAAATGTAGGCCGAAACGTCAGCTCAATATGATATTTGAACTAATATTGTGTAATCTTTTGTCCCCACCTCCAAGTATTTTCTCTATATCAATGGTCAACCAGCGTATGCTAATACTCTAAAAATTAATAATTTTTCATCACAGATCGAAATTATGTTTGTGGCAAACTGATTGAAAGATTTTGGAGAGCTTTGAGTAACCAATAACTTTGTTATCCAGCCCTATGATGATGTTTTATTGAGATGCTTTTATATAATCAGTGACTTGATTTAAACTATTGCTTGGAAATTTATTAATATTATATATATTTATGGTTGTTAGGTGTTTAGTTTATAGTTAAAAGTTATTTAGTTTTTGTGATATTTTCATTATGATACCACACAAATTAAACTTAAAATTTGATATTTAAGTATAATGGTGTTTATATGCTAATGTTTTATATTTCTGATTTAAAGAGCAAGAATGTTCAAGACTCAGACGAAGAACGGCCCAAAAAAGCAGCTCCGAAAAAAGGGAAAACCCATGGATCAGATTCAAGTGATGGAGAAGATGAACCTGTTGCAAAGACTGAAAAAAAGAAAGGAGGTTTTGCTTTGTTAGCTATGTCTGATGATGATGTCGATAGAAGTGATGATGATGATGATGTTAATGAGGATGATGATGAAATCAAGGAGGTTGAGATTAAGCCAGAGGTCAAAAAAGAAAAGGAAAAAGACAAGAAAGGTTCTTATATTTAAGTGATTTACACTGTATCTTATTATTACATTTATATAGAAAATTTAGATACTTTTTTATTTGTTTCTCTACTTAATTTTTTATAATAAAATTAATGTTTATATAATAGCTAACCTTGTATATTTATTTTATATAAATCATCTCTTTAAAATTTATGGAAACATTCACATAGTTATGTTATATTCCTCTTACTAGATGCTTTCTAAATGTTCTATACATTGTAATTTTTTATTTTTCAGGAGGAAAGAAATCTAAAAAGAAGAAAAAAGATGATGACGAAGATTTGGATCAGATTTTGGCTGAATTAGAGATGGAATATGCTGGTGTACCAGTTCCCAAAACAGAAGAACCTCCTGTTGATGAAAAAGAAGCAGAAAAGGATAGGAAAAGCAAAAAGAAGAAAAAAGGAGAAGAAGAAAAGAAAGAACCTGAAGATAGTCTGCAAGAAGATAAACAATCAAATGTCCCAGATCTAAAAGAAGAGGCTGAAGATGATGAAAAAACAACAAAATCTCAAAAAAAGAAGGAGAAGAAAGAGAAACAGAAAGAAAAAGCTAAGTTGAAGGTATAAATAATTCCATTGGCTTTGCTACTAACATTGTTTTATTTATTTATTATTTTATTTTGTTTTATTGAACTTGATTTCAATTTGTTATTCTTGTTACCTTGTATTTGACTTGTTTTCATTGTGAGCGTGGTATCAGATTTTTGGAGACATCTTTATAGTTATTAAATTCCTTTTTAATTTTTACTTACTTTTTGAAACATCTCGTGGGCATATTGGTGTTGCTTTTGGCCTAACTCTTTGCAATATTCTAGCTCAAAAAATGAATTATTAAAAATATTTTTTCATCTGTTTGATCATTCTACTTTAAAATAAAATGTAACAAGATTCAATGGCAACAATCCCTCCTTATTTCATTCAATTTACTGTTATTTGACAAAGGAGTGGTCTATTTCTTTTCATTATTTAACATTTCTTAAACATGCTTTATATTTCACCTTTTTTCTTACTGATTTTTTAAATTTCAAATAAAATAATTATTTAAAAAGCAATTTTTATTATGTAAAAAATGATCATTATAAAAATTAATTCTCATTATTTAAAAGAACTATATTTTATTAAAGGAGGTAGAACCACCACCACCACCTGCAAAGGTGGAACCTGTAATTGCTCCCAAACCTGAGAAACCTGAACCTTCCGCCGAAGTAGAAGAAGCTGATGCAGATGATGATGGTAATAAATATAATTTATTTTTATTCTTCGCTTTATGTTGTCATTAATGTTGAGTTTGCTAAGTTTATGTTAAGTGAATGCTCACTTATTTTTACTTTTTACTCAGATGATAAGAAGAAGAAAAAGAAAAAGAAAGGCAAAGGAGAGAAAGAAGAGAAGGACAAAGGTCCTAAACCAAACAAGAAAACCATAGCTGCCATGCAGGAAGCTTTACGTAAGATCAAAGAAGAGGAAGAAAGATTAGCAATTATAGAAGCAGAAAAATTGAGAAAAGAAGAAGAAGCTGAAAGAGCAAGACAAGAACAGGTAAGGTTATTTAAAGATATAAATTTTAGATTATCTTTCTCCTACTTATATATTAGTGGTACTGCCATAATGAAGAATTTAATTTTTAATTTTTATTTTTATGAGTTATTGATATTTTAATCTAATAAAAATAATGTATTTGTAATTTACAGATTCGTCTTGAGATAGAACGTAAAGAACGTAAAAAGCAAAAGGAAAAAGAGAGGAAAGAAAGATTAAAAGCTGAAGGGAAACTTCTCAATCAAAAACAAAAAGCGGACAGAGCCAGGGCCGAGGCGATGATTGAAGCTATGAAAGCTATGTACGCTGGATCACCGAATGCTCAACCTCCTGCAAAACCAAGGCCTTTCACTAAGCTCAAGAAGAATAAGAAAGAAGATACACCTGCCGAAGAAGTACCCAAGGTCCAAGTCGAAATAATTGAACCTCCAAAGCCTGCTAAAGAAGAGGAAGTCCAACCGCCCAAGGTAGAGGAAGATGTCAAAGATTCGTGGGATGTAGAATCTGATGAAGAAGGTATGGTACTCCTGAATATATGTCCTTAACTCATTAGGCCTGGTAGATTCCACCCTTAAATGAACTTAAATTATAGTTTATATCTCACATTACTATTATTTCATTAATCATCAACATCAATAACTTAGTATGATTGTTAAGTATTACTTTTGAAACTTTATTTCTACTCTATTTTAGATAAATCAGAAGAAATTATTCAGCATAAGGAGGTTGATAAAAAAGTTGAACCAGCTCCTGTGGTGAAGAAAAAGGAAGAAGTTGAAAAAGAAGAGTCTGAGGATGAAGAGGATGATGAAGAAGATGATAGTTCAGGCAGTGATGAAACTTCTGAAAGTGAGAGTGAAGATGAAAAGAAGAAGACTGATGCAGATAGAAGAAGGGAGAAAGCTCTCGAGCGCATAAGGGTAAGTTGAAATTTTCATTTAAATACAACTGTTATTTTATTTTATTTTAACCATTTTTTTTTAGCTTTAAATACTTACACTTACTTTTCTTTTAAAATTAGAAAAGACAAGAAGATGCAGAGAAAGCTAAATCACCGGATGAGCTGAGGGCAGCTGTTGTATGTGTTTTAGGGCACGTAGATACTGGTAAGTACAAAGTTCATGTTTTATTATTTATTTATATAATGTAGCCTTACATTCCGCACACTACTATTGACTTCCTCTAACAACATGTGCCTTGCATCCCTGTCCTATGCCATTTAGTTCTAGAAGGCAGACACCAAGGGATCCTGCCTTGCAGTCTGGGTCTTACAACTCTTCTTTTTCCAGGTAGATTTTCTGTAAGGACACTCCTAGGTCCTAGGAATGGTTTCCTCAGTGCCACATGTCCACCCCACCAAAGTCTTCCAAGCTTTGGTATCCAATAGCTGATACCACATCAAGATCATCTTAGAGTCGGTAGATCTCCGCATTATTGCGCCATCTCCACTCATCTCTGACACACTTCTCCAAGGTTTTGTCAAAAAGAACATTCCTCTCAAAAACCAGATCCATATGTAAGGACTGTCCTGACCAAGGTTTTATATTGTGTTAATTTGGTTTTCTTGATCACTAATCTACTGGTCAACTGCTTCCTCAGTGCCAAGTAGCATCTATTAGCTATCAGAATTCTCCTCTTTATTTCAGCACCTATGTGGTTTTCCACGTTCTGTGAGTCTAGGTAGGTAAATTCAGACACATAGAATTCTTAAGGTCCAAATGATATCTTTGTTCCATTCAACTGTATGACTTGGCTGGTATCCATATACTTTGTTTCTCAAAGTTTATGAATCAGACTTCTCAAGGGCAAGAAAGGTCTTAGTCGCAGCTGTCCTAGAGCTTGCGACAATGCCTATGTTGTCTACATATGCCAGTATCTGAAATAGTCTGTTGAACACATTTCCCATGGTCCATAGTCCTGCAGCCCTAATGCAGGGGAACACATTTCCCATGGTCCATAGTCCTGCACCCCTAATGCAGGGTGTCTACTAGTCGGGAATTTCGTGTGGTCGGGAAAAATTCGGGAATAATTCAGGAAATTGTGAGTCGGGAAAAAAAGTCATCGTTAATGGTAAAATTTTCAGATTTTTTTTTAGTTTTTGCTCAATATGTCAGTTAAGGAAGCGTCTGATCGGTATCATCACTCTACATACTTTTAAAGTAAACTAAATTTGCTACAATTTCAGATCAGGGTGACCTCTACATAGCCATTGGTTCCCAAGATACAGGGATATTATCTTGGAAAACAGGCCATTTTTTCCAAAAAGTAATGTTTTTTCGATATGGTCACTTATTTTGTGAAATCCCACATCAAATATTATGCAGTTGTAGAAAATTTAATTCTTTCATTTGAGAACAGACTGGTACCTGTGGTGTTCCCAGCGAATAAGTTTTAACTTCTGGGCTTCATTAGGAGTAGTTAAAAGATAAACATACTAAAAGTCCCCCCCCCAGGGGGGGGAGAGCATACAGTGGGGAGGAGGGGAAAAGGCCCCATTTTTGGGTTTTTCGATATATATATCTCGGAAACAGTGGACTCTAGAAAAATATAATTTGTACAAAAACTGAAGCTAATTAAATTTTCTACAAAATTGTTTCTATACATATTTATCTTACTTTTAACGGTTTTTGAGATTCACGTTATTGTAAATAATTTTCGAAAAAAAAAATCATTTTCACCTCACTTTTTGTCAAACGGTTTCTTCTAGTGACTGTCACGACCGTTTATCAGAAAAATGGTTATACCAGGTATGCAAGTTTAAAATGTCGTTTTAATTCCAATAGAATGCGCTCTTAGCCTATTGAAGGATTTGCTTATCTCTAAACGCTATTTTGTTTGTTAGTCATTTGTTTACAAAAGTCAGTTGTTTTTAAGTCGTTTACGTGGACGTATCATACCTTTCTTTGGTGTTAAAAATGTCTAATTTTAAGCCAAATAAAGAGCATTTGCGGCATGTCATGATTTTCTTATTTAATCAAAAGAAAAAGGCATCTGAATGTCATCGAATTCTTGTTGAGACTTATGGCGATGTTGCTCCAACCGTCAGGACATGTGAACGTTGGTTTCAAAGTTTCAAACGTGGTGATTTTGATGTTACTGATCAAAAACGAGAAAATCGACCAAAAAAGTTTGAGGACTTCGAATTGCAATCTTTATTAGACGAAGACAATACCCTAACCCAACAAATGATGGCAGAACAGTTGAATGTCACTAGGCAAGCCATTTCCGATCGCCTGAGAGCTATGGGAAAGATTCAAAAGGTTGGAAAATGGGTTCCACATGAATTGGACGAACGACAGATGGAAAAAAAAACGAAAAACTGTGTGCGAAATGCTGCTTTTACGCCACGAAAGAAAGGGTTTTTTGCATCGAGTTGTAACTGGCGATGAAAAATGGATTTATTTTCAGAATCCCAAACGAAAAAAATCATGGGTAACGCCAGGACAACCATCCACATCGAGTGCAAGACCGGATCGTTTTGGGAAGAAGACAATGCTGTGTGTGTGGTGGGATCAGAAGGGAGTAGTCTACTACGAGCTTCTCAAACCCGGCGAAACAGTCAATACCGAGCGCTACCGACAACAAATGATCAATTTGAGTCACGCATTGATCGAAAAACGCCCAGAATGGGCTCACAGGCACGCCAAAGTCATTCTTCAGCATGATAACGCTCCTGCACATTCAGCCAGATTGACTAAGGAAACGATTTCTTCGCTTGGTTGGGAACTCCTACCCCACCCGCCGTATTCACCTGACCTGGCGCCTTCTGATTATCACCTCTTCTCATCGATGGGACACTCATTGGCGGAGCAACACTTCAACAATTTCGAAAACGTACGAAAATGGCTCGATGAATGGATTTCAAATAAAGATGAAGCATTCTTTTGGAATGGTATCCATATATTGCCCGAGAGATGGGCAAAATGTGTAGAAAGCGAGGGTCAGTACTTTGAATAAAATGTATTATACTTTTTTTTAAATTACTGTGTATATATTTTAAGAAATAAACGACATTTTAAACTTGCATACCTGGTAAACATATTGATAGAGCATTAAATTTTCTTTAATTTTATGTATACCTTTGCTAATTTATTTTTAACTGAATCTATAGTTCAACATTTTTTAGTTTTATTTAAATTTTTACAAATAAAACAATAATAAAGAAAATATTTACATGTACTAGTATACTTATTATTAAAAAGTTAATTATACAATAAAGAAAAATAATCATTGAAAGTTTGTCATCTACACATTAAAGAAAATCAAATTTGCATCAAATTTGGTTCTATTATTATTATTTTTTTTTTTTTTGCGCAGTCAATAGTTTTAGAGCTGTGGGCAAGGGAAAAATATAATATTTTGTTGAAAACTGTAAAACGTCACATTAAACTTACTTTTTAATAATATTACATTAAAATTGGTTCAACGGTTTGGCCACCATCAACGCCTACAGATTGCATATCAAATTTAGAGCTGGTCAAATTTGATATGAGACCTCTTATATCAAATGTTTTTTAAATCCCATGAAATACCCACTTCAGCACGCTGATAATCCGATACTGTTGTTAAAACCACTTTTTTTCAGCACAGTTTTCGTCAATAGTTTCGGAGTTGTAGCAAGAAATATACTGGAAAAAAAAGTGGATTTCACAAAAGTATGGGGTTCTCAGCGTGCAGGCGTAGTTATTCCCAGGTATATACATGGGACTTGTTCAAAATTTTATATATGAGGCCTCATAGTAAAATCAACCTGCTTTCAGATGGAAAAAAAGAAATTTCTGATCGGAGATATATTTTTGAAGTTATTTTATCCAAGAACCTCGTGTAACCTCGTAATTATTTTCAAACCAAATGGCAATACTCGACATTGATGTGTTTCTTGAAATTTATCTAGAGCTATGTGAAATATAAAAAAAAATTATATGTTAAGGAGCAAAGTATGCATTGATTGATTTGTTTGGATTATTATTGCAGCAACTTTAAAATATCGATTGGCTAGAATTCCCAGAAGTATTTTTGAAAAAGTCGGGAATTTCTAGAAAAATTCTTGAAAAAGTCGGGGAATATGTCGGGAATTTCGATAACTGAAATTGGTAGACACCATGTAATGGCCTTTTCGATAATAAGATGGAGTAATAAACATGCCAGGTTTATGTTTTTGGCCATGCTAAAAGCTAGCACTCACTATTGATGGATTGGAGCGGATTTGCCAATAGAGATAGGTTACGTTAGTTGAGTAAAGACCCATGCATATCATCAAAATCTGATCCTATGCACTCTGCTCTGACCATTAGTAGAGTGCACTAGCCGTATCATGTTGCTTTTTGATTTTTTCTCATTTATAAATATTCCTAGAAAGACTACAGTTGTTTTAATTTATTCAAATGCCATTAATTATTAACTAGTTATTATTTTGATTATTGAAACCATTCCTTTTGTCTAATACTTAATAATTTTTTTTCATGAAATATTTATTGACTGGCAATAATTAAGAAGTGGATAGTTAGGGCGTTCAGTCATTAAAATTTATATTTTAATTGTGTTCAATTCTATCACTACTCACTCTAACTACCCACTTCTTTATTACTAATTTTTTTGTGATGAATGAGAAAACAATATAACAGTACAATTTTCCATAAATTGTTTGATAATGTATTATTACTTTGTTTTCAGGCAAAACAAAAATATTGGACAAGTTAAGGAGGACTAATGTACAAGACAGTGAAGCTGGAGGTATTACGCAGCAAATAGGAGCTACTAATGTACCTATCGAAGCCATAAAAGAACAGGCCAAAATTGTTAAAGGGGTATAGTTTTTACATATCAATACTTTTTATTTTCTCACACATTTCTCAAGTTTTATCCCAATAATGTCCAGTCCATTATAGTCTAGTGGTTTTGTGTCTCAAGAGGAAAATAAGTGGTTTGAATGTCTTTCTGCCTTGAAGGTGGAAGTTGGCCATATAAAATTTGAAACTTAGTGCTGTAGGCTAGGTTGGAAAAAAAAAATTTTAAGTTTTTGATTGTGGGAACAACAAATAAAATTGTAATGGAAAATGATCAGAATTAAAAAATAAAAATAATATCTGGTGATGGAGTGGTTATTGACCACATTACTCTCCATGAATAACTGTAATGAACAGTATTTTCTTAAGAAGTACTAAATCCATGACCCTTCATTTATTGTTAGAGTAAAGTTTATATTTGTTTAAGCGGAAGGGTATTTATAATCCTAATTTTCTGTGAAATATATTGAAGTTATTGGAAAACCGAGTGGTCCTTTAATCCCTATTTACAGATGTTTCCTCCATTTTTAATTTTTTTTTTTCATTGAATTAGTTTTCATTATATTTTTGGATAATTATATTTTGTTGCCTCATTTATCTTTTGTTATTCTTATTTTTAGTATTTTCAATCCATTTTATATAATAAATAAATTAATATTTGATTATGTGTCTATTTTATTGAGTTTCTATGCTCAAATTACTCATACTTTTCAATCTTCAACATAGTGTGGTTTCCTTATTACCTTACGCCTTCACTTATTTAAAAAAAACTTATTTCTTCTATGTTTTTGCATTTTATTGATATATTTTTCTTTTATTCCAGTTTAACACAGCAGATCTGAGAATCCCTGGTTTGCTTATTATCGATACACCAGGGCACGAATCTTTTTCAAACCTGAGGTCCCGAGGATCGTCACTGTGTGATATCGCTATTCTCGTGGTCGACATTATGCACGGGCTTGAACCTCAGACGATTGAGTCACTTAATCTCCTTAAACAAAGAAAAACTCCTTTCATCGTTGCATTGAATAAAATTGACAGGTAAATTGATATTGATTTCAATTAAATACACTTCTGTTCAAACTTGAGGTATAAGCATTACTACTTGTTTGTTATAAAAAAATGGGTCTGCCCAAAAACGTTCTAAGCGACAAATTTTCTGAAGTGGCGATATTAAAGGTTTTAAAATGTATAATAGTACGTCATAGTATGGTATAGTACTCCATTATATCATTATACATGTAAATATAACAAATTAATATTTAAAGATAAAATCTAACCCTACAAAACTAACAAAAACTTTAGATTATGATTTTCTTTCACTGATTACTCAAAATTTTATTTTTGTTGCTTAGAACGTTTTTCGGCGTACCCATTCAAATAGTTATAAAGGTATAACATTCATTTTAGTTCTCTCCTTTACTAACACGTTTACTGCCCCGGCAATTTCCAGAAATCTGGTCTAAAATGACAATTTGATTTAATCACATTGTATTGTTAAAAACTAATACTAGTGCATAGTTATCATCAAAAAGCATAAAAAATGTGTATTTTTTTTTAAAAAAAAAGGTCATACGAATTTTTATAATTATATTTTTTGTTCTTTTTTTAATAAGTTTTCTGTTCATGCAAGCCAGCATTGATTTTTGTTCTTTTCGCAGAAGCCATCTATCGATATTAGCACTGATATATTTTGAGTTTAATTGTAGCTGCACAAAAATGGCAAGTAAACACAGGGCGAGATAACTCGTAGTTGGCGTCCTAGAAAAGAATGCAATATAAGAGTTATTTGCTGATTTGCCTTTCAGATTGGAAGTGTTTCCAACCAAAAGCACTAGGCATCTTTGTCCTTCAACATGTTCCTCATCTTGTCAACTGTTATACCCCATGTTCTGCCAATAAATTCAATGTGTCCTATTTATGAATTCCTGGGTCTACCTCTGGTTCTCTTATCCAACAGGTTAACTTCCATAGATTTGATCGGGTCCTTACATCTGCTTTAACCAAAATTTTGGTTTTTCCAGGGTTGTCTTTACAGGGCTTATCCTTTACTCCTCTCTGGTTTTTTTCATTTCTGACATAACCTTTTCTCATTTTCCCTGCCTTCATCCTAAGAAACCTTACAAAGCCGCAGTGATCCTGCTCAGCAGTTTTTCAGTGAGAACCCTCCACTTGGCTCATAGAATTAGTACTTGAAGTTACACTTATTTGAACTAGTGTTGCTTTGTATTTTGATCCACTTCTCTGTTTCTTATAACTAAATAGCAGATATGATTGTAAATTGAATTGGCCTTCGATATTCAGTTAGTTATTTCCGAGTTCAGTTTCCCTGATCTGTGAGAGATATGTACTGTTTTTGTTGAAGATTTTTGGGGTTATCTGGAATAAGGTATATGTTGTTTTCAAATTGGAAGAGTTGAACAACCACTTGTTGCAAATTTCTTTGCCCAATATGAGTCTGAGCAGTAAACATTTTCTAGCAAGATGTGATTAATCCGTGCAGATGACAACGAGGAGTGAGCTGAGTGAATCTCCTTGCTTGACCCCTATTTCCATACTGAATTCCTTTGATTCCTGGCCATTTCGTCTGAATATTCCCTTTGGTTCCTGATGTGTGAATTCCTAATAGCCTCTATTTGATTAGTATTGATAAAATTATAAGTATAAAATTTTGCTTTGTTAATATAAGTTTAACTAATGTTACTTAAGAACTTCTTTGATGTTTGCAAGTTCTATAGTCTTCACGAACAGCAGAAGTTGAAACTGTTCCAATTTGAGCATCTTGAAGGTGATTTGTTTAAAGTTCAATTTAACTAACTTCGAGGCATTGATAATTATATGAAATCAATGTTTTTTTGATTTATGTACTTGGTAATCATCAGTGTGATTACTGTTATAGATTTATTATCAATCTTCTACTATGCCTACTGCTTACTAATTGTTATAATTATTCTCTAATTGAATTTTTATCTGCAGATTGTATGACTGGCAAACGATGCTAAGGAAAGATGTGCGTGATATAATCAAAGGACAAGCGGCAAACACTCAGCTGGAATTTGAACAGAGGGCAAATGAAGTCATCTTACAATTTGCTGAACAGGTGTGTATTGCCTTACAAATATTCTAGTTGATTATTATGTTCAGGGTGGAAACTTTTGATTTCCTTTCATGAATCCTGCCCAAAATGGTCTTGAGAATTTTCTTGTTAGAATTTTTTTTTTTTTATCCCTATTGAAATATCCTTCTAACGAACCATCACTCCATTTAATGATGTTATCCTTGTTTTACTATTTCTTTGGTTTTACTATTGCTATGTCCCAGCTATCTGTTGAGTCCGGATCAACATTATTCTAAAGGGATGCTAGTCAGGATTTACTTGCCTGACAAATTATAAATAAATTTTAAATTAGGTAATTAATTAATTAAATTAATAACTTCTTCTCCAGAGGTTTGATACTTGGGGCCTAATAATTAAGGTATATTAATTGTAAAGAAAAAGTATTCTATGGGAATTAATTGAATGAGTGACATTAAAGCAATTTAAATAAAAAACAATATATATTCTTACAAAGGGTTGACATATAAAATTACAAACAGGAAATAAGATCATAACTAGATTTAAAAGCTTAAATAGTAACAAACCAAATTTAATGTACACTTGGCTTAATGAGAGAGATGCTATGATGTGGGTAAGGTGTTGTCGGTGGATAACGAAATCTATACAGCTACATGGCGGGAACATCTAGACAGCCCATCAGCTAGGCCAGTTCAGAAGAACATACTGGATAAGAAGCACAAGAAACAAGCCACAAGAGCCTGAAAATATTTTTCCAACCAATTTATAAGCATTGTCCCCACCCTAGGTCTGACACCAACATGCCCACTGGTTTCTCGTTAGATGAATCCTTTGTGGTACGACCCACCTGCGTCTCTATTTCCTAGTAGTGTTGCCGATCCCCTTACCTACTATGAAGGGCTGTGAGGAGATATATTTAAGTTGTTAATTTTAAACTTATAACCCTGGTATAGTCTTGGACCATCTTTTAAAAGTTATTTTCTGCCATTCTTTTCATGTCTTATTTTCCATTTTTTTCATTTCTTATTTTGCCATTGTTTTCATTTCTTATTTCTGCGACTCTAATTGCCTTTTGATCTGTTGAGGATGATATCCAGGATTTCCATAAGTCTTCTTCCATTTTTATAGATGGCTAATCACTTCAACTGGCATTAATAAAGGAGATCTCAAACTGATTTCACTATAAGGATTTTTTGAATGCCATTCCTTACACTTTTACACATGGTTTTGCTAACCACTCTCCTCTTAGCATGTCTATGTAGGATTATCAAATAGGAACACTGTAGGGAACATATACTGTATGATTATCAACTTAACTTTACTCACCTCTAGTTTTGCTATTAGATTAATGGCTGAACATAAAATATCTATTGGCTATTGGGCCATATCTAATTATAATTTTTCCGATTATATAGTAGAGCATCGAAAATCCGAACCAATTGGGACCATTGGTAGTTTGGATTACCGATTTGTTCTGATTTGCGAACATAGCCTAGAAATGCCGCTTAGATCCATGATATAAAATACTGTACAGGAAATAAAAACAATAGTTTTAGATTACATACAATGAAAACGAACAGCACTGAATAGTTACAGTACACAAAAAGAAACACTATAAATATAACTGTACTAAATCATTTAGGTACATGTTTCTATTTTACATTAAAAAAGTGCCTAGTTTTTGGTTGTGTTTACTTCGATATTTGTTTTCTTCCAGCAAAGTCCTTCATCGCTTAAGTAGCAAGAGCTGAACTTGACAACATTCTGGCTGTGTTTTGTACCAGTTATCACTGTCTCTAACGCCGTAAAAGCTTTAGAATGTGAAGGAACTGAGTCATCTGCTGGTTCTTCTTCACTGTCACTCACTGCCTTTATTTGTATTTCCTGACTCTCGAACTGAGGTTGCAATATCGTTATCTTCCAGGATCTCTTTAACTTTAATGCCGTACTTTAATACCCTCCGACGACACTTTAGCCCACAAAATTATAAAACTTCCATTGTTTCTGTGCTGCTTAAATATTCAAAACATTCCTCAGGAGGAGTTCGGATTTTCGATGCTTTACTGTATTAACATCTCTTTTTCATTTTCTTTTGGTTGGATTGATTTAGGCACCTTTTCTTCTCAGTTGTTTAAAACGTTACTATGTGACTGTAGTTTTTCGGTAGTATCAGCACTAGTAGAGTCATCTGCATTTATTAATTGTCGAACAAGGGCATAAATGAGATTCAGTAATCTTTTAAAGTGGCCCATAGAGTTCTCATTTTGTATATTTCACAAGCTTTATACATAAAAATATGGTAATGGTTAGGGCTCAATCAATTCTCCTTTTTGATATCTTTACAAGTTACTTGTAATTGTGGAATTAGCAAATCTAATTCCATTTATGCATTCTAACACCGTTTTCTTGCCTAGGAAAGCTTGGTTAAACGATGTTGGTTTCCCAAATACTTTCAAGAAGGAAAATCTTTCATACTCAGTTTCAACGACCTGATTTGATGCTAAAACTACCATGACGTGTCAATGACCCTTTTTGGAATTTTTAGCAGAAGTTCTTGGAAACATAATTCAATACTTTGCTTTTTAACTTTACTACTTTTAAAAGTGTTTTTTCAATATCCACTCTTCTCTTATTTTCGTTTTTACCAAAAAATTGTGGTTGAAAAAAGTATTCATGAAACGTCGGTAGTTTTAGTGCTAAAAGCCGGCCTGCTGTTCCACCTTTCTTATCAGACTATCCTTAATTAGTGTCGTTTTTTTTTTTTGGTCTTTGTTTATTGTAAACTTGTGTAACAGAAAAGGTTTTAAAATTATTTATACTTTTGTAGATAATAGCTTACGAGATAATAATCTAACTTTTTTTTTTTTTGCTATAATATGTCCTATATTTTAGGGGTTGAATGCTGCTCTTTTCTACAATAATCCAGATGTTCGAAGCTATGTCTCATTGGTTCCAACTTCGGCTATTACTGGAGAAGGAATGGGAAACCTTCTGGCACTTATCGTAGAATCATGCCAGAACATGTTAGCCAAGAGATTGATGTTCAGTCCTGAGCTACAGGTAATGCAAATGTAAACTTTTATTTAAATGCACTCTCTGTTGTCATTACTTCATTTGTGATTCTGATGATAATTAATCTTTATTTATGATTGATGCATCCTGATAAACTTATTTATTTCTATAACTTTAGGCAACGGTCTTGGAAGTTAAAGCCATTCCTGGCTTAGGGACGACTATCGACGTTATTCTGGTCAATGGTTACCTGAGGGAGGGTGAAACCGTCGTTCTAGCGGGTACAGAAGCCCCGATTGTAACCCAGATCAGATCACTCCTCATGCCGCAGCCCCTCAAAGAACTGAGAGTGAAGGTAAATTATTCTTATTTTTAGTTATTTAGTGATATAATTGCTTCATTCATCTCATTTTTCTTGGTTTTAATAATGATTAGAAATTATATTAATCATCATCTTATTGTTGTCATTTTTCATTTTCAGAATGCGTATGTCGAGTATAAAGAAATTAAGGCCGCCCAGGGTGTTAAAATTGCTGCTAAGGACTTGGAAAAAGTTATTGCAGGTAAATATGTTGTAATAATTATAAAACTTTAGTTAATATTTAGTACAGATTGGTTCAGTAATATTCGCGGTTAGTGATCACAAACGAAAAATGGCTTGTCCTTTTATATAATAGTATAAGTTATTATTATAGTAAATTTTCTAATTGTAAATCTTTCAAGAACTATGAAGATGATGTAGTTAAAATTTGGTTCATATAGGTTCATTAGTTTTACTAAAATGCTATTGTTGCTTGCCACATATTCGATTTTTAAATTTCACTGGAATCCAAATGTCACACCACATATTTATAGCTTTTTGGATAACAAATTAATTTAATTTAGTAATTTTATTATCATTTCTAGCTATAATTAACACTGGATCATTGTAACCTCTCTTGAATGGCGCTCGCTTTACTACCCACTACATATTTATCGCTTTATAAACAGTAATTTAAGAGAAAATATGTAAATTTTATTATTGCTAAACCTTCCTTGAACTGTGAAGATGATGTAGTTATATTTGGTACAGAATAGTTCTATAGTTTATTGGGAAGAAATGAAAGTGGACAACCGTAAATATTTATTATACATTCTAGTTTCGAAGCAACTAATACTAATAATCGGTTTCTCTTCAGTTTTGTAATATAAATAACTAAGAATCTAAAGAATATAATTTTAAAAAAAAATGTTTTTTTTTTCTTAGTAAGAAAATTTGAATTGGGAGAATTTATTCCCTCTTTATTAATAATGCCTTACTTTTATGAGGATTTAAATAATATGCAGAGCGATGTTTTTTTATTCCGTTAGAAAAATCCTTAATTCTTCAGGAAATTCTGGTAGAGTTGTGCATATTTTTCATATTTAGTGCACAATTATATTGTGCATTAAATATGAAAAATTGCATATTATGCATATTTAATTCATGCTATGGATTATCAACTGGGGTTTTGTTGTCATATGACAGAATTAATTATCTGTTTTAAGTAATTATCTGTTCTAAGTATATATTTTATTGAGTTGTATTTTATTAGGTCTTAACCTTCGGGTTGCCGATAAACCTGACGAGGTGGAAATTCTTAAAGAAGAAGTAGCCAGAGAATTGAAGAGTGCATTGTCCAGTATTAAACTTCAAGAAAGAGGAGTTTACGTACAAGCTTCTACTCTAGGATCTTTAGAGGCTCTACTAGAATTTTTAAGGACTTCAAGTATACCCGTAAGTTTTTCATTTTCATTATCAAGTCCTTCTTTTATTTGAAAATTAAAGTTAAGGTTGTTGGAGCATTATTGTATATCAAGTTACATCTCTGAGATTTAACTTAAGTTTGTTGTCAGTTCTTCTTCGGTAGGATTTTATAGACCTTGGAGATCTTTAGCTGCCTCTACCAACCTCTTCTATCTCTGCTTATACTGAGCAATAACTTTCTAGTTAATAACACGATGTTAGGCTGCATCCTTTTTTATAGTGTGTTCCCATCTTAGTTTTGGCCTCCCTCTTGGCCTGTTTTCTATCACAGCAGCATACCTTGGTTGCCAAAGTGGACTTGTTGGGTGGCTTTTTGCTACATGTCCGGCCCTTTGTGGTCTCCTCGCTTTCATGTCCAGTGCAATTGACTGCGTGGTCAAAGATAATTTCCTTATTATTCTTCCTCCTCCAAATCCTTAATTCATTGCCCACTTTTTGGCCACTAACCCCCCCCCCCCATGCTGCTCCCTTTGGTCCTCTGTCCTTATTATATAGATAAATATATATATATATATATATATATATATATATATATATATATATATATATATAAAATGTTATATAAAAAAAAAAAAAAATTGTAACTATGCAACCCTTCAAAAATTGTTAGTTTATGGATAAATATAATTTTTAAACTTTCAATTTTGTATACATCTAGTTTCTTTTAAAACTAATTAGTAAGTGTTAAACCACATGCCATGTTCCATGTTAAACTCCTAGTGTAACATTTGGAAAATTCAAATACTTTCTTTATTGTTCTTTTTTTTTCTTTCTTATTGATTTCTGTGTAATGAATATTTAGAGAAATGCAGGTGAATGCCTATTACTGATATCTTATGTAGTAAGGTCCCTAAGTTTCCAGCTTGGGGAAGAAGGAAAAGTGAAAGAAAAAATAACTGGTGTTATTGTTTTTCAATATACTCTCCTCGTAGGTATTACGCTTTTGATATAACAATTGGGCAACATTTCTATTCCATGAAGAAAATAATTTTCTTCTTTTTTTGAAAATGTTCTTCCAAAGCTGCTGGGTGCCATTTTGTCGATGTTAAAATTTTCTTCCAAGGTCATATTCTAACTTTGACAAAAGGTAGCAGTAGTAGGGTCCTAGCCTGGGCTATAGCGTGGATTGTGGATGACAGAGTTCTTGCAATTCACATTATTTTTCAGAAGTCTTTGATGTCAATGCTGTGTGGACACGGGTGTTGTCGAAACCTCTGCTCTAATATTCCCACCTTTTATCTTTGATGGGGTCTCAAAATCGGTGAAGTTGAGCTGCCTAATACTCGCCATTTACTGTGGTATTCCTTACCTTAGAATCAATCAGCAGTATTTCTCTACAATTCCTATGCATGTTGACCATTCTTTATCAACTGAATGTCTTTATCAACTGCATGTCTTTGCCTTTAGTGGAGGTGTTTCTTCTTGTCTTCTATTCTATGCAATTTTTTGGAGTGAGTCATAGTATAAAACTATTGTTTTGTTTGTTTGTTTATTTTGTTTAACGTCACTTTATGCTGCTATGGCTAATCGGACGATGCTACAGTGGGAGTCCTAAATTTTGCCTATCCAGGTACAATTAGGATAGGGATCTTTAACGAGTACCTGACATTGCACAGGCTCGGGACCTCCATTTTACGTCCCTTCCGAAGGACGGCATAGCTAAGGATTTTGTACTCCCTTTAAAAAATCCTAAGGTCATCTGCCGGGCTGCGAACCCACAATCTTGGGTTTAGTAGGTTGCTATGCTAACCACCACACCAAAGGTGACCCCAAACTATTGTTTTTGTCCTCAGTTAAAATAGAGTTAAAAAATTTTTTTGGGGTCAGATTTATTCTCACATAGGTAATACATTCTTCTTTTTGAACAGCTGAAAGAATTTTCAGAATCCATATAGTTTTCACCTTGCTCATTTGCAAATGTTTAATGATCCAATCCTCCAAACACTTGTTTTTGAATGCTCTAACCTATTGGCTATTTTTTTTTTTTTTTTTTTTTTGGTTCTCAGTCACTGAGCAATTCAGCTTCCACAAGTTGAATGGATCTCGACCTCACTCTGGCTTAAATAGGTTGAGAACCTATAGAATAACCTTTCCTTCCTGCCTTTGTATGAATACATTAGGACGCTAAGCACCAACAAACAAAGTGTTGATACCAGGATAGCAAGTAGAAGTATTGATTTGTTCATTTAATAAAATATATCTGTACCTCGGAGGTACTGAACACTAAGTCACATTTCCGCAACTTTACAGGACTTTACTTGCCTTACAATTAATTTGTCTAGGACATGGAATTCTATACCTCTGTATAAAGGGGAAAAAGGTGAATAAGAATACGTAATAATGCATTTTTAGTAAAAAAAGGACATAGTGTTCTGTACCTGCGAGCTACTGATATATTTTGGGGCAATATTCTGTACATTAATTTTTCTCACTATTTGCATTAAAAGAGAGGGGACAGGAAAAATCAATTTTTGAGGTTAATTTCTTCTCACAGCACTTGGTAAATTAAAAGTGAAAATTTGTTAATTTGTCGTTTGTTTCAGTCATTTATTAAATAATTTTATTTAGAAAATTAAAATTTTCCAATTTGTATGATGGCTGAATAAAAAAATAACTAAAAATAAAAAATAAATAAAATAACTACATCTAAAAATAATAAATAATAAAAATAACTACATCTAAAATTATTTAAAACTTCAAAACATTATCACATAGCTCTATGGGTGGAAGTCAAAATGTATGTATATATAGATACAAACAAAAATAAAATATATAAGGTATATGACAAAAGTTAAAGAATCTGTTTTGGAGCAAGAAAGGGGTAAAAATAAGTTGATTAGAATGACCTTTGAAGTTATAAGTTTACATACCTTATAGGTATTGAGTATCATTTAAAAAAAAAAAATTGTGTTGTGCAACCTAAAGGTAGTTTAGTTAACTATGTGTTCATAAAAAATTATTATGACCTTTCTTCCATATTTCTGGAATGGACAAGGAATTACTGCTATTTTGAAGCAAAACCTATAAAGTTAAGTAGAAATAAAAAAAAAAATAATAAAAAAAAAAAATAATAATAATCATATATTGAGTTGACAGTTAGGGAAGATCTTTTTTTTTTTTTTTTTTTTTTTTTTTTACATTTTTTCTAAAAACTGAATAATTTAAAAATTCTTTCTATTTGTAACCCTGAGTTAAAATATTCTCTCTATTTTAGTATATTAAATAGTTTATCCCTAGAATCTCCTGAATTTATGGCTTTCCTCCTCATATCTGACTTTCCAATTAATTAAAATTTTATTTTGCGATGAAGAGGGGCTGATATAGCGTCCTATACTAGAGGGCCATAGGGCGAGGAACGTTACTATTGGATGTGGGAGTGCAGGAGGCAGGATGGGATCAATCAGCTCTTAAACAGGGCACTTCCAGGCCTCGTTTACCTGCCTTCTTCAATCAGTCGCTCATCTAAATCTCGCAGGAAATTACTCAATATCCCTTATTAAAACTATTACACTGCGTTAATCAGTCATATTTATTAACTATAAAAAATTTATTTCTTATGGTATTAAAAAAAAAAAAAAAAAAAAAAAAAAAAAGAAAATTATATTTATGAAAATTTTAATAACTAGAAATATGTACTCGTGAATTGATTATAATTTTATTTCACTTGCGAGTTTCGAACATTTTAAAAAGTATAAAATGTATTCTTCATGTTTCTTATATATCTACTCATACATTTTCTAGTAGTTTGATAGATTTCTCATATCATTAGTTAATGCTTCATTAATAATATCTAGTTGCTAAAAATTTATAGATCTTTTTTATCTCAAGAAATATTTTATGTTAATTGTTTATATATTTAGCATCAGATGGGATTGTTTTTGGTCATTTTGAGTTTAAAGTAAGTTCTACATAATTCTAAATAATAATAATATTAATGAAAAAAAAAAAAAAAAAAAATCTAGAGAAGTAATGCTGTAAGGTTATAGGATGAATAATAGATTTGTTTCTTTTCAGGCATCTGTCAGTATAAATTTATTTATTTATGCTGAAGTTTGAGTTGAAAATTTGAAGGCCATTAGGGCAATCAATAACATTGCGTAAAACAAAAAACTTGAACCAGTTCACATTAAATGAATAAGGGTTCTTAAACTCAATTTCTCCTTCACTGGGAAAAACAGTAGATCATAGATATGTCTAACTATAATCTACTGCTTTTCCCAATTTAAATTTTAGAATTTAAAGGAAGAACTTACTTAAATTAATAATTGAATTAAATTAACAATCAATGGTTATTCTAAATAAACAAAGTTAAGAGAAAATAGTGGGTTTCAAACATGACTTTTTACATTCAGACCAACACAGCTCCTGAACGGCAGGTCCTAGCAACTAATGTTATATAACAAAAAATACTCTCCCTGTTTCTTTTGAGTTAACTGTAGGCAAATTTTGGATGCGAGTAACACCAACATAGTTAGAGCGTTTTCATCTTTTCATAGCCATTTTCATCTTTTCATAGGCAATTATTAATGTTTTTTTTTTTAATTTGTGTATTTATGAACAAAAAATAAAATTCACAAAATATTAAAAAACAAAAAAAAAAAAAAAAAAAAAAAAAAAAAAAAAAAAAAAAAAAATTAAATAATCATTCATTCAATGAAATATTTGGTATAAAACACCTGCTGTTGAATGAAATTTAATTTAATTGGTGACTGTATTTAAAATCTCTCTCCAAGTTTCAGAAGTAGTTAAATTTAGAAATAATATTTATCAGAAAAAAAAAAAAAATAATAAATTTTGTAATGAATTTGAATCATGGAAAGTAATTTGTGCATGGGCTATTACTTATTTCTTTGTTTTATTTTTTTACTTTTCTTAGTGGTTATTATTGTATTTAGTTTTTAAATATAATAAAAATATGTTAGACAATGGTTGGTTGCTACACTCAGGCCTGGAAGATACTGGTGTGTGGGTCTGATTCTTGTCTTTGTGTTGAATTTCTTTCTAGACAACATTACACTATGCCTCTCATTTTTATCCTCTTTCTGGAATCAAGAAAGTGTCTTACCAACCTTCTGTTTTCAGCCCGATAGGCCACCAATTATATGTCAGATGTAAATTCTGTGGGATAGTTAAGATTTTTAAAATGATATTCCAATAGTTTTGTTTTAAACATTTTAGAAAAACATAGGCAGATGTTATGAATTGTAAGGAAAATAAAAGTTAGCATAAACTAATACATAACGATTAAATTTAAAAATAAGAAGGATTGATAAGTAAATATATGAATAATCATTGAAGAAATAGAGAGTATTGAGCAGGAAAGCAGTCTCTTTTATCATAATATATTTTTTTATTTTTATAAAAACAATATATTTAATTAATTTTTTTTTCTCAAAAAGTTATTCTTTATTTTCATAATATTTTTCTTTTCTTATCCTTCTGTATAACAACTCCAATTTTTTGTCATTTATATTTCTTTAAGCCCTGATGAAGACTTGCAATTGTGAGTCGAAACGTATGCACAATAAATTTAAATTTATATTTCAATTGTGTTCAATTCTATGACTGCTCAATCTAGCTACTTATAGCATCATTATGTCCACTGCTAATTAATACTTCATCAATGTAATTATAACCAAAGGGATAGAAAAAGGTAGTATAGCCAAACGCCAACTGAGATTGTTGTCCCCGCCCCTCCCCAGTGGAGGCCGACATCCATCAGGTGCCGAACTCGGCCCTACTGTGGACCGTGGCCCCAGGAGCCTTCGAGTTCTTGCAGATGACCGACAGCTGTTGCGAGGTATTCGGAGTACCTGCCGTAGGTGTGCCGTTCCTGTAGGCGGAACTTCCTCAGCCCACGCTCCGCCTCCGTCCAGCCCTCTACCTCTAGTACACACCTACTCCGCAGCTTCTCTCTCGCTCTTCTTCTGTCGCTAAGCCAAAAGAAAGAAAGAAAGAAAAAAAAAAAAAAAAAAAAAGAAGCTTTGCTCCATTTTGTTTTATAACCCCATTTCGTTTTTTGTTTTGTTCTTGAAGTACGCCCTCGATCGTGCCTAGCGAACGAGGCGATAAAATTTAACTCATGGTCTTTAAAAAATTGACATTTAGTGTGAGCGTTAAAGTTGGAGACGAAGTTATACCCCTCGTCGGATTCTTATTTTTTTTCTTCATCGGTACTAAAAGTTGTGTATCAGATAGTTTTTGTTTCATGACTATTTCGAGAAAATTCAATCGATTACGCAGTGTATGAGTTTTCGCGAAATCGGGCCTGATATCCTCCTACTTGTTTCACCCCACTCATAAAGCCTACTCATTATTTGTGTGATCCAAAACTACGTTCTTTCTCTTGTCCATTTATTTAATTCATATATTTAAAATTTCGAATCTTATGATGAAAGCATGTAAAGTAGAACCTCGGAACCTAGGAACGGAAAAAAAGATCGGATTAATCGGAGATTTCAATGAAAAACGTTTTTCGTAGTTATAAAGTGTATTATAGTTATATTAATAGTTACATAGTAACATTAAAAATAATAATAATAAAGGGAACAGAAACGTACCAGATAGTCAATGGAGAGTCCGGGTAAAAGTATTAGTAACTGGAAGCACGTGGGTCCGAGTTCAGGAAAACTAGAAAGGAAAATATCCGTTTGGTTGGCAAAAACAATCAGCCACAATAATAAATCAGCGACAAAACAATAATAACCGATATGGTGTTAGTATCATATCTTACAATTATCCTAAAGGACTAAAATTAAAAGGACAAAATGGGAATATCCTTCCGCCGTCTTAAAATCAATTAAATCTTCGAATATTTCAAAAGAGTATCCTTAAGGACAAAAACTAAAAGGGCAACAATGGCGGAATATTCTTCGGATAACTTAAAAACCGTTAAATCATGAAATATTTCAAAACTGTATCCTTAAGGACGAAAACTTAATCTAAAGTGGGAAAGTAGAGAGGATGTCCTTCAGCCGCCAAAAATTGTCAGATCCTGGCAGATATATTGTAAATCTATAATTTAACATAATTGTAAAACGGGAGGGTCCAATCTTTAAATTAATAGGCATCAGATCAAAAATGTCGGTATTTTTTATGTTGTATGAAGATGGAGACTTAAATGAAACGTGAATTCTAAATAATTAAGCGGATGATGATTGATTTAGCAGAACAATTAAAGATGACACCACAATATGACAGACAGGACGCCGAAGGACGGAGGATGATCCTTCAGGAGGACACGAAGGAGGGAGGGAGGAGGGAATGACATACCGCCACGGCGGGAGGAGCGGGCGGGCATACAGAGCGCCCGCCACTTCCCGGATACACGACGCCCTGAATCAGTAAGTCCCTCCTGGGGGCCTCTTCTTGTACTGCCGGAACCACATCCGTTCTCTTCTTCCTCCGCCTTCTGTTCCTCCGGAGGATGTGTAAGGGAGGCCTTTGGACCAACCGCTTCGTTGTCGCCATCCTGTCGGTGTAACGGCTTAAAATAAAATAATGTCTATATACATACCTGCTGAGCTTGTTAACTGGTCACTTTGAGAGTCCAGAAAAAATATTTAATTTCTTCTTACCGCTTTGATATGGAGCCTTCCTCCAAAAAAGTGGGTATATTTACTAGAAATTTGCCTACTCGTCAGCCATTTTGTGCATTTATATTTCTGCGCTTAAAAATAGGTTGAAATGGAAACATGGCCTTTATGAGTTATAATTTTTATTTTAGATTCATCTTTACTGTTTGTTATTTATTCTAGGAATAGGAACTCTTTTTCTTTTTGTAATCAATTATCTTTTTTTTTTCTTTAATTTTTAAATCCAGACCTGTCTCTTATCCGGGGACGACAAGCAGATGTGATAATTGTATGGAAGACAATTGCCATGTCAGACCATGAGAGAGGTCAGCACATAGGGGAACTTACTCCTAACATGAAGCATGATATTTAACCAGTTTTAACGGAGTAGATCTTTCAACCAACTCCTTTTTAGTCTTCTTTGGGTATTCTCTGGCATGTTTCTCGAGGCGGTCATTTGGATTAATTTGTTGATATGTCCGTAGAGTTTGTAATGAAGCCTTTTGTATGAAGTCTGGATGTAATCTTGTACCATGGGTATGCATAAGTCAGTGTGTAATGTTATGTTATTGACATACCAGGGTGATTGTTTCATGAGTCTTAAAGTTTTTGACTGGAAAGTCTGTATTTTTTAAATGCGTGTTTTTGTAACTATTCCGTAAATTTGTGAGGCGTACGTCCATAGAGGCTTTAAGGTTAGGTTGATTGTTTTTGGACACTCAACTTCTATGGTCTTTAGTGTCCTGGTTCCTCAGTTTTTTT
The DNA here is from genome assembly GCA_003667255.2 of Euschistus heros. Classification (NCBI taxonomy): domain Eukaryota; kingdom Metazoa; phylum Arthropoda; class Insecta; order Hemiptera; family Pentatomidae; genus Euschistus; species Euschistus heros. The sequence goes on from RCWM02000166.1 coordinate 960,566, forward strand.
TTTATTTTTATTTATTTATATTTTTTCGAAAAAATATATTGTTTCAAAAATGTGATAATTTTGTCAATATTGTAATTGTTATCTCCAAGCATTACCGGTAGTCTTCTTTCCAGCCGTTCCTGCTCAAAAAAAAAGTGTCGGGCATTCCTCGAGAATATGTCTAATCGATAGTTGACACTGGTAGTATAAACATTTCGGTGAGGCTTCCTTCATTATAAGATAGCCAATTCTTATCTTCTCTTTCTCCGATGTGATGAATACCATTGTTTGAGGCTTTAATAAGTAAGTTTACGTATTTAGTCTTTGCGTCATTTTCAATTTAGAACGTTTATGTAGAAGTGTATATAGTCTCAGTCTTTTGTTAAGGCTTAGGCGTTTCTGTTTCCCATGTGGGGCCCATGTCATCCTTCTGTCGAAAGTTAGTCCTCAGTATTGAACAGTGTTAGTCTGTTTAATTGGAACATAGTTAATGTAAACGATGGGGCATGTGTTATGTCGAAGTGCAAAAGTGATTTGTTGTGATTGGTCGTTATTAATTAACTATCTAATTTTAAATTATCAACAATGAATTCGGTGACTTCTAGAATACTGAATAAAGGACTTATGTAACCTACTAATTTATTTTTTAATTAAAGTTTTGGTTTTGTCTCATAATCAAAAAATGTTAATTCTTAATAAGCACGATTGATTTTCTCAGCATGATTAAATTCGAAATTTCACAATTAACTATTTAAGCTAGATAATTTAAAGTGCTGTCTTTTACTTAATTAAAAAAAAGAAACACTCCTTTACATACCGGTCCGTTTCTAAAGCAGAAGAAAAAAAAATGTAAGATAAACAAAAACCTTTATCTACATGTACTGACGGCTATAAAGCTATAAACGAAATGCCTCTTATCATTGCCGTTGTTACCCGAATTCTGTCGAAAGTAATGATCGTCCTTTTTTTCCAGTCGACCAAGTCGGCCAAAGTCATAGTCATAATTAATAAACTAATTAAAATAAACAGATCTCGTAATATATTTACGAAGATATTTTATATGACGTAGGCATTACGATAGCCGGCTGTGAGATACGGCCACTAGGAATAAATCTCCTCTAATGGGCTATGCACTTTAATTAACAAACAGGACATCTCTTGTTCCCTGCGGCGGAAATTGATAAGTGCTCAGATTTAAAACTTTTATACGTGATATTGTCTCTTCAACTAACTGCGCAGTGTTTACTATGCGCGATGTCAATAAGTTATAAAAAGAAAAAAAAATCGATCAATAGTTTCATATCATTTATTGGATGGAAACTAGATCAATCAGGTTTTGATTGTCCGAGCAGGTTATGTTGATTATTATATATTTCATAGTTAGGGATTCAGTATTATATTTGTTTTTTCTTCGCTATTTCTCAGGATCCTTCATTGTTCATTGAAACTGAAGCACATACCATAACAATTTTCTGAAATCTATATTATACACAGAGAGATTGACGATTGATAAGTATAATTTTTTAATATTTTCTAAATCAAATAGTAAGTATTGGTTTGGTGCAAAAATGATGCAGGTTATTATATGTGAAAAAAAAAATGTTTATAATTTTGTGTGGTTTATAATGGAGTGGTCGACACTCACTTATATTCGCAAGGTCCTGAGTAATTTTGCGAGGGTCTTCTTCTACCAAAGCCCTCAGATGGTCGTGATCAAAAACAAAAGGGGATCGATTGAGATCAAAATCTCCTTTAGGATTGATGAATTAATTGCCACGTCTATTGGGATTGTTTTATTAGAAAACAAGTTTCGTATGCATTCACATAAGTTATCTCTTAGACCTCCTAAGAACTGAAGATGAATGTTTAGCATTCGAAACTAGTTTTCTAATTAAATAATCCCAATAGACGTGGCAATTAATTCATCGATCCTAATTGTATTTATATATATGCTTCTATACCATCATGCGTACCTCAAGCAAAATCTCGTTGACGAAATGTTTTGAACAATCGCTGCACTGCAAATTCACTGGTATTTCCTTCACCCCAAACAACATTGATGTTACGGTGAGGGCCGCACAATGACCAAGTTTGCTCTCGTAAAAATAAATTTGACAGAAATCATGTTTTGAATTGGTAAATTTTGAGAGGGCCTCAAGAAAATTTAACACATACTAAACTAATCTTTAAAGAAAAAAAAATATTAATAACAATTGCTTATAATCCGTTAACTAGAATGGAAGGTCATTTTTGTTTACTTGGCACATACCTAAACAAAGTGAATGTTCAAAACCTGCATTACTTTTGCACCAACGCAATAATAATTGTTCAACTACATAATCAATCGTTACATTTTTGAAATTACTAGAAAATTTATAGTTTATAGAGATTTTTTTAGTAATTTATACTCTTTATTCAAGGTTCAATACGAGTGGTTATTTTTAACCCCCCCCCCTCCCCCCCTGCACAACTCTTAACATGTTAATTCAATGATTTAATACTGTTCTTTTTTTATTTATTTATTTTTCATATTATGATTTAAAGATAGTGCTTATAATAATATTTTGTCTCTTTTATTGATTAAAACTGAATATTTAGTTATGAAAATGGTCTATGATTGCCGGCGTAAATAGCTTATTATGTTGGTACAGCGAGCACCCACGGAGGGTGTAGATAATATGGTTCCAGTTCGGCCGTGTGTTAAATGGAAATGAGGCTGATCCTGTGAGACAGAAATGGCAGGACGCCAGTAGGTGTGTGTGTTTGTATGTGTGTGTATATGTGTGAGTGTATCTGTGTGTGTGGGACGTCCCTGGCCTTCCCTTTTCGAGTGGGTCCTCGAAGGATAGCTGTTTAATGTATTTCTGCCATATAATAATATCTGGAATATCCTTTCAAACTGTCTGAATCAAGTTTAATCATAACATGGTTTAATACAGCAATTAAACGGTATTAATTATTAAATTCGTTATTATTATCATTTTTTATTTGAATGGAAGGAATATAATTTTTTAACGTCTGGGTGTCACTATAAAGATGTTTGGATCGTTTATGAACTGATTAAAATGATTTAATATTTTTGATGAATGGTCGGTGACGTGAAAAAAAAGAATGATAGCTCATCGAATTGAACATTTCATATTGGGAAGAAAAATCGCAGTGATTCGACATTGTTTCATCATTCCTCCACCACGATTGATACAAAGGTCCTTTGGAATGAAGGATTCCGATCTAATCTCTCAAGGGTACCTCTATATTACAAACGTTATGACTTATTTACTCTATTATATCATTCTGATCATGATAATGGTGCCTAAGCTTTTAAAATTGGTTGACATCTTTGTGTCAGTAAAGTGTGGAGATGAGCATATTTCTCAGTTTTATAGTAGGTTCTTTTCATTCAAAGAATTTTATTATACTTTATGATAATTTGTATGAGCTGTGCTACGATGTAATCGAAAGGGGAAAGATTCAAAAGAAAGGATTATTGGAAGATACTCAAATATTGTTTTAATATGTTTGATTTTATTTGGGCCTTGTGCAACCATATTTTGGCATCGATTTCGGATTGGCTATACAAACTCGATACCCGATTATCTGGCAGTCCGTATTTCTCGGCGCACTCATGAAAATAATGAATTCCTTTAAACGGAAATAATTTTATGAAGAAATTAATTGACCATTATGGCAATATGTTCACTGATGTCCCGGTAGAAAACAATTTTGCCTTATTCGATTGGTTGTAGAAAGTGTTAAAAGACTTCAGTGATGCTGATGTAGAAGATTAGATGTGTGAGGATGACTATGAACACCTTTCTGATGGTGATATCGTCACTATGATGGAAGAAAAACGTGAAGAGAATTACTCCCAAAGCGAAGACCCTGATAACTAAGAGAATTAACAAAAAATTAGCCACAGAGAATGTTTAGAGCAGCAAGGAGTTGTGGGACTATACTGTATCGACGTTGCCTCAAAAGCTGACAACCAGTGAAGCATCATTAATTAAATATGTCATGAAATTATTATTTCACCATTGTTAAAGCATTTTCCATGTGGAGATTGTTTTTTTTATTTAAATATGAAGATTATCCTCCACAGTTTTCTTGCATTCTTGTACAATAGCATGATTCGCAATCATGCTTAAAATATACAAGTAAAAGTGTTGTGCTACCTGCTTAAAGTATGACGTTTGTCGATCTTACCTTTTTATAATTTGTATAATGCAATTTTATTTTATACCAACTTGAAGATTGATATTATATTTCTGGTAGGTCTCCTCATCCAGCCGCGGCGGTGTTCTGTGACAGTTGCTGAAGTGAGAAGCGTTGGAGGATTTAAGCTGTGTATTATCTATTGCACTTTCCATGTCTGGGCTCTTGGGCCAGAAAATATAAAAAAAAAAAAATAATAATTTAGATAAAAATAAATTAATATAACGGATTGGATTTGCTTGGGCGTATCTTTTGACGAAAAATAGGCAAATAAAGGTTGTTTTATATTATCCGGCACGACACGTAGCGGACCGTATCGTTTCAGACAAGACAAATATTGGTATTGTTAGTTTTATAGTGCCTGAGTATATATAGCGGATCGGATCCGGCAAGACACGACACGTATCAGACAAGACATTAAGACATTTCTCGAAAAGAATATTTTGTCGGAGCCGGCACGTGCTGGACCGTGTCTTTCGTAGTATACTTTACTTTCCGACTCCGACAGTGCAGTACTGCAGTGACTTAGCCCCGTTCCAGTTCTTTTTCTGCGTTTAAATTTGATTCCATTTTTGTTTTGTTTTTTGCCAAACTGGATGTTGAAAAATTAATTGAGTGAGGAGTAACACATTGAACATTTTATATTAATATAAGAATATAAAAACAAAACAGCCACAACGCCTAAATCTTCGGTGGAAAACCGGGCAAACATAATGACTAAACACTAGTATGAAGTAATATACCATAAACAACAAATCATTAAAAAAAAATATCTCCACATCGGCTGTGCTCCCGGTCCGTACTGGAACCCGCTTTTGTCTGATAATATAAAACAAGCCTAAATGGCATCTGCCCCCAATTGCTGAAACGTAATGGACTACTCCGTTTTCGAGTCTTTCAAAATCCATTGGGTTTCTTAAGTTTCTGCAGTACCTTTAGCCTGTACAATTACTACCCGTTAAAAGATCAGAAGCTTATTCTGAAAAGAATTAGCCTTGTTTTATATTATCCGACACGTAGCGGATCAGACACGGTACGGTTCAGACAAATACATGGTGTATTTATATTATCAGACAAAGCGGGTTCCAGTACGGACCGGGAGCACAGCCGAAGCGAAGATATTTTTTTTTAATGATTAGTTGATTATAGTATATTACTTCATACTAGTCTTTAGTCATTACGTTTGCCCGGTTTTCCACTGAAGATTTTTTCGTAGTGGCTCTTTTGTTTTTATATTGTTATATTAATATAAAATGTTCAATGTGTTACTCCTTACACCGCCACCAATTAATTTTTCAACATCCAGTTTTGCAAAAAAAAAAACAACAAAAAAAACGGGGTAAAGTCAGTGCAGCACTGCACTGTCGGAGTCGGAAAGTAATTAACACTACGAAAAAGACACGGTCCGGCACGTGCCGGCTCCGACAAAATATTATTTTCGAGAAATGTCTTGTCTGAAACGTGCCGTGTCTTGCGGGATCCGATCAGCTATACATACACAGGCACTATAAAACTAACTATAATAATATTTGTCTTGTCTGAAACGTTACGGTCCGCTACGTGTCGTGCCGGATAGTATAAAACAACCTTTAGGCTTAGAGACAGACCGGACGGTGCAAGAAGGATGTCGTGTTGGCAGGAAGGGATGAGACACAGTTGTTGCTGCTTGTAGGCAGAATGACGGAGGCCAATGACCGCGATTAATTTCACCTCCATAGCGGTAGCATGAAGGCCTTCTTTGTCAACCTAATTTTAATAACAACACTCAGCTGCTCATCAGTTGAATGAAAGAAAGCTCAATCCTTGAGAATTCATAGATATATGAATATTAAGTAATATTTAAGAAATCAAACGTGTTGTGTATAGCCGTGGGAGCTAGGGATGGATATACATATTTCACTTGTAGAAGAGTTACATTCTTATCAATAATATTGAGTGATTAAGGATCCGATTTGGCTATGGGCTTTTGGGGTGTGTTGAGATATCAATCGAAGCGAAATGTTTCTGCTTGGAACTAGTAAATTTGGTTGCTTTGTATAAATAATTACAATAAACATCTCATAACTCTTTGAATGCTTGTATTATACACTATTTTCCTTTCCTAGTAGGTTTACGCTTAGTTTAGGTTTAGGAATGATATTGCATTCATAGATTGAATTAGTATAAAATGTCCAACCGCTTTCGTATCCTCCTCAGTTTACCTTTGGTGACTTTCTCAACAAAGTCTTCGTCGATGTCTTGTGGCCTATCCGGAATGATACCACCATAGTGGATAACTCCCGAAGAAGCCAGCCTCGCCTTGAGGGCGGATAGATTCACCACAAACTTGGTCTTGAAGTCATCGCAGCCGGATATGATGTCGCGGATGTCATTCTCTACGACGACGACTATAGATGGGTTGGTAAGAAGGCCGAGCTTCGTCTTGAGCTTGTTATTGTTGGCGGTGTCGATGTGAAAGAACTCTGCTTCGTTGTGCTCGTAGGACAGGACCTTGAGGTAGTTGTGGAAGGTGTTGGCTATGTAGCCGTCACCCTCCGAGAAGTTCACCACCGCCTCCCGTCCTTCGGATATCAGCTTGTAGAAGACGTCCTCTTCAAGCGGATTGTAAGTAGCGAACTCTATCGCGGTTATGTGACTGTTAGGCTTGAATCTGAATTCCTTTCGTTTTTCCCTCTTCATTTTGTTTTGGCTGAGGGAACAACTGAACAAATACTGATCTTTTAAGAATGGCGATTTGTTTACTGGCACGGGCATTCTAAATTTTGAGGTTTTAATTTTTTTTTTTCAAGGGGTATTCTTCTTTATATATCAATAAAAAAATATTGCCATATGGTTTCAAATAAGCTAATTTTTTTTTTATTGTTTTACAAAAATCAATATGTTAGTTGACCGAAATCATTAATGGGTTTTCGATATAATTAATGTTGGTGCTAGTTTGTTAAGGTCTCGATTTGTGTTAGTAGATATTTCGAATTGTCCTAATTTGAATAGAATACCTAATAGGTATAGCCTATAACCTTAGATTTATAGGTCATGGAGTATAATTTTGTGAAACTCTTGTGTTAAATCAGGTAGCCAGTTTTTACATAGTTCGAGAGATAAGTTAATATCTACAATTGTGCACGGATGTTTTCAAATGAAGATTTACTGATCTGATACAAGTAGGATGTTTCAGTTCCACACAGCTATTGACGTCGCAACTACAACTAAATGTATTATCGTGCTGGTAAAATTATTTGTTATGATTAGTGATGTTGGCCGGTAATATTCCCAGTGGGAGGGAACTTATAAAATGGGAATACTGCCGGGAGTATTTTTTTGGGCAGGGAAGATTTCCAAAAATTCGGAATTCATGAAACTTTTTAGATTTTGAATGTTTTAACATTTACTAACAGTTAAAGAACCTTAAAACAAGGTTAACTAAGTAAATTCATACTTTTAAACCCAAGAACTATCATTCCCTGCATTAATTTCCGGAATAAACAATACCTTGGCCATTTATAGAACTAAACTAAATGGATTTCGATTCCTAAACTATTATTAAAAGCGCAAGTATTTTAATAAAAACCAAGCATTTTAAAAAGCAATTTCTCATTGGAACTCATATTCAAACATCCTAGGTCTAAAATATTCGAAAACTACCTGTTTTTATAAATTCTGTTTCTTCATATTTTTTCAACTTCACAATTTGTAATTGTTAGACTTATAGTTGTCATATTGCCTCAATATGTAGTACATTAAAGTTTTAATAAACAAGAGGGGAATTGAAGCTTAATATAATATTTACTCAATTCTTTGTTCTTTAAAACATTGAAGAAAAAAAAAATTGTTTTTATTTTTAACGAGGAAGTTGAGTCCAGATCCAAAAATCTAAACCTATTAATGCGAGCGATTTCGCTTGTAAAATTATAAAGTCCCAGGAATTTTATTTAATTATAATTTTATTTATAATATATTTCAGTTGATTTTGGTTTAACCATATAATTACTGCTACTACCTATTCATTTATAGGTTTTTGAGCTATCTTGCTAATTAATCATAAATTTCAGCGGAATTTATGAATTTTGAAAATATTTCCTCGATTTTAAATTCTCGGAAATTTTACATCACTATTTATGATTAATGCTTAAGTAGTATACCATCCTAGTATACAATAACATAGTTACGTATGTTTCTTTTCGACATTATCTTTAGCTTTGGTACATCCACTTGGCGTCTATCATCTTGGTTTGTTTCTCAGTTGTTCTAGGCCTTACTTTTGTTTTTCTCACGCCTCTCATGTCTTCTAACCATATCAAGCTGCGACGTTTTGGAAAGTCTATCTGGTCCCATTCTCTCTACGGGTAATTAGTACGCAAACGACTGCGTAATAGATTGGTGAGTATAATATAATATAATAAGAAATGTTTAATAGAAGGAATATTACCGAAGTAAATAATATAGCAATTTTAGCCGTGGGATGGAATAATTAAATCTCCAAATCTATGATAGTGCCTTCCACCCCCGCTCAGCGCTGCAAGATATCAGGTTGTAGAGCGACGGCTCCCATAACCCTGTTTTATCATCCTGGATGCAGGAGGCAGAGGCAGGATATAAATTTTGGCCTGGCGGTGAGAGAGGAGAGGAAGAGGTAGGAGTGAGGTGGGCCAGGCGCGCGGGCGGGGGCCACCTACCTCACATTCTTCTCCCCGCCCTGCCTTGGTATTGTCCTATCGATAATTATCGCGATATTTCCAACGCCTACTGTATCCGCGCCGCTGGGGCCGGTTGTCTTCGATAGTAACAGATCTAGTCAGCAGTGTATCTTTCGAATGAGGTTAACATTGGCAGCATCATGTTAACCTCAATGATTCTTCAATCTTTCAAGAATGTTTTGTTGTCAGTCATCGATAATGTTAATCGCTCCAAGAATCTGTTACTAAAAACCTAAATTGCGTTATTCAAAATAATTCTTATGGTATATTTGCTTATTCTTCATACTATAATTTTTTTTTTTTCATGAATCAATAAGAACATTTCCAAATTAGCTATAGGTTATTGAAAATGTAATTGTTTTTCTGAACTTTGTAATACATTAATTACATATAGTTACTACTATAGTTACAGATAGTTAATATATTAATTAACTTTGATTATTTTCATGGTGGTTGGTCAAAATATGAATTACCTTATATTAGATATCAACATAGATTGAGTAGATATTACCTTAAAAAATTCTGTAAACATTTAATCGAATACAATTGTAATAATAATACGGTCAATTTTATAGAATTTTTTTTCTTTTTAAACCTTTATCTTAAAGGTTATTTTCATTTATCTAATTTGAAGCAGGTTTTACCTTTCGTCGCAAATTCTACCCAATTTCTATTTCAGTGAAATTCTATAAATTTAACTGACACAGAGCGGTATCTCAGGCCTTCTTGTATCGTGAATGGAGTGGGAAGCAATTTGGGAGACTAGTGGATTGGAGTGGTTGATTGAGGATTTTTCGTAGGATTTTGGATTGTAAGGATTAGATAAGGGAAGAATTAGAGGTTTAGTTGAGCCCCAAAGCACAACTCCATATGTCCAAATAAGTCTTTTAACTCATGTAAATGAGTCTTTTATAGTATCGGGGGGAGGTTTGACCGTTTGTTTAGTAAATGTGGAGCAGTTTCCTGTCGTTTTAGATTTGTATATGGATCCAAGTTGAACGTTTGTCCAGTTGGAGTCCTACCTAGATAACGGATCTGTTCAACAGGGATTAGTGGGATATTATTAAAGGATACTAGATTGTTATAATTAAAATTAAAACCTGTACCACCACAGCACAATAATTCTTCCAATCCTAAGTTCTTCGAACCATTGTAAATCCTCCATATTATGTTTCTAAGGAAAACCTCCATGAACGTCTCAGTATACCTCAGTACGTTCCCGACATCATCGTATCCCTTATGTTTTCTTAATTTCGTCAAAACCTTTCCAACCGTCTCAACCCTCTGTACTCAATCACTATCCACATCCTTTTAACTCGCCTGGTAGATTAAAATGGAATTGGTCACGAACTTTTTTTTTGTAAAATTTAATTTAAACAACTTAACCAATATCTCTCAATTCAAAAAGGTCCTATAATATATAGTACTTGCTAAAAAAAAACAAAGAAAAAGAAAAGAAAGTAATACAAATTACACTAAGTTCTTCTTTCTTAGCGCTACAGTCGAGGGTGGACCTTGGCCTCTCGCACAATTCTGCTCCATTCACTTCCTACAGTCGGTAACCCCAAGTACTCTCAAGTCCTCCTCAACTTCCTTTTGCCAGGATTTCCTAGAGTATCCTCTCATTATTTTTCCTAGGAAGTTCTCTCCCATAATCCTCTTCACAGTTATGTCACTGGTCATCCTTTCGACGTGTCCAAGCCGGCTTATTCTTTTTGATTTTATAAACCGCGCAATATCAGCGTGTTTGATTACTTCGTCCAGTTCTTGATTACTCCTTATGCGTCAAGCGCCTTGTTCGCATATCGGACCATATATTCGCCTCATTATCTTCCTCTCAAAGACTGGAAGAGCATGATGGTCAAATTTCTTAAGTGTCCAAGCTTCTGCACCGTAACATACTATGGACCTGATTAACGGTTTATACATATTTAATTTGGTGCATTGCGAGAGTAAAGTTGTTCATTTATTTGTTGGTATTTGTTGTTATTTAGTTATGTTATTTGACAGTATATTTTTTTCTATATGATTATTTTTTTTCCCCTTAACATAATTTTGAATTCTATCTACCTTGACTGTACCTACTGTATCTACCTTGATATGACTGTCCTCTTTGCGAACGCCACTTCTTATCGAAGGCCATTACAAACTCGATGGGCACTAAGACGCTGGGGACATAGTACCTCCCCCTCCCACGAGGGGTCAGTGTTTATTGACTGTATTTAATGAGGCGAGGGCAAGCTGTACCTGTGAGCGGTGGCTTCTTGGGTGGCCCAGTGGGCAGTAGCCATTCACGATGCCCGCCCTACTCGCAGATATTTTATTTATAGCTTTGTTTTATTTTATTTGAATCATTATTATTATTAATCATTCCTTTGATAATTAGAATTTTTTTAACTTTAGGGTCACGCGAGCTCAAAATGTTGATTTAAAAATGCCAGCTATACACATAAACTTTGTGTAACCTCTTTGATAAAAAATATAATTTATTTATTCTTTGAAATTTAAAACCGTACCAGTTAAATATTTTGCAATAATTTGGCTGGTTGATTGTCTATACTATTGTACTATTGTACCAACACATGAAATGTAGGGCATGATAAAGAATGGCGCCCAGAGTGATTTATTCTCTAAAAATCTTTAGCACTGCAACTCATTGATGGTTTTGGACTCATTTCATAACCCAAGGTTACTCAAGGATGTTCAACTGCCAGGTTTTCACTCAAACCCAAGAAGTTCTACTGACCTCAACATCATCATAATCCCATCCCCTTTACACCTGCGCAGTGTGGGATTGTAGATCGTGGACCAAGTTCCCTTTCTTGCTACATCTTTCTCCTCGATTTTCTAGTCAAATCCTTGCTTCCTTAACGCCTACAACATACCTTTCGCCTAGGTAATCCGAGGTCTTCCTCTTGGTCTTTTTGGTCTTCTTCCTTCCACCCGTGATTTATATGTGATCTATCATGATTAATTTTTAATATTCCTCCTTTAAAAAAAAAAAAAATTATAATAATACACGTCTAAAATTTAAAAAAAAAAAAAAAAAAAAAAAAAAAATTGAATTGTAAATAAAGATGAAATTTGCTGTAACCTTCCTGGATTTCTCTTCTTTCCACTGATTAAAAAGTTCACACAAATTGGAATGTATTTTACTAGATATTGAGAATAAGCAGGGTAAAATCAGTAATTGACAACATAAGTATAGGATTGATAATCTTTCAATTAACCTAATATCTATAAAAAAAATAACAAAAAATAAAACCTGTACTGCTACAACCCAGGAAGGGTTTTGTGTTCAATAATAAGGTAAGGAAAGATAGTTTCTTGACCAACTGTTGTACAAGAAGAAAAATTCGGGAATAAGTCGAGAATTTACAAAAAAATTGCGAAAGTCGGGAAAAAGTTGTCGTTAATGCTAAAATTTACAGATTTTTTAAAAGTTTTTTTTTAATATGTCAGATAAGGAAGCGTCTGATCGGTATAGTCACTCTATATACTTTTAAAGTAAACTAAATTTTCTACAATTTGAGATCAGGTTGATCTCTACATAGCTATTGGTTCCCAAAATACAGTTCTTCGAAAATAGGCCATTTTTTTTTTGTAAAAAGTGATGGTCTTTCAATATGGTCACTTATTTTGTGAAATATCTCCTAAAATACACATTCCACTTCACATATTATGAAGGTGTGGGGAATTTAATTAGCTTTCATTTGAGACCGGACTATGGGATGAGCGGTTCTCTCAAATTCGGCAGATGACAAAAATCAGTCATAAGTAGGTTCTGGGGGAAAATGCTGTTCTCACGTTTTTTATGGTTTATTTATCAAACAATCAAAATTTATTTACTTTTGTAAAACAATTTTGTCGGTATTCTTTTGGTTATAACTTTTTGTCCGATTCAAACAATTTTTCGTTTCATCTGAAAGCTGGTAAAATTTGCTATGGCACCTCATATATTAAATGTTTTTTAAATCCCATGAAATACCCACACCACCACGCTGAGTATCCCACACTGTTGTGAAAATCACCTTTTTTCAGCACAGTTCTCGTAAATAGTTTCGGTGTTATAGCGAGAAGTATACTGAAAATAAGTCGGGTTTCATACTGAGTATGGGGTTCTCAGCGTGATGGTGTGAGTATATCATGGGACTTGATCAAAATTTCATATATGAGGCCTCATAGTAAATTTAACCAGCTTTCAGATGAAAAAAAAGAAATTTCGGATCGAACTAATATTTTTTTAGTTATTTGATCCGACAACCTCGTGTAACCTCGTAACTATTTTCTAACTGAATGGCAATTCTCGACATTGGTGTGTTTCTTAAAAGTTATCTAGAGTAATGTGAAAAAAAAAAAAAAAATTTTATTGTTTAACTACCTATGATATTTTAAGTAGCACAGTATGCATTGATTCATTTGTTTGGATTATTATTGCAACAGCATTAAAATATCGTTTATCGAGAATTTCAAGAAATATTTTTGAAAAAGTCGGGAATTTCCTAAAACATTCTTGAAAAGTTGGGAATATGTCGGGAATTTTGATAACTGAAATTGGTAGACACCATGTTTTGTTTTCATTCCTTATATTCCTCGCCTACAGATGGCTTTCCTTTATCTGAAGGTCATTGAAGCTAAAAAAAAAAAAAAAAAAAAAAAAAGGATCTGTAGCTCTGTAGCGATTCTAGTAGATATGAAACTAATTACTTATCGATAATGTGTCGTAAAGTACCCTCCCACTCCTACACCCGTCCATCTTCCTAATTTATATCCGGATTAAGGATGACGTAGACAGCTGGAATCGAAGATAGGAAGCCATCTGTCGGAATGAGAGCTGAGACAAGGAGAGGAGGATGTGAGAGGGAAGGCGATGGGTGAATGGGCAGGGGGGACAGAAGGGGCCGCTTGCTCAATGAACTGGGCTTTCTCCATCTTCATCAATGGCCGCGGCTGCCCGTGGGCGGGGGAGCGACCCCCACGTCTCCGGGTGTAGCTCCTCTTCGATACTCTCTCCTTGTCAATTAGATTGCTTACGATGGGTAGTTCCTATCATCGGGGCTATCTGGAAATCGGAAGGTATTTTCGTTATATCATTGAACCAATGGATGGAATTAGGCGTCAACGTTCAAAATGGGATAAATCCACTAATTGCAATAAAAAAAATGTTTCATCTTAATTTTCGTTTTTTTTCCTCTGTCGTTTAGTAACTTTGATCCCATTGAAAACGTACTAAATGCTGTTATGATCTGAGGTGAAAATGTAGATTTTCTTATTTTCCTTATTATCCGGATGTGTCATTGAAGAAAGTATCGTACACATATTTCAAAAGTGACACAACTCAAAAATCTGTATTTTTTATTTATCATCATGTATATTCAATACATTTTCCATGAAATGCCAAAAATGTGTCACTAAGAAATACATGTGTGATATGTTTATTTAATGGGTAAACATAAGGAACTATGGTCACACAATTGTTATATTTTTATTTTTTTTTAATTTTGTATATTAGAAATTTGGTTTATAAGTATGGTCATTCTTTGATCTTATGTAATGTCCCTAATCCCTTCAGAAGAGGATACATCCATTCGCTTTTTTTTTTTTTTTTTTTTTTTTTTTTGAAATTCATAAATTACTAGGAAATAATTTGTATTATGTTCTTAAAGTATTTTTCAAAAATTAAATGTTTTAAACTTTTGACTGATACGTCTTAAATTCTGCGCCTATCAGTATTAATAAACTATTCTACAGGTATATTAAATACAACTCAATATTACTTTACAGTCAACAATTCAGCACTTCTATTGTTTATTTTTATTATTAAATTTGTATCCATGATTAATATAAAATACTCTGAATATTAAGAATAATCTATTACTATGTTGTTACCAAAGCTTGGGGGTTTATTCAATACTTTATCAATCTCCTCATCACTCTTCTAAGTTCCAAAATATCCCTTCTTTTTTCATTTCACGTCTTAAATAGGAATATACGCATCCATCTCACCTTTGCATTTCTTCCTTTGAACTTTTGACTTTTCTTTGTTTTTACGAAAATTCTCCCCCAGATATTGCCGGTACCGGACCTAAGGGCTTCTAATTGGGTATTCTGCCGAAAGTCCGCTATCTAAGGTGCCACTTACCCTTAACCTTTCAATATATAATGATTATTAATATTATTTATTAAGTTCATATTAATAAATAGACTTTGATGCACTAAAATAAATTAATAAATGCACTTTGATTATTCGATCATTTTGTTTTTGTGGCTTAACGCCCTTATGTACTCCAACTAGGGCAGGAAGGATGGGTTATCCTATAGGTTACCAACCTATTCTAGCCATTGTGGAAAGGTCAAGATTAATTCTGTGGGTCGTCGAATAAATTTTAATTCGTTCAAGTGGGATTCGAACCTACGATCTTCTGTACCGAGCGAGCTGAAACCCTCGCCTCAACCCGCTCGGCCATCGAGTCCCAAATCATTTATTATATTAAATTTTATATATATTTAGTAATTTATTTTGTATTTAACTAATAATTAATTATATTTTTCAGTATTCCAATATAAGGATAGGACCCGTCGTTAAGAAAGATGTCATGAAGGCTTCCATTATGTTGGAACACGATAGTCAGTAAGTATAATATCAGTCATTGTTAAATGATATATAATTAAAGTATGATTACAACTATACCTATCCTTTGAATAGGTACGCTGTGATACTCGCTTTCGACGTTAAGATTGAGCGAGACGCACAAGAACTTGCCGATAATCTTGGAGTAAAGATCTTCCAGGCTGATATCATTTACCATCTTTTCGATAAGTTCATGGCCTTCAGGGAAGAACTGAAAGCCAAGAAGAGGGAGGAGTTCAAGTCCATTGCTGTTTTTCCTTGCAAGCTCAAGATTTTACCGCAGGTAACGAATTAAATTCATTTATATATCTGTTATCGCAGTGAATAAGTGGTTAAGTCGAACTTTGACCTAAATGAGTTATGTGGCTAAAACAAATCATGGAGAGTTTTTTTTTATGGTGAATAATTGGTTAAGTAAACTCATTTTGGTCAAGATTCGTCTTAAGCACTTATTCACTGGAATGACTGATATATTTTGCAATATTATCAAATTTTGGTGATGGTGGTGAGAATAGTGTTCTAGTGTTAGGCAATGGTAGATGTAAACATGAGGATTGTATGTAGTGTTGAAGGTGAAGTAATAGTGAAGGTTAAATAATTTTTGGTTTTGTGTAATTTTAATTTTGAATTATTTTAGAAGTTTTCTTGAGGTGTAAGGTGTTTCAAATGTTTCTTAAATATGTAAATCAAAGAACACAGCGATCTGTATGAAGATTGAAAGCATTTTTTCCGCGATAATTAAATTTATTTTATATAACAGTTCAGTCTTCTAAAGGGTCAGATTTGCAAAAAAGTAGATTAATAAAGCATTTTATCATCTGTAGTGACCTGTTTGATATTTTTGTTTTGAATCTATTTTGTTTTTATTGGGGTAAGTGTAGGATTTATTTAAAAAGAATACCAAAAATATTGATTTATTACATAATTCAAGCATACTCATCAAATATATCTTGTATGTTTTCAGTTCGTTTTCAACTCGAGAGATCCCATTGTATGCGGTGTGATAGTTGAAGCTGGCATCGTGAAAGAGGGGACACCCATCTGCGTGCCCAGCAAAGAGGTTAGCTCTTGTTTTTTATTTTATATGTATATACATATATGCACAATGCTTGAATATGGATATTTCTGTATTGTTTCTTCTTTAGTTCGTCGACTTGGGAATCGTGACGAGTATAGAGAACAACCACAAGCCGGTAGAGAGCGCTAGGAAGGGGCAAGAGGTGTGCATCAAGATCGAACCGATTCCAGGGGAGTCGCCCAAGATGTTCGGAAGACATTTCGACGAGAAAGACTTCCTCATCAGCAAGGTAGGCCTACCATGTCCCTGCTTCCTGTTGTTTCACCACTAGCATGTTGGAATGCCATTCGGTTATTAGATGTCATTCTTTAAATACATTTTTCAGATCATAAGAATATTATACCAGAAGAGAATTTATTATAATTAATTATTAACCTTGACACAATATAAAGGTGAACCGCAAAGTAACTCAAGATTTGAATCAAATAGAAAACACGGTTATTAGTGTTGAGATAGTTATTTTGTTTATAGAAACATGAAGTACATTAGATAGGGTTATTTATGGAATAATGGCCTCCATGACTCTTTTGTCTAAATTTCCTATCACTATTTTGCATAAATATGGCTGAATTTCGTTGATGAAACGTTCAATTTCCTCCTGTAATGCACGGGTGGTTGTGGGTTAACCTTTTACTTTAAATAATCCCATAAAAACAAATCTAATGGTGTTAATTCACACGATCTAGGGGGCCAATTCTGATAATCGAAACGAGAGAGTAAACGACCAGGAAATGTTTCCTGCAATAATTAAATTATTTCACGGGCTGTATGACATGTGGCACTATCTTGTAGGAACCAAATATCGCGATATCAAGCACCAGTAATAACTTGTCCAGCCTCATTTTCAAAAAAGTGGTCCATGATGCCTACGGCAGAAAATTTATATTCTGTCACTTTAGCCGTGGTTCGAATTCGACGCCGGGAAACCCTCCTGGGGCACAACCAGCCTCTTAAAAAGTGGGTACCTTTAATTGGGGAAAAACCTGGCGGTTGGGCGTGAATTTTAGCCAAATTACCTCCTTTCACAACCGATGGCTCAGAAACAGTACAGCCTAACCCAAGTACTGAACCCGAGTATTTTTTTTTTTTTTACATGTTTATGATGCCTCCAGCCCGAAATTCCCCCCAAACAGGGTATGTTATGAATGTATTTGTTTTTCGACTATTGCACGTGGGTTCTACAAGTCCCAAATGTGGAAATTTTATCGATTAACAAAGCCATCAAGGAATTGTGTTTTATCGCTTAATTTTCAAACTGCGGCTGCCTAAATTTCATTATTTTTGAGATAATGGTTCATTGTTCAATAATAAAAACACGTTGTTTTTTTCGTATGCTCCAGTTTTTTAAATCCTACACTGTCACCGCTCGACGTTTTTTAAAAATTTATTTATTTATTTTTTGGAGAAAAAGATGATCAAGGATGCAGTCAAAGAGGAACACCACGTCTAAGAAGAAATTCTTTAATACGTGCCAACGTTTCGACCTCCCTTGCAGGTCGAGGAGTCATCGTCCTTCTTACAAGTGTGGTTTGGTGGCCCTGAAGGAGACCTGCAAGGCAGGTCGAAACGTTGGCACGTATTAAAGAATTTCTTCTTAGACGTGGTGTTCTTTGACTGCATCCCTGATTATATTCTTCTCCATTCATCATATACTTATCATATATATATATTCATCTATACTTTTATCATTATTTATTTTTTGGGTTTCGAACACTTTATAGCACACATGATAGCAATTTCAAATCTTGCATTAATTTTGGGAAATCCTTTAGTGTGTACATTCAGGGCAGTGTATATTTTAAGGAATTTTGACTGGGCGACATACGGGACGGCAAAAGTACGGGGGGTAGGGCGGGGGGTCCGGGAAAAATTTTCAAAATTGTGTCAAATGACGCATTTTTAGGCCGTTTTAACTCTTAATTAACATGGTCCGTGAGGTTTTGAATACCGGGAACTCCCTACTTCAATTAATGATCCCAGGCCCTTTGACAATTAATTTGGTCCACTCTATGACGTATGAACCCATTTTTAAATTGACACCAGGAGCCTACTTCATAAAGATAGAAGTACAACTCTACAGCTACAATTCCAAAAAAACCTTGACATTTCAGCTCCCATTGGTCGGTTTCAAGGTTTTTTTTAATTGTAGCTGTGGAGTTGAACTTTTTACTATTTTTTTTATTATTTTGAAAAACTGTATTTAAATTGAAATTTTTGCTCCCGTAAAAATTTGCCGGCACCGGCTAGGTTCACTGGGCGACAAAGTCATGGACACAAGTGTCGCTCAGTTTATATGTTATTTTATGCTATGGTTCAGGGTGCATGTACTGCAAATAAATATGAAATTGCTATGTTACTTCGTCAATAGAGTTTTTAAGGTTAATTTGTTATGCGTGTTGGTATACCTGGTGTGCCTTCTACAGCATAAAGTAGAAGTAGAATATTATATTATAAAAATTAAATTGTAAGATATAATTTTTTTTTCTTATATAATTTGTTTTTACAATTCACAAAATGGGTCACATTCTATAGAACTCTGTTCGACTGTAAGTGGTAGGTGTTATTAGTAAATCTTCTAATATTTTTGAGCAATTATTCTTAAAAGAGAAAGATTTCTATTTATTTATTTTATTTTATGAATAATTAATATTTGAGAGTTTTTATTATGTAGAAAATATTATTCTGAGAATGTTAAATGTTAATAGAAAAAAAAACAAAAAAAAAACAAGATTTCCCGTGAAGCTTTTTATAAGATCATAACCAGGTGCCTTATTTTTGAAAAAATATTTTTTTCTTTTTATCATTTCATTTCTCCTTTGCATTTCCACGAGTTTAAACGGTTTCCTTTCATGGCGACATTCCTCTTGTGCTCCCTTGATCCAGATTTGTCCAGACACAGACAGCTATTGTACATAACTTTTCGGTGAAGTGGTTGATGGCTTCTGTAAATTACGACGTGGGAGGCGGCCTTTCCCAGAACAGGACATAGCCCACGATTTGTTGCTGGTTCTGTTCGGTTTGCTCTGATAGGAGGGAGGGGGGAGGGGTTTATAGCTCTATAGCTCTGTTTGAAAATATATCTGAATTATGTTACTAATAATTTTGGCTGGTTGGATTCCAATTCAGATTATTAGTTTATTTATTTATTTTTATTTTTGGAACTGAAGGGAAGACGAATAAAAATCCAACAGCGGAAAACATAAGATAGTCAAATATTTGATATTTTTCTGATATATTTTCTCTGCTCTTGAAATATTTTACAATTTTAAAAACCTTTCAGAAATATCGTATTTGAATTGATTTTTCTAAATCTCTATCAGATGTTATCAGCCTATCTGTCCGATTAATTTATTACCCTCAGCTATGAATAGGTTTTTGCTAATTTTGTTTATTTCAATTATCCTCTTTAAATATGATAAGAACATTATCATTATCATTATCTTTATCTTTATCTTTATCAGGCTCCTGCTGGTTGGGACCATTCACCAGATCCTCAATAGATTGTCGTCTCCCCTCCCCCATCCTCCATTCCTCCCTATTTATTGTTACGTAATACAATAAACAATTTAGTATTTACTGGGCAGTACGTATTAGTTGTTACGTAATTCTGTTTTCCAAAAGTTACTCCTATTGGTGGTACATTACGATATGATATCACTGTATTTATATTTAGGTTATTGTCTCATTTGAACTCTCTGTGTGTCTCTGTCGAAAGATAAGGACATTTGGGAACTAATAAGGGGTCACCATTTGGTTTCCTCAGGGTTTCGAAGACATGTTGGTATCAGTTGGCAATGTATTTTGTGAACTGGTAAGTGGTTTTGTTGAAGGGATGAATCGGGTTTGTTGAGAATTTCTTGGCTGGAAAATAAGAACCTAGAAGAGTGAAGATGGGGTTTTGATTATTTGATACGTCCAAATTAATGTAAACAATCACTCTAGTAGCATTTAAATATAATCAATTGATTGTCTTGATTGAAACTCTATTTAAAGGGATTCTTATTATTTCAAAACTAATTGAAAATGTCACTGATGGAAGAAACTAATACAAGAAGTCGATCCTTTTTGCCATCTAACAAGATGACTTTACATTTTCAAAAAAAAAAATAATAATAATAAATTCTTATTATTATAAAAAAATACAAAATTTATAAACTTTGAAGCTATATACCAGGAACTATTATTATTTTAAATCGTATTTTTACTTTAATTTGGACTATAATACATAATATGGAAATCGTTCCTTAACACTAGATTAGTTCTTCCAGTCGCACCATTTTTCTAACTCAGTACATTTTGATTTGCAGATTTTTGCTACTGGACTAATATAACGTTTGTTTGTTTTTTAAGACGCAAATTTCGCGATCTTATTATAGTACTAACTCAAATTCACTGTTTCTTTAGTTTTGATTTGGGTCGTATCGATAAAAGCTATATAAAAAATATCGATATTTTTTTTCGACAGTCCAATATTTTCGTTTCAAATATTTATCGTATTCTCTGTTATAAAAATACTAAATAAACTATATATATGTATTAAAAAAAAAAAAAAAAAAAAAAAAACATTGTCCAAGTGTCTCAGTGGATGAAGTACGGAGGCACCAGGCACCCTTGCATTGTAGGCTAGAGTTGAATGCAACTTTTCCAATGGAGGAGTTATCTTTTGAAACCAAACATGTCCACTTTCGGGCGATTTTTTTTTTTTAATTTAATTTTTTTAATTTATTTTTTGAATGGGCCAACAAAGGACCACCTACCTTTGTTTGTTGTTTGTTGTGCCAATTTCAATTCTTTCTTCCTTGTTCTTTTCTTTTCTTCCAGTATGCTTTCATCCGTTCACCATGTTTCCTCTTTCCGTCCTCAGACCATTTTGCACCAGTCCTTTTCACTTTCCTGCCTTGGAATCCCTCCGAAAGTCTTCTCTATTATTTATTTCCTCTGTTTGTATATTGTTCTTTTCTGAATCCCTTTTTACTTCATTGACCCAGCTTGTTGATTTCTTACCTCACAGATATCTGAAAATCTTACTTGTCCATCAACCATCAGGCATTCGATATAAGTGACCAAAAAACATCAATCTTCTTTTTCTCATTACATGTGATATATTTTCTACATTTTGATATATTTCATCATTACTTCGTATCCTCCAACCTTCTGTTGTGTTTTGTAGGCCTAATATTTTCTTCATGATTCGCCTTTCTAGTTCTTCCAATTTATCCAAAGACATTCACTTGCATATAGGCATTCTGTCTTCACTACTGTATTGTGTAATGCCTTATTTTTCCATTTTTGGATAGGCATTTTTTTTATCGTAAACATCTTTGGTAATACCATATGCTCTCTCCATTTTATACAATCATTCCTCTATTGCAGATTTTTCCTTACCATCTTCTTGGATTATTTCTCCCAAATATTTGAACTTTTCTACCCTCTCAATTTGGCCAATATCTGTTTTCAGATATTTTGATGCGTCTTGGATGTTTGTTAAAAATTTTGTTTTTTATTTTGTTATTATTATTTTTTTTTATAAAGCCTTGCGAGCTGCATACACTCACTAATACTTTGCTTCCGTTAGTAGAGATCTATCAAGTATTTAAATTTTTTTTCTTTTTTTTGTATTTAACAGCAGGGGGAGGACTGATAGAGGTTTTTTACTCTTTTTTAACATTTTCTTAAGTGGACGTGTTCAGTTTTCGGGAAGATAACTCCTCAATTATAAAATAGACAATATATCGATACTGTTGTCACTTTAGTGCTAACAGAGGGATTATTTTCCAAAGCAGTGTGAACCATCTCACTAAATAAAAATAATTTTTAGAGAAAAAAACAAAACCGACTTCAAGATTAAATCTACTTACATGAACTTAACTAAAAAATAAAAAATAATATTTTAATTGCTTCAAAACAAAAACCGTTAAATGAAAATCAATGAAATTATCGACACTTATATACCTATTCACAATTTATGATCAGTTATTTTTGGATTCGGTGCCAGCCAAGAATGGCAGTTTAATCCTGCCTCTGTAATACACTTTCGAATGGTCCGAGACAGCGGTGTGGCGGTGATGAAACAGTGGGGGATCTTTACAATTACCATTTCTTTTCAAATTCTGTTAGTTTTGGTTGGCACCGACTCCAAAAATAACTGATCATAAATTGTGAATAGGTATATACCATAAGTATCGATAATTTCATTGATTTTCATTTAACGGTTTTTGTTTTAAAGCAATTAAAATATTATTTTTTATTTTTTAGTTAAGTTCGTGTAAGTAGGTTTAATCTTGAAGTCGGTTTTGTTTTTTTCTCTAATAATTATTTTTATTTTTCACTTTTTAGTGGTGAGTGTATTTTTGTTTATATAGTCAATTCTCGATCTTCAAGCTACCCTGAAAAATAGTTCGAGTTACTGAACAAAGACTTATCGAGGTTATCATTCCACTTACCTTCATGTAATTGGAAAAATTGAACACAAAATGAAAATGGGAGTTGAAATCATTACGTATATTTTTCATTAATGGGTATGTGTATGTTGTTTGTACATACATATAAAATCATTGATAAAGAAAATTAAATACCTGGTACCAATTTATCATATAACTTTCAACTGAATTGAGCTTTTTTCTGAGGGTGCCTAAAAGTAGACACTGCCTTCCACCAGTGGCGATATTTCTTTATTCTTTAGGACGGAGATTTAGTTACTATGGAGATTTTAAATAATCATAATCATAAATATGTTTAAAATGTAAGGTTATGCAACAGTGATTTTTATTAACTGGTTTTTTGATTTTTCTTAAAAAGTGCTGCATTGATTTCAAAATATTTTTTATGGGACCACCTCTGAAGTATGCCCTACCGGTCTAAAAAAGAATCATCAAAATTGATTCAGAATTGACGAAGGTTCTCAACTCATCTGTATTTGTTTTTTTTGTATGTTACGCGATTACTCTGTCAATTCTGAATCAATTTTGATGATTCTTTTTTAGATCATCAAAATAACCGTTAATAAGTGATTTTTTAAACTGTTTTTTTGATTTGTCTTAAAAAGTGCTGCGTTGATTTCAAAATAATTTTAATGGGACCACCTCGCATAACATACACAAAAAAAAAAAAAAAAAAAAAAAAATATATACAGACGAGTTGAGAACCTCCTCTTTTTTGCAGTCGGTTGAGAATAAATAGAAAATTTTTGTGAAATTTAGTTTTCTTCTTCAATCCATTGATGACGACATGTGGGAATGAAATTATAAACCTCATCAAAAGATATTTCGATAGGGAGTATCGATGTTTTTATCACGATACCCATCCCTACTTGTGATGTTATTTTTATCAATATCCTGGATAGTGCCAATTGGTTTTGAATCGTTCGAAACTTAATATATGGGCAATTAATTTTTTTTATTATTTTAAAGGTTATATAAATATTGATATATAAAGATTTACATGCTATAATAGATGAATTATAAGATTAATATAATAATATAAGAGTGGATAGAGGGGACGCGGGACGAGAGGTGAGAGGTGTGGGGGCGCGGGCGGACTGGCCCGAAAAGGAGACCAGTCACCATCAATGGCTCCATTCACCGTTCCCATTCACCTCTCTCCCTTCTGGTTATTTTACGCTTCTTTATTATAATTTATGTTTTAATACTTTATATTTATAAAAGTATTATTATATATAGATTAATTATAATTACCAGGTACTTTATTTCTTGATATAATAAGACTTGATGTGGAAGTCTTATTTAAAAAAAATTTTAAAAAATGAACGAAAGGAATAATGAGAACTGATCTAAACCAGCGCATAACTCTTTGCAGTTTCTATTTTTATCATGGAACATGTTATGGAACCGGTTACCTAATTTATCAAAAGCTATACGTTTTTGGGGAACGCTAGGGCGTTAATAATTTGATATTAGGATAGTAGAAGCAGTTAAGAGTTCAACTCTCGTTATAACAAAAAACTATCACTAGGAGGCAGGTTCTAAAGAGTGAGCTATTTTTGATTCTAATACGAAAAATTTAACCTGGATTTCACTGATTCTGCCCGATTCTTCTCGGCTTGAATAAAAAAAAGTCACATTTGAAACTCTGTTTTTAAGTGGAGTTTTTTTTTTTGACACGCTGTTATTATGAGTAACGTGTTCGTTTTAATCGGATCGAAAATTTGACGACATCCTAAAACATTTAATGGAGAAAATCTTTTGTTGAATAACATTTGACGCTGGGACTAGGAGCTATATTGGTTTACGCAGTAAACTCCCGCACCGCTTCTAAACCATTACCGTTACAGAAACCATACACAAAAATCATATCAGCGTATTCAACATTAGAATATGTATGCCGCATTGTGGCTGATGCTATTCACACAAATATCTGAGTAACTGACTGAAGACTGATTTAGGAATTATAATCCTCGAAGGAAGCCAAAATGTAAACAAATAAAAGAATGTAAAGGATAACATTAAATGTTTACATATCTCACTGCCTAGCCTGACGAACTTTGAAAGGTGATAATCGCTACCTGTAACATTTTTTTTTGTTTTGTTTCTTTTTTTGCGATTTTCTCTAAAACTAAGCAAAAACGAACAAATCTCTAAAGGACCTTTTGTCTTAGTTTTTCGGTCCCCTATAAGTTCCTGAAGTTTTGCCATTTAAATTCGGGACACACTGTATATTGAACGTGTAAGCGAAGCATTCAAACAATATTATTAATGGCAGTAATACTGAAGGAGATAAAATACGTTCGATTTTTATTAAAGACCGGTCAATATATTGAAGTGCCATAAATATTATTGACACGTGTGAGGGGTGTATTACCTTATTGTGCTATAAACTTCAGTTAGTCTTATAAAAACGTATGTATAAAAATGTCACTTGAAATTTAAAAATTTTTAAAACCGTTGCCTGTTGCTAGAAATCTTAATGTGACTGGCAGTTGATCTGCTGGGGAAGTAGCCTTCTCATAATCTTATCCTGCTTTATTATACATTTTGAAGCCAAAGCAAGTAGCTGTTTCTTCATCTCTTGTTAAAAAACTTTTCTAGTCATTTGGCTCCAATTAAGTTACAAGAAATTCTCCATATCCATGACTGGTATGTCTATTTAACCGTATTTTCGTCCAAAATGTTTTTTGCCTCCTTTTTTTCCTCTTGTTGGTGGGGAAACAGACACGACTGGAACTGATAGATCCATCCTCCCTCACTGCACAATTGAAAGTGATGCTGTATTGATCAATATTATTGAGTCCTGTGAGGGCTACCTTTCTTATTTTTTTTACCATATATTTCTTCAATAACATCGATCCTATTATAAGAGGCGCTTAAAACAAGTAAAATTTGTTTTTTTATCCCAATGCTTTATGGATTATTGCTAATAATAATAATAATAATAATGTCATTTAAGTTATTTCCACCCTGTAATGTTGTTCAGTTAAACTTATTTCTCATATTTGGCGTAAAAGCTTCCAATTTTAGCTTTATAAGTGGCTTTGAATTTGGTAATGTAGACAAATATTAATATACTTGGTTCTGTGCTACTTGGAATGTCGTTTAGTTTTGATACTACCACTAGCTGCTCGGACTGCTCATTCATTCACGGAAGACGATATCTACCTGTTGAGATCTGACGATGCGTTATCCATTCCATCCCTTTCCTCCGGTTGGTGTGAATGACGTCCTGGAGGAGGCGGAAGTGGGTCGTCCACGTGTCCCGGGGTTTGGCACGTGCGGGGGTGGCCTCATTGAAGTTACCAGCCCCCAGGGAACTCTTTCACTGATTGGTTTATTTAACAAAAACAAGGTATCTAGTTTTTATATACCAGGTGTTTTTATATATACCTTAATCTTACATGTATAATACAAGATTTATGTATTGTATGTTAAATATTAATTTTCTAATAAATAAAAAGCTTAGCGAATCTGAATGTTCCATGCCGACCAACCGTTGACCACACACCCCTCTCCAACTTAATTAAAATCCAAATCCTCAAGTTCAGCCCTAACGCAATCCTCCCATCTACGCCTCGGTCGATTAATGGACGGCTTAAAACTAATTATCTTTTTTGGAGTTCTGTTATTACTAAATCCAACGACTTTATACCCAATTTAATCATCGCGCTTCAATTACCTGAACCATATTTACTGGATAAAACTCCGTGAAAGATTTTTGTAACATTGTTAGTTAATTTAGTAATAAATG
The DNA here is from genome assembly GCA_003667255.2 of Euschistus heros. Lineage (NCBI taxonomy): Eukaryota > Metazoa > Arthropoda > Insecta > Hemiptera > Pentatomidae > Euschistus > Euschistus heros. The sequence goes on from RCWM02000166.1 coordinate 987,357, forward strand.
TAACTAAGAACCATTGGATTATTTATCTTCCTAAATAAGAATTTTAATTAACTTAAATATTATTTGGCTGGTTATTTATAATAATTAATGATTTTTAAAGTTTTAATTATAGTAATTTAAATGTTAGAGCTACTTCCTGCCCTACAGTATCCATCAATGATGTTCCACTAATAATATTCCCTGTTGAACAGATCTTCTACCTAGGACTACACTTGGACAAACGTCTAACATGGAATCCACATAGAAACTGCTCGTCGTTACAGACTACTTCAACATTTACTAGACAAACGATCAAAACTCTCAATTCATTACAAACGACTTATATACATGACTGTGATTAGACCTATTTGGACGTACAGTGTTGAGCTTTGGGGCTCTACTAAACCATCCAATTCATCTCCTATCCAATCCTTACAATCCAAAATCCTTCGAAAAATCATAAATGTTCCTTACTTTGTCACTAATAAGCTTATCCATAAATATCTATAATAATGTTCCATTTGTGGCTGAGTTAGCCCAAACCAGATACCTACCTTTCATAGTAAGCTCCATAACCGCTCAAATCTATTAGTTTCTCAACTTGCTTCCCAGTCCATTCCCGATAATCCTCCAAGGTGTCTGAAAAGAAGATGGCCTAGAGATCTTCTAGTGTAGGATTTTGATTGAATTGTTACTAATAAGTAGTTCTTTTCAAGTTTTGACGTATTATTTTAATCGTTATCAGCTCATTTATGTATATATTTGTACACTTGTAAATTCCAATAAATTGATTGAAAAAAAAAAAATTGTTAGAGCTCATTAAAACCATAAAATAAACAGCAATATCATCGTATCATGGTAGAAATATTTACAATGACATTTCATAGAAGAAAAAAAATGAAGATATATCGGCGTATCGATATTTAGAGCTCAAAAAGTTTTTCGATGTTTATTTTACGATACCTGCCCCTCGTTTTTAATCAAGATATTTATGTTTATAGTTTTTATCTTAGCGAGCAGTAATTATTTTCGCCATTATTATATTTTAGCCATAAGTGCTAGAGGTTCCATTATTGACTGGATCCCCCGGGCAGGGATGAATGACTGTCCCCGGGGGTGGTGAAGGGAAGCGGCCTTGGGTGGAGAAGGGGGCGGCACGTGCGGGGGTGGTTCATTCAGATCTTGATTTTCCTTCTCCTGGCCAGCTTAGTTCTCTCTCGGCTCTCATAGATTGCTTTTGTTTTTTTTCTCGATTCCATTCAATTTGCAGGGATTTGGCATCGAGGGTGCTTGTTACATCTCCGAATTTCTTTTTACGAGATCTCAGAACGACTTAGACCACCCGATGGTGGAGAATCTTCAATGAACATTTAAAAAAAAAAAAATCCATTTCCCTCGGTCTTCGTTCGTTTGTCTTCATAAAAGTCTTGTTAGTCCCCGTTACACCAAGTTCTATTCAACCCTCTCTGAGTAAAAAAAAAAGAAGTATTGTTTCATTCAAATTCAATTTAACGTTTCTTTACATTGCCTTATACCGTGGACCCTGAAAGTCTGATGGAGTATTACTACTGGATTGGTTAACTAATCTATCGATTTATAATTATCGATGTTTTAAATTATATATCGTCGCTTAAGAAACCACATTCCATAAGTAAGTTCCCATAACTTTACAGGTGACACACACCGGTGACAGGTGACAAAACTGATTTATTTATATTACTACTAGTAATATAACTATACTCTTATAGTCAGGGTTTGAAATCAATAATTATTTTTTCCAAGAAATCATATAATAATTATTATATTGGATGATTAATTTGAAAATCATTCCTAATTTATAAATACAAATTTCAATTGATCTTTGATGTTTATTAATTTGATTAAAAATTATGATCACTCACTGAGTAATACGGTATTGCATAAATAATAATGATTAAATTGAGATAAAAAAAATGTTGATCAGAAAATAAAAATCACCTTTTACACACAAATTGATTAATTGTTGACTATATTATTCTCCACCTACTACTCCAGACTCAAAATATATCATGGAGATAATTCAAAAAATTTAACTTTCTGATTTAGAAAGGAATTACTCAAAAATTATTATTATTATTAATTTTAAAATTTTGCTCAAAAATAATGATCAGAATTTGATTTTTATCACTTATGATCAAAAATAAAAATCGATCTTGGGGTCACCTGTAGTGGTTAGCATAGCAACCTACTAAACCCAAGATCGCGGGTTCGCAGCCTGGCAGATGACCTTAGGATTTTTTAAATGGATTAAAAATCCTTAGCTATGCCGTCCTTCGGAAGGGACGTAAAATGGGGGTCCCGAGCCTGTGCGATGTCAGGTACTCGTTAAAGATCCCTATCCTAATTATACCTGGATAAGCAAAATTTAGGACTCCCACCGTAGCATCGTCCGATTAGCTATAGCAGCATAAAGTGACGTTAAACGAAATAAACAAACAAAATCGATCTTAATAAAAATCATCAAATGATTTTTAAAATTCCAGATAAAAATCTTGCTCGGATTTGATTTTTATTATTATTTTTTTTAATTATCAGTTTCAAACCCTGCCTATAGTAAAGAACTTAAATAATTTTAACAAATAATTTAAGTTTTATTCATCTATCGATAAAAATCTTGTATTGAGCATTATATCTTCAATAATATTTCCACACATAGCAGTCATTTTTAACACGTCACAGATTGGGTGGTTGTAGTAAAAAAAATTAATTAGACACCCAATTTTTAATTTTAATGTATAAATTGGTAATCCAGATGGACAGAGGCTATTAAGAAACTTGCGGATAATAAACTGCATTATTACTGCTTACAACTAATAAAAGCCCATGAATCATATTTTACACACAATATCATAAAACAATAAGGATCGATTCACTGGGCCCCCGTGTGTCGCACCATATATTTAAATCTTTTCCAATAATTTTATTATCGAGGTCAAGCTCTAGATAACACCTTACCTTTGTAACCTCTCATATAGAATAGTGTTCGCCGCCTATCGGCCAATTTGCAAACTTCACTATTGTCCACATATTATCGCTTTTATAATAACAAATTAATTTAAGATAAGTATAGATTTTATTATTGCTAAATCTTCCTGGAACTATTAAGATTGTCTGGTTAAAATTTGGTATAGATTGGTTCTGTAGTTTACGCGGTTAGTGTTCGAAAAACGACAAATGGCTTGTCTTTTTATATAATTGTATAGATCACCATTCATATAAAGCAAAAAAGCGGGTTTATTGCTTTAATATAATACGAGATGAAATGAGAAACTTATGAGTACCTCCATTTCGCAGGTGTATCACGTGGTAAAACAGCTTAGTTGTAGCATGTGGATAAAGGATTTCGTTTGTGGCATGTGGCAAAATCTGGCTATAGTAATGTTACCTTTGGTATAATTTGTTTTTTTTAAATCTGGTCGCGGAAATGGGTTCAATGCTAAATTTTATGTTAATTATAAGGTCTAATTAATTTTGGCCAAAAAGCTACGTTTAGCCAGTGTTAAGCGTTGATACGAGTATAATTGTATTGTGAACTTGGCATTACCTGATTCGAGTCTTTTGAATATTTCTCTATTTATTTTTTTATTTATTCATTTTTTTTTTAATTTTTTTTATTTCCTAAGTTCATGGGATTATTCGGATCGTGGATTATATTTTTTTCGGTTTACTTGATTATCGTTTCACCATCTTAAGGTCACCTGTATCTATTTGTTCTACCTTTGTATTTTTATTATTAAATAAACCCATAGCACAAGAACATATACATAATCGATTTTATGGGAGACTCATATCATATTCATTAATGACAAAGCCACGACTGACATACCCGTAAATGCTCTCAGAAGGCTGAAGATAAGCTGGATGAGAGATCTGCCCCAATAACCTTCTTTTTTTTTTGTTTCAATGCTTGCCAGTACTCAACAGTACCAGTGCTTCTCTCCCTCATGCCTAGAAGGCCTGTATTTCTACATGTTCAGCGAATTCACTCATTGTTATATTTATAACAGGTGTGAATAAAAAAATTCAAGCCGAAAAAAAAGAAGAATTAATTAAGATATAAATTATTAGAGATAACTTCAACTGTTACATATTTTAAAAATAATTGTAATATTCTGCCATTTAAATCTGTCCCTCCCTCCCTCTCTCTCTCGGTTAGCTATCGATTAATCTTTTTGGATCGAACTGGTAAGATGTTCAGTATTTTGCTAAAGAGGACCTATCCTATGCATTTCGTTATCTCAATATGATATTTCAAAATGGAATCAAATTGAATCGTAAGGCAAAAAAAGGGGAATGGTTGACCTCTCGTTTAGATAAGATCTTGTTGATATATCATATTTTTGGTTTCATATTAGCCACGTATGTTTTTCTTACGTTTCCAACCCGTAAACAAGCCCTATGACTATTTTCCTCTTTTACTGTGTGATACATGGGCCATTAAATTAGACGTTTTTGGTCTTTTAGAATTTTAAATTATTGTATTACAATCTGCCTCAGTTAAGAGGAACTAGTGACGTCGTTATAAATACATAGTCATATAAAAAAAAATATGATACAATCATGATACTAAATAAAGGATGAATAAATGAACACAATAAAATTATAATAATTATTAATACATTTGTAATCATTGTCTACTATGTTAGGAGTTAAGTAGGGCTCTACAAGATCTTCTCTTTCGCCACCGTCATAAAATAAATAGGATTTAGTAATGTTTTTAATATTCAAATTTGATAATAGATTACGAATGTAGCAACTCAACCCAATTGGTAGCACTTCAATACCTTATTTGAGAAGGTCCCGAGGCCACCTTCTTTTCAGACGCCTCGTAAGGTTGTCAGGAATATCATGGGAAGCTAGTTGAGAGACTAGTCGATTTGAATGGTTATGGAATTTACTATGAAAGGATAGGTATCTGGTTTTTGCTAAATCATCAAGTTATGGAACTTTTAGGTGTTTATGGATAAGTTTATTTGTGACAAAGTTAGGACCATTAAGGATTTTGTATTGTAAGGATTGGATACGAGATGAGTTAGATGGTTTAGTGGAGCCCAAAGCTCAATTCCATACGCCCAAATAGGTCTAATAACTGTCACGTAAATGAGTCTATATCGGATGTTTTAAATGTTTGTCTAGTAAATGTTGAAGAAGTCGAAAACGACGAGCAGTTTCTTGTCGTTTTAGTCTTGTATGTGGATTCCAAGTTAAATGTTTATCTAAATGGAGTCCTAGTTAGCGGATCTGTTCAACAGGGAATATTATTAGTGGGACATCATTGAAGGATACTGTTGGACAAAAAGTAGTTCTAACATTTAAATTACTATAATGAAAATTTTAAAATCATTAATTATTATAAATAACCAGTCAAATAATATTTAAGTTAATTAAACAGTTTCCTGTCGTTTTAGTTTACTATGTGGATTTCAAGTTTGTTTGTCCAGTTGGAGCCCTACATAGGGAGATCTGTTCAACAGGGATTGGTGGAATGTTATTAAAGGATACTATTGGACATGAAGTCATTGGGTTACGGCTAAGAGTAAAGGTTATTTGGTGGAGTTCTGGCAATGGCCAGTCTCTCCTAAAGTAAGTAAGATATGTAAAACATTATGGAAATCAGTACCCATCCTCTTGACATTATTTTAGGTTGTTTGTTATCTCATCCTATATAGTCTTCGGTTGGTATTGTCAGGAATATTTGTGCAGATTTGTTTTGTATGAATCTGTTGGGATGGTCATAAAGTTTGTCGTGAAATTTTGTTTTGATGTGGTCCAGTACAATAGATATGTGTAGGTCTGTATACAGTATCCTATTACATACGGACCGTAGTGATCGTGTAATTAGTCGCTATGTTTGTGGTTTAAATTTTTGTAGTTTGTGTATGTGATAGGGGTTTTTTTTTTTTTTTTTTTTTTTTTTTTTGCTTAATGGGTTTCAGTGAGTGAAAAACAAAAATGTATTGAATATATATGGACAATCCAAGTGGGTGGTATTGATCATTTTGGTCGGGTATAGAGCGGCTGGGAGGGTGTAGGGGTGGGGGTAGTGGGGGGAGGAGAGGAGGGGGAGGGGGTGTTTGGCCCCGGAACTAGGTCACTGGGTAAGGGCTCCCCCAGGCCTAATATTGACCCCGGTTTTAATTTAGCAGCTTCGAAGCCCCATCATATATATTAATAATAATATTTATATATTATTTATATAACTAGAATATATTTAGGTTGACCTTCAAACCCAAAAGCAGAATAAAATATCACTTAAAAAGAAAACAAAAAACAGAATTGATAATTGTCATTAAGACCAAGAAATATTTAAGTCCTTAAGATGTATTAATCTTATCTCCCATCATTATTTTATTTAAAAACATAAAATGCCGCATGATTCTTAAAAAAATTGGACAAAGCTGTGAATTTAAAAACAGACACAAAAAGTAGGAGTCCACTATGCACTATTAATAAACAAATTAAACATTTAACTTAGCCTTTAGACCTCATTGTAGTCAGTGATAGTAATGGGCAATATGTGATCCCTGATTAAATGTTCTTAGAGATTTGTCGTTATTAAGGTAATTATAATATTTAAACAATAGTAATAATAACAATAATTATGCAAAATTATATCAGTGTAATAGAACAGTAAATTTTTAATATTTGCAGAAATGATGGCAATTAGATGTAGTACAATAGGCAAGACTATTTAGTCGTTAAAATTATGTTCATTACACAGATCCAAATGTATGTAATAGGACACAGAATGGTAATTCATTCATTATATATAATGTACATTAGATGAATATTAGTTCACATTGTCTATACTTTTTTCATATTTATCGTCCATATATGTTTTTACATGTTTTAGGACTTGAAAATGTGGCAATAGCTATGAAACGTCGCCTATTTAAGAATCATGTAGCATTATATGTTTTTAAATAAAATAATGATGGGAGATAAGATTGCTATTTAATACACCTTATAAACTAAAATCTCCTTTGGTTATATATATTGTATAATATTTAAGTCCATTTCTGACAGTTTTTGACTTGTCTTTTGGCTGGGAGTCTATACTTTTTTGGTGTTTTTCACCCTCAAAACTATAAAATTTTGATAACGCCCTATCTCTGTTATTACTAAATCCTACGACCCAATATAACCGTCGCGCTTCTATTACCTTAACTATATTTATTGGATAAAATTCTCGCAGTTCCGTTTTTTTGTAGACTTCAAATATCTCCCCTAAGATCTTTCATATGTATTTTTCTTCACTTAACCTAAGCGGACACGTTTGTCATCCATAGAGAACTCTTGGTAGTTTAATAGTTTAATATTTCCTAATTTGGAAAGTATGCGCGAATTGAGTAGTTTTGCGGCCGAGAAATAACAACCCTTATCCATTTGAACAGGTTATCAATTACTTCATTATCACTGCTTGATTCAGAATTTGTTCAGAACCATTCACTTTCCAAAATCAATACTGGATGCCGAACGTCGAATTGTTAAAGATATTTATTCGTCTTGGAAAATAATAAACGTAGGATTACAATTTCAAACAGCTGGAACTGAAGGAATTTCGAAATAAATGTAGTCATACAATGCCATCGTTTAATTATTTTTAAGAGATTTTGGTTGTCATGTTGGTTTTCGAGCCCTAATACAATATTATAACAACTTTCTAAGAAATAGCAGTTAGCCTATCTCGGATCGAGAATTTACCTTCAGTTTCTTAATCAGAAATTTGACGGAGAATTTTCTTCGTTATTTAACATTTGTCGTTAGCAGAGATGGGCAAGTCACATTTGAGTAGAATATTGATATTCAAATCATTTCAGAGTGAGTACTAGTAACATAGTATGTACTCAAGAAAAACTTTAAGAAGTATGAATAAAATGAATCTCTACTAATACTAGCTTTAGTACTAATAGTTCTAATTAATACTCAAAAAGTTTTGAGTAGAAATTAAGTAATTGTACTTGCAATTTAATACTTTATGTACTTACTTACTTTTATTATTTTGAGTACAATAATTTCAACTTAGGTATTTTTTAACAAATAAAACAATTTTTTCTTTTTCACTCAAAAATTTTGAATAAATTATATTTGAATACGAAAGGAATTGATTGGAAAGTTACTCATATTTTCCATTACATAGTATTCAAGTACAAGTGGTAATTAATTTATATGTTCACTCATAATATTTGAGTTTGGTGTAATCGATTAGAAAATACTCATAATTGTTCAGTATGTGTATCTTGAATACATTTAGTACCCTGTACTCATGTACTCATGTACTTTTTAACATAAAATTGAAAAAGTAATCAATTGCTCGCTAGGATTTACTGTTTAGGAGCTATATTGGTTTGAAAAATTCACTTTTGAAACCACTATATTATATTAACCCCCTGTTAATGATCTCAATGTACTTTTTGTCCCTTAAAATTTAAGAAATTCCATCAAAACCTTTCCAAACGTCCCAATCATCTGACTCAATCATTATTCAGTTCAATACGCCTTAAAATATTTTTGACATTACTCATTCTAGTGAAACTACGTATTCGGTCGATTTTCCCATTTATGCTTGGTTTAATAGTTACTGTAGCTGCTCAAAAAAGTATTCCCTGTTTGGGAAAGATGGCTCTCTTTGCGGTAGGCACAATTTTGTTTCGAAAAATTTCATACTGTTGACGAGATGAGGCTGGTTCGTGTCGGACAAATTTTCTTTTTAAGAGCAGAATTTGGGATTTATCATCATGACTGTAGAAGTTTATTGATTGTTATGTGAAATATTTTAATTAATGTTCATGAATATAAATATTTGTTTAGTTTGTAATGCATCATAAAATAGATTACTTTTGATTTGAAGAGTTTAGTTTTATAGAGTACAAATTATGCATGACTATGAATAATTATATTGTAGATGATATGCTAGTTATAAGAAACGTGATGAGAAAAAAAAAAATAAAAGAATGATTTTATAGGCTCGTATTCATTCATTTCATTAGTGGGCTTTAGAGTCCTCTAAGAACGATTGCCTCAGCTGGTGCTTTCTTCCTCTGTCTGCTGCAATGCGCCTCCACTTCAGTTTACCTTCTCCAGGTCCAGCCATCTGAGGCAGGGTTCTTGTCTAGTCCATCCTTTCTACATGGCCCAGTGATCGAAAGCTATTGGGCTGAATTACTTTCATAATGTCCATTTCATAGTTAAAGTTCATTAATTCCAGGTTAGTCCTGTTCCTCCACTGATCCTCTACTTCGACTGGATCATAAATTTTACCTAAGCCTTTTCTCTCCCATATCTGAAGCATCCTTTTGCTTTCCTTATTTATGGATCATGTCTCGCATCTCTATTCAACTATTGTTCTAATAATTGTTTTATATGTGGTGGTCTGGATACGAAGACCGAACTCGAACTTGATCAAAAAGAATTTTTTTTTTTAATGTTTCTATGGCGTTGTAGTACAAGCAGGTATGGTTTCGTTGTAAAACCAGTGTTTAAGGTTTCACATGGGAAAAAAGGGCGAACTCTACAACGAAACCATACCTGCTTGTACTACAACGCCATAGAAACATTAAAAAAAACAAATTCTTTTTGATCAAGTTCGAGTTCGCCCTTGGTATCCGGACCGCCTCATATAAAACACATTTTGCCTTTCTGGACATTTTTTTTTTTGTAGTTAAGCATTTTCTGCATACTGTATTGGCATCTTTATCATGCTGTTATTCGAGCTTTTATATCTTTCTCCACTCTGTTTTAATATTGATCATTCATACTACCTAAGTACTTCAATTCTTCACAGTTTTTGAAGATTCTATATGTATTACTTTTCCTGCCATCTGGTCTGATCTTGATGTCCCCATATGTATGCTTTTACTAACATTAATTTCCAAGCCCAAATATCCAGGTTCAGAATTCTTCTAGGGTTCCTGGTAGTGCTGATACAGTCCTTGCTGTAATGTGTACATCATCTGCATTATGAATCGTACCTACTACATTTTTTTTATTTTCCTTATGTCTGTTTTCAGTACAAGATTATAGTGCAGTTGATAAGTTCTCCTTGTCTGAGGCCTGTATATATTTTGAATTTTCTTGCTATTTTCCCTTTCTAAAGTACTTGTATCAGTCAGAGTTATATTGATCACTTGAGGTACACTATGATGGTATAGAAGGATCAATACAATTAGGATTGATAATTTAATTGCCACTTCTTTGAGATTATTTTATTATAAAACTAGTTTCGAATGCTAAACATTCATCTTCAGTTCTAAAACATACAAAATTTCTTCAACACATCAGTACTATGTTACATAGATTATATATACTAAAGTCCGATTTTTTAAATGGGGTCAAAGTTTTAATATATAAATATTATAATATCTTATATATTTTTTAAAAATTTGTATATCTCAATGGAAAAGAAACAAGAATTCAAATCACAATGTGAGGGAAATGGAATTACGAATGACGTGATTCGAACACTTGATTTGACACAAAATTACAAATCTTACAAATTATGAAATTGGTTAAAAGAATTATGTATTTGATTTAAAAAAATTATGAAATTGGTTGAAAAAATTATGATTTTAGTTGAAATAAGCTATATATACTAATAAGTACGAAAGAAACATAATTATCAAATTTCATTAAAATCGGACGAGCCGTTCTCAATTTAGAAATATAGCCCCCCCCCCCCTCACTCCCAGCTAATAAATAAAACTGTTAAAACCCTAAATATACTCTAATAAGTACAAAAGAAACATAATTATCAAATTTCATTAAAATCGGACGAGCCGTTCTCAATTTAGAAATATAGCCCACCTCCACACCCCTACCCCCTACTATGATATATTTGTGTCCATGTTTGATTTCTTATCTTACCTTTTTAAAAAGTTTAGTATATATAATCTATGTAACATAGTACTGTTGTGTTGAAAAAAATTTGTATGTTTTAGAACTGAAGATGAATGTTTAGCATTCGAAACTAGTTTTCTAATAAAATAGAAGTGGTAATTTATTCATCAATCCTTATTATATTGACCTATCTTATTAATTTCTTTAGTGTTCCTAACCTCTCTTGCCGATCATATATTTTCTATCTTTTTACAGAATCGTAGGCTTATCCAAAGAAATGGCGCAAAGTAGCATTATATTGGTATGACTTCTCCAACATTAGCCTCGCCGAAATACTGATTGCATTTTACTTATTAAAGTACGATTTGCAAATTTTATTGCGATATTCTCTATTTAACTTCTCATTCTCTCTGCTGATTTTCTGATGATTCTTAATTAATGATTTTATGTTTGATTAACCCAGGATTAATTGTGAAATGTAGTACAATAAATGGCGATTGGGGTACAATAAAAGGTATCATTATTGGAGACAGGAGTAAGGAAGACAGGTTTCCTGTACAAATTCTATTTCTAGACGCGGGGCGGTAAAGGGCTGTTTTCTTTTTATTGGCCCATTGAGAGTGACGTCATGAACTGGGTCAGGGCGCCGCCCCATTGAGGCGGGGCTCCACCCCCGCTCACTAACGATCAACCCCTCGCCCCCACCTCCCCCCCGTCTGTGTCTGTAATAGTCAAAGTAATAGTCCTCCATTGATCGATCTATATTAATTGTCTCCATTGGTTATATTTATTTATATTTTTCGTTCATAATAATAATAATAACAAATTGAGAATACAAACATTTCATATCGGGGAACGCTAGGAACTGTGTATGTCTATGTAAAATGTTTACTCTTCACAATAACAGTGGCAACCTTTAATTCAGTCTCTCTGTGTATTTTAAAAAGTTCGGTCAAAATAGTGAGCACTGAAATTAAAATTAGATCTGCTTTGCTGTATGAACTCAAACGTTGTTCAAAAGCGACAGAGGCCGCTCGCATTATTTGTCACGTCTTTGGCAGAGATAGTCTTAGTGAGCGGAAGGCACAATGTCGGTTTTCAAAATTTCGGGAGGGCGATGAATCGCTTGAAGACGGATATCGGTCTGGAAGACCAAAAGTGGTTGAACATGCACAAGTGCGGGATATATTCGCCGCAGATCCACGCCAAACATGTTCAGAAATTGCTGAACAGCTCAACATTTCCGAATCTACAGCTTGGAACTACCTAAAAGAAATGGGAAAAGTAAAAAAGTTGGATAAATGGGTACCTCACCAACTATCGGATGCCAGTAAACTGGTTCGGGTAACAACAACTTCTTCTTTATTGTCTCGATTAAAAATTGATCCATTTTTCGATCGAATTATTACTTGTGACGAAAAGTGGGTATTGTACAAATATATGAGACGATCATATCAATGCCTGAGTGCAGATGAGAAGCCAAAAACATTTCCATAACCAAACTTCCACTCAAAAAAGATCCTGTCGATGGTTTTTTGGACTGGAAAGGGGTTACTTCACTTTGAGCTCTCGAATCAAGGTTAAACGACAACTGCTAGTGTGTACTGTGAAATATTGGATCGCTGTCATGTCAAACTTAAAACTTTTGATCCCAGACTGGTGAACAGGATAGGGCCACTGCTGCTTCAAGACAACGCTCAACCTCATACAGCAAAAGTGACCAGAGACAAATTGATGGAGCTAGGGTGGGAAACTTTGCTTCATCCACCTCAATCTCCTGATCTTTCACCAACAGATTACCATATTTACCGGGCTTTAGGTAATAGTCTAAGAAAAAAATGTTTTAACAGTCGTCAGAGTTTAGAAATAGAGTTGGACAACTTTTTCCGTAATAAAACAAAATATTTGTTTAAATAAGGAATTTGGGACCTGGCATCGCGTTGGGAGAAAAGAACTGAATGTAATGGTGCATATTTCGATGAATAAAATGTTTGCATACTTCACAGCTGACTTTTTATAGCCCACTTCAAAAAAAACGACAGGACATTTTGGAGAAACTGGTAGTTTCGGAGCTATAGCCTAAAGAGTACCGATAAATGTGTTATCGTGGAAAAGTGCGTCAATTTTAAAAACGCATCTAATTACATCAAGTTTCACTTAGGGTTATAACCTAATGGGTGTAATTTAGCCGTTGTTTAAATTTCAGCTGTTTATGTTTCCGTTGAATAGACATCAGAATATGCCTTATTTGATTTCAAATTTCACTAGAAATGCACCCACTTGTGATTGCAAGATTTGGCAATACGAAACCCACGTTTTCTGGTAAACTTCCCTCCATATCTTCTAAAACGTTCATCCTACGATAAAAGTCTTCATAAATAATATTGTAGAAAATTAAATTGTCTTCAAAATGCACATATATAATATATAATGCACTTATCAAAATGCCAATTTAACTTTTCTTAATAAAACAGGTTTGTGTGTATGTTTACTGTAGTCCTTCACATTTGCCAAGTGTATTATCTCGGAAACGGCACAGAATATGAAAAATGTGTGTATAATAAAAGTTGTAGAGAATTTAATTGAAATTAATTTAGTAAATAGTCATGTGTTGCATACGACGTTTTCGAAATATGGGCGCAAAACCAAAAAAAAAAAAGAAAAAAAAAAAGGGACCTTTCGCGCCCCCCTTCCTGTTCTCCTAACCCGAAAGCTCCTGGACTTTTAGTAAGTTTACTTTCTAACTTAACCCGGACATGTTTCCGAAGAAAAACTTTGGATTACAGAAAACGCACTCTATAATCCTTTATTGACTGGACTATATGTCTAATCCGGATTACTTGTGTTCCGAGGAATTTGGCACTTCATTAGGTAGTAAGTAAATGAATCCATTCAAAAAGATGGAAATAATTAATAGCTAAGACAGCGGAGACGGTTTGCCCATTGTCCGCCATTCGTCCTTGATAACATGTGACTTCCTTTAAGAAGTTAAACGGCGGCTAGGTTGATATTCAGATGGGATTTCTCTATGAATATAGATGAGAGGAACAATGGATCGTTTTCGTTGCGAGTTGCATCCTAGGAGTAGGCAATGTTAGTTGCCAGCCTTGGCGAGGCCTTCTACTGCCTGTCGTAATGGCCAACCTATATACTATATAATATAGTCCCGTTTAATTCCATTGTTCCCTCCGAGTGTTATAAATCATATCTATATTTCATTTATCCACGGGTCAATTAGAAAGAAGGGCAAATAAATTGCTTTAGCACACTATTTTACTATCCAGCGGATCACGATGAGCTGAAAATGATCGGAACATAAGGACACGAGGTTCTTCTAATGAGGCTTTAATGCATGTTGAGGAGACCGCAAATTTTTTTTTTTTGTATATTTGTTATTTTTTACGACGGACCTGCATTTGTGACTTGTAGGAAAAGGAGAAGAGAGGGTATGCAGTACAGTCCCAGAAACTCGGCTTAATATGGACTAGAAGGATGCCGAGTTAGTCAAATGCCGGCTTATCATATATACATACTGTATTTACTACGCTATAACATTTAAATACGTGTAAATAAATTCAACTTGATTCAAGGATTAATTTTGTCCCAAAAAGTTCATAATACTGATTTGCCTCTCTCACTGAACTCGTTTCCTTGCAACTTTATCTCGAACTTAGCGGAGGAAGAGTATAACTATCGGAGAAGGTCCTTCCAGCTCAAAATATCGAAAGGCGCCTTTAACTTGTTTTAAACTAAAACTTCACTGTGGCTCATTTATCATATCGGTTCTTCCTCATGGTTATCAGGAGCGAAGAATTGCTGTTTCTTGAAGAATTTTTCCCTTTTGGTCAGTGTACCAGAAGGTTCTCCTATTCCATATCCACTTCTGTCTCTAGCAAAAGTCGACCCTAGATTCGACTGTTATAATTTCTAGTTGCATCCACTGAGTTACCCCTCTTGTATAATTTTATTTTTTTATTTAAGGCTTAGGTAGCTCCCATAGTTGAAGCGAGATAGGTTTTAGATTCGTGTTACAAATTAGCAGTTTCTTAAAGATGAGTATTGGATATTTTGAAATCAGCTGTCTATATATTTTTTCGGATCTTCACGTGGGTGTTGTGTTTAAACTGTAGTATTTGTTAAGGGCCATGGGCCACTGGAGGTAAGGCTAATCAAACTACATTTAAATATTAAACCCTAATTTATTTACAAACTAATAAATACAACTAGATAATTAATTTAATATAAACTTAAAATAACAATTATGACTTAGGTCTAACCTATATCTGATTACCCTAATTTCTCTATTATACAATAATGAGATAGTACTTAATGCTAGGTTTGACAATTAAACATAAGATTCTCTAAATCTATATACAATACTGACACACACAGACTGACATTACTCTCACTGACACTGGCTTACTACTGCTACGTTTACTGACACATGTTGCTACTCATGACTGACACTCGGCTACTTACTGACCAGGCTGGGGGCTTGCCAATTTAAGCCCTCATCGAACATTCCAGACCGTTCGAGGCAGGTAAAGGCTGGCTCTTCTCGACTACCTCCTTTTCTTGAGGGTTCTAGCTCCTTCCGGCTTTACCTGTTTAAGGACTACGGACGGCTCTTTTGTTGCCTAGGCGGTCCTCGATCCTCTTGTTACTACCCTGGACCGTAACATATTGGGCCTTATGTTAGCCTACTGTCTAATTGATAAAGCCAATCTATGAAACATTGGTAAGACTTAATTGTTATTATAATAAACACAACCAAACGGGAAGATTAATTATTTTAAGTTAATTTGCAAACACTTATTTTACTGGACTATTTAGTAATCCACCATTTTCAGTAATTAGGCACTGCTCCTTTCATGTGGGATAAGTTCATTATAGTGTATCTAATGATGGCTTTGTGAGACATTTATTATATATCTTTATTGTTTTGTTTCAGATAAGCAGGCAGTCGATCGACGCATGCAAGGACTACTTCCGAGACGACCTCGTGAAGACGGACTGGCAGCTGATGGTCGAGCTGAAGAAGCTCTTCCAGATCCTGTAGTGGTGTCCTCAGCCTCCTCCCCCTCTCCTCCTTCCTTAAATATATATCTAATCACAAATGTAATTATATATATACTTCCAAGTATATATATATTATATAGCAAATATTTATAAATATATATATATTTCGTATGAAAGATAATAATATAACTGTACATTTCTATCCTTTGTAGTTTTTTATGCCTTGGGAGGTAACTTTTTGTTACTTCTTTATTTGAGACTGTATTAGAAAAGTCACATTCACTAAAAACAGAAACAATGAAATAAGCGGTGATTATATACTTTTGTTTTTATTATTATTATTATTAATTTTTTATTTTAAATTTGAATTATGATAACTGGTCTAACAATACTGCCTGTATATTGTATTAATAGCAAATATTCTCTCTGATACTGCCCAAGGTTCTTTCATATATAGTTAATTGTCTATATATTATCACTAATATATATGTTGCAATAGAAAAAAAAAAAGTGAAACTAACAATTAAAATTTTTTTTTTTATGAAAGAATATTTCTAGTTATTGATCCTTTGTACGCATCCAACACCTGCATGGTTATGTCTCAGGTCAATTTTTTTGGGGGGGAGTTAAACAAATAAGCTTTTCCGCTAATGTAGAAAAATATGAAATGAGTGGAGTTGAATCGCATAGAGGAATTATGTAAAAACATGTTCGTATAGAGGCTGTCAATGCATATCTATTTTGTCTTTTTCAATTTCGTAGTAAAATGATGGAATATCGTGTACTAATCTTTTTTTTTTTGTTAACTTTAAATTTTTTTTTTGCACTGGTAATACAATATTACAATCAAAAAATGTAATATAAATATACAACAATCATGGCATGGGTTGTCATGAGGGAGACTCCTGAACTTCAGCTAATTAATACGTAAGTCTATGAGATGAGATCTCTTATCCAGCTTCTCTTCAGCCTCTGCCAAGCTACATTAGGGATTTCTGTTGAACTATAAAAAATCCATTCCGTTATATACCGTTCTTCGTCAGTGGATTTGTTTTTCAAAGTTGTTAGCCCTGTTCCTTAGAATATTACTAATTCGATTTTTATTTTATTTTTTTACTTTTTCTCCTAATTGAAGGTCCGAAACAAAACCTTAATTAAATGTTTGGAATTAATTTGGCTTCTAATGTTCCTATAGAATTTGGGTATCACTTGCGAAGAGGTGGCTTGCTCCTTTTAACAGTTACTTTTCAGTAACCAGTTACTGTTTAACCGGCACGCATTCTAGCGGTAGTCTTTCGAAATGAAAACTTCCAAATTTCCCTCCTTCTAGCAGGAGATCCTCAGATTCTATTCTGTATGCAAATAGAAATCACACTACTCGCTTTTGTAAATTGTACTTCAATGTTTAAAATTATATTTTATTCAATAAATGTGAAATTCCTGTTATAATAATAAATAGACATAGTATTCTAAAAGTAGAGAAAAAATATGCCGAAAAGAAATGAATAAAAGTGTTTGAATTTATTATTTTTATAAACAGTCTCTAAATGAAACGAACAACAATTATTAATAAAATGACAATAGTAAAAAGCCTGAGAAGCCATAAATAAATGGCAAAGTGCGAGAATGATTTAATTAAAAATTAATAATATCATGTTAGTAATAGTCGAATAATATTATATAAATAATGTATGAGTATAAGGTATTTATTAAAAGTTTAAAAGTGATATAGAATAATAAATGAACATTCTATGGTTGCTTTTGTTATAAACGCAGACCGTAGTGAAGGAATTTCACAGGCTTGAAAACAGGGGCTAAGTTAGTATTTGGTAATAAAAGGGAAAATTGAGTTCTAATTTCCTGAGTCCCGCTACAATGCGCGCTGGTAAAACAGTAACTGGTTACCGAAAAGTAATTGTTAAAAGGAGCCCCCTCTTCGCAAGGAATACTAAGATGTGTTTATTGAAAAAACTATTTGTAATTCGGTGCTGAAAACATTTCGTCTCATACCATAGTTGCAGAATTTTTTATCCTTAACTCCAACATCCAAAATCATTAGAAAAGATTTTGGATTCTTTAGAGTTTTGTCTTGCATTTGTCATAGATGGTAGTTTTTTGTCACAAAATTAAATCAGAAAAAAGATTCTGTAAAATGTACTTATCAACGTCGATTTTGAAAATACTGTACCGCTCTAACTGTGGATGGAGGAGCACAGAGTTGGTAAATCACGAATATATTTTTTTATTCATGAAAATGGTTTCATTACTTGATATTTTATATGTAGAGACCGGATTTTTGTGCAGTAAAAAATCAAAAAATGTGCAGTAAAAAACTCAAAATATTCAAAATCGTGCAGTAAAAAACTCAAAATGTGCAAAATCGTGCAGTAAAAAACTCAAAACGTGCATTTAAAAACTTAATACATGCAGCAATCCATTAATTCACACAAACATGTAAAACTTAAACAACCTTAAATAAATTTAAGCACATTTCGACAAACGTTCCGTTTTAGTGTTAATTCAATCTGAAATACTTCAATTTGGAGAGAGAGAAAAAAAAAGGGATATGAAAAAATTTGTTCAATAAATATAATAAAAATATATTTATTAAAATTTCCTTAAACAAACAAAATATAATAAAACTAAAAAATAAAATAATTTTTAAAACTTTCGTGAAAATGTAAGACATTGTACATTTCAAAATTCTTTTCAGTAAAATTATGCCGCCTGTCACTTAAAATGTTCTTTAGCAAAGAAAAGGAACGTTCTACTTCTATGGGCGTAATAGGACAATTTTTGTAGCATGCAATTGTGGAGGGATCCAGAGAATAAGCTTCTATTTCCTTTCCGTTGATACAATCATTTATTTTTTTTAAATGAATGTAGCCAGAGTTTTTCTCAAGTACAGACTCAAATTTTGAAAATAAACATCTTCCCTTTTCATTTTCAATTCGTTTTAAACCTTCTTTTATTGTTTCAATAATTTCGATTTGGGAATGCAAAGATTGATTTCGGGATTCCAATCGTATCAGTGCGGTTGACAGGTGCGATTTAATAAACGTTAAATCGGATATGATTGTCGGTGAATTTAAAACATTTTTAACTTTCAAAATTGATTTTATCTCGTCTTCTTCTAATTTATTCATAAAGGTTTTAAATCTTTGGAAATTATCGGCGTAAAATAGTGCTGCATTTAACCATGTACCCCATCGCGTTAAAACAGGTTCTGGCGGAAGTTCACATTGCATTTCATTGCGATACTTTACCACACGAGATGGGGATTTGAGAAATACTTTTTTTCCGTTGTTTACCAGTTTATTGACTTCTGGGAAGATGTCTCTCACTTTTTCAAGCACCCGATTCAACCCATGAGCAACGCATGTGACATGAATCATATTTGTATAAAATGTTTTCAGAGCACGACCAGTTGCCATCATGTAGGGAGCTGCATCTGTCACTAATAGCAGAACTTTGTTCTGGTATTCAGTATTTTTAAAAAAATCCATTAGACTGTCGTTAATGAAACGTGAGACCGTTTCATGGTTTGTATTCAAAATTACTTTACATGAAATCAACGATGGTGTCGGTTCGATCTCCGGATGAAGAACTCCGATTAGTAGATTACAAATGTAAAGGCCTCTTTCGTCGGTAGTTTCATCGACCATAGCGTATATGTTGTGGTCTCCAATTTTTTCTCGAATTTTCATAATTGTCGAGTTAAAAACAACTTCTAAATAGTTTTTACTCAGACTACTTTCGTCCGGTATGATTTTCTGAATGTAAGTTGATAAAAATGTTCGGAAAGAAGGTGACTGTAGTTTGAATAAAGGAATATTAGCCCCTACTAATGCTTGACACAAGTCAACGTAGAACACATTCTTACTACAGGATGCTTGGAAGGAATTTACGACACTTTGTTGCACAGGTTTTTTTTTCTTAAGTTCAAGCTGTCGTTTATGGGAATCTAGAACAAAAATTAATTTAATTACAACCGTTTCAAGAAAGTTGATTTTTAGTTTAATTCTAGTCCACCATGAGTAAATTTCGAGAGAATAATAGAACAAAGTTGATTGATTCTTGCTAAAATCATTTTTTATAAATTAATAATACAACTTACCTGATTTGCAATGTGCGTCTATTTGCGATTTCCTATCGTGGCCTATTGTTTTCACACAGCAAGAACAAAACACCTCGTTCCCATCAATTCTCAGTTCTGGATATTCATTTGTTCATTGCTTCAATTTTCTAGAAACACTTGCGGCCGTTTTTGGTATTTTCAAAGTTGATTGTTTGAAATCTTGTCAACAACTGACTCTTTGTGCTAAATCAAAAGTGGGGAATACAATGGGAAGCGGGGAGTATACTTTTCTTAGGAAACGACTTAGCTCTAGGAAGTACCTCGATCCTGTTTACCTAAATCCTCAAAGCTGCTAATTCAATAAGATCATTTAAAAGTAGTAGGTCACAAATACAGTTGTTTTAAGCGACTTTATACTTTCAATTTAAAACTAATTAACCTATTTAATATAAATAAATGTTATAAATGTTGCCTAACAATCGTAAGTAGAATTTTCAAAGAATAAATGGTCAAGTGAATAAAATTTGATGAATTTGGTTCAATTGTGCAATTTCGTGCAGTAAAACCCGAATTCGTGCAATTAAACTCAAAAAGTCAAATTTGTGCAATTTCGTGCAAGATAAAATTTGAGAATAAGAATCCTTAGGTTATAAATGAGATAACTACCTGGGTTAGAGAGCGCTAAATCAAACCGAAGTAAACGTGCAATAACACAGAAATCCGGTCTCTAGTTATATGTTATCGAGAAATTATTCTGGATTAAGCATTGGATCTAAATCCGAAGTGTATTCACTTCATTGGGGGTTGGGTGCGGCACAGAAGTGTATCTCGAAACGCCGGCTAGATCCCTCGGCTCATATATCTTACTCTTTTGTTTTTCATTGAAAGACAAAAGAGTAAACAGTTATATATCTTCAGTTTTGTTTATTTAATTAAACTATTTTTTAGTTTAAGTGAAATTGATTAGTTTAATATAAACAAATGGAATCAGTTGTCAAATGGATCAACAACGAGCCTTATACTTCCTGGGAACTAATTTAAGTTCGGCTTTAGTAAGTAGAGAATTTTATTTTTTTTCATTTGTCAGTGATGGTATAACGCTGAGGGAACACCTTTCTCTATAAAGTGGACCCGTTTATTTAGTTGGAACAAATAACCGTCCTTTGTCGACGATTTATTATCATTTGATTTGAAAAACTTATGTTATATCATAAAGATTAATTTTTTTTTTTATTTACAATTTATTGAAAATTACAACTGTACAAACATACATTAAGTAAATGTGTTAAAAACTCTTACAATATCATGGTAAAACTTGAAAAGAACTACTCATCAGTAGCACTTCAATAAAAATCTACACAAGAAGATCTCTAGGCCATCTTCTTTTCAGACGCCTCGGAGGATTATCGGGAATAGAGAGGGAAGAAAGTTGAGAAACTAGTGGATTTGAGTGGTTATGGAGCTTACTATGCAAGGATTGTTATCTGGTTTGGGCTAATTCAGCAACATAAGGAACATTAAGATCTTTATGGATGAGTTTATTGGTGACAAAGTAAGGAGCATTGATGATTTTTCGAAGGATTTTGGATTGTAAGGATTGGATACGGGATGAATTGGATGGTTTAGTAGAGCCCTAAAGCTCAACTCTGTAAGTCCATACTGGTCGAATCACTGTCATGTAAATGAGTCTTTTGTAAATTATTGGGAGTTTTGAACGTTCGCCCAGTGAATGTTGAAGTAGTCTGTAACGACGAGCAGTTTCTTGTCGTTTTAGTCTTGTATGTGGATTGCAAGTAAGACGTTTGTCCAAGTGGAGTCCTAGGTAGCGGATCTGTTCAACTGGGATTACTGGAATATCATTAAAGGATACTGTAGGACAGGAGGTCGTAGGTTTACGACGAAGGATAAAGATTAATTAAAAGACATTTAACATGGAACATTTATTCAGTGACTTAATTGGCTAAAAAGCGTTTTTGGGGGAACGCTAGGGCGTTACGCGTAGTTTGATATTTTAATATTAGGAGAGTAGGAACAGTTAGGAGCTCAACTCTCGTTATATTAAATAACGCTAGCTCACTAATAAGTATGGTTTCTGCTAATACAAGATAAAAAAAATTTAAACCTGGATTTGACCTATCTTGCTCGATCCCTCTCGCTTTTATATATAAAAAATTACTCTACTTTGAAAATAAACAATACAATCATACCTGGAGATTAGCGAAAAAAGAGAAAGCAAAGAACATGAGGGTATAGAGACGGTCATGCAGGATTAAGCCTTTTAATCACAGGTAAGTAAAAAAATAAAATAAAAAACCTATATTTGGTGAGATTGCCAATTCTGCTATGTCCATTTTAGCACCTTTCATTCATCACACACACGCGCATGCACAAACACACACAAAAAAACTTATTGAGCAATCTCTATGAAGGAAAATAAAAATAATAATAATGAAATAACGATATAGTCATACTATATACCGTAAAATGGGGTCAAATTATTACACTTTATATCATATTTGTAAGTGTCAAACTAGCTAATCCAATTATTTCCTACAAAGAAATTTTTTACCTGAATAAATTATTATTTCTGAATAATTTATGATGTGGTTCACGCCTGTATCTATAAATGAATAATTAAAAAAAAAAAAAAAAAAAAAAATGTACTAATCTCACCCCATCGAGTGGGGTCACATTAGTACAGGACTCTTTTAATAAAAAATCACATGTTATAGAGCCATGTAACAATCTCACCCCATTAATACAGAGCCTAGTACATTATAGCAAGCAAAAACGATCAATTTTAAAACCTGGAAATGGCTTTAGGGTTTTACAAAGAATAATTTTGTTTAGTGAAGCTAAACTTAAAACTTAAATTTTATTTATTCTATTTTTCAAAAATAAATTTACAATGTAAATAGGTAAAATAATGATAATAATAATTTTAAAAAATAATACTAATGCAATTACTCCTATTTTTTTATTCCAACATAATATATTTCCCTTGTACGAGAAATTTGTTAGGGAGGAGAAATTTTTCGTAAAACCTGGGACCTTTTGTACCAGATCTCATCTGAAGGATTTGGCCATTTCCAATATTTTCCACATTTTTGTAAACATGAAATTTTTAAATCGTCACCATCTTCCTCAAGTATCAAACCTGGGTAAACTGACGTTTCATAGGAAACAATGACGTAGTCACCTGTTCCAAACCTATGAAGATTTTCAAAAAAAGTTACTTATATAATATAATCGCTAATATTATATTTAAGATCAAGAAGCAACATAACACACCTTTCTGAAGCAGCTCGGAAGGATATTTGTTCCTCCCGAAGAAGGCTCAGCGCTTTTATCAATGTCTCATCACAATAATTTTTATATGGCCTTGCCCCTAACTTCTTTACATAGTATCGTGGCATTGTCTAGGGCAAACAGTTGAAAGGAAAAACAGTTGAAAATGAGATATGTATTGAATAAGAGATGTACTAAAGTCACCCCATCATTCTCCAATTTTCATATTTTTAAAAATAAATATCAATTACAATATGTTTAGGGGACCTTTTACGTCTCTAATATCAGTATCCACTGGAGGTTGAGTAAGAGCGTTATAGGTAGATATATAAATTTTAAATATTGGAGTTTACATGACCTGGAGATATTTGGCTAAAAACAAAAATTAAAAAAAATCTTTGCCTTGATACGTTGATGTATCAAAGAGATATAATTGAGATGTAGAAGCTCATAAGACGTCGTAAAGAGCCCACGAAACGACTCATGCGCTCTCATTCGACAAAAGTCGACACAACAACCTGTCAGAAGGAAATCACCACAGAAATAGTAGTTTGTGCTAATTTCACCCCACCGTACTAATGTCACCCCATTTTACGGTATACAATACACGTATAGTTTATATACTTGGACTGGGGACTCCACGTGTTGAGAATCAAGGCCAGACCCTGAGATCCCAGTGCAGCTCTCTCATTTGCGTCTCTAATATCAGTATCCACTGGAGGTTGAGTAAGAGCGTTATAGGTAGATATATAAATTTTAAATATTGGAGTTTACATGACCTGGAGATATTTGGCTAAAAACAAAAATTAAAAAAAATCTTTGCCTTGATACGTTGATGTATCAAACAGGTTAACATGAAGGTGTCTGTCTGGAATCATAGTAAAAAAAGAAAAAATATACCATACTTTGGAGTCTATAGTCTCCCTGTTATTCCTCAATTACCTTTAGATCGAACCTGCAATCGAGATATTACATTTTAACTACTTTTATCACAACTTACAGATGATTAATACGATCTTCCTATATTTATTGACATAAATTTTAGGCCAGTTTCAGGTATTCATAATAACAACAGCGACTTTGATCATTATCGCTATTTCATAGTTATTTTCCTGTTTTATTTTGAAATGGGAGGGGATTATTGTTTATATTTTATTTTTATTTTGATATAATGATTGAAAGTTTGATTTGGAAATTAAGAAGCTACAGAGATAAAAGTGTCACTATCATTAATGCTTATCCTTAGCTTGATATATATCATTTCACACAAGTACAAGGGCTAGAACCTAATGATCATGTACATAGAATACAATTTTGCCGCTGGCTTTTAAATAGAGACATTCAAGAAACACCAGTTTCTGAGGAAAATTTTATGGACAGATGAGTCTCTTTTTACAAGGGAAGGAATTTTTAACGTCCACAACCGGCACTACTGGGCAGCTAAAAACCCACATATGGTTCAAGAAGCATTCTTTCCAGCATCGTTTTACAGTGAATGTGTTGGGATAATAGGGGACGACTCATTGGGCCACATTTTTTGCCCAGCAGATTGAATGGAGAAAGTTATTTGGATTTTTTACAAAATATTCTACCACAACTTATTCACGACATTCCACTTGATGTTCAGCAAAACATAATATTCCAACACGATGGTGCTCCTCCACATCATTCGGCAGCAGTACGGGAATGGCTGAACCAACGATATTCGACCTGGATAGGTAGAAATGGTGTGATACATTGGCCAGCTAGGTCACCTGACTTAGCTCCAATGGACTTTTATGTGTGGGGTGAAAATTTTATATCTTAATTCTTTTATATTAACAAATTTTTCGCAATATTATTTGTATATTATCTGTAAGTCATGAAATTAAAACAAAAATCAATTATCTGTTAGCTCTATACGATTCTAACATATGGCGGTATAAGGTTATACTATTTATAATAAAAGGACAAGCAATTTTTCGTTTGTGTTCACTAACCGCCAAAAACTACTGAACCAATCTCTACCTGTATATAAAATTTTGACTACATCATCTTTATAGGATAGGTTTAGCAATAGTAAAATCTAATGATTTTCAACTAATTCTTTATTGAAAAATGACTAATAATAAGTGGATAACAGTGACAGTTCAAAAATGGCGGCAATTGCCATCTACATGAAAGGTTAAAAGGTACAGTGTTACATAGAGGTGAACATTGATAATAAAATTTACTTATTTTCAATTAAATTGTTATAAAAACAGCTATATGGAGTGAAATATACCAAATTTTAACTACATCATGTTCATAGTTCTAGGTTTAGCAACAATGAAAATTTAATTGTACAATGTTGAGTGTTAGAAACGGGTTTTGCCACATTACAACATACTTTTATGGTTAGAAATTAAAATCCAACCAGATCAAATCAAATAAAATTATTTCTGTCGAATGAAAATTATTAAAAATCAAAATGCCGATCCTTAGCTGTTTAATATTGTGTGTAAAAATATGAATTTTGAACCTTTAGTTGTAAGCACTGATAATGCAGTTTCTTATACCGCAGTTTCTTAATAGTCTCTGTCCATCTGGATTACCAACTCATATATTAAAATTGAAAATTGGATGTCTAATTATGCTTTATGTTATCTTCAAATACCTAATCAATCTAAATTTAACCAAGTTAATAATGGCTGCTATGCGTGAAAATATTATCAAAAATATAATTTTCAATTGTTCACTTTAATACAAGATCGATAAACAAAAAATCAATTATTAGTTAAAATTCCTCGACGGGGGATGATGAAGTTATATATAACAGGACAAGCCATTTCCGTTCGTGATCACTAACCGCGAAAACTATAGAACTATTCTGTACGAAATATAACTACATCATCTTCACAGTTCAAGGAAGGTTTAGCAATAATAAAATTTACATATTTCCTCTTAAATTACTGTTTATAAAGCGATAAATATGTGGTGGGTAGTAAAGCGAGCGCCATTCAAGAGAGGTTACAATGATCCAGTGTTAATTATAGCTAGAAATTGATAATAAAATTACTAAATTAAATTAATTTGTTATCCAAAAAGCTATTCATATGTGGTGTGACGTGTGGATTACAGTGAAATTTAAAAATCGAATATGTGGTAAGCGACAATAGCGTTTTAGTAAAACTAATGAACCTATCTGCGCCAAATTTTAACTACATCATCTTCATAGTTCTTGAAAGATTTACAATTAGAAAATTTACTATAATAATAACTTATACTATTATATAAAAGGACAAGCCATTTTTCGTTTGTGAATGATCACTAACCGCGAATATTACTGAACAAATCTGTACTAAATACTAACTTTCTAACTAATTTTCATAATTCTAAGAAGGTTTAGCAATATTAAAATCTACTGATTTTTAATTTATATTTTATTAAAAAAGGTTAATATGTGGACAACAGTGAAGTTTGACAATTGACCGATAGGTGGGGAGTGCCATTCTACACGAGAGGTTAGAAAAGAGCTTGAAATCGATGATAAAATTCACTTATTAAACTATCAAGAAAATTATTTTAAAAAAATTTAAATATGGTGTGCGATATGTGGATCCCAGTGAAGCTTGAAAATCGACCGATTGTGTATAGCACCATCCCACAATAGAGTTAACAATGCTAAACTGAACCTATCTGTACCGACTTCTAAATAAATAATTTTTATAATTCTAGGAAGGTTTTGCAATGGTAAAATTTACAATAACTAAAATTTAAATGTACAATTTTGAGAGGCAGGAACGAGGTTTGCCACACTGTCATATACTTTTATAGTTCGAAATCAACATATAACCAGATGAAATCAATAAAGTTATTTCTGCCGAATACAAATTATTACTAACTCAAAATGTAGATCCTTTTCTTTTTTATATTGTGTGTAAAAATATGATTCACGGGCCTTTTGTCGTAAGCACTGATAATGCAGTTTATTTTCCGCAAGAGTTTCTTAATAGTCTTTATCCATCCAATTCATACATTAAAGTTAAAAATTTTATGCCTAATGGTGCTTATAGGTAATCTTCAACCACCTGATCAGTGCAATTATAACTAGAATAATAATTACTGCTAAAAAATCATTGAAGAAATAATGCTCAACCACATGCTAAATTACAAGTATCTTATCGATAAACAAAAAAAACTTTAATTTTTAGTTGAAATTATCTTTAGTTATGAGGGCGGGCGAAGCCGCGACGGGAATGCTAGTATATATATATATATATATATATGGATAAATTTCTTGACTGTTACTATTAAATGTTTAGTAACAGTCATTTAATAGTAACAGTCAAGAAATTTATCCATATTTACATATCGAGTCAACACTGGAAAATATCTATAGTGGAAAAAATGGGATTTTATGAAGATATTAAGACAACCCACGGTCCTGAAGCAGTTACAGTGATGAAGGAACTCCAGAAAGCCAACAGGAAATTAGCAAGCGTGAAGAACACTAGGACATTCCTACTAAGATGCAGGGCATGATTATGAGAACAATATAGTCTCGAAACGTCGCCAAAATAGTTGAGTTTTTATTTTATGACTGAACCTCAAGAACCTTACTAAACATTTAATAGTAACAGTCAAGAAATTTATCCATATATATATATATATATATATATATATATATATATATATATATATATATATATATATATATATATATATATGATAGGAAGATCGTATTAATCATCTGTAAGTTGTGATAAAAGTAGTTAAAATGTAATATCTCGATATATTATGATCTTATCATTGCTTTAGGCAGATCTGAGCTGACTTCCGCACGCTCAAGAATTAACAAACCCCCAACTAGTCCTTTTCAATGGAGATTGGGTTTATTAGTGTATCAACTACTAGATCTCTTATTAGTGTATTTCATAACTTTAACTTTATACTTTATACTTTATAATCAATGTATTATAACGATCGATCGAAAGATCTTAGAGTTAACATGATAATAAAACTTTTGTTATAGCAGTCCTTTTTTTTTTTAACAATTAAAATTTGATGTGAGTATTCTCCGGTTATGTTAAATTATTGAAGTAAAATTTTTAATTGAATATGAAAGAAATTAATCGAAGTTGGAAAAAAGGTGCTTCAATATTTAGATTTATTGCAAGTCTGGAAATTATAGGACAAATGCCAAAATATTCAATTAGCTATGTCAAAATAAAACAATAATACAAACGTCTATATTAAGAGCCATATACAGTTATGTATCAGTCCATGCAACACCATGGGACACTACGTTTTTATTACATCCCCTAAAATTATTATATTAATTTTAGGAGATAAAAAAACACCCACATTTTAAAAAAAAACAGAATTAGTCTAATCTTCTAAAAATTAGCACAAATAAAAAAAATAATAAAAAATAAAAATAATAATAATAATAAAATAATAAATAATAATAAAAATAAAAATTAGCACATAAAAATTTACCTTTTATGTGCGTCAAAATGAGAGATACACTGTCGTTTTTTACGATTTTCTTAATCTCGAGGTTGAGACCACTAAATACCATTTCTACTTTAGAGCTGTATTGAATTAGAACGAAAATAAACACAGCTAAGCTCGTCCATCATGGAGAAAAATTAATGTTTTTGAAAAGAAGAACGCAGATTTATTTCTTCATTAATGAGGATGAGATGAGTTATAGGAAGATACCAAACCGCATCAAACGTAGTTTTTCAACTGTTGCTAAGTTTACGAGGCACGCAGAGACGTATGGTACACACCGCTGAAATGAGGACACCCTTGGTTTGTCGTTAGAAGAAAAACGGATTATGCATCTAGTTCTCGTTTAAACTGTTGAGGAAGCCCTGAGTTTAAACGAACCTTAAGGGTTAAAACAGCATCCTTAAGGACGGAAAACTAATAAAATTCCGCAATCTTAAAATAGCATCCTTAAGGACGAAAACTAATTCTGATTGTGGAAGGAGAGAGTGGCCAAGGATGTCCGGCCTCAAAAAATCGTCAGACCCTAGCAGATCTGTGAAACAGTGGCTATATGGCTGGCTATTTTGAAGTGGATAAATCACTGAAAACAGAAAGAAAATTTCAAAGCGCTTCTAATGGTTCAGAAATAAAGGTATGTAAAATGAAGAAAAAAAGGCTTACATGTTGTAAGAAACAGATTCTTTATTCATGATGAACACTTTGTTTAAACAATTTATTCTGGATAACCATCCGAGTCCCCTGAAAAGAAGATTGCCGCAGGATCTTCTCACATAGGCTTGTCATCGGGGTGCTACCTACACTGGGCAAAAAAAGTATGGAAACACCAAAGTCTTACACTTATGCTCCTCTAGTTTCTTGTTTCCAATATTTTTTTTCGCTTTTCGCTACACTTTTTGACGGCAATCTAAGCCACGTATGTTAAATCGGCTTTCGGCCGAGAAAATAACTGATTCCAAGACCGATGGAGCCTTTTGTACATACTCTTGCCGTACATACTATTGCCGCGAGACAAGTTTGTAGCAATTTTCGGAGCGCTAGTGCGGGAACAGTTTTTTTAATTTCCTGCTTGAGCAATTTATTTATTTTTGGTGGACGCCCGTTCCGTGGTCTGCTGGATGCCAAATTTTTTATATCTTTTTATAATTTTAAATACTGTAACCACGTTTTTACTAACAGTCCTCCCAATTTCCCTCACAGGATTGCCTTGATTTCGTAAGGAAACAACTCGTGAATGGCTTTTGGCACTTCCATCATAAATTCTAATCAACGACTAAAAGGATTTCTAATCATAAGACTTTGTTTCTGCCCTTTGTCCTTAAAGCCCATAGCTAGTATATTCTGTTGTATAGTTTAAATGTTTTGTTTACTTTCATTACATAAGTGTTTCCAGACTTTTTTTTGCTATAAGGGTATATATTCTGTTGACTGTTGTTGATATGCATGCAATGATATATTATGTTAAAATTAAACAATAATGTTTGTTGTGTAAAATAAGAGTAGTTCCACTATAGGAAATTGCATTTTTTAAACAGGAGGAGCATAAGCATTTATGGAAGCATAGCGTTTCCAGACATTTTTGCTAGGGTTGGGCGATAGTCGATAGTTAGCACTATCGATAGGCCGATACTATAGGTTGAGAACTATCGATTGCTATCGATAGTTTTTCGATAGTTGCTTCCTTTTTTTCTAAATGTATTCAATAAAAAAATTCAACTTATTTAATTAAATTCAATTATCTACTTACTATTTGAAATTTGTTATAAATTATGAGATTATATCATAGAGATGAGAGAAAAAAACTGATTTATTTGAATTTTAAAAAAGTATTGACAATTTACATGGTTACAATAATAATGAACAAATTAAATCTTCAAAAGAGAAAAATAACGAAATAGTTAATTTCAAGGGTCAAGTGTGCCACATATTTCCCGAAAAGAAAACTAGAATTTCTGCTTTCCTTTGGCTTAATCTTTGAGAGAACCCTCGAGCTCTAGGAATTCCGGATTCAATTTCAAAAGTAATCGACACTGGACAGAGACTGACCAGCATAATTCCTAGAGTTTCAAAACTTGAGAGTAAAAAAGATCTATTGATAGTCGACGCTATCGATAGTGACCATCGATAGGCATGACCTATCGATATATCGATAGTAACTATCGATTATCGCCCAACCCTAATTTTTGCCCAGTGTATATAGTTGGGTTCATATTTTCTATTGAATTTTGTATTACTATTGTATACAATACTTTTGTATTTCAGTAATAAGTTTACTTAAGTGCTAAGAATTGATTATTCATATGGTATTTGTTATTGCCTCTTGTCTTGTAAATCAGATTGTCCCTATACATTTCTTCTTTTCAGACATTTCTTCGTGAGTATTATTTATTGTGTACTGTAACATAGTACACTAGAGGTCTCCGGCAATAAGAAGCAGAGAACGGAGATGATGTCTCCTTGAGTATATATAAAAGGGATGGGGGGGGGAGGAGGAAACGTGTCATATCCCGGAAACGGCTGCCCCCACTTCCGGTCGCCCGCGTCCCACCAAATCGGGCCCGCTGTGTCTTCCTTCCCTCCCCTCCCCACTAAATTATCTTACATTAATGTATTTATCATTATTATTATTGTTATTATTGGTAACCACATCCAACCATTGCTCCACCTCTATTCGCGTACAAAATACATTTTTATCAATTGAAGCCATTGAAGAAGGTGTTAACTTTTCAAAAAATGTTCAGGAGAAGCATTTTCGTGTTACAGGTTTGGAAGTTCTCAGGGCGTTCGTATTTTCTTTATAAAATGGTTTTTATTGAGTTGACCCATCTTTTAGTGTGCACTTTAAGCTAATTCGTCCGTTCTATTGGCATTTTTGTGTACTGAAACGATAACTGCAACGTGAGAAAACCTTATCATATTAAAATGATTAATAAGAAAATATTAAAATAGAAAACATTGACCAATTGAAGTTGCAAGAGTGAGAGAAATAAGTTTTTATGATATCTCAAAATGTAACAACTTGTACTCTTAACAAAAAGAAATTGAGGAAAAGGAAAATTTTCAATTTGGAAAATGGCATATCGGGCATGGGAGAGAACTGTACCTAGCGGTACTTACTCCAAACATGAAACATGATAATCAATTTTAATGGAGTAGATCTCTCAACCAACTCCTTTTTAGTTTTCTTAGGGTTATATCCCTCATTAATTTAATTTATTATATCCACAATTTAATTTAATATATCCACATTAATTTAAAAAAATGATCCTGGCATGCTTCTTGAGGCCATAGTTTGTATTTAGTTGTTGAAATTCGATGTACGGTAGAAACTCGATAATTCGTCATGAGTGGTGGAGAGGGGGTGACGAAATAACGGAAATGACGAATTACTGAACTTTGCAGATAAAGTAACAAAAAAGCATTTTAAACTATATAATTGTATTTTTTGTTTGAAATTTATTGAATGTAAATACGAACATATTTTAACATTTTACACGTTGGACTTGAGTGAAAATGACAAAAAAAGCTTAACACTTGCCACATCCCATCAGGTGTGAAATATCTGATTCACATTGCTGCTCGAAACCACTCAATGCACTTAGTTAACATTTCCTCTACTTCTTTGCATGGAATAGTGGAAGAATTAGAAACGTCATTATCATCTTTTTCATCACTAGCTTCATTTTGAGCTCTCAGCACTTGTTTTATAATTCCATTGTCATTTAAAATTTCATATCCTACTATCCTACTATCCGGGCTTGTTCTGTTTGTTTTTTTTCAATGAAATGATTTACAAAATGTATAAATATAGGTGTATTTTTTAGTGACAAACCAAATGAGGCGGTTTAAAGATTAAATAAGTAGGAAGGGGAAAAGATGAATCACATGCGTATTTAATTTTGTATTTATAGTTGCCAATTTAAAAACAAAAAACCTGACGAACTATCGAGTGACGAAATAACGAGTTTCCACAGTAGTTAATTTAAAAAAATGATCCTCACAGCTGTTCATGTTTATAGAAAGTACCTACTTACTTAAGTTTTTATCAACATTCGATCTTTTTTTAGGTAAAGGTATCTGAGAGTTATCTGATTAAAAAAAAATACTATGTTTATCTGAAATAATACTATGTTTGATATCTATAACCTTGAGCAATAATTAGTTACAAGTGTTCACAGATAGTACCTATATGAGAATCATAAATTTCCGTTAGCCAGGGATGAATATGGAATTGAAGGATGAGACAGAGAACGGTGTAATGAATGATAGATAAAGGCAGGAAATGAGATAGCCTTATCAGCCCCCTTATCACTCACTAACCTAAGCTCATTCACTCAGCTCAGTCCCCCTCCCCCCCCCCTCCATTCATGGCTACTTATAAGCCTTCTCTCTCATTGATATATCTTCGGGCTGAGAGCTCATTTCGTTTTAAATGGTTTCTATGAATGAGTATTCTACAGTGAAAAACGACGAATGTTGTTTAAATTATTCATTCACTCCATTTATTCATAAAGATACGTTTGAGCCATAATATTATCGAGTGATAACCCATTATTCATCCCGCACATCAGGGAAAAATTGCTTCAAACAAAAACATATTATATATTATCAAGATTCAGTCAATAAAGCAACAACTATATTCTATATTCTATATTTTCAACTATATTTCGAGACTATTATGTTCTCATAATCATTCATATTAAGTTTAACAATTAATTTAAAGACTAAAGTTAACAATATAAAAATATAAAATACATAAGTTATAATATTTACCTGTATACAATTCAAATATATGGGGGATGAATCTACTTACAGTATTACTGATGATATATCTACGTGGAAGTGTAGAGACTAAACTAACTAACTATAACTGTAGTGTACAAGCATCAATTGTGGATATTTTAAGGAATAAGTGAGGAGGGGTATAGGGTTTGGAATGTATTGGCTTTTGGGAGGCCATCTTTTTATGAGATGCTTCGGAGTATTTTGGAAAATGGAATGGAATGCAATTTGAGATACAAGTGGCTTTACTTGAGCTACACCATGAAGGTATAGAAGGATCAATGCAATTAGGATTGATGAATTTATTGCCACTTCTATACGGATTACGTCAAAAGTCGAAGTTGAAGGGTGAACTAATTTACTTCGAGTTATCAATTTGTCACATATCGAGTTCAAAAAAATATTTTTTTCGAACTATCGAGTTTTTTCTATTATATATATATATATATATATATATATATATATATATATATATATATATATATATATATATATGGATTAGATTAATAAGTATATATTTTAATAGACAAATATATATGACAGACAAAGATCCAAACTAATTATGATTCTGTTTTTCAAAGGTGGAAATTGGCCTGTGACAGAATATGACTTGTACAACAAATACAGAGCTGAATTTACAAAATTTATCTACAGCTTGGACTTTGACCAACTGACCAAGGACTGAGAAGGTGGAAGGACATCTTATTAAAAGTCCTTTAAAAATTTAAAATTGTGTACTTAAATCAGCCATAGACCATTATTTTTTATTTCTAATTTTCATAATCAATTTGTAATGTTTTATTTGTTTCTTTTATATTCTAAAAGCATGTTATATGTTCAATTTTCTGAATTATTTTATTAATATTATTGTAAAAGTTTCAATGTAAATGTAATTATGAATATTAAGGTACGTAGTATACATTTGTATGGAATGTACCACCCTAAATAAACGGTCCTTTCAAAGGATTACTTTGAAAGGAAAAAAAAAAAAAAAAAAATAATATAAAAATATATATATATATATATATACCACAACATAATCTTTTAAATAATTTATTCGAAGAATCATTATCAGAAACGGAGATACTAATGCAAATAAAACACAATAGAATACATTTGTAATAAATTACATAATTTAATAAAGTCTGCAACTTTCTTCTGGATATATGTAGCGGTGCGAGGATCTATCCATCTATGAATTCAATTTGGTGCAAAGATATCAACTTCTACTCTTGTAGCTATCGTTAATAAAAAAACTATTAACGCAATAAACGCCTGCATTGTCCCCGAAATGAAACAGTACTGAGGATAAGCAAGGATAGGGTTGAGATAGACTGGTTTATACATGTCCATGGTTCTTAGAAACTTGGACTTGTAGAGCCCTCCACTTCAGGAAATTCGACTTATAGAGAGAGTCTCAGGAGTTGTGAAGAAGAAAATTTCACTTCGAGTTAACGAATATACTTCATCGAATAAACGTAATCGGGAAATGAGGTTCTCTTCGACTTACAGAGTTTTTTGACTTGTTTCTACTTATCGAGTTTTATTCGAAAAATTGGTTTCGAAAATTGAACATTCATCATCAGTTCTAAAACATTAAAAATTTCAAACCACCAGCACTTTTTTATTTAGATTATACAATATAATTATAATCTATGTAGCAAAGGGCAAATGTTTTGAAATTGTATATGTTTTGGTACTGATGAATAGAAACTAGTTTTCGAATAAAATAATTCACAACGAATATTTTCACAAACAATATTTTCACAACGAAGATATTAAAAATCCTGCTCTGAAGATTAGTTCACTCGTTTCAAGGTAATTTGACTTATCCACTTCTTCACAACAACCACCAATATAAAACTTAGATACACAAAAATACAAAACATTTCACTCGTCCATCTATCATCACCCTAAACCAGCAGCTCTATTATAGATCCTGTAGGATGTTGAAATATGATGATCAAGGAATGTTCTGATTCCCTATCATCAATTCCAAGACAATTTTTCTTAAACTTAAAACAAAACAAAATATTGCCTTGCAAGTCAAAAAGTTGACATTACAATAAAGTTTTTTTTTTTTTTTTTTTTTTTTTTTTTTTTTGTCTCTCCTGCTGTGTTACTGATTAATTTATCCATAAAATTTTAAAGTCAACAATTTCATTTCAGCAAAATGATTAGACGTTCCTAGGATGTTCTGGGATTATAAGAGGAAACATGCTTGACTAAAACAATACAGTCCATCTCAATGGGTTACTTCAAAACAACCTATTCATTTAAAGACAGTAATATTAATAGTTATATCATTAATAGACAATAATGATAATGATCTAGTATATTGATTCGTCCAGAAAACAATGCAAGCTTTCTTGTTTATTTTAATTATCCTAGCAGGAAAAATAACAGGAAATTGGAAGATGGCCACTTCAAGGTAATAAAAAGAGCTCAAAGGCATTTAATAGCCATAAAAAAAATCATTACTAACTAAGCTATCACTTTTAAACAAAAAAAAAAAAAACATTTTTCAACATTCTATAGGAATACAGTGAAACTCCAATTATCCGGACTCTGATTTTCCGGATTGATTTGAAGAAAATATATATATTTTTTTATTTCATTTTATGTTTTCATCGTTTCATCCAACTACGGGTACGCTAGATCAATCAATTCTAAGTGTGCTGTGTATTTCTTTTTTTATTATATACAATTTTTTTTTTTAATAGTTTATTAACAGATATTGTAGGCCGTGGTTCGGAGTTGAGGTAAAATACGACAGGTCCTTATTATATTAAGAAGGCATAGCTCCCCATTTGCTTTATTCATTTAACTACATGTTTCAGAGCTTGTCATGTTGCTCCATCTTCAGGTTCTACAATCATTATGTTATTTTACAATTCTTTACTATATTATTACATCACTTAACTATTTTTGGTTTTTATTACCTAACACTGTGATATTCTCACTTGGTCATCATACATCATAGGATGTTCTGGGATTATAAGAGGAAACATGCTTGACTAAAACAATACAGTCCATCTCAATGGGTTACTTCAAAACAACCTATTCATTTAAAGACAGTAATATTAATAGTTATATCATTAATAGACAATAATGATAATGATCTAGTATATTGATTCGTCCAGAAAACAATGCAAGCTTTCTTGTTTATTTTAATTATCCTAGCAGGAAAAATAACAGGAAATTGGAAGATGGCCACTTCAAGGTAATAAAAAGAGCTCAAAGGCATTTAATAGCCATAAAAAAAATCATTACTAACTAAGCTATCACTTTTAAACAAAAAAAAAACATTTTTCAACATTCTATAGGAATACAGTGAAACTCCAATTATCCGGACTCTGATTTTCCGGATTGATTTGAAGAAAATATATATATTTTTTTATTTCATTTTATGTTTTCATCGTTTCATCCAACTACGGGTACGCTAGATCAATCAATTCTAAGTGTGCTGTGTATTTCTTTTTTTATTATATACAATTTTTTTTTTTTTAATAGTTTATTAACAGATATTGTAGGCCGTGGTTCGGAGTTGAGGTAAAATACGACAGGTCCTTATTATATTAAGAAGGCATAGCTCCCCATTTGCTTTATTCATTTAACTACATGTTTCAGAGCTTGTCATGTTGCTCCATCTTCAGGTTCTACAATCATTATGTTATTTTACAATTCTTTACTATATTATTACATCACTTAACTATTTTTGGTTTTTATTACCTAACACTGTGATATTCTCACTTGGTCATCATACATCATAGGATGTTCTGGGATTATAAGAGGAAACATGCTTGACTAAAACAATACAGTCCATCTCAATGGGTTACTTCAAAACAACCTATTCATTTAAAGACAGTAATATTAATAGTTATATCATTAATAGACAATAATGATAATGATCTAGTATATTGATTCGTCCAGAAAACAATGCAAGCTTTCTTGTTTATTTTAATTATCCTAGCAGGAAAAATAACAGGAAATTGGAAGATGGCCACTTCAAGGTAATAAAAAGAGCTCAAAGGCATTTAATAGCCATAAAAAAAATCATTACTAACTAAGCTATCACTTTTAAACAAAAAAAAAAAAACATTTTTCAACATTCTATAGGAATACAGTGAAACTCCAATTATCCGGACTCTGATTTTCCGGATTGATTTGAAGAAAATATATATATTTTTTTATTTCATTTTATGTTTTCATCGTTTCATCCAACTACGGGTACGCTAGATCAATCAATTCTAAGTGTGCTGTGTATTTCTTTTTTTTATTATATACAATTTTTTTTTTTTAATAGTTTATTAACAGATATTGTAGGCCGTGGTTCGGAGTTGAGGTAAAATACGACAGGTCCTTATTATATTAAGAAGGCATAGCTCCCCATTTGCTTTATTCATTTAACTACATGTTTCAGAGCTTGTCATGTTGCTCCATCTTCAGGTTCTACAATCATTATGTTATTTTACAATTCTTTACTATATTATTACATCACTTAACTATTTTTGGTTTTTATTACCTAACACTGTGATATTCTCACTTGGTCATCTCTTCTACACTGACACCACTGGGCAATGTTTAATTATTGTTTTGTTTATTTATTGTCAGCATTCTGGCCAACCAAAAATAGTTAAGTTATGTAATAACATAGTAAAGAATTGTAAAATAACATAATGATTGTAGAACCTGAAGATGGAGCAACATGACAAGCTCTGAAACATGTAGTTAAATGAATAAAGCAAATGGGGAGTTATGCCTTTTTATATAATAACAGATATTAATCTCCTTAAATGAAACATTTAAAGTACGACAGGTCCTTTCTTATTAGTTTCATGACACAATAAAAGCGTAAAACTAAATAGACCAAGCGGCAGCTCCCAGACCTGCTTGGCGGAGGCCATATACCTCATAACAGTCAAGTTCTGAGTAAACGTACTTAGTGAATTTATAAAAGCATAGTACATACATCCTACCCGGGTTTTGCCCAGCCTGGGCCCTATCGTCGTCGCCAGTGGTTTCTTTATAAACTTAAAGAGTTATGGTACCTTTAATAAAACGTGTTGTATTAACTTACTCCAAAATCTGTCCATCGTCGAACATCTTAAGAAAGTCGAATCTAGGAACAAAAATTGGCGGATGAGTTCTGTGTCGGAGCATCTACGATTTCCGAAATATTAACTTAACTTGTTACCTAAATATAATTTTATAAACAGCCATATTTTTAATTATTCAATAAAATACATTAAAACATTACATATGTCTGTATTTTTTATTTCAAAACCCTTATTCAAAAGTAAATCTGACGATCCGGATTTTTGGGTATCCGGATAATCCGAGTTTCACTGTAATAAGATTTACTTTTCATAACCTTGAAGATTCAGAGGCAAATATATGGATTTCAGATCTTATAGGTTGTTTCACATTTATCATACAAAAAAATATGCTATCAGATGACATTCTAATGAAAGCTCTTATAGTAGGCTTTGAACCTCAGGATTCGCTAAGCCTTTTTATTAGATATGAAAAATATCTAGAATTCTTTGAAACAGGATATTCTTTTAAATGAAAATAAATCCTCGATTTCCAAAAGGTCACGGGGTATGAGAAGCTTTGTCAGTTTCCTGATCAATACTTCGACCAGTCTATGACGTCTCCAGGGGCGCATTCTTGGAATAGCTTGCCGAGTGGGCGGAAGTGAAATAATCGATCATGTAGGTAGTATGCGTGTCCCAATTGGCCGGTGGTAGCAGGGCACGTGACCGGGCAGCCAATGAGCAGTGGCGTTTGGGATGTGTGACCGGCCGTCCGTGATAGCGGTGAATTGGAGCGGCCAATGAATGACGAAAACCTGAAAGGGACCTTCTGGAAGGAACCATAATGGCGGAGAGAGCCAACTTGTACCTTGTCATTCATAAACCATCTTCCTTGCATACCAGGGCCATAACTTGTCAGTGAGAGCGGTTTGTAGGCTTTGTCTTGTGCCACTGAAAGTTGTCATGCCAATTTAAAGAATAGAAAGTTAAGAAAAGTGTAGAGACAGCGAGGGATTGCCTAAATACCTCAAAATATATTAACTAACATGGGGACGTTTTGACTAGTAACTCACAGATTTGAATGCCGATTTTTTTGTTGGTAGTAGGGACTTATAATAATGCAAAACTAGAGTTATAGCCGCCAATGAGCATTGACCGAGAAAAAAAAAAAAAAAAAAAAAAAATGAAAATCACGTTTTGCTGCCCTTAATCGAGATTAGAGGTCGGTTTTTCATAAAAAAAATTTTCCACTGATTTCCAGTGGATTTCATTGGAATTTTGTCATTTTTTTCGAGATTTTGAGCACCCTTTAGCCGGGTCGTGTTTTGGGCATAACGAAAGTATTTTTATTTCAAATAGTATACATAACTGCAATTTAATGTGAAAAATCATTAATCTGTCTTGACTGAGAGCTAAGAAAAAAAATAAAACCTGATTTTCATATATTTTTTTTTTCTCAGCTCCCAATGCTCATTGTCGGCTATAACTCTAGTTTTGCACTATTATAGGTCCCTTCTATCTACACAAAAATTGGCATTCAAATCTGCGAGTTACAAGTCAAAACGTCCCCTTGTAAGTTACATTTTGGCTCGTCTATTTGTAAACTAAATGAATAATTGTTTTTTTAACAATTGGAATTTAACAATATTTTGGAAAAGGTGAATCATAATAGATCCAAATTTTAGAAAGATAAACCATGAGCTAAATATTAGTCGCACTCATTGTTTTTTTTAGCTATTTATCTAAATTTAGAACGGTATATAATACAGTAAAAATAAATCTAGTAAATGTGAAGATAATGCTCATAATGACAAGTCATTTGTTTATAAAGCAACTATCTATTGGTAGCACTTCAATCAAAGTTCTAATTTATAAGGTTCTGAGGCCATTTTCTTTTCAGACGCTTCAGAGGGATATCTGGAATAGAATGGGGAACAAGTTGGGAGACTAGTGGATTGGAATGGTTATGGAGTTTGCTATGAAAGGACAGGTATCTAGTTTGGGCCCAATCAGCAACATATGGAACATTAAGATCTATATGGATAAGTTTTTTAGTGACAAAATATGAATCATTGAGGATTTTTCAATGGATTTTGTGTCGTAAGGAAGGTTTATTGGAGCCACAAAGCTCAACAACATACAGTGTGAGTACCTCTTAGTGTAAAAAAAAAAAAAATAATAAAATGGGTGAAACTAGATAAAAAATGAAGAAAAATGCTGCCTACCTCACCTTTCTATTCTAGTCCGTAGGAGATATATGATAATTCAAAGACTTTTTTGAGGAAACCACTAAAAGCTGTTATATCTCCACTTTGTTTAAACATTTTTTTTTATTTTGACCACATTTTCGAATTTAGGATTAAATTTCCTATGATCAAATTAATTATTACGTATCGATTTCATGGAGAAATTTACATTTTAAACTGGAAAAACAAGGTGTTTTAATTTGGCAAAGTGTAAATAAGACATTATGATAATCGCTTACTGGAAATATGTATTTTAAACATGTTTTTTCCGGTTTTAAAAGTAAATTTCTACATGAAATCGATCCATAATCATTAATTTCATCATAACATATAAAAGCTGGTTAAATTTTCAAGTTTTTGTGAGATTTGCAGTAGCGTGGATATTTTTTTCGAAAAATGTTGAGCGTTGAAGTAATATAAGACATTGTAACTTTCCTAAATAAGGTGGAGATCAAGCTTTTCTTTAGGTCCCAAGTCTGTAAAATTCAAGGTTACATCTACATTTCCCTTATTGGAAATTTAATGCTAAATTCGAAAATTTGGAAAATGTTTAAACAAAGTGGAGATGTTACAGCTTTTATGAAAAAAAAACTTGGTTTCCTCAAAAAAAGTCTTTGAATTATCGTATATCTGCAATGGATTGGAATAGAGAGGTAAGGTCTGCGGCATTTTTCTTCATTTTTGATCTAGTTTCACCCAATTTTTTTTCTTTTTTATAATAATAGGTACTCATCCAGTATATCCAATAGGAGCTTTAAAAAATCTGAAAAATCAGGCGAAGGTTTACGCCTCTTAAATCTCAAATTCATAAAATTATATTATTATAATCTAAAAAATCGAAGTCGCACGTAAACCATTAATTCTACCATACATCAATCATGATTAAGGTATAGTCGATTTTTGCAAAACACTACTTCAACTACTGAAGTTTTTATGATAAATGTAGTTGTTTTTCTGTTTATTACAGTTTAATATTTTATTTTTAAAATTCATAATTTTTTTTTAATAACGAAATTAATTATATTGGAGTCAAGAGTAAATTTTAACGGGAAGTAGATAAAACGGTTTTTACAATTCTGTTTAGACACAAGTGATTGGATCTGCCCACGGGGTGTCCAATTAATCAGCGAATGGTCTCAATCCTGCTCTCATTTGTTTATTAGGCCAAAGCCTTCTGGATTAATATTGATGGTTATGAAAAATTCTTATTATTATTAAAATTAAAATTAAAAATGTATCAGTAAGGTCTTGGGTTTGGCACTCACTATAGAAAAATACGTTTCATTACCAACAGTTGGTATTATAGTATACATCTCATCCATTTGTTTGATTCTTCAACCCCGTCATTGGCTGGGTTCTTAATTTATTGAGGCTGGGTGTGCCACAAGAGTAAAGCTTCTTATCCCTCAACCTTTGTGTTGAGGGGTCAGAACGGAATTTCCAAATACAGGATGGATGAAAGAAAATTTATCTCTTTTGCACATTTTATTAAATTGAAAAGATAAATACATAAATGATTATTTTTTTTCGAACTGACCATTTTTTAGGTGAGCAGATAGTGCAAGAGCATATTGTATAATAAGATTGTAAATACTCAGGGCTCGTTTCTGAAAAAAAAAAACAATGTAATTTTTAAAATTGAAATTATTTATAATCAAATAGTGTGTATAATCGACCCTTGGACAGTGTTATTCCTCCACTTTACAGAGTGTATTCAGCTTTAAGAATTCGCCAAAACGTATATCATTCCTAAAGCAATTGATGAAGTAATACAAACAATTTATTTTTTCACATTCGATATTCCAGTTGTAGAGACAATATCAACCCTTTGAGTAAATTTTTTTATCACAATTTTCGCTAAATAATGTAGGTTCAGAAGTCGTAAATTTCGTAATTAAATGATTTTTTATACTATCAAGGAGAGGGAACTAGCCTACATCCTTATCTTGACCGTCGCTGTTCATTCCTTCTGAAATTTCTTGTTTAAAAAAAAAGATGGTGTGTCTATCTATACTTAAATTCATGAAATTATTTTTAAATGTCAATAAAAATATTTTTTATGTTTCCTTAATTTATGCTAAATTAAAATGAATTAATCGGGCAAGTCAGTTTAAAAAAAATACTAACGAGGATAGCATTACGTTATAACCTGTGTGTAATTTAGGATTTTTAATTTTTTTTTTATGTTGCTTTAACAAAATTCTATAATATAAACATGACACTTTTTTTTTTTTTTTTCGAAATTATTTAAAATAAAACTTAGGCGAGCCCGCCCACCGGTCACCTACGCCTTAAACGAAATGGCAGCCAGGCTCGGAATTTAATACAAATAAATTTCTTACAGAAGTGCGTTCTAGATTTTTCTATTTATCAGCTAAAGAATTGTTTCGATGATAATTGAAAATGGCTATCAAAATCTATAAATGGGATCTTCGCCTAGGCTTTTATAATTAGTCTCATTGATACTGATGGACCAATAGTATTATTGAGAAATATTCCACGGTCGATACTTCCAACAATTCCAATAGGAGACTAAAAAAAAAAAAAATTAGTTGAGAGATCACCTATAACAAACCATAGACTTGACGTGCTATATTATCACTGACATTCCTTTGCGTGTATTGTTATTCTCAAAAATAATTGATTATATCACTTCAAAATTATCTAAAATATTAAATTATAATATTCATGTATTAGAGCTTGCCAAGAACACGAGAATTTAAATATATTTCGTTATGTTTGACGCTGGTCGTAAGGCCGTGAAGAGACATAGGGGACTTACAAAAGGTATAAGCAATATTCCATTCAATAAACATATTGTAGACTGCATGAAATATGCGATTATATCTTACCTCATAGCTTCGTTAGGAGTAAGTTAGAAGATAAACATACTAAAAGTCCCCGCCCCTAGGGGGTGAGCTAACGGTGGGGAGGAGAGGAGAAGGTCCCATTTTTGGGTTTTTTGATTATATCTCGAAAACGGTGGACTCTTGAAAAATATGTTTCAGATACAAATTGAAGTTAATTTCCTTTAAAATTTTACATATACATATTTGTCGAACTTCAAACGGTTCTCGAGATATATGTTATTGAAAATTGATAATTTTCTCCAACAAATAATGTTCACCTCACTTTTGTCAAACATTTGCTTTTAGTGCCTTCCACGATCTTTTGTCAGAAAATATGTCAGAATCGAAGTTGTAGAACATTAAATTTACTTTAATTCCATATATATATGT
Organism: Euschistus heros; assembly: GCA_003667255.2. Taxonomy (NCBI): domain Eukaryota; kingdom Metazoa; phylum Arthropoda; class Insecta; order Hemiptera; family Pentatomidae; genus Euschistus; species Euschistus heros. The sequence continues at coordinate 1,031,377 of RCWM02000166.1, forward strand.
TTTTGGCACTTGAAGCAAATGTTTAATAAAAAGTGAGGTAAACATTCTTTTTTTTTTCAAAATTTTTTCAACGTTTCGAAAATCGTTGTAAGTTCAACAAATATGTATATACCCAATTTTATAGGATATTTAATTAGCTTTTTTTTTTATTGAAACATATTTTTCATGAGTCCACCGTTTTCGAGATATAATCGCAAAACCCAAAAATGGGACCTCCTTCCCTCCTCCCACCGTTAGTCACCAGGCAGGGAACTTTCAGTATGTTTATCTTTTAACTATTCCTAACGCAGTAATGAAGTCAAAAATAATCGCATATTTCATGCACTCTACACCCTTCATTTCACCACTCATGGACTGGACTGTAATACAACAGGGAACTAGGTAAGTTAAGTTCATCCAAAGTAAATCATCCGTGTTCACACATTTTCATCCATTTATCAGTTCGCTGTTCAGTTTCGTTTAGTTTTGTCGTCAGGACTGCATTTTATGATACAGTTACCGAGTGCGAACCGTTTTAATTATATTTTTAAACTACTCAGAGTGATTGTGTTATAAAACAATATTATAAAAGGTACAGCATCAGAATCAGAGAACGGCTCAGCTGATCTTAATGAAATTTGATTATTAGCTGAGTTTTCATAAAACATATATTATTATATAAGTATGGATGGGCTCTTGCATGGTAATTCATAATGATAGCATCTATCCAGGTAAAACTTTCTGTATTCATAAATCTGTGGCACTTGTAAATATGTAATCGAATTTTTTGCGGTAAGTGAATGAATTTTGTTTTATAGGTATCACCCGAAAGCTAATTTTTTTCTTTTTGTTTGCGTCTAATGAACTTATTTATGAGGTTATTATGGAGATGAATACAAATTTGAGAAATATTCTGGAAAAAAAATTGTGTTTTTCCTAAAACACTATTTTTGTAATTAACCTATTCACAAGTGCTACAGGTTACCTTCGTATAACTAAGTTCCCTTTGGATAACTAAGTTCTCACAAAGTGGGACCAGTTGTGGGTGACATCATCAAAGTCAACAAGTTTACACAGATTTATACCTCACATTACACACAACAATTACAATCACATTACAAACTAACAAAACTAATGACAGAACACGGTAACTCTAAACAATATCTTAACATAACACGATCTGACCTATGTAATGAAGACGGGCAGTCTCAAAATTTTAGACATGTACTTTACGAATGTAAATCATTTGAAAGACAAAGGTTTAATTTATAAAAAGTATTATTCTAAAACATGGAACATGGCCAGGGACAGAAGAATTGTTAAATAGACTTTGACAAACTGACAAATGATGGGCAGCGGAGGTAGTTTCTTGTTGGTTTTTTTTTTTTTTGTTTAAATATTTTTTGTTACCTTACTAGGTTATGTTAAACTAATCATGCTCAACTTTGTAGTAACATTGTAAAACATGTAGTAGGCCTATAAGCCATGGAACATGTGAATATAAAAATAAACAGTCCTCATATGGGGGTACGAAATAAATAAAAATTAAATAAATAAATTTAAAAAAAAAAAAGAAAAGTGCTACAGGAATATGATGTTTAACATCTAGTATTTTTCTATTCTTGTAGTTTACCTGTAAGAATTTTTCGTATAATTTTTTTATACGATTCATTTTATTCATAATTTTTCGTCCTATATTTATATATAGCCTTGATTTTGGAATGAAGACAAGAGGAATAAGCGTAGGAGAAAATTTTTAGGATTGGTGAAATAATTATTGTGAGACTGAGGTCGCTGCCGACGAACGGAACCGAATTGACTGGGAGCCAGTAAACATCCGCTCCTCTTCTCAACAAGAACTTCCGCTAAAACTGACATCGCCGATCAATCAGAAAAAACCTCACTCACAACAAATAACAAAACACAATTTATATTTCTTTATTTGAGTTTACAATCTTTTAAACTTGTCTCTGGGCAGTTAAAGAGAATCTTTTACTGAAGTACGTCAGTACTACCTGTCTAATATCTTAGTACGTTGATAAAAAGAGATTGTTTTTAATATCTTAACAATATTTGGGGTTAATTAAAAAAGTATGTTTGTTTATTTAAAATGGTGTATTTATGAAATGATCTACTGGTCTCGTAAACTATTTTACTAGCCCACTTTTCACTGATTTCATTCATATTGTCTAAATAAAAATTATTTTCATTAGAATCACAACGTCAGTTTATTATTTTGTGTTTACCATTTACAATAAATACATTTCGGAATGCAGACTTGGGCAATACTAGAATGAATGATTGTTTATTAATTTTTTCGTTAATAAAGAAAAAAAAAATGATAAAACTGTAAATATAAATAAAATAGTTTAAAAAACTAAAAAAAAGCACGCTTTAATAGCAAACAAAACTAAACCTACCTTAGGCAAAATCTAATGATACAACTACTAAAATGTACTACTTTTATTTTTATTTTTATTATTTTTTGTTACTTTCGAAGTATTACAGTATTATCATACATAATGATTAGTGATGCTTAACAAAAAGCTATTTGAGTTTAAGATGAGCTTTTAGTAGTGAGATAAGAGCTGGAGCATTAACCTATTGGATAAACCTAAATAGGAAGTTGGCTGACGCAGGAGTGGCAGATGGACAGCGCTGTCCCACGCCAGGTTAAAATCCTTCCATAGTTCTCAGATCTAGGCCTCTTCTCTTCAGTCGGTTCCTGGAATGTATTGAATCACCATTTTATGGCTCCCCAGGGGTCAAAAAGCCTGGGAAACTGCTACAATAATAGAAAAGAAATAAAAAATAATCATTCTAAACAGTGAGGTGTTTGTTTAATTTGTAGCAAAGAATATGTTTGGTTTGAACATATTATAATTAACGGAAAATATTAAATTTTATACAACATTGATGAGATCTGTAATGATATTTTTTTTTAGAGAAACAGGTTATATTGGCTAAGTATTACAATCTACCTGACTCAAGGGCTAAAAGTAATAAAAATAATGATGAACCCATTCATACTATGTACACAAGACCTAATAAACACACGCGCACACAATTTTTTTTTTTAATATCAATTTACTGAAATTTACAACTATACAAAATATATATAGTACATCAAGTAAATGTGTTGATAACGATTACAATAACATGTCAAAACTTTAAAAATCTATTTATTAACAGCATTTCAATAAAAATTCTACACCAGAATTTCTCTAGGCCATCTTTTTTTCAGACGCCTTTATTTCTTTATCGGGAATGGATTGGGAAGCAAGTTGATAAACAAGTGGATTTGAGTGGTTATGGAGCTTACTCTGAAAGGATAGGTATCTGGTTTGTGCTAAATCAGCAACATATGGGGCATTAAGAACTTTATTAAGGATCATTGAGGATTTTTCGAAGGATTTTAGATTGTAAGGATTGGATACGAGATGAACGGGATGGTTTTGTGAAGCCCCAAAGCTCAGCTCCGTACGTCCAAGTAGGTCTAATCACAGTCATGTAAATAGGTCTTTTCAAATATAATACTCAATAGTTGTATTTTGAACTTCGAGAAATAGGAGTTTTTTTCGCGTCCTGGACCTCTGTGCGTCGCGGCTTCACCCACTCCCAAAAATAAAGAACTTAGATTAGTTTATCTAATAATTGAATTTCATTTGTTTATCGATAAAAATCCTGTACTGAAGTATGGAATTTAGCATTATTTCTTCAATGATATTATCACGCACTGCAGTAATTTTTAAACTGGTTAAAATTGCATTGATTAGGTCTAGTGCACGTAAAAGAATAATTAGACATCCGATTTGGTAAAAATAATTTTATCGATCCATCTGATTGGATTTTAATTTCTAATAATAAAAATATATGACAGTTTGCCAAACCTCGTTTCCGGCACTTAAGGATATACATTTTAAACATTATTATATTAAAATGTATTATTAAAAACCTTCCAAGAACTATGAAGATGTAGTCAAATTTTTGTACAGTTGGGTTTAATAGTTTTACCATAGCAAACTCTGTATCAGAATGGCCACGGATCGGTCGATTTTCAAACTGCACTGGGATCCACATGTTGCTCTTTATATTTATACCTTTTTATAATAACAAAGGAATTGAAAATCAGTAAATTTTATCATATATTTCTAGCTTTATATTACACCATATCTTTGTAACCTCTCGCTCTCCACCTACCGGTCGATTATCAAACTTCACTAAGCACCACATATTTATGGCAATATAATTGCAAAATATTTAAATTGTATTGCTCAACCTTCCTAGAACTATTAAGATGGTGTGGTTATAATTTGGTACAGATTGATTCAGTAATTTTGCGGTTAGTGACCAAAAACGAAAAATGGCTTGTCCTTTTAAATAATAGTATAGATTCATTTGCATGACAGTAATTAGACCTATTTGGACTTACGGAGTAGAGCTTTGGAGCTGCACTAAACCACACAATTCATTTCGTATCCAAATTGAAACATAACAATATAACTGAATTCATTACCTACCACTACGCAGCATAGAGAGCTGCGTTGGGATCTCTTTAGGTCTGGGCATTGCCTCTTCATAGGTGAGGGAATAGTATGACTGTATCCTTATTTTTGTTATTTTATTATCATTATTTTATTTTGAATTAAATGCTATTTTTTATCGTATATTATTATCATTTTCGTTTATTGGGATTCTTTATTTATTTATTTTTTGTGTGTATTTACATGACTGTGATTAGACCTATTTGGACGTACGGAGCTGAGCTTTGGGGCTTCACAAAATCATCCCATTCATCTCGTATCCAATCCTTACAATCTAAAATCCTCAATGCTCCTTAATAAAGATCGTAATGTTCCATATGTTGCTGATTTAGCACAAACCAGATATCTATCCTTTCAGCTCCATAACCACTCACAGGTTAATCTTGAATGGAATGGTAAGCTAAGATACTAGTGGAGTTTACTATGAAAGGATAGGTATATATTTTTATTTTTAATTGCTTTCAGATGATTTATAGATTTGATTAAAGCGAACAAGGTAGGAGGGAGCAATGGCCCCCGATAGGATGCGGATGTTGGGGACGATAATATCCGAATTGGCGATTACTTTCTGCTGACAGAGGAGGCATTTCGCGAGTGCAGCAGGAGGAAGGGGCCATTAGGATCATTAGCAGGATCTAGGAGGCCGTGAGATCCTTCTAGATTTAGTACACTTCAGCCATTTCTATACTACTGCTGATCGGCACCTCTTTAATGCTGAATACAAAACGGGAACTGCTATGTGTGTTTTGTCACCTTTGCGCTGTCAGCACTCACTGATTTAATTAAATAATAAAAAGGATTATTTAGATAGCTGAATCCTTTTTTTTTTCACAATTATTAAACAATAATACAGGTAAATTTATTTTACAAATATAATAATAATAGCCTTTATTATGTCCATAACTCAACAAATAAACCTTAAATTCAAATAAATACAAAAAAATAAAAAGTTTAAAATATTTACAAATAAGTCCACAATTATTATCATACTTACAAACAAAATTCTTCTGCGGGCTTGAACATGGGCCTTCCCTCAGACAGTATATGCCTAGACTTTCCCAGAGGACCAGCCTACTGGAAGCCGGGTTCGCGATTTGGATCCACTTCTCTTTCCATGTATCTCTATCCCTTGCCATTCTCCATCATCCTTCTTAAAAAAGTCCAGCCTTCTTCTAAAAAAGCCACTCCTTTTCAATTGTCTTCTTAAGATGTGCCCGCCTATTCCCATGTTTGTTTCTCGATATGGTGAATTATGTCTTTCAGGCCAGTCTTCTCTCCGATGACATAACTCCTATCCTTCTCCTTTCTCCTTATCTTTGCCATATTTCTTTCGATTGCTCTTTACAAACATGAAGATACATAAATAAAGTCAAAATCGTTCATAACGAACTTCAAAGGACTGACGATTTTTATACGTTGTAGCCAGTGTTCTTTTTAAGCGGTACTATCGGTTATAACAAACAATTCGTTATAAACGACTTTACAATGGTTACAACAATTAGTTCGTTCTGAGTTCATGATGCTAATATATATATATATATATATATATATTATTATATATATATATATTATGATATATATATATATATATATAACTTAATCCATACAATACGTACATACTTATTATGTACACACGTATATTTTTATTGTACAATGTTCATAACATAATGGGCTGTGAAAATGTTCATATTATAAAAATGTAGACATACATATTAGCTTACGAATTAAATACTTATTAAAATAAATTTACATACATACGTATTTATTAAAAAAACAAAGAAAACGGAAGGAAAACACGTATCACAAAATATGTACATCTACAAAATTACATAATATGAAAAGTTAAAGAAAAAAGAAAAACCTTTGTTTTGATTTCGTAGATAATTAAACATTAAATTGTTCGATCCTCACTGTTTCATCAATCAGACAAGCTTGACCTTCTCTTACCCGCAATATTATTGCCTCACCCGTTATTCCAAGCTATTGGTCCAATTGCTGTCAGTACCAATCCAATCGCACAATTCGTTGCCAGATTTAAACGAAAACATTTGAACAACCCCTTACAATGTGACCCTTCTGTTACAGATTATATAATTTTTAACAGGAAATACAAATTAGATTTTTCAAACTTAAATCGTTCACTGAGGTGGTGCTGTTCATGATTCATGCTAATGAGAAAAACTACATCTATCCTCAAACCAGTCACTATTCTTTAGCCAATCAAGACTGTCCAAAATTCCTTCCTGTTGAAAATAAAAATATGAAAAACCAGTATACACACATAGTAACCAAGATAGTATAACAAGTAAAATTCCGGTCTCGAATCCTATTGAAACTACCCTTTTAAAACCACCAGTTGTCAATATCAAAAGGTCTGTACGATCTAAATTTATAAATATGTTTCTTCTCCCATATATATATCACCCACGCAAGCCAAATATATGACCAATTGCCAGGAGCATTGGCCTCCTCTATTTAACCTAAGCACCCATTACCGGATCTTAAGTCACTCCCATTGTAACCAATATTTCAGTTAAAGAAAAATATATATATATATATATATAACTAATCCATACACTACGTACATAAAAACCTTTGTTTTGATTTCGTAGATAATTAAACTTAAAACTGCTACTACTGTTCCAAGAAATGTGTTCGCTCTAACCGACGTGTTCACTATAACCTAGGGTTGGGCGAGTCGATAGTCAGCACTATCACTAGGCCGATACTATCGGTTGAGAACTATCGATTGCTATCGATAGTTTTTCGATAGTTTCTTCTTTTTTTTCTAAAGGTATTCAATAAAGAATTTCAACTAATTTAAATAAATTCAATTGTCTACTTACTGTTTGCAATTTGCAGGATTATAAATTATAAGGTTATATCATAAAGATGAGAGAAAAAACTCATTTATTTGAATTTTAAAAAAGGTATTTACAATTTACATGGTTACAATAATAATGAACAAATCAAATATTCAGAAAAGAAAAATAACGAAATCGTTAAATTCGAGAGTCAAGTGTGCTCCTGGAGCCACATATTTCCCGAAAGAAAAACTAGCATTTCTACTTTCCTTTGGCTTAATATTTGAGACAACCCTTGACCTCTAGGAATTCCGAATTCAACTTCAAAAGAACTCGACACTGGATAGAGACAGATCAGCATAATTCCGAGAGTTTCAAAACTTGAAATTAGTAAAAAAGATCTATCGATAGTCGGCACTATCGATAGTAACTATCGACTATTGCCCAACCCTACTATAACCAGTATGTGATGTGTTCGCTGTAAGCAATAAATATTCTTTTTTTTTTGTTATTTTATGGAAACTACTATTTTATTTATTATATCGTATTGTACGCTATAGCCGGTGACTTTATACACGATTTTTTTTTATATACATTTATTGAAATCTACTACTGTACAAAATATATAAATCAAGTAAATGTATTGTCAACGATTATTATAGCATGTTAAAACTTGAAAAGAACTACTAATCAGTAGCACTTTATTGAAAATTCTACACTAGAAGGTCTCTAGGCCATTTTCTTTTCAGACACCTCAGAGGATTATCAGGAATGGAGTGGGAAGCAAGTTGAGAAACTAACGGATTTGAGTGGTTATGGAGCTTACTATGAAAGGATAGGTATCTGGTGCCAATAAAAATGGCAATTAATTCATCAATCCAAATTGTATTGATCCTTCTGTACCATCATGCGTAGCTCAAGTGACAATAAAATGTTATTATGGTCCAATGCTTCTATACATAAATAGATGGCTAAAACATTTCTATGCAAACAAATTAGTCTAGTAGTGTATATATCGCACGTTTCCATTTCCTTAACACTTTTAAAATGCTAATATATAACTTTAAATATAATTATAATACACTTTTAACTATGAAAAATATATGATTCATAGGAATTTCAGGTTAATTCGACTTTTTGGCCGTTCGGCCCTATTCCATGGTCCCTTAAGGGTCGGATTAGCGAGTTTATACTGTAAATTTTAATTATAAAAAACGAAAAAAAAAATATTAGTATTCATTTACCAGTTTAAAAGTAAATCAAATGAAAGATACTTCATTTCTTAAATGATGAGTTTGGATGTAGCAGGGGAATCGGTACTTCCTAATTGTTCTACCAATACTACTCACCAGAAGGGTGAGCCATCGAAGAAAGGTGAGACGATACATGTACCTAGAAGCGAGGAAGTGGAAAAGAGGTGAGTCAGTAAATGAATTCTAAGATCTATGACTCTAATTGGTGGTGAATTGAATACCTAGGTCGGGGTTAAACGGCCTGGCAAAGGTTAAGTAAACCACATTTGCTCTGATGAGCTTGATGACAGGTCTCGTGTAAGGCGGCCATTGAGGCCTGTCGATGGAAATTGTGTCGATGTAGGTCACTGCAACGTCATCGTCATATATGGATAGGTATCGATTAAATATATATATTAAAAATACCGATTCTTTTCTTCTCTCCGATATTTTTACATCAATACGGAAGTTGATTTATTGTTTTCTCTATATTTCACGGTTGTGACTACTTTCTCAAAGTAGTCACACAACCGTTTTCTTTCGAGGAACTATTTTTGGGATTTTATTATTTGCATGAAACCATTGTTAGAAGTATATCTATTTATGCATTAAGACTAAATCATGACACCAGAAGGAAATGAATCCATATCGATACTACAATATAAAAGGACAAGCCATTTTTCGTTTGTGATCACTAACCACGAAACGACTGAACCAATCTGTACCAAATTTTAACCATGTCGTCTTTATAGCTCTAGGAAGGTTTAGCAATAATAAAATCTAGTGATTTTTAATTAATATGTTATTAAAAAATTGATAATATGTGGATAAGATTGAAGTTTGAAAATTGACCGATAGATGGCGAACGCCATTCCATATGAGGAGTTACAAAAGTACTGTGCCATAGAGGGCTTGAAATTTATAGTAAAATTTATTCTATCGAATTAAATTATTAAAAAAAATTTAAATACGTGGTGCAACATGTAGTTCTAGTGAAATTCGAAAATGGAGCGATATGTGGTTAGCGCCAATCCGCAATTGAATGTACAATGGTAAAACTACTGAAGCTATCGGTACCAAATTTTTACTAAGTCATCTTCATAGTTCTAGGACTATGAATTTTATATCAATCATAAAATTTACAATAACACACTTATAAATGTTCAGTGTTAAAAGGCAGAAACAAGGTTCGCTACACTGTTATATACTTTTATGGTAAAAAACAATAAAATTATTTCTGCTGACCAAAACTAATTACCAAATCAAAATGTCAATCCTTTGCTTTTTGATAATGTTTTTAAAAACATTATGTGTATGATTCTTAATAGTTGCTGTCCATATGGATTACGAGCTCATATATTTAAATTAAAAATTGGTTGTCTAATTATGCTTTTACATTATTCTCAAATACCCAATTAGCGGTATTTTTACCAGGTTAAAAATGACTGCTATGCGGAAAGATATCATTGAAGAAATAATGCTCAGTTCCATGCTGCAATACAAGATTTTTATTAAAAAACAAATAAAACTTAAATTAGGTATTTTTAAAACTATCTAAGTTCTCTACTTATGAAGCCGCGTCGGGGGATAATAATAATAATAAAGCTTTATTGACATCATATTTATGACAAAAGCCTCTCCCTTAGGAGGTAAAATGGAGTTGAGCTCCAAAATAATTTTACAGAATCGAAACTGAATTGTAACAATATAAAATAAAATATACAATATTCTTTATAAATTAAGGAAACAAAAAAAAATTGTTTTTTCTTTCTACAGATTATTTACAATTTATAACCACCATCCCCTGCCCCTGAACACTTTGATCCAGTTGGTTCCCACTCTTGGACTATAATTTCATCCCTCCACCTCTTGTACTGTCTTCCCCTGCTTCTCACTTCTCACTTGGCCGTTCGGTGTCCACTCGGTGCTGCTTTTCGACCATCTTTCGTCCTCGACTGTGGCTAGGTGTCCAGCCCACCTCCATTGTTGTTGTTGTTGTTGTTGGGTCTCCTTGCTGAGACTTTCAATTTTTACACGAGTTAGGATATCTTGGTTCTTAATTTTCCCACTTCTTCGGATTCCCTCCATACTCAAAGTTTTATTTGGATGGAGTCTAGTTTCGCCTGATCCTTTTTTTTAAGGACCAATATTTATGCCATCCTATTTTTATCCTTCTGTCCAATTCTTTACTGTATTCTTTTCTAAGCGACGGGGGATGCTAGAATAGATTTTTGTTTAATTGGCAAGGTATTGACTGGCCCTATAAAGATTATTTGAATCAAATTCTCCAGTTAAAATAAATAGCCTGAGATGGAATAGTATACAAACATACAAATATACAAATATAGAAATAAACAGGGAGAGGACGCGTAGATAGTAGATATGGTGATATCGATGGCACATCTGTGTTTGCACATGTCCGCTCCCTTCCCTCACTCCTCAATGATACTCTTGTCATGTCTCTTCTATCGCCCCACAATATTATATTTTATCTACTTCATTCAGTCCGAATTAACGATTATTATTCGTTTTTATTTCGAATAATTATTCATTTGGTGAAATAGTTACATGGCCATTCTATGTAATTTTACATAGTTTCATGAGACTTGAACATGAAAAATGCAGTTTATCACACTATAAATATTATAGAGGAAAAGGTTTAAAAACGGGCACTGGTGTCGGTATGGGCACCCCTCTCTACTGGCTACGGGAGATATTAAAGACTGGCGGCGAAGACTGTCTATGGAGCCATTTGCTAATATAATATGACAGTGAGCAGTTGGAACCATTCTTTCAAGTAGTGTGGATGCAGCTTGAGTTATTGTCCAAATTGGTGTTCATTCTGGATTGTAAACTTTTGAGGGACATGTGAAATGTTTTTCGTTTTATGTTCTTATCCTTATTTAAAAATAATTTCACAATGATGTCATGAAAGTTGTGATCTTAAGCTACTTTTGGAAGCAGATCTTTAGTCACGCACGCTATTAGGTTACATGGAATAGTGGCCTTTTTCCTTAGGTGGAGATGGTGTAAGTATGGTCACCCTTTCTTGATGTAAATATGGACCCCCATTTCCCCGAAAACTTCGACATACCTCTTGTTAGAGATCACAACTTGCATCTTTTGTGATAGAAAGCTCTCTGAAGACACCCGGGGAGAGGTGTCTTAGACTAGAAAGAGCCAGCCAGATATGATTGCATTGAATAATAATGAATAACTGATTTTTTTTTCTGTAATAAATAAACTCTCTACCATTTCGAATTGTTTTATCCTGTTTTTAACTATTTTTGGTCACTTTTTTTGAAAAGGGCCCATATTACACCCCAATTTGTCTGGTACTATTTTAAAATCTTTTTGTAAATCGTTGTTTTTCAAATGAAATAATTGATGTTAATCATTGTTTAAGAAACTTGTTATAGTTGTTATTGAAAGACAAAAATCTAGAATTATTCAAGTAAAAAGTAACTTTAAATCAATAAGTAGGGATAAATACACGCTTAAGTTCTGGGAAAGGGCTAAAAGAGTGGACAATAACTACTGGAATGGATTCATGAGCGCTTCACAAAGACTAAAAAACTCAAACTTCGCCACTTACGCACGAAGAATCTTTGATAAACAATTACCAGCTTCAGCTACTTACGGATAACCCGGCGCCCTTGCAGCACTACACTACTTCGGTATCCGTCCTTGCAAATAGATGTTTAGATCTAATCAACCTGACATCGAATAAGGTGGAAGCTAGCCTACTGGAACTCAAAGCTTGTGCCCTTGACACCATTCACCAGCGGTACCCTCCGAACGAATGGCTTCACAACTATACAGACGGTTCTTACATCCTTGAGACTAGAGCAGCCGGAGCTGGATGGTACTGCCAGCTATTCGAAAACTCAGCCGCGGTTGGAATAAACGCCAGCAACAACGATGGAAAGGTTAGGGCCGTCCACGAAGCCTCCAACGAACTCCTAGCCAACAGCATGAACCCAGTAAGAGTAGTCTTCCTCGTCGATTCGCAGGCAGCAATGCCACCACGGACTGCATTGAGACAATTAAGTGTCGCAGAAAAATTGCAGAGCTCATTTTGACTGGGCGGGTCAATGGGTATCCAGCCACGTGGGGCTACATGGTAACGAGTATGCTGACGCCAAGGCTAAGCAGGGAGCAGAGTCAGACCAGCCTATCGTGCCACTCACTTTAAAAAGGGCCAGAAACCTGATAGACGCCAGGGTTAGTAGCGTAACTAAAATGACCCTGATGACATCAAGCACTGGCAAAAAATGGGAGGGACTTGCCACATTAGGGCCGATCCCAAGAAACATCGAGAGAGCTGAAGCCGTTGCACGCTTTCGACTAATCACTGGACACGACTACATACAAGCCCACCTGCACCACATTGGTCTTGCTGACTGTGACTTTTGCCCATTATGTAACCTCGGATGCGTGGACGGAGATCACCTGAGGGTTTGCACTGCTCTCACATACCCAGAAGAAGATATTATAAATCGATATTGGGAGGCTCGTCGTCAGATGGCTAAACTGCCACAGACGGGCGTTGGATAAATAAAATAAAATAAATATTTCAAGTTTGTATATTGTATTTGTTGGTTTAATTTTGGAGTCGGGTTTTTTTCTTAAAAAGTGCTGAGAAGATTTTAATACATTTTTTATAGGACCAACTGTGAAGTATCGATTAAAAAAAAAAAAAAAAAATCGAATTAAGAACCTACTCTTTTTTGAAGTCGGTCAGTGAAAGAAAAAGAAAAAAATATACATGTGAAAAGCAGTAGGTAATTTTTTTTTTTTTTTTTTTTTTTTTTTTTTTTTTAATGCGCTCTATAAATTTATAAAATTATAAACGGCTAATGAATATGGGGACGAAGGACCTAAAGACAAATGGAACTTTTACGAGACAAAAAAAAATGGGGTTGAATTTTTTACCTGTTTTCTGTAGATAAAGCAAGAAGTCTTGGATAGAAAAGCAATTTGTCATTTTCCAATTATTCTCACATATCTCAGGCACTATCATCTTCAGTAAAATATTTAATTATAAATAATGTTTATAAATTAACACACATTTAATGAAAATTAAATTCTCTGTAAGAAAGTGTTATTATTTTTTTTTTTTTTCAAACAATTAATAGTTTGCAAGATAGAGGGGAAATCGTAATTCAGGTTTTCCAAGCTGAGCGCATTTCTTCTGTTTAATTCTGATGCCTTGATTTTTTTAATAACATTTAGTTAGTTGCTGTGAAGTAGTTTAAAAGTCATATTACCTTAAAAATGAATCAACTATTAACCTTTGCAAAATTTTTATTATCTTTGCTATCAAAAATTTGTTAGGTTGTGCCTCTTAATAAGGCCTTGAAGTATCTATTTTGGCGAAAGTGGTATTGCAAGAGTAATCGTACAAAATTTTGACTTCCACTTCACGACAGCCAGGGATTTCGTTCCCATTTATCGTTTAAAATATTGACCCCCTGAATAAAAAAAAATAAATTTTTCTTATTGGTAATTTTTTGTACATAAATTACGCTTTGCTAAAGTTGATGGTCCCCGAAATATTTGAAAAAAAGTGACATTTGAACACTATCCCTTACCTCCCTCACATTCAGTTTTGGGGACTTTTGTATACTGGGTAGTCGAGTGTATTGCACAGAACAACTATACCATGTTCTGTATATTTTTTTTCTTATTGGAAATTTCCGGCTTTGGTTGCATGGAGTATGTATAATATTACAAAACTACTTGCAACTTAAACACTACTACATCGCATAATTCTCAGAGGCCTTTCGCTAATAGTGCTAAGTTTTCGCAGTTACGACACCAGCTATAATTACTAGCTTTTACAATGGTACCTATTGTACCAGGATTTATTTTGGTTTAGAGGGAAATAGATGACAAAAATTAAAACAAATAAGTTTATTTGAAAAATATTCATTGGACTAATTTATATTATCGGATTTACTGATTTTTATTTATCACTCATGTTGGTGTTTGATTGGGATGTAAGGAGATATTGGAATAGGATATTCGACTGTATATGCAGTTGTAAATCTATACTATGATATAAAAGGATAATCCATTTTTCGTTTGTGATCCTAACCACGAACACTACACAACTAATCTCTACCAAATTTTAACTACATCATCTTTATAGTTCCAGGAAGGTTTAATAATAATAAAAATTTAAATGTACAATGTTGACTGGCAGAAACGTTATTTGCCGCACAGTCATATACTTTTATGGTTAACAATTAAAATCAAATGGGATGAAAAAAAAACAAAAAAAAAAAAACTCTAAAATTATTCTTTGCTTTTTGTTATTTCGTGTAAAAATATGATTTAAGGGCCTTTAGTTGTAAGCACTGATAATGCAGTCCATTATTCAAAAGAGTTTCTTAATAGTCTCTGTATCTGAATCACCGACTCATACCTTACAATTTAAAATCGGATGTGGGACTCTACCCACCGACCTGCAGAACCTGCAGTGTACTCCTGACAGTGGATCACATCTTAATGGACTGCGAGGAACACAAGGATGCAAGGAAAGATTGCGGAATGGCCAACCGGATGGACATCGCTCTAGGTGACAATAAAACGTCTCTTCAAAGTTTATTTAAATTTTTAATAAAATCAAACCTTTAAAACTTTGTATTATTCTGTTTACTTTAAAAATATCAGAAATCAATAATGTTTGAATTTACTGAATGTTAAAAAAAGATACATTTGTTGTTTCTAATGAACCTTTAAGGGTAGATGCTTTTATAATAAATAAATTAATAAAACGGATTCCAGATTATGCTTTTATGTAATTTCAACCACCTAATTTGTTCAATTTTAACCAGGTTAAAAATTAATGGATCATATCATTGTAAAAATAATGCTTACTTGCATAATTCAATACCAAGAGTTTTAACAGTAAACAAATAAAGCTTTAATTATTAGTTAAAATTATCCAAGCTCTTTACTAATATGAGCGGGCGAAGCCACGACGGGGGATTATATCAATATATAATAAAAAAAAGAAAATCTTTGTTTTATTGTAAAAATGTATTATTATGTGTACTATGATCTCTTGCAGTGGTATCAACTTGAGAATATTGCCACACTAAGAAAATTTCCAAGCATTGTGCAACATGACGAGAAAACGAACTGTATCTTGGAATACAGAAATAGAGTCCTGCCGTGAGGATGTTTGCACTAGTGTACTTGTGTACTAGTGCACCAAGCTCTAACACAACCCAATGCAAAATAGCCAAGGTTTATAGGGCGCTCCATTCTTAAATATAGATCCCCTAAATATCCTAGCTCTGTATCTGGATCTCGAGGGACTGCGTTAAATCTTAACTTTATCCAACAGGAACTAACTTCCAATTAAATGGAGAGCCAAAAATAAATTCGATTACTTGGAAACATTGAGTTCATATTTGAACCTGATATATTCAAACTGACCAGCTTCTAAAACGACCAGAAAAATGTCGTCACTTCTTGATATCAACTCCAGAAAACTATGAGAAGCGACCACCCCTTAGGAAAGGTCAGTCCATGTGATAAGTTAAATTACAGTTAAAGACGATCCTTACGAATAATAACAGTAATGATTAGAATTTTATTTAAAAATGGCTTCAAATATTAAGGCTTTACAGTAGTGCCTCACTAATCCAATCCAGGGACCAAAAGGTCGGATTAAATATGAAACGCATGTTTTTCATTAAAAGTAATTAATAATTATTCATTAATAATTATGTTAAAATGTATACAGGGTGAGTATCTCTTAGTGTAAACAAAAAAAATTGGGTGAAACTAGATCAAAAAATGTAGCAAAATGCCGCAGACCTCACCTTTCTATTCCAATCCGTTGCAGATATACAATAAATCAAAGACTTTTTTGAGGAAACCACGTTTTTTTACCATAAAAGCTGTAATATCTCCAATTTGTTTTAGTATTTTTCAAATTTTCGAATTTAGCATTAAATTTCCTATAAGAGCAGAGTACGTGTAACCTTGAATTTTACAAACTAGTGACCTAAAGAAAAGCTTGATCTTCACCTTATTTAGGGAAGTTACAATGTCTTATATTACTTTAACGCACACTGTTTTTCGAAAAAAACTATCCACATAATGTCAAATCTCACAAAAATTTGCAAATTTAATTAGTTTTCGAATGATATGTTAAACGTAATGATTTTGTTTCAATTTCATGGAGAAATTCACTTTTGAAACCGAAAAAACATGGTATTCTCATTTGGCATACAAATCAGTTAGTTGTGTAAATAACTGATAGGAGATATTACAGCTTTTATCGAAAAAAAAACGTGGTTTCCTCAAAAAAGTCTTTGATTTATCGTATATCTGCAACGGATTGGAATAGAAAGGTGAGGTCTGCGGCATTTTTTTACATTTTTGATCTAGCTTCACCCAATTTTTTTTTTTTACACTAAGAGATACTCACCTTGTATATTAACGTTTTAAAAAAAGTAAAGACAATAGAAACGTACGCTATATGGGTCATTATCCCATTATGGTACAATCGCTTGTAACAATATTATGCCTCAACGGTTTGTCCCTCACACATCAATTCAAACTAATGAAATTTCTTCACACCTACCTCTTCTTCGGTAGCTCTACAGACCGGGGTGGACCTTGGCTTCCTGAACAATAGTTCTCCATACATCCCTATCCACAGGGTTAGTTACCCTCCTCCAGTTAGTCACTCCCAGCCGTTCAAGATCATCAACTACGTCAATCAGCCATCTTCCTCTCGGCATTCCCTTCCTTCTAGGACCATATACCTTACTTTGGAGCATCTTTTTTGGGGTTCTGTCGTCAGGAATACTCATAACATGTCCCAGCTATTCGATCCTGCGGGATATTATATAAATCACAATTTTAGTTTTGTCGAACAGCTCGTATTGTTTGTTCTTATCCTCCATTCTTGAGTTCCTACTTTATAAACAGGACCAAATATTTTTCTAAGAACATTCCTTTCAATTTATATCAAAGAATTTGTAATAGTGGTGGGATTTCTTAACGTAAGTTGCCAAAATTAATTTAAAGAAGCTTTCTAATTAATTAATTTATCCTAGTTTTCTGCCTCCCTAGACATGTCACAAGTCAGTTTAATAAAGTTCACCTTAATTTTATAGAAACTAAATGTACTAATAAATTTCTTAGAAATTGACAAATCGTTTGATTATACTTTAGTGCACAGATAATCTTGGGCTTCAGCCAATTTATCCATTTCCTACATTTATATGGTTATTTATATGCCTGTCACAAGGTGAAACCTATCTGTCTAGACCTGTTAGCAAATCTTGAGCTGGTGGCTAGGAGAAGGGATTTTTTGCTTTGTCTAAAGGTTGGAAGTAACAGCTGATCCACTGCAATGACGTCCAAGTTTTCAGTCATTTAAGTTTATTTTTGTGTTTTAAATTTTCCACTTTCAGTCTACCTAGACCATCACCTATTCCTTAGACCGTTGATTCTATCGTCCCGGGCCATGATCTAACCCCCTAAACTATTATAGACTATGAGTGCCCACGTTTACATGTTGTCTCGGAGCTCATTTGAAAGCAATTTGTAAAGAAAAACGGTAAAACATTAAACTTTTCCGTGGAGCAAAATATTGAGGTCGAATGGTACTATTATGGAATAATGATCCATATAGACCAATAGACCAATATATTTTAGCCAGCTGTTTATGTGTAGAAGCATTGGTCACAATGACATTGTATTTTGTATAACTTACTGCAAATTAACTCTATACTGTTTTTCAGATCTGCCAGGATCTGACGATTTTTTGGCGGCCGAAGGACATCCTTGACCAATCTCCTTTCCCACTATTAGTTAGTTTTCGTCCTTAAGGGTACCATTTTAAGATGGCGGAAGGACTTCTGTATTAGTTTTAGTCCTTAATGATAGTTTGTTGTAATATTTCAGGATTTAACGGTTTTTAAGTTATCCGTAGGATAATCTGTCATTGTTGTCCTTAAGGATATTGTAATATTTGACGATTTTGAGATGGTGGAAGGATATTCCGCCTTTGTTAACGCATTCTAGTATTCTTAGTTTCTCTGATTGCCCATTTTTGATCTAGATTGACTGAAGTATAATGAAGTGTGCTATAAATGTTAAGGACTTATAAAGCGAAAACCGTTAAGAAAAAATACATAATTTCTGCCACTTTTTGAGAGAATCCTAGTCCCCGAGTAATTTTATGCCCAAATTGGATAAAATTTAGTCGAATCTAATTTTGAATATAACACGATTTTCTTTAGAACCAACCGTACAGCAGATATTTTGGGGAAACTTATTTGACACTTCGAAGCTCGCAATATCTCTTCAAGATCCAAAACCTAGATTTTTGTACTCAAGTAAAACAACAATATATACAAAATCAAAATTTTCCGACTTTTTGCATACCAAGATGTACAATTTTACTGGACTGTTAGGGATTCCGCGAAAATATTGGTTAATCTCGAATCTGGAGGGTCGGATTAAACAATGAGTTGGACTAGCGAAAGTTGGATTAGTGAGGTTCTACTGTAGTTGTAATTTTATAGTAAGAAAGGTTTGCTCCTTGTTTAATTGATTTATATTCAATAAAGAAGTTATAATTTCATGAATATATAAATCATAAGTTTTAAAAACTGTTTTATGAATAAAGAGTTAAATTAGTATTATTCATTTTAATAACTTTTATTCTAAATTTATTTTAGTTTTATTTATTTATTGTTACTTCTTTTTCTTGTTTTCATAGCGGCCCCTGTTGATGATGATCCTGTAGGCAGTCGTTGATGTTATGTTATGAGGAAATTTTGATGTATATAGCAATGCAACAAAAAGTGACAGTAAAATTAAGCCTTTGACGAAAGATTTCTGCTGGACCATTACAGGTCAGGAGTTGTATAAGAAAATAAGTGTTTATAGAAGATTTATAAAAACGTAATCAGATAGATTTACAATATTTGAAATATTTTTTATAAACAAGACAAAAAGTTTTAAAATCCAGGATTTTTTTTTTTTAATTGAGTTTAAATTAACATTAAATATTATCTCTTATTGCAAGATCCCATTTAAGACTCTTCAGAATGTTTATAATAATTATGTTATACTGCTGAAGATTACTGACTCAAAATTTGATTTATCGTTTGACGAATTGAATTTACCAGTTTTAACAGAAAAATTAAGTTAAGTTGACCCAATATTTTTTAATTATAGTTGTATGGTTAAATATTTTATAAAATATGAGTTAAATTTTCTAGAGCTCAGGGTAACTTAAGCTACGAGTCATAAATAAATAAAAAGCTCTTAATCATTTCTGTTCTTATTACCACAATTATGCTAAAGTCTTCAAGTTGGAGCTATATTACTAAGCTTCTTTAACAAGAAAAGAGATCTTAAGTATCAGTAAAACTTGGATCTGTAGATCACAAAGAGACCCGCCGAACATCCTTTGGCAGGTAGCATATCCCGGCGGAGGACATCCATTTTTTCCTCCGGAGGCAGGATCCCGGAGCGGAAGTAGGAGGGGGCCGGAAGGATAAAACAGGAAACCTGAGGAGAGCCTCCCCCGACTTCCGCTCTCACACTATAAATAGTGGCCTCTTCCGGTCCCCGGCTAATTCCTCTCTTGGTTGGTTGTCGCACTTCGGAAACATTTTTTCTTTTGATCGACTGTTGTCCACGCTCCTCAGGAGTTGCGGTTCTAGGAAAGACAGAGGTTAATGAGGGCGGTGACATTGATTTTATTGCTCTTATGAATGAATGTACTAGATATTATTATAAATTGTTCATTACTGTAGTTATATAATAAATTCGATACAGATTATTTCCTACCCTTTCAATTTTAAATCACTATGTTTTTTTCTGAGTTTTAAATCATTCTCCTTTAATACGTAACACTCCAGAAAGTTTAAATTACACACGTACTAAAATAAAATAGAAAATGTTATTCAATATTAACTTAAAGCGTTTGGTGGATGAAGGGGTTATGTCACTTGTATGTTATTTTTTAAAAATAATACGATCTAGTTCTTTGTATGAAGAATTTATGTGCAGAAGTGTTAGGTAGCAAAATCTGAATATTTTAAAACAACTTGAAAAAGAGATATGAAGATAAAGAGGCTATTTAACAATTTCGTGCTAAAAAAAAAAAAAAAAAAAAATTAAACATAAAATACTCGAAATTGTGTTTTGTTTCATAACCCCTTCATCTACCAAACACTTCAATTCTTATTACTCCTTACTTTGTCACAAATAAGTTTATCCACAAAGACCCATATGGTGCTATAGAAGCCAAACTCTGATACCTTTCTTTAGATAGTAAACTCTATAGCCATACAAATCCACTAGTATCTCAACTTGCCTCCGAGGCGTCAGAAAAGAAGATGGCCTCGAGGCCTTCTCTTATAAAACTTTTATTGGAGGTTTACCAGGGTAGTTGCTTTACAAGCAACTAGTAAGGCATTTCTTCAACTAGTAATGCATTTCTTAGAATAAAGTTATAAATGTTAATAAATGGATAAATAAAGAAAAAATAACAACATTAACATTACAAAGTAATATTCAATTCTGAAAAAAATAATAAATAAAACATCAGTATTCCTTCAGGTCCAGATAGTAGAGTGTCTAGGAAATAAGCATTGAGAATTTTGTGAAGGATTCAAATGTTTTAATTGTGGAGGATTCAATAGTATAGAGGAGCCCTAAACCTTAACTTCCTCTGTCCAAAGACAGGACCGTCGCGACTATAATTTGCAAATGACTAAAAGTTTTGTGAATTTTCTGGGAAAAAAAAATACGCCAGTTGAGAAAATTATGGCTGTATATAAAATGTTAGGAAAAACAAAATATGAAGGACAATATTAAGGTAGAGAAAAAGTAACTTTTAAGTTGGTGAATTTGTAGCTATAGTCCCTTCCATCCCCAAAAAAAAATAAAAAATAATAATAATATTTCTAGTGACGGTCCTGTCCAAAGAAGCATAATTATATCCGAGTAGATTACCATTTTACAATTGTTTTAAAATTATAATAATACCATTTTAAAATACATGATGCATTGATCGGAAATGAAGAGGGTTTTTTTGCTTTTCTAGCCATCTTGTGGATCTCAATCAAGTCTCTTGTCCAGACGAAGGTCTCAGATCTGTTCAAGAGGGATAAGAACAGTATCAAATGATACTTTAGGACCTGATATCAAAGGGTTAGGATGGCAGGCAGATTTTAAACTTTATTGTTTTATGGTCTTTATAATTTATTATTAATAATACTAAAAAATAAACTAAATAAACTAAAATAAAATCATAGTTCCTAGGTTCATTCCTTTATCAGGGCATTTATCACCATCGCCCATCCTACATTTATAATCTGTTGAAATTTAATTCTTCATTCTACTCCCGACTCACAACAATATCACGTTCCTCTGACCTATACTTGCCTTACCATCGAACAACTTTATACCAGCATTCCTTCTCAGTCCAATCCGCTACCCTCTGGAACACTCTCCCTCCTCAAATAAGACATGCACCTTCCTTAAGCTCATTTAAAACACTCCTTTTCCAATATCTCCTCACATCCCTGTCAGATGCCAGTCAATATGAACAATAATTAACATTAAATTTGGTCAAATCGAATGAATCTGATGCCGGTGAATTGGTTCATAAATTTTCTTTTATATAATAATAATCCTTTATTATTTGTTCCATAATGGTACGTAATCATTTTATTTGTTTTATAAAAATTCAATTTTTTTTTTAATTTGAATGTTTTTCCTATACAAAGAAATTTTATCTATTAACTTGACAATTCATATGTGTATGGTTGTGTGTATAGGTATAGAAGTGAATAAGTGCAGTGTATTTAAATATTTATCGTGGTATCTGTAAATATTTTCTTCATCCAATGTACATATAGACATAGTTCATTCTATGTATATATCTTTTCTTATTTTTTATTATGGTTATTTTCTTTTTAGTTTATTTCATTCCTCCTTCTTATGTGGTCTTATTTACTGAATTTCTTTGTACAATTATTTACAATTAACTGTATTTGCATGTCTCATGTTGCTAATATATAAATACCTTTGTATGAAAATATGCAAGCCAGACCATTGTACTATCTTATGATACAATTTTGTTATTCTTTGGGGACAGTACGTCCCAGAATAAAGATTATTTTTTCATTTTATTTCAAAAATTATTAGCAGTATAGACTAATATAACACGCCGATATTTCATTATAAGATATGGATCAATTCAATACCGATTAATATTTAAAATAAACCAACATCCATGTTTTATATTGTTCGTCTGAGAGTTGCTCCTACATTTTATCCTACTCAAACGAACCGCTGCCGACCTATATTGTGTTTTTTTCTAACTCCCTATTTATTTTTATTGTCTTATTTAGGAATACTGTAATATTTTCAGTCAGGAAATTACAAATACGTCTTCAGGGATAATAAATTATTTCAGAAATATTTCTTTTGAACATTCCCTGACGACTTATTCATCTTACGTCTGATTCTCTTGTTCCCTCCTCGAACCCCTGATCAACCTACGTATTTCTGTGTTAACTATAAAATACCCGGTAGTCCTGTCAGTAATTCGTGAGTCATAGAGTCAGGGGGGCTGAGTCATTACTGAACGATGAGACAGGTCATTGAGGAGTAGTTTTAGTCACTTCTTTGGCCCTTACTCATCCTGACTCGGTTAATTTAAATACAGGTACAATGTCTTAATCATGTATTGATTATTCAAAGATTTTTTTTTTTGGACGCCTAAGATTAATACATATGTATGTAGATACAAAATATTCACTAGAAATGCATTAACATTCATTTATAAGTCTGTGGTTGTCATAAAGAAGTCAAATTACCTTGAAAACGAGTAAAATATCTATTAACCTTTAAGGCAGGATTTTTAATGTCTTTCTAATGAAAAATTTGCCTTGAATAGCCTATTTTGGCCCAAATGGTATTTTTAGAGTAATTGCACGATCCAATACAAAGCAGCCAGTGAAATTTACTTGTCTTTATGAATACAACTCCTTATTGAAAATATACTGAGGTTGCTTCAGTAATTTTACTGAAAATAAAATTTAATTTTTTTAAATAAACTGTTTTTTTTTTATATATCAATTTATTGGAATTTACAACTATGCAAATATGTACATCAAGTAAATGAGCTGATAACGAATACAATGACATGTAATAACTTGAAAAGAACTACTCAACAGTAGCACTTCAATAAAATTCTACACTAGATCTCTAGGCCATCTTCTTTTCAGACGCCTCGGAGGATTATCGGGAATGGAGTGGGAAGCAAGTTGAGAAACTAATGGATTTGAGTGGTTATGGAGCTTACTATGAAAGGATTGGTATCTGATTTGGGCTAACTCAGCAACATATGGAACATTATTATGGATATTTATGGATAAGCTTATTATTGACAAAGTAAGGAACATTTATGATTTTTCGAAGGATTTTGGATTGTAAGGATTGGATACGAGATGAATTGGATGGTTGAGTAGAGCCCCAAAGCTCAACTCCGTACGTCCAAATAGGTCTAATCACAGTCATGTAAATAAGTCTTTTGTAATAAATTGGGAGATTAGATCGTTTGTCTAGTAAATGTTGAAGTAGTCTTGACGAGCAGTTTCTTGTCGCTTTAGTCAACTGTTAGTTTTAGAGAAATGCTATATGGATTTTATTGAAGGCTGATTCATCCATGGTTTTGACGGGTCACCGAATTTAGAGATGATTTCGAAATTTGAAATGGTTTTATGAAGCTACAAAATTTTCAAATCACTCGACTCCCTTGAATTCTTCGCGCAGTTTTTAGGTCATAATCCGAATTTATTGTTGCTGGCCTTTAAAACTTGAAAAATGCAAATTATGGCCCTTGTCATAGTTTTACAACAGATATCCTCACCAAGTAGGAGGTCCTTACATAAAACAAACATTAGATATATTTATGACTTCCCGATTTTTGGATGGTCCTTGATATTTTACAGTACATATTTCGTGAAAAGTAGTCTTAAAACAGAATCAGTTTATTTAAATTTTCGCCTTATTACTCCTGAACTTTGATTCCACACTGTTCAACGGCCATTGATTGAAATAGAATAATGAAAACAAAACATTTAAAAAAACAAAACAATAGAATATAGTTATGTATGAATTTCGCACTGGAATCGCCATATAAGGCGTGACTTTAGGAGCATAGGCGTGGCGAGGCAAGGTGAATAATACTCCCATCCGAGAAAATTCCGTCTTGTTTAATTTTTTTTTTTTATAATTTTACAAAAAAAAATTTTTTCATAGCTCCATTTTCTTTTTTTATTAATCTTATATAAATGTATTAATTATTGTATAAAATTTTGTACATTCTCTTATTACTGCTCTCTAGCATTTTAAGAAGTCAGAGTTTGTTTGCAATTAATATAGTTTGATTAATAATTAGGTGATGGGGCTCACCATTTTTTTTATGTGTGTACACCTTACACACTAAAATAACCTAAATCTACAATTTCTTATTTAAAATACTGCCATCTTTTTGGCTCCCCTGAGGTTGAAATTTGACTATATAGAGAATTTGAAATATGAAATATCGAAATTTTTTTTCTGTTTTATCGTCCAGTAACTCCTTAATTTTTTAAACTTTTATGTCCTCATACATCTTCGATGTTTTTGATCATTGCATTGTACTCCCTTTAACGATTTTCCTCATATACTATTCTGGAATGATTGCAGTATATTGTTTGTACTTAGCCCTATGTTTGAAAATAACGGTGCCCCATACAGCAAAATTGGACGGATCACACTTTTATATATAATTAGTTTTAAACGCAAATATAACATTGAAGCACATAATAAGCGATTCAGTCAGAACTATTTTAACCTAGTTTTTCTTTTAATTCTAAAATTTAAATTGGAAAAAAACAGTAGATTATAATTGGACATATCCTTGATCTGTTGTTTTTCCCAGTCTAGGGGAAATTGAGGTTTAGTTTTTGGTATCGGTACCAGCATCCAGAACTGATAACTTTTGATACCTACACATCACTGGGAATGATATTTCATATTCTTTCAATAATCTTTCAGGTTAAAAAAATAAAAAAATCTACAGTAAAACTTATTTACAGGAATCTGAAGCAACCTCGTATGTTACTATGAACTATTGAAATAATGTTGTCCTATAGGCTATTTCATTTTAAAGATGGCGCCAAATAATTGATATTTTAAATTCGCAAATGAAGGTGGAATAGCATATCCTATAGGAAAAAGATGTTTAGGTCTTGTCAGTGGGAAAATGAGGATGCCCTGGGAGGAAGCATTAGTTACATCGGCTAGTCAACACTGAGAGTGTCGCTCCTCTAGTAAGCGGAAATTAGATTAATTAAACGAAAGTGGAAATAGTAAATAAAACTAGCGTCATCTGATGAGATCATGTTCCCGCGTCCTGATTGGCTAACTAGCAGTCAGCAGTCAGCAGTCGTCAGTTGTCTTTTCGTCGAGGAGGGAAATCACCGTCGTCGCGTTGACAACGAGCAATCAACTTTTGTCGACCGGCTATTTTTAGCTCTGGAAATTAGCTTCATGAGGATGCATTCAGCCCCTGGAGGGTTTTCGTTAGCCTGGCTAAAAATAACCGAGCATTTCAAAAGAAAATTGCTATAACAACCTGCTATAGAAATATAACTTGTGTACCCAATCATTACTGACCTTCATGTTCTGACAAAGATTTGTTTAAATGATTTGTTTACTTCTTCAGCTACCTGATCTAAAATAGACTTAAATTAGTCGTGCAAACGGAACACAACAACAATTTTAATAAGTATTATCTGATTTTAGTTTTATTTTTCCCGATTAAAAAAAAAAAAAAAATTGCAATTGCCGGACAAAATATTATTTTGGGAAGCATGTTACAGTAAAAGCTACTTTAAAATAGCTTGGTAATGTGACATTTGGCGATCAAGACATTTCAAAAATCATCGAAAACAATCAATTAAACTCATTTTAACTGGCAGTTTACCAGACATTGCGTTGTTCACAGTGTAGAACAAAAGAAAAATGAGTGAGTAGAACGGGAATTGTGCGTTCTTATTAAACGAGATAAGATTTTAGATAGAGACTATCATAATCAAAATTGACTAAAAAGTTTTTGAAGGATGAATTTCAGTAAGGAGCGGTTTAAATCCAATATTAGGGACTATAGAATCTGAGGGGGGGGGGGGGGGGGTACTATAATGTTTTACCAGAAAAGAACTGAACTGTTCCAATGTTTTAATGAAATGAAAGTACACTCGATAACTAGGCTAATACTTGATAATAGGCTAATAAAAACATAGGTACATGTTTGGATACACATCCATCACACATGAAACAATAAGTAATAATAATAGAGGAATCTATAAACAAATGAATGATGCAAACGAGATAAAACGAAGGAAAACTTAAAAAAAAACCTACACAGCAAAATAAACAATACTAGTTCAATTAACCATTGCTAGTTAAATTAACAATTTATGAATAATAATAAATAATAGTCAAATTATAATCCAAGCCTGGAGTGATAAGGATAATAATATAAAACTTATACAATTACAAAATACAAATAAAAAGATAATAAAACTACTTTTGTGCGATGATAAAAAAATCAATCTTATGGTGTAAAAATATATTTACACTACTCTAATTTATGTGATATTTTGTAATTTATAGAAATCAGTATTTTAGTCTTTAAGTAATATGCGTTTTGTCCGTTTGTGTTTGTATCTTTTTAGAGTTTTCTTGTTGTGATTACCTATTTCTTGTATATTTGGGTTTTCAGATATAGCAGTTGATATGAAAAATGAGTTTGTTTGCGAATGAATGTGTTGTTTGATTGTGGGTAGATTGAGATCAGTGAGCATAGTGGATATTCTTGTTGTATAAAAAGAACACTTTTTTTTTTTAACAGGATTGAGGAGGACAATGGAAAATATGAGATTTAAATGTTTTTTAGAGGCAGCATTACGAATTTTGAAATGGATAGTTTTCCAACGGATTTAAGACCGAACAATTCTTTATCATATGCTACCATTCTGTGAGAAGGGAGTTACCGAAAGGTCTAAAAAAGTGGTATAAATGTAATCCTAACTTGTCAAAGGAAAAAAACCAAATCTTACTTAAACCTAAAAAGGAATGAGATGAGAACTAAGACATCATTTCACAACGATGAAATTTATTGATCTCTGTGATTAGTAAAAGTGGAAAATAACAACCGACATTATATGTGAAGCCCTCGCCTGTCTCAGAGTACAATACCTAAGACAGGCATTATTAAAAACCTGAGAATATTCCTAGAGTAAACACAAATGGCCTTCAAGAAATTAGGAATAACTATTGAATTAATATGGAATATCTAGATTACTAAATACTAATGAATTACCAAATTATGGTTTATTGAACCATAAAAACAATTTTGTTCTTATGGCTTTAGTACATATTTTAGATGACGTACTAGTTTAAAAAAACAAAAATATAATATAATACAATTGAAGGATAGAATTTTACCAGCTAAGTCCATTTTTTTAAATTTTCACAGCTGGACGATAAAGCTAAAGGTCCGACTGAAATAGGAAGGGGAATTATTTTGTGCAAGGCCGTTTCAATGTAATTTAACTACTTTTTCGAGAAGAACTTTCACCTAAAGATAATCTAGGAGAAAAACTACTCAATAAAAATAAAAAATAAAAAAATCTGGAAATTGGACTTAGCTGGTTTTGGGATTCCAAGCCTAAACTATAACGTAATATAACTTAAAAGACTGTTTCAAAAATGGATAGCAGAATAAGATGGTCTATGAGATGCAGATTCCGTGTAAAATCTTTGGTGCAGTGGAAATTGAACAGGTGCAGATAAATAGAAGTTAAAATATTTGTTTAAGAATAGAAAATTTAAGCAAAACTGGTCACAGAATTAACAGGATCCGTAGCCGTTTAGAAATGTTAAATTAAAAAAAAAACTAACAAAAAAAAACGTAGGTTTTCTCTATACCCCTGGACACTCCCGGAATTCCTAGAAATGAAACAGAAAACGCACTCTACACCCTTTTTCATGCCTTCATTGACTGGACTATATAATGATGATGTAGTTAACATTTGGTAAATATTAGTTCGTTAGTGTTAGTGGTTGTGATCACAAACGAAAAATGGATTGTCCTTTTATATAGTAGTGTAGATTGTTGAAGCCATGATATAAACTGATGGTTAGTATTTTTTACATCTGTGGGTAACAGAGATAGAGGTTATGCTTCCATTGAAGGATTTCTGAAAACAAAAAAAACAGTTACCATAGCAGCACCGAAGTGGAGCAATGCCAGCAAGAAATTATTGTTTTATTGAGCCTGGAAGGACCGGAATAAACGAGACAGGCTGGAATCGAACCTCCTCAAAGGACATTGGGGTCGTGGGATTTGATTGCTAAATCATAAAAAAAGCCATTAACCCCTGGCGAAGATAAAGAGGCGAATGGTATTTGGATGTTTATCTCCGCCGCCATAAAGAGTTCCACGGGTTTAAGGGCTCTAGAACCGGGGCTCGGTTAATTGGGGATGGATTTCACCCTCCCCAAGTCTCGATAACCAATCCATCGCTTTATCGCTTTGGATTAAATGAAAACTCGTCAGCCATTGGCCGATTGTAAAACTAATGTAGTTTGAAACTCGTCCGTGTTTATTCGTAGTGTTGTCCGAACTAATGGTGTTCCGAAGTATTAATAATAAAAAGTTTTAGAGGAACATTTTAATGGTGAAATAGTACAATCTTTTTCAAACATCAGAACTTTTGAAAAACGGATCAGGACAAACAGTAATTTTGGTTTTTCCATCAATGAAAAACTATGAGAAGAAAAGTTCACCATTAAGAAAGGTCAGTGCATGAAATTTTTTATAGTACATATAAAAAATGCCACTGAAAAAAAAAAAAAAATGGTTTCAAACTTTGAGGCTCTGTTCATAATTTTATAATAAGAAAGGGTTGTTCCTATTCACTAAAGTTTTATTGTTTGTTTTTTAAGCTATTTATTGAAATTTACGGTAACGGTCGGGTTAAGAGGAGGCACCCAACTGGCCTCACCCGCGCTACACCGACCAGTTCGATCCTTACGCTTCACTTCGAGTTTACATTTATCGATAGCTCTTTCCTATAACCTCACATCTAAACAATCACTTATACAGTTTCAACTTGGATTGTGTTGTTTAGTGTGTTATATTGATATTCAGTCTTCTTAAATGTAAATAAGTGAAACAGAAGTTAACAAAATTAATTTCATAAAGGATTAAGTGTTTTATCAATTCATGTTTTCTTATTTCCTCTTATCTAATGTGTAAAAGTGTAACAAAACTTACGAACATTAATTTGTATATGGATTTGGTGTTTTATATATTTTTATTTGTTGTATTAATTTAAGTGATAAAATTTCAGTATGCATATTTTGTGAGTGCATTGTTTGTCATCCATAATACTTATTGCCCTAAAGTGAGACAGATTGTATAATTAATTCAATAAAACATATCAATCTAAAAATAAATGTGAGAAAGTATATCATAGGTTTCATATTTTCTTATTTCCACTTCCCTTGAGAAAATATAACAGAAATTAACATCATAACTTTCAACAAGGATTCTGTCTTATATTATATAATGGCTTATAACGTGGAGAATAGACACAAGGAAAATAATCATAGATTAGAGGAAATGACATATTATATAATTCTAAAACTATTGGTGTAATGTTATAGATTAATATATTTTAAAAAAAATTTAGAAGTCTAATGATGGAGCATTTTCTCCGAAACATATAGCTACAAATGTTAAATAAATAGGAGTTATGGCAAATAAATACTTAAGGATTCTGTCTTTTAAATATTTATAATTTGTTATTTACACTTCCTTCACATCACAAAGTTTATCAGGAATTAACATTACTGGTGGTTTAGCATTATATTAATTTTCATTTAATATAAAATTAATTCAAAATTGATTTAGTGTCTTATATTTTGACATTTTCTTATTTCTCATTTTAATATCATAAGGTAAACAGAAGTTAATATTACTTTGAACAGGGATTTAAAGTTTCTCCGTAAATAAATGAGAATAACCTTTCCTCTCGAAAAGTAGCGACTAAAACACCGAAATAAATCGGAAGAAGGTAAGAATCGATAAAAGGTATTCTCGGCGGGCGTAGGAGCTGCCTCCTCTTAACCCGACCGTACCAAATTTACAATTATATACAATATTATTATAATTATAAATTTTATACAATAGCATTATCATCACATCAAGTAACTGTGATGAAAATGCTAAGAATGGCATTAAAATAATTGTTCTATATTAGGTCTCGAGGCCGTCATTATTTTTGTCATATCTAAATATGTTATTATTATATATTGATTCTTCTCCTAATGACATAGTTTCCTTTGCATATAATTATAAACAATTTACATGCAACTGTAAGCCAAACCAAAGTTTCTTGAAGATATTTATTGGTTATTGGAAAATGAAGAAATAAGATTACAATCTCCAATCACCGAAATAATGCCACTCAGGCAACAATACCATTTTATTATATACTTTCGTTATTCTTAAAAAAATTCTTCGTTAATGAGAATATTTGCATTAAATCATATTACTGTACATCGCCTGAATTATAATTAATAACATATATTATATCCTATTGGCAATAAATACTCCTAGCGGTTTACTAATCCATTTCTTGAATTATTATCGTTTTTTAATCGATTAGTTCTGCTTTTTTTAGATTATTTGTGGATTATGTTTTGACATTTTTTTTTAAAATATCCATTTATTGAAATTTACAGCTGTACTAAATATATATGGTACATCAAGAAAATGTTTTGATAACGATTACAATAACATGTCAAAACTTGAAAAGGATTACTCATCAGTAGCATTTCAAAAAAATTCTACACTAGGTCTCCAGGCCATCTTCCTTTCAAACGCCTCGGAGAATTATCAGGAATGGAATGGGAAGCAAGTTGGGAAACTAACTGATTTGAGTGTTTATGGAGCTTACTATGAAAGGATAGGTATCTGGTTTGGGCTTAATCAGCAACATATGGAACATTAAGTTCTTTGTGGATAAGTTTATTGGTGACAAAGTTTAGAAGCATTGAGGATTTTTCGAAGGATTTTGGATTGTAAGGATTGGATACGGGTTGAATTGGATGGCTTGGTGGAGCCCCAAAGGTCTACGTAACTACATATAGGTCTAATTACTGCCATGTAAATGAGTCTCTTGTAATTTATTGGAAGGTTTGAACGTTTGTCTAGTAAATGTTGAAAAATTCGAAAATGACGAATTCTTGTCGTGTTAGTCTTGTATGTGGATTGCATGTCGTTTGGCCGGATGAAATCCCTGAAGAAATTAAAAATCATAATATAAATTATCAGTTTTAAAAATGGATTTATAATTACTGAGTTCAATTAGTATTATTAAGTTTAAATCTTGTATTCGTAATTTTTTTTATTGTTTGATTTATTTATTGTTACAAATGTATAAATAATATTCATTTATTATATGTTTGGAAAAATTATTATAACAACTTCCATAGCAATTACCCATTCGTAGAATTAACGGAAAGTACCATATTAGAAGGGCCTTTTATAATCTTCTTTTCAGACGCTTCGAAGGATTATTGGGAATCGAGTGTAAAACAAGTTATAATAAGTTATAATATGAAAGGATCTGGTTTAGGCCAAAGATCTTTATGTATAAGTTTATTTGTGATATAATCAGAAGCATTTAGGATTTTATGAAAGATTTTGGATTGGACTCGAGGAGTAGGAAGTTCAGTGGAGCCCTAAAGTTCAACACCGCATTTTCAAGGAGGTCAAATAAGTGTCATGTAAATGAATCTATACTATTATATAAAAGGACAAGCCATTTTTCGTTTGTGATCACTAACCGCGAAAACTACTGGACCAATCTGAACCAAATTTTAACTATATCATCTTCATAGCCCAAGGAAGATTTAGCAATGACAAAATTTAAAGATTTTCAATCATATTGCCCTAAAAAATTGATAAATATGTGGTGCGCAGTGAAGTTTGATAATCGACCGATAGGTGGCGAGTACCATTTGAGAGAGGTTACAAAGATAGTGTTATATACAGCTAGAAATATATGGTAAAATTTACTCATTTTCAATTGTTATTAATACCATAATAGCAGGAGCGAATTATAGATCCAAATTTTCTTATACAAACACTGATGGAATAGAATTTAAAACAGCATTCTAAAATCAAGCATTGCTACTGCAAGTCAAACTTAATATTTTTGAAGACATATGTTCGCTATTTTGATGAGACAGGATTACAATTTCAAATTGCTGAAGTTTAAGTACTAATGAAATAAATGTTCCTAGGCAGTACCACCATTTTATTATACTTTTTTAGTTATTCGAAGGAAATTTTCTTTATCCCAAAATAAATATTATTTTACAATAAAGCCATCCATAGAAACATCATATGCATCCTTCAGTGTTTAGTAAAAGATTTCGGTAACTTTTTCGATTCCCTAAGTAATGAATGAATTCCAGTATTTCTAAATTGATTTCAGTAGGGACATTGAATTGTGACTAACTTATATTTTGTAGAGGATAACTGATATTTGTTGTTTATTGATTTATTATTTGGATAGTTATTGTTTTAATCATTTTTTTTTTTGAATGATTTGAATGATGATATATCATTTGGTTAAGGTATATAGTTTTTTTCACACTAAAAAATGTAACATTTCGTGTTTTTGGTGTTTCAAGGATCGAAAATATGACCACAGTTTGTTTATCAGAAATTTCATGGAAAATATTTTTTGCAATATAAAATTTTTCGCTAGGACTGTTTAGGAGCTACTAGATTGGTTTGAATGAAACAAGTCATGTTTTTTCCACATTTTTTATGTTGGTGCTTTTTTGACACGCCCTAACTGTAATGATGTCGCCCGGATCGAAAACATGACGACAGTTTCCTTACCAGAAGTAGTATATAAAAGATATATATAAGTATATAGATAGACGTGATCTATTGTTTTTCTCAATCAGGGATAAATTTATTTTTTAATTTAAACTTGAGTAAAAATTAATAGTAATTGAAGGGTTTGGATGCAAAAAGAAGATTATCAAATGTTTGTGAAAAATGTTAAACCAGTTTGAATATTGAACAAACCTGCCACAGACATGAGAGGCAGCCCCATCTTATGGTGTACATGGTAACTAACAACTGGAGGCAAGTCATCAAACAAAACAAATAAATATAAATATATTGTTTTTTTTAATACAAGATTTTACATAAACTTCAATTTCCGACTGGAGCTACCTCCTTTCTGCGGCAAACCCTTCAATAAGGAAAAAAATAAGACTGTTTAAATCCTAATATGTTTTTTATCTCACATATGGACCATTTTTGTTTTAGCAATTTATTTTTAAACAGAGGATTGAGAATCATTTTATTGAAAAACAATGGCACTGATAAATTAATAGTAGGGAAATCGTCTTATATTTTCATTGAATCTGAACATTGTTCAAATTTATGAAATAAATTGAAAATTTGGAAGGTTCGAAAAATGATTTTCAACAAATTTAAATTTCAAAAAAATTAAAATACGATCTCAGGAGTAAGGATTAAGATATTGAGCTACATCAGTTTGCCCTGCAAATCAATAAAAAGACGCTTTGCTGTTCTACGTCGCCGCGCTAAATATATCGCGTCCGGTCTCCATTGCGTCAGTGGCGTGGCCTCAAGCCTCGAAATAGTTAAAGGGACCACGTGATCTCTTTTCATGAATGGGACAAGCCCAAGGTCGGCTCGTCGGGGGTGTCCGCTTCATCGTCTCAATCCGTGTCGTCTTCGGTTCAAAGGGTTCTCGTTTATTTTCGTCAACTTCGGGTACACTCAGCCCAAGTGAAGAAGTTAGTAAAAAGAAATAACCGAAGAGTAGAGAATGAGTATGAATGGAGCGGGTGGTGGGGGAACGTGTTGAGGCCGCGCATGCGCTCTGGGCAGCCCCACCAATGAATCGGCAGTCGAAGCTCCAAGCTGTACACAGGGACGAACTCCGTGTTTTCGCCGCGTTTGATTATATTGCTTTTGATTAACAAATGTTAGATCTGGTGGCTACGAACTGAAGAGAGTGGGGTGCAGTGCCGTGAAGTGAATGAGGGCTCCTGGGGGCCATTGTACGAGCAATATGTTCCCCTATAGGCTCAGCTAGTTTGCGGAACATATTCCTAACTCATGTAAATCGGGGTTTCGTCACGACCTCTGGACCTGTGCCTGTTCTATTTGTGTGCCTCCGCTGGGCTGGTCTCTGAGGATGACCAGTCTCCATCTCCCGACCTGGACTGAGGGCAAACCACAGGTGAGTGCTAGCTATTGTCAGTGCTGCCTAGGTGCCCCCTCCCAGGTGAATTTACAAACGGTTATCGAGCATAGGCACGCTAGATAGCGTACGGTCTGTTTACATCCTTGACAGGCCCTTATCTGATAAGGCAAGCTGTCATTGTGTACGCCGGGGATGTGGCACCTTGCTGCTTCGCTTTCTAATACTCTGCATGGCTCAAATAACTACGCTCAAATATTAAAAGCAATATAAATAGAAATTCATCTCAATATTAAAAAAAAAAAAATCTAGTCATGATTATATACCATTTTATTACAATTGATTCCATAGATTATAATATTACTAACTCAAATTAATAAAAAAAAATTAGTAAATTAAAATAATAAAAAAAACTGAGCCGTTTACCGATTGGAATTCCGTTTCCCCTGAGACCGGGCGGAATGCGGGGGATAAGAGGAGAGACCCGAGTGGGGTAATGAATGAGTTGGCCATTCACTAAATTACATTGAGCATAATGAGGTGGAGGAGTGGGGGCACAATGCTCCTCTAGAGTCACTCTATTTTTGTATAGTCCCTCTCTCTCTTTATATATAAATAAAGGGCCACTTTATTCCCAATATAAAGAGATCTCTCTTGTTTCATTAGCTATAAAGTTGTATGAAAGGATGGCGTTTTAATAGAACACAGGAACGAAAATTATTTTTAAAACAATCAATTTTATTTTTCACACCAATTATATAACTTCGATTTATTTCTTCTTTTTTTTAATAAAAATAAAATATATTTTTTTATCATTAATGGCTCTCTTTCGATTTATGTAAGAATATCCTAAATCTTCTAACATTAAATTTGAGTTTATCTAATGTGCCTGAAAATAAGTACAGATATGAATGTAAGTTCCAGGTCATTTACTGCTTTAAGAAGATTGCGCAATCCATGTTATTTTGTTCTAGTATTTTTTTTATTCCTGTTTTAGGCCCAGAATATGAATAATAAAAGAGTAATAATACACTAATATGCCTGTAACATTAGTCAATAGTTTTGTAGATGGATTTTTAAAATTGTTTAACTTAAACAATGAAAATATGAAATGTAATGACGAAAAATTACTGATGTTTAGTGTTTTGCGTATAACATTTTAAGAAAGAAAAGCGACCTTTTGTATTTTTTTTTTTAGTAAAAATTATACCCAAATACCTGAAAGCTGCCATTTGCATTCTGTGGGTTTCCATGTTTGAAAACCGATCTAGAATTAAAGCTGAAATTTACCCATTATACTTATCTACACCTTATTTTAATTCTAATTTGAATCTCTTATGAGTGCACTTATTATTCCAATTATTTTGATTAAGTTGTAATCTCGATTCCAAGGCTAATTCAATGTAAATACCTAAATTAGTGTTTCCTGTTGAGTTTTACACTAATATTTACTGTAGGTATCTATTTGACCTGTTTGGATGAGAATAAATGACAGCAATATGCATATGTATACATATTATGTTATATTTGAAGAAACAAACTTAACTACAGTACATTGTCACTCAATTTTATCAATTTTATTCAAACATAATATTTCACATTTCATGGATATTTTTTGAAACATACGAACCTTTGTTCTATTGTGTTATTCGGTATTACTGGACATAACCAGAAAGACCATTACAAGGAACGTAAATGAGAACAGTAAGGGATGGCTGTGGATAATCAATACCAGAGTTTTAAACAATTTTCTAAAATGAATGTAATGCTAGCGTTATGTGGAATTATAAATCCAGTAAAATAAATTCTTCATAGTTTCTTTTGAAATGAATGAGAATGGCAGTGACGCATTTAAGAGAATGCAGTACTGGAATTTTATAGAACAATTATTATTTCATTTTTTTTTAAATTGTTCAAAAACGGTAATCCTTTAGGTTACCAATTTCAAGGGAACTTAAGCATAGACTTTAAAATTATTATTTTGCTCTGCATAGAAATATGTCTAAGGAGGCTAGAGTTGATTCGTACACCAGAGAACTGCTTCTACTCCTGTCTCGCTACGTAATAATGAAATTAGTGAAAACTAAAAGTATTAACATACAGAATTTCTAAAATAAAAACTATTTCTCTTAAGATATTTTGGTTTGGTAAACATTTTACCAATTGGTTATATAACAGAACTTTGAAAATATAATACAAAATAAAATGAACTATCTACTAATACAAACAGATCATAACCATACAATAGTCTCAATAGCTTTATTATTATTATTATTATTATTTTTAATAATTTAAATTACTTGATCCTTAACAATTAAGGATGATTTTTTTATTAAAGAATGTTCTTAATGTCGCAAGTTGTCTCTAGGCATATTATTAATATGAATTTGTTCATTGATTTGTTATATTGTTCGTATTAATATACAAAATGAACCTCCAAATTATTTGTTAATTTTATCGTCAACTCTATTTCTCTGTTTTCTAAAAAAAAAAAGAAGAAAAAAAAGTCACCGTTTTATTCCCAGGACATTTCCTTCATTTTCACTTTTTTTTTTAAAAATTCTACTCTAAGTTTCTTATGCATATATGAAAAAAAAAAATTCAATTTCTCTCTGGCTTGGAAAAACAATAGATCATAATCAATCTATCTATAATCTTCTGCTTTTACCAATTTATATTTTTAGAATTAAACCGATCAACTTACTTGTCGGTGTGTGAAATAGGAATAGTAGATGAGAGCATGAGCGTGTCAAAATATCACAATTTTGAGGATGAAAAAAACTATAGGTCCCCAGCCAATAGGCATATCCATTTCAAAAGAGTTAGCCAATAAAATAAGTTTTGGTTTAGTTAATTTGATGTATAGCATTGTCAAAAATTAATTCATATCTTTGCTATACAATTCCTGTAGTTCGATTCATTGTTAGTTATTACGATCTAAACAGGCAAAACTCTATAAGTCAAAGTGAACTATATTTTCCGATTACGTTTTTATGATGGATTGTATTCATTATCTTAAAATAAAATTTTGGTCTACACAAATATTTTCTGAGCGGGAGGCTCTATAAGTCGAAGTTTCCTAGATCCATGAACATGTATAAACCATTTTTTTTTTTCGAGGACAAGACATTCAAAAGACAATATATTGTGTTAATAGTTTTCTTATTAGCCATGGCAATTAGGGGTAGAAGCTGATGTATTCGCTTCTTTGCACGCAGTTCAGCTTGTGATAAAGCGGCGCAACCCTACATATAACTCGATAACTCGAAAAAATATTTTTTGTGAACTCAATATAATAATATATAATTTGTTATCTCGAAAAATTGCTCGAATATGTTCACCCTTCAACTTCGATCTATCGAATTTTGATATATTATGTATACAGAATACTTCAAATGCGTTTTGGCTTCATCCTGTGCCATCTATATTAGAAGGAGGTTAGGAAGTTTCTTCATTAAAGGCTCGGCGGTCTATTTTCAGTTTCTGTTAAGTTATGGGGAGAGAGTTTCCATGCCGGCAGTGAATACTAAAGCTCTCATATCTCTTTGAAATCGATCTGTCCACAACCACAATGGAAAAAGAACCCAGCTGTAGCCCACCTTTAGATATCCTGCTATCCTCCCATATAAGTCTCGTTATTACTCATCAGGCATAGTAGGTCACCAATTCTGCTTCGTAATATTTAATATCTTGTCTTTCTACATACAGGAAAGATATATTCATACAAATAACGCTAAGAGGATACAAAAACTGGATTTTTTCCATCCAACAGGTGATAAATAATGAAGAATTGATTATTTTAGGAAAAGGAATGATAATTTAAATCAGGCAGTTGTTGACAAATCGGATAGATTTTGGTACGCTAATTTTTAATTTTTTATCAGGTTTTATTTACAAAATATTACTATCTGCCTTACTCGAGAGCAATGGTTAGTAAAGGTGGTGATTAATCCATTCCTACATTATATACAAAAAATAAATGTAAATCAATAATCTCAATTATGAAAAAAAGAAATTAAAAAACAAATACATACATACTATGCAAAAAATACACACCTTAAAAAAATTCAAATATTCCAATCAAAATTAATCACGAAATCACCTTGGTACATTTCAAACCACACACTTCACACTGATTTAGAAATAACCACAGTAAAGGAACATATACATGACCTTTATAGACGATTTCACGACAGACTTCACGGACATAACAACGGACTCATTAATGACCTGGCCACGACTGACATACCTGGAAATTCTCTCAGAAGGCTTAAAAGAAGCTGGATGAGAGATTTGCTCAAATAAATCTCTTTAATCCATGCCAGGAGGAGGTACTATTGAGTGCTAGGCTCCCACACGCATACCAGGCCTGTATTATTCAATTTTCATCACATTCACTGATTTTTACCCTAATAACAGGTGTGAATCGAAATATGAAATTCAATATATATATATATCATATATATATATATATATATATATATATATAATTTTTAATTTAAAAAAATTAAGTAAGCTTTATAGTAAAGGTGGATTTCCAAAAATTCCTTTTAATTCAAAGAATCAGCTGTGTTAAAAAGATTTTCATGTTGAAATATATCCTCAGGGTGTTTTAGCACTATTTATTCTTAGTTTCTTGTTTGATATTAAAATATATACACAGTAATTTAAAAAAAAGTATAATATATTTTATTCAAAGTACTGACCCTCGCTTTCTACACATTTTGTCCATCTCTCGGGTAATATATGGATACCATTCCAAAAGAATGCTTCATCTTTATTTGAAATCCATTCATCGAGCCATTTTCGTACGTTTTCGAAATTGTTGAAGTGTTGCTCCGCCAATGAGTGTCCCATCGATGAGAAGAGGTGATAATCAGAAGGCGCCAGGTCAGGTGAATACGGCGGGGGTGGGGTAGGAGTTCCCAACCAAGCGAAGAAATCGTTTCCTTAGTCAATCTGGCTGAATGTGCAGGAGCGTTATCATGCTGAAGAATGACTTTGGCGTGCCTGTGAGCCCATTCTGGGCGTTTTTCGATCAATGCGTGACTCAAATT
Source organism: Euschistus heros (assembly GCA_003667255.2). NCBI lineage: Eukaryota > Metazoa > Arthropoda > Insecta > Hemiptera > Pentatomidae > Euschistus > Euschistus heros. Next base: position 1,071,374 of record RCWM02000166.1, read on the forward strand.
GATCATTTGTTGTCGGTAGCGCTCGGTATTGACTGTTTCGCCGGGTTTGAGAAGCTCGTAGTAGACTACTCCCTTCTGATCCCACCACACACACAGCATTGTCTTCTTCCCAAAACGATCCGGTCTTGCACTCGATGTGGATGGTTGTCCTGGCGTTACCCATGATTTTTTTCGTTTGGGATTCTGAAAATAAATCCATTTTTCATCGCCAGTTACAACTTAAAACGACATTTTAAACTTGCATACCTGGTATTTTTCCAGTGATGATTGTTAACTTTTTATTCAGCTGAGATTATTGTAAGGAGAATCCAAGAACAGATACTTTAAATTTAAACTTTAATTGAACTACCTTTTCTTAAAGTTGACAACTATTTTTTCAGGACGTTAGCTACTATATGGCGAACTTTATGGGTTGTAAATTTTATCCTTAAGTTTAATTAAATCCTTTTACATTTTAGCGCTTTGTGATTTTTTAAGTTAATATGTCTTAATATTTTAGTACATATATTAAAAATTAAAACCTTTACCACTGAAACCTATGAATGGACTTGGTTTCAGAACTTGGTAAGATTGTACATTTTCTTGTTCAACGATTGTAAAAGGAGGAGATTAGGCCGAAATTACACTCAACCGACTGATTTTTTCCCCCAATGGAGGATACCCACTTTATATAAGCTACTCACTCTCGTGCCTGAAGAGGATCATCCGGCCTCAGGATCGATCCTTGGTTGATATAACAAAATAAATAATTAATTGCCCAAGATGGACTCCAACCAGGGTATATAATTTAGATGACCAGTGCCCTACACTCCCAGCTACACACTTCTTTCAGTATATAATACATAGGAAAAATAAATTCGTTTATTCGTTTATTATATTAATTGTTGGTTTCATTATTAATTAATAAGGGATGTTTTATTTCCTCTAATCTGCGTACCCAACATTATAATTACGTTTATATCAGTATTTGCTTAATTTTCAAAATAATCAGACATTAATATTTGGCTTATAAATACGCTTACCTTTGTTATTAAAAAATGATTTTAAAAAAACTCTTCCTAGAGCCATTTACAATTTAAAACGCTGATAATAATACCCAAGTGTGTACGTTGATCAAATATTTTATCTTTTGTCTAAACAATTATTAATTAATTAAACAAATCAGAATCCAGTTGTTGTTTTAATTTAGAAATTAGGGTATTAACATTTATGATTGTATTTGTATTAGTGTTGAAAGTAGCACTGCTCCTATGATTAAAATGTTGAATCGATTCCAACAAAAATTTAAAAATCAAGATATTACTTACAGAGTGGCTCAGTGAGTAATGCGCTGGACTTCCGTGAGGACACTCCATCTCACTATAAAGTGGATAACTGGTCCAATAATAACTTTGGGGAAAACCTGAAGATTATTTGTTAATACTCATCACATCATCTTGTATGTTTATTGGTGAAGAAACAGTACTTACTTATCGAAGACTGGAGATGTTTTAGAAAAAAAAAAAAAAAAAAAAAAAAAAAAAACTTATTAAAGCTATAGAAAAAATAAAACAAATTAATTTCATAAATAATTAATTTTTCGTTTTGTTCCTGTTGTAAAATCAGTTTAGAAAAAAAAATTGACGCGGCTGATAGAACAGCGCTGGGGATGGACTTCCGAATTGGAGGGGGCTTAGATCTGGGTTTTCCTCGAAATGTTTCTAAATATAGAGTATGAATGTATTTATGATTCTTCTTTTTTTTGTTCCTAAATCTTTATTTTTTATTAATCAGTTTTAACAATTATTACCTATTTTATATCATCACTAATTATATTCTAGTACTTTATTTTATTTCTTGTATATTTAAATGCTGTTTATTTTAATTTTCCTACTTTATTTTTTATCATTGTATGAATGAGTATTTGTCATCCATATTACTCATCAAGGTTCTTGGATTCAGTACCTGCTAAGGAAGTATTTTTTCGAGACAAACGGTTGTAAAAGGAGGTGTATAGATCATTAACGATGGTTAACCGCCAAGTTTTCTCTAATTAAGGGTACCCAGTTTATAAAGGCTGGGTGTGCCCAAGGAGGGTCTCCGAACTTTAAATTCGATCCGCAACTGAGAAAACAAAAATTAAATTTTCTGTCTTCAGCCAGACTCCAACTCGGGTCCCGGGACTAGGAGTTCATTACCCTTCCCACTGAGCTACTCAGAATGTACAGAATATTTAAACATTCTATTTCATTCTTGTTTTCATAACACGGCAGATTAGGTGAATCTGAAATTTTGTCTTATCGTGTTTAACTAGAATATTATATTCCGTAATATGGTATACAGGGTGAGTCCCTCTTAGTGTCATAAAAAAAAAAAAAAAAAAAAAAAAAAAAAAAAAAAAAAGGTGAAAAGTGAAGAAAAATGCCGCAGACCTTACCTTTCTATTCAAATCTGTTGCAGATATAAGATAATTCAAAGACGTTTTTGAGGAAACCACGTTTTTTTACCATAAAAGCTGTAATATCTCCTCTCTGTTTAAACTTTTTTCAAATTTTGACCACCTTTTCGGATTTAGCACTAAATTTCATATAAGAGCAGAGTACATGTAACCTTGAATTTGACAAACTTGTGACCTAAAGAACAGCTTGATCTCCACCTTATTTAGGTTACAATGTTTTATAATACTTCAGACCTCACCGTTTATCGAATAAACTATTCACAAAACTGCAAATTTCACAAAAACTTGCAAATTTAACCACCTTCCGAATCGATTTCATGGATAAATTTACTTTTAAAACCGGAAAAAACATGGCGTTTTCATTTGGCATACAAATCAATTACTTGTCCTCTGCTCTTATAAGAAATGTAATACTAAATCCAAATATGCGTTCAATTTGAAAAATGTTTGAAAAAAGAGAAGAAAAAGGTAAGGTCTGTGGCATTGTTCTTCATTTCTGATCTAGTTTCACCCAATTTTTTTTTGTTTTTCATTACACTAATAGAGATTCACCCTGTATATCCAAAGGTCTTCCTCCATTATTTAAAAATATTTAAATTATCGTCATACGCTAAAATCCACAAGTCTCGCAACATGATTCTCACTCAATTTCTGATAAGTCGATAACTTTCCAAGGTGACTGAAAAGAAGATGGCCCTAGGGATTTTCCAATGTAGAATATTTATTGAAGTGCAACTAGTGAGTAGTTCTTCACAAGTTATTGACATTTCATTGCAATCATTTTACCTCACATTAACTTATTGTATATATTGTGCGTTTGTTTACTTATTGTGAATGTCAGTGTGTTGAAAATGATATGAAGTATTAGGTATTTTAACATTTTTTTCTAATTAATCAAAAAATAAAAAATGTGGCCCCAGCTGAGCAGGCTTAGACATCCAGATGGACCGCATTAAATCCCAGTTCGTGTTTGTTTCTCAAGTTTGGATTTGAAACTGCTGCTCTAAGTCAAAACAGATACTGTCTTCTATCTTAAACTTTAAAGATTTGTTTTCAGTAGTTGTGAACAATGGAAATTCCAACGGCTACTAAATCTGATTTTTTTTTTTTAACTTGAAAAGAAAATATAACACATTTGTATAAAATACATAAATTATATATGTTTTCACAGTATAACGTTAGCTCTGTGTAAAATCTTTACAAATTTATTGAAAGGATTGGACTACATTTGTGCTGTTTTAATCTCCTTCTGTAGATTACGCCTCCTCCAAGGATCTTGGCAGATAACCTTGAAGGCGAATGATAACTTTTATTAATAAATAAAATCATTAAATAAAAAAAATTGTTGTATTCAATGTCATTTTCAAAATTGTGCTATTCTGTAGTGCTGTTCAAAAATTTGCTGTTCTGTAGTGCTTCATTAAATGTAATCCGGTTTTTTACAAGTATCAGATTTACTACTCTATACTGTAAAGAAGTAATATTTGTTTTTAAAAATATATTATTTATACACGTAGGCATAAAATATTTTACATTTTATCACGAAATGTTTCATTTATCCTTTGGCTATAAAAGTTACTGCAAATATGTACTCACAAGACTAAAACATGAAACGTTTACTAGAGAAACGTTCAAAGCTCCCAATTAATTACAAAAGACTTATTTACATGACTGTGATTAGACCGTATTTGGACGTACGGAGTTGAGCTTTGGGGCTCCTCTAAACCGTCCAATTCATCTCGCATCCAATTTTACAATCCAAAATCCTAAAAATCCTCAATGCTCCTTAATTTGTCACCAATAAACTTATCCATAAAGACCTTAATGTTCCATATGTTGCTGATTTAGCACAGACCAGATACCTATCCTTTCATAGTAAGCTCCATAACCACTCAAATCCACTAATTTCTCAACTTTCTTTTAACTCTATTCCCAATAATTCTCCGAGGCGTCTGAAAAGAACTGGCCTTGAGACTTTCTAGTATAGAATTTATATTGAAGTGCTACTGATGAGTAGTTCTTTTCAAGTTTTCACATGTTATTGTAATCGTTATCAACAGATTTACTTGATGTATATATCTTGTACAGTTGTAAATTTCAATAAATTGATATAAAAAATATGTATACCTATATATTTACAATAAAAAATTATTTGATTCGCCCCCTCAAAAAAAAAGAACAGAAAAACAAAATAAGTATTTGTTATAATGAATCAATAACATTTAGATTGATAAATTATGTTCTGTAATTTTTTTTTTTACAATTACAATTAAAAAAGTATTAATTCATTATTTTGTTCCCGTTCGATTGTATGAACAAATTAGCTATTTTTTTAAAATTTATTTCCTACTCGATTTTTGTTAAGAATATACATTAAATCAGCTGCTTAGTATGGCCATAACAACAAAACTACAATAATTTCATTCCTTATCGTTTGACACGTGATATAATCGGTTTGACCCCTTAGGATGTTCGTCCACCTTTACAAAATTTAACCTTTCACGCCTATATTAATCTTTAAACCATTTTGTGGCTACATCACGAAGAACCATTAGGACTATTATGAAACCTTGTCCATTCACCACTGCCTGATGTATATAAGGTTTCAACTTGTATATGTGTGTTGGTATGTATAATTTTAGAACTACAGAATATCTCAGTTCAACATCTTTTTTCAGTTAGATTCATTAAATTTCATCATAAATGGAACACATCCAGAATGAAAGAGGCTTGGCCAGAGCTACTTCGTCACTAGGGACCATCAGCCGGGTTTGAAGAGCTTTTTAATTTAAATAACTTAATATATACATTTTACACCAAAAATGCTGTTAAAAAATAATAATAACTACTAAAATAATACATTAATAATATTAATTACGTTGTAAAGGAAGATAATAATAATAATCATAATAAACCTTTATTTGTACAATAATCAAATATTAATTTATATTTTTCTAATAATTAACTCAAAAAAAACCCTTAGCCATTAGCTGATTTTGTAAAAAAAAAAGGAAGATAATACTAAAAAATATTTATAATTATGTATAAATAAATAAATATACTATTTACATGTAATAACTAAAGGTGTATATCACATCAGTCTACACTATAAACAGAGGTTTTGTTGCTAACTTCTCTAATCCCATTATTCCTATACTTCTCAATATCTGTAATATATCTAACTATGGGTTTCCAACATTGACCATTTAAATATTCTATAGTTTCTCCGCGATTCAATTCAGTTTTACCCTGCCATTTTTTCCTACATTTGGATAGGGTCGGGCATATAGCTATAAAATGAAAAATATTTTCATTTTCACCTAATTTACGTATAATACATTTTAATCATTCACTTTTTCTCTACTTTATCCGTAAATAATGGTATTAGACGGTCATACCAAAATTAGAGAATTAGAAAAGCAGGAAAGAAAAACTTTTAGGAAGATTTACGGGGCAGTTAATAGAGATGGAATTTGGATGAAAAGACCTCAACATGAACTATATGAAAATACAAAAACAATAACAGAGGGAATCAGAAAACGCCGAGCATAATTTTACACTCACATTTACAGGATGGATAAATCCAGAATACCAAAGAAAATACTGGACATTATTACAGCAAGTAGATTTTGTTTGTTCTTGGGCGCTACAGTCCTTGCAGGACCTGGGCCTCTGCCACCATCCTTCTCCATTCCTCTCGGTCCTTCGCCAGGTTTCTCCAATTCCGTATCCCTAGCTTCCGCAAATCCTCCTCCAGGTCATCGATCCACCTGCGCCTGGGTCTGCCTCTCTTCCTTTTTCCTCCTGGCGTGCCATCAAACATTTTCTTTGGTAGCCTGTTGGGTTCCATTCTTTCGACGTGTCCCAACCATCTAAGCCTGCCTTTCTTAATGGCACTGAGTATATCAGGCTCACCATATAATAGCGCAATCTCGGCGTTGGTTCTTATCCGCCACCTGTGCTCCTCTCTCACAGCACCAAAGATCCTTCTTAATATTCTTCTCTCCCAGACCAGCAGTGCTCTTCCGGTATCTTTAGTGAGAGTCCACGTCTCACTGCCATACATCACAATTGGTCTTATTATAGATTTATAAATCAACAGTTTTGCCTTCCTTGAGAGAGTTTTACAATGGAGAGCTTTTTGTATTGTATAAAAACATCTGGTCCCTGCAACCATTCTACTCTTTATTTCAACATCCAGATTGTTCTTCTCCGTTACGACTCCTCCCAGGTATTTAAATGTACTACAGCAGTGAAACGTGTCCTCCCCCACATCAACCGTATCTCTTCTTCCCTCTGACTGTCTGGAGGTTTTCATATATTTGGTCTTGTCCATGTTTATTTCGAGACCCAAATTGAGTGCTGCTGTCCTGAATTCTTCAACAGCACCGGCCAATGCTGTTTCGGTTCTACCTGTGATAACTACATCATCAGCATATGCCATGTGCTGTGTAAGGCCATTGTAAATAGTGCATCCTGGGTTCATCTTTATTCCTCGGATCGCTACTTCTAGGGCGAGATTGAACAGTAAAGGCGATAATGGGTCCCCCTGTCTCAAGCCACTATTAACTTCAAAGCTTTCCGAGATGCCTACTCTGGTTTTTACTTTGGCCCTTGTTCCTTCTAATGTCATTCTTGTCAATCTAATTAGTTTTTCTGGTATTCCGAGTGCCCGTAACGCTTCCAGCAGCTTTCCTCTATCGACACTATCATACGCCTGTCTGAAATCAATGAAGATATGGTGCAGATCGACGTTATATTCATACGTCTTTTCAAGCATTTGCCTAATAGAAAATACGTGGTCCGTAGTTGATCGTCCTGGACGGAAACCACTCTGATATTCTCCGTGTATTCGTTCACTCCTTTCCACCAGCCTCCGACATATCGCCACAGACAGGACTTTATAGACTGCTGGTAGTAGTGCTATGCCCCTGTAATTCTCACATTTTAGTTTATTTCCCTTCTTATGTATAGGGACTATAGTAGCCTCCCTCTAGTCGAACGGAATTTTTTCTTCTATCCAGATGTCCCATATTACCTTGAAGATCTCTTCCCAGGTTTCTTCTCCTGCGTATTTTAATAGCTCTGACGGAATTTCGTCAGGTCCTGGGGACTTATTATTTTTTAGTGATAGAATTATTTCTGTTATTTCTTCTTTGTCAGGTGGGACCTCCTCATCAATATCTTCATCCTTGTCGGGTTGGTCCGTCTGGTGAAGTCCGTCTGGTGGTGGTTGCATGTCTCAGGATTTAACAATTCTTTAAAGTACTGCTGCCACCTACTTTTTATTCGGTCACTCTCAGTGAGAAGGTTTCCGTTTTGGTCTAGGCATAGTTCCGTCTGTTGTTTAAAGCCCTCCCTTAATATTTTGACTCCCTAATTTTCGGCTTTCTCGTGCCTGAAAATTCTCTTCCATCTCCTCAAGTTTGCCTGTTTCATATGCCCTTTTCTTATCTCGTATTATTCGTTTCGCATTTCTTCTTTTCTCAGTAAACGAGTCATATGCAGCACGTGTTTTCCTTTGGAGCATCTTTATCCGAGCCTCATTTCTTTCTTGTACGGTTCTCCTACAATCGTCATCAAACCAAGGATTCCTCTTAATTTTTGTCTTCTCCCCAAGAACTTCCAGTGCCGTGTTCCTGATATCTTCAGTAATAACAATAATATTTACAACAATTTACCTTTACAACAAGAAAAACCTGTCAACCAAGGCCAAAGTAAGACACTACAACACCGTCGTCAAACCGGTGATTCTCTACGGGACGGAGACCTCGTGCCTCCCCAGTCTAGTAAAGCTCCTGAAAATTGAGAGGAGAATCCTGAGAAGAATACATGGGCCCAGAAGAACGCCAGAGGGTTACAGGTTAAAATCAAACAAAGAAATTACAAGGATACAACAGATCTGGAGTCGGACATCAAAATAAGGAGGTTAAGGTTTTATGGGCACATGGTGAGAATGAGCCCCGAAAGGTTGAACAACCAGATCTTCGAGAAGATCCGTGGTTATAAAGTCTCGACTGGGTATCTTAAGCAACTGAGACGTGATCTGAACCAGATAGGTCTGGGAGACAAGGACTGCCTCGATAGGGACGAGTACAGGAAGACATTGCCAGGGGCGAGGGTTCTTGTGGAGAGGAAACATCCCGGGAGGGGTCACGCATGGACTGAGGAGAGAAAGCTCAAACATTCAGAGTTCATGGAAATCATGTGGAAGAGGAAGAAGCAGGTGAAGATCAAAGAACAAGTGCTGCTCTCATGATATTCGCGTGGTACCAAGGGCCGTTCCGTGAAGGAAAAAACAAAAAATAAATAATAATAATATATATATCATACTGGTATATATATATATGTAAAACCAGTATGAAGGACGAATTTGAAATTAAGCCTATAAATAATAAATTTTTCCTTTTAATTGTATAATGTCCATTAGTTGCCTATATTTGGAAGGAGTGAAAATAAGAGAAAGATTAAGAGAGAAATGCGACGTAGAGAGAGAGTGAGAGAGCAAGAGAGAGAGGGAGATAAAAAGTGAGAGAGAGAGGGAGAGAAGATGCTAGGCGTAAGAGCGGAAGCGAGCAGCTGGTGAGGACACCTGGTACCTGCCCCCCCAACCGGCTTATAGTCCATCCCTTTCCCACTGTCTGCGTCTTTCTTATATTCTTCTTCTGCTTCTTCGGATGGTCCAAATCCATCTCTGGGGTCGTCTTCCTTCCCAACAGTCTGTTTTGAACTTATTATTTACAAATATTTCCTCTCAAAGAGATAATAAAATTATTTAAATAGTTGGAATAGCATTTTGGATAAAACTCATTCAATTGTTTAACTTTTCTAGAATTTATTTCTGGGCTTGTACCAAATGTCGTAATTTTCCTGAAATTTGTTTTACATAATTATTACCTAAAATTGCTCTTCTTTTTTTTTTTCTACCTTCCGTCCTACCTTCCGTCCAAATACCTCCTTTTAGCAACGTTGGTTCAGAAACAGCGTGCCATTACCAAACTATGAACCCAAGACCTATCGTGGTTTGTAGTCGTACATACGCTTTGGATTCCGCCGTTGTGGAAAGAAGAAAATTAAATTTATTCTGGGATCGAGATAGGCTCAGATAAACAATTACTCTGTTAATTGAAATTCAATTAAAGTATGGGAAATACGTAAGAAAAATAACGTTGGAATATTGGCGTAATTCATATGTCTATTTAATAATAAAATACTTATGTATGCAGTAATAGTATAAATGACATTTTTTTAAATTGATTTATTGATCAGGAACTCTTATGACCAGTTCCTTTGGATGTCTTCTTTTGTTCACAATACTTCCTGACACCAGCCAATAGTTTTCCCTTTTTCTCTCCCGTCATAGGTTTTCGACTGGTTTTAACTTTTGGTGGTGGGGACCAAGATTTGACCATACTTCTAAATTTCGACCGATCCAACCCATCAAGTTCAGAAATTCCAGCAGAATTAAGTTCTTTTTGAACTTCATTAAGCCAAAGACTTCGGGTCTTATAGCTTTTAATTAGTAAGATGATCTTCTTGGTAAGCCTGTTGCCCATTCTCAGGAGGTGCCCATAGTACTCCAGCCGTCTACGTCGCATACTAGTGTTGGCTGTTTTCAGATGTCAGTACAATTCGTGATTCTCCTTCAGTCTGTAGGGAATGACATTTCATATGTATATCAAAAAGTTTATGACTTTAAAAAAAATAATATATATTTATTTTTCTAAGTACTGACATTCTATATACTACCGTACGATCTTTCCATTGTCTTAAACTCATCAAATCAAAGGATATTGCCTCAGCTCAGCCTTCTAAATATCAAAGTGCCTTCTCCAACCCAGCAAACCCTTATTCATGAGAAATTGTTAATGGCGATTCGTTTTCTAGTAGACCGTCCTAACCATCCTCCAGCCTTCCCGTAGTAATACTCGGGTACTACAAAGATTGTCTAATGTCTTGCTCGGCATTCAGATGTTTTTTTAAATAAAATAAAATAAAATAGAAAGATCGGTTGATCGAGATTTGGCTAATGGCTTCCCTGGTGTACCTTTAGAGATTTTTTTTTTTAATTTACGACTACAATTGACAATGTTTTGTGACAGTCATAATATACTTTACATAGGATTAGAAAATATGTTTATTCATTCAAATGACTATAAAAACCCCAAATCATGACAATCTGCTACTTGCTAAAAAAAAAAAAGATATCTTTATGGCTGCTTTAATCTTTTTAGTGTAATATAGTAATAAACTAATTATATTTATAGTAGTGAAATTTTTTCTATATCAATTAATCATCTATTATTAACCGAAGGATCGTCAATAGATGACTGCTATCTCTCCACAGATAGAGATAGTGAGATACCAGCCCAAATCACAATTATAGTCTTTACTGCACTATATAAAAATATTTTAACTAGTCATTATACGTTGTAGTTATATTTTTGAATTACACTTTTGTTATTTTCTGTTACTATAGTTTTCCGTGATATAGGATGTTTTCTGCCTTGTGAAAATGTTTAACAAAACTTATGCATTAAAAAAAAATGAATCCCATTTAGGCATCGTCTGCTTGGAGGTAAAAGTCATTAAGTGCAATGTTTTACAAATTCGACAAAAAGTCATTGTGTGTTGATATTGTCATTTCCCATAAGAATAAAAAGCCACCAAGTGAATATAACTGCTACAGTAGTATGAAAAATAGGTACAACAGTTTAAAAACCTGTATTTGCTTTTAAGAGTGTTTTTTTTCTGTGGCCGGAGTGCATTCAGCCCTGCTTTTATTAATCTTCGAGGAACAGTTGATGTACAGACATTAACACCTGTAACTGTATTCCATTCTGAAGTTAAATCTGTAGATGTTAAGGTCCTGTTTTGTTAAACAAAGCCGTTGCAATATGCGATCTTCCCTTTCATTCGTCTTTTTCTTGCGACCACACAAATGTTTAAATCATAAAGAATTAAAAGACCGATATTTTTTTAAAAACCGACTCACAGTTGATGAAGCACAACCTACTTTATTACTAATATATCGGCAAGAAACATTCTCTTCACTTAAAGCGAGAATTATTGCTTTTTTTTCACTGCTTAGTTCACAGTAATGTTGACTCATTTAATTTATTTTCAAACTAAACTTTGGATCGCCATTAGTGTACAATACAATGCTCCTAAAATAAGAGATAAGAGTCCAAAGTGCAATCCCACAAGATCTAATGAGTAAATAAACAGTATAAATATCATTTAAATGAACATTTTTTGAATTTTAAAAAGTTTTCGCCTTATTTTTCACACTACTGTATATAAGCACATTATAGAATGAGAAAGTTCACTATATAACTATCTGAAACATTTCTAATGAGCATATTACTGTTTGAATATCGAAACGGAAATAATTGATTTTGTCACTTAATGACTTAATGACTCCAAGAAGACGACATGGTATTAGAGGACAGATGCCTTTTTTTTTTTTATAACCCAATTTATTTTTTATCACAGACCTTTTTCAATATTAATGAAATGTAATTCGCGTTAATTCGAGTTTCAACAAAATTTTCTATCTTTTCCAGGCCAACTAATAACATTTGTAACGCCATTATAATAGTTTGGTTTATTCAACTAACTTTAATCAATAAATATATAGGTTGTTGGGGTATGCAGTCATAGATACACAGCAATTAAAAATACATTTTAATTTATAATGAATCCACAAACAAGATTAAAACGACAAGAAACTGCTCGTCGTTACAGACTACTTCAACATTTACTAGACAAACATACAAGACTAAAACGACAAGAAACTGCACGTCGTAATTTTTTTCAACATTAGATTAATTTTTTTCAACTAGTTCAAAGCTTCCGATTAATTACAAAAAACTCATTTACATGACTGTGATAAGACCTATTTGGACGTACACAGTTGAGCTTTGGTGCTCCACTAAACCATCCAATTCATCTCTTGTCCAATCCTTACAATCCAAAATCCTTCGAAAAATCCTCAATAACCTATATTTTGTGATCAATAAACTTATCCATAATGATCTTAATGTTCCATATGTTCCTGATTTAGTCCGAACCAGATATGTATCCTTCCATAGTAAGCTCCATAACCACTGCAATCCACTAGTCTCTCAACTTTCTTCCCACTTCATTCCCAATAATCCTCCGAGGCGTCTGAAAAGAAGATGGCCTTGAGAACTTTTAGTGTAGATTTTATTGAAGTGCTACTAGTGAGTAGTTCTTCACAAGTTATTTACATGACATTGTATTCACTATCAACACATTTACTTAATGTATATTATTTTGTACAGTTGTCAATAATGCCGACGTTTTGACGTGTATTGCAAATCTTTTTCAGTGGAGTGCCTTTCGGAGACTGAGTTGAGTCGAAACTTCTTTATAAATTAAATTATTAAAAATTAAAATTTATTTTTAATTGCTCTGTATCTATGACTACATACCCCAACAACGTACATCCTTAATAATTTCTCAGTCAACAAATACCCCATCAATAACTTTAATTGGTAGCCATTACATGGCGCACATTATCTTGAACACAAAGTACTTTGATTTCACTTTTCAACATAATTAATAAAATATAATACAATTTCTGTGGATTTGAAGAAGCTGTACATTTTCAAGTTGATTCTTCTAATTGGAACTGTTTACTTTATTTCCTTATTAGAAGTCATTCTAGATTATAGCTAAGATAAAAAAATCAATACGTACACTTACATAAATCTATTTGGACATATACCTCACTAATATACGGAAATACCGAAAATACATATGAAGAAACTACAAACTTTTCACAAAGGGCTATTTTAGGAACACCCGATGGAACTTCTATTGGAATTTTTTATTCGAAGACTAGTCTTTCGAATGCTAAACATTCATCATCAGTTTCAAAAGCATACACAAAATTCAAAACATCTGCATTTCCTGCACAGAGTATGTACCACATTAAATTTTAAAAATATAAGACAAGAAATCAAACATGGTGATACTTACCTTAGGAAGCAAAATGAAAACGGCTTCTGAATGTCAGGACAGAGCAGACTGAGTGTTAAGAGACTAAAGGGTCTGTTAGAGATGGGTTAACACAGGAAACAAATTTAAAATGAAATTTTTGGAAATATTTATCAGCTTATTTAAACCTAAATCTGGAAGGCTTTTGAACGATTTTATTGTTTTTAATGATTCATAAATATTTTATTTTTGAATATTTTCTACGTGTGGAAAAAAAATCCAGGTGAGGTTGCAAATAATTCATCAATCCTAATTATATTGATCCTTACTATACCATCATGGTGTACATCATTGTGATGGTACCTTCATAACCGAGTTGAGCAATATTTAATCATAGCTGAAAAAATAATCCAAATTTAATCATAACTTTTTGACGACTAATTTCCTAGAATCTACCGTATAATTTATAGTGATTAAATCTCTCAACCAAATTATCATAAGATCACTAAAAAATGTCTGAAAGATTTAAACAGTATCAAATTCCTGATAATCCTCCGAGGCGTCTGAAAAGAAGATGGCCTTGAGACCTTCTAGTGTAGAATTTTTATTGAAGTGCTACTGATGAGTAGTTCTTTTCAAGTTTTGAAATGCTATTGTAATGGTTGTCGATACATTTACTTGATGTATTTGTTTTGTACAGTTGCAAATTTTAATAAATGGATATAAAAATAAAAATTATTCTTTAGCTATAATTAAATTTTGCCCAACTCTGCTAATGTTCTCCCATTATGAAGCCTCTTTTGATATAAACTTTTCACATTCGATGGTTTTGTCTTTTTTTTTTATGTTTAATTTTCTGAATTTAATCAAAAAAGGGCAACAAAATTAATTGGCACTGAAAGTTGAAAAATAAGTAGAGAGGCGGATGGTATCACGGCTACTAAAATGATGTTACTTGGAAAGAATGTTGGAAAAACAAGAAGGGATTCTAATAAAGATCTAAAGATCGCATCGTTAAAGACAATCGCTAAGTAATGTGGTTTGCCTATGTCATCAGGAGGGAAGGCAATGGACTATTTGAAGCGCTAAAATGTCCTTTATTAGAGCAAAGATATACCTGGATTACGCCCACTATAAGGTGCAAATAGGAAGCTAAGCAGGAATTTTACAGAAAAATGTGAGGAGAGACGTCTATATCAGATTAGGTCTTCGCGGAGGAACTCGACTCCATTAGGATTAATGTTCTCTATAAATAAAAGAAGCCTTGTTTGACTTGTTAGACGCGAAACGCGTGTGGAGGGGAAAAAAAAAAATGGCAACAAAAAACGTGTTTACAATCGGACAATGAGAGAGGGAATGTAGGCCTAATGAATCTTGTGCAGGCTAATAAAAGGAATGAGCTAATATACTCATTAATGTACTCATTAGCTCATGCGCTCAATAGTACTCTAATGGTCGCAATTAATTGAGTACTCTCTCGGTAGAGGGAGGGGGCGTAGCATTTTTGTTTTAAAATCACGCGATTTCGGACTTCCCCTTTGCATTAATAGGACTTGTGATAACGGTGCTTAGTGACTTTGTATGCAATTTATTAGTTTCAATTAGTGATCTGTCCATTAACTGCAAACCTTTTCGTTTTACGATATCAGTACCTCGGTTTTTAAAATATTTTACTATTAGACAAAATAGTATTTGAATTAGTATAATTCATATGAGAACAAAAACAGCAAATCGAATCTATTATATTACAGTATCTATTAAAAAATACTTGTGCCATTACGACCCACGTAGGGTTCAGTACATGGTTAGGATCTGCAGTTTCTTGACCAACGGTTGTGAAATGAATTAAGATTGGCCAGAATCCTATTCATTTAATTCATTCCACATTTAAGGATACCCATTTTTATAAAGGCTGAGTGTGCCCTAAGAGAGTACAGCCGGACGATATATCGGGTTCTGGGAGCTTGGATTACAGTGTCTTACCCACTAGACTACCCCGCAAAACCATAAAAAAAAGTTACAATTCAAGTAATTTACGATACCTTGAATTTCATCTGGACAAGAGACTTACCTGGAACACTCATAAAAGATTGAAAAGACAAGAAGCTGCACGAATATTTTGACTGTTATAACACTTACTTGACAAACATTCAAATCTCCCGATTCACTATAAGAAACTTGCTATATGACGATTATCAGACCTATTTGGACTTACGGTATCGAGTTATGGGGATCCACCAAACCATCGAATTCCTCCCGCATCCAACCACTCCAATCCAAAATCCTTTGAAAAATCCTTAATGCTCCTTACTTTGTCACAAACGAACTCATCCACAATGACCTTAATATCCCATATGTCACTGATTCGGCACGAACCGGATACCTTTCCTTTCATAATTAACTTACTAATCATCTAAATCCTGTTTCATTCCTGGTAATTCTCTTAAGACTTAAAAGAAGATGCCCTCTACGATCTTCTTCTTCTGTTGATCTCATTAGAGGGTAACGGTTCGGATCGGCGACACCCTAAACTAGGTTGACCCGCGCTACACCGACCAGTTCGATCCTTACGCTTCACTTCATGTTTACATTTTTCGATAGTTCATTCCTATAACCTCACATGTAAACAATCACTTCTACAGTTTCAACTTGGATTGCGTTGTTTAGTTTGTTATATTGATATTTAGACTTCTTAAATGGAAATAAGTGAAACAGAAGTTAACAAAATGAGTTTCATAAAGGATTAAGTGTTTTATGAATTCATGTTTTCTTATTTCATCTAATCTTATGTGTAAAAGTGTTATAAAACTTAAGAAGAATTATTTGTACATGGATTTGGTGTTTTACATATTTATATTTGTTCTATCAATTTAAGTGATACAATTTACAACTTGTAAAAGTGTTATGAAACTTAACAAGATTTATTTGTACATGGATTTGGTGTTTTATATATTTGTATTTGTTGTTTCAATTTCAGTGATAAAATTTCAGTATACATATTTTGTGAATGGATTCTTTGTCATCCATATTACTTTTTGTGCCAA
This sequence comes from Euschistus heros, assembly GCA_003667255.2. NCBI lineage: Eukaryota > Metazoa > Arthropoda > Insecta > Hemiptera > Pentatomidae > Euschistus > Euschistus heros. Next base: position 1,087,820 of record RCWM02000166.1, read on the forward strand.
AGTGAGACAGATTGTATAATTAATTCAATAAAACATATCAGTTTATAAATAAATGTGAGAAAGTACATCACAGGTTTTTTATGTTTTCTTATTTCCACTTCCCATGAGAAAATATAGCAGAAATCAACATCATCACTTTCAACTAGGATTCTGTCTTATATTATCTAATGGCTAATGACATCGAGAATTGACAATGTGAAAATAATCACAGATTAAGAGGTAAATGACAGATTACTATATAATTGTAGAACTATTGGTATAATCTTATAGATTAATGTGTTTTTAAAAAAAAATTAGAAGCCTGATGATGGAACATTGTCTCCGAAATATGTACCTACAAATGTTAAATAAATAGGAGTTATGCCAAATAAATACTTAAGGATTCTGTCTTTTTTATATTTATAATTTCTTATTTTCACTTTGACAGAAAGTTCATTTGGAATTAACTTTACTGGTGGTTCAGTAGTATATTAATTGTTGATTAAATTAATATTAATTCAAAATTGATTTAGTGTCTTATATTTCGATATTTCCTTATTTCCACTTTAATATTTCCTTATTTCTCATTTTAATATTAGAAAGTAAACAGAAGTTAATATTACTTTGAACAGGGATTTAGAGTTTCTCAGTAAATGTAGGAGAATAACCTTTCCCCTCTAAAAGCAGCGACTAGAACATCGAAATAAATCGGAACGAGGTTAGAATCGATAAAAGGTATTCCGTGCGCGTTTAGGGGTTGGTGTCGCCGATCCGAACCATTACCGTATGTTTTTTAATACTGATGCAAAGTTCTGTAAATAAAAGAATAAAAATAAAAAGGAACTGTTTAATTAACATATGAAGATTAAGAAGGAAATAAAAAAGGAAGGAAATTCTAGGAATGATTATTTAAATTGTAAGTTTTTCGCTGAAACCCATTCGGCAAACTGTTGCAATATTTTTCGTCCAATGGTACAATATATCTCAGTAGTGGTTTCCTATGCAGGTAGCGTAGACCTTCCCCTACCTTCAGATAAGCTCCTCTGTATTCATGTTTTCTTCTAAAGGACTCGCAGATCGCAATAGTGTCCTTATAAATCCGACTGTAAAGCCATCTCGCAAACTTGGTATTCAGAGGAGTCCATTCAAATCCTGAGAAGGGCCATCGGCGATTGTGATGGTGACTGACCTCCTGGCAAGAGACCAGCCTTTGTGCAGGGAGGTTATGTTGAGGTTCGAATCACGTAGGCTCAGTGCGCATCTGTTCCTCTTGCAACCTCTTCTCAGTCTGGCTAATTACTGTTAAATCCAGGGTGTTAGCTTCTCTTCGAGGAAAGAAGATGCTTGCTATTCAGCCAGCGCTCGTGTGTACGGTCTGTTACGTATCTGCTTTCCAAAGAGGTATGAAAACTGGAGATTCAAAGGATTAGTTCTGGAATCATTACAGATGAGAAAGAAAATAAGATATACCCCTATAACTGCTAACTTATCAGCAGTTATCCATCTTAACATTAATTTCTCTATGCCCACAATCCTCCGTGCCTTCAGTGCTTTTTGAAATGGGAGTTTTCGACAAAATGGTTACCTGAGTTACTAACAATCTTAAGTGGTATGAAGTTTTTAGTTCTAACGCAAGATCTTGGTATTTAACTGCTTGTTTTTATATGTTATTATAGGTATAATTGGTTGAATCGAAGGCTTAAGGCTCGGATAGCTCAAATAATTAAATTAGGATTTTGACGGGTTCAGCTAAAAAAATGTTTGTAGGTACCGTACAGATTGTTGATACTATATGCATCTAAATGCTATTGCTCTTAAATTGAATTAGTTTTTAAAATTATTAAACAGTAGACTTCCGATAATCCGAACAAATTAAAACCGAGAATTTTAAAAATAACAATAAGCGCACAATATATAATACTGTACATTCATAATAAGGGTACTAATGTATGTAATGATGTACAATAATTACAACACGTTCACATATTTATAATAAAATCAATAATTTTTTATATATTTTTTTGATCAACAAGATTATTAACATGAGACGTAGAATTCCGGAAACAGCCAAGTTCAATTTCCTGTGTTTTTTTTTTGTTTTTTTATAGTTTTTCTACTAGATTATCTGTATGTGAAAGGTTTTCTCTTAAACGTAGTTAAATCACATATAAAACAGCCAAAAAAATAAATTAAAATAAGGCCTCTTCTTAATACAGACCTTTCTTTACTTTTATCGACCAACTGTGAAAACATTTCAAAAATATACTTGGCAGGATTTAGAATTATACGCTTCACATAATAAACTTTAGCCCATACCAGATACTTCCATAGTAAGCTTCATAACCTTTCAAATCCACTAACTTCTCAACTTGTTTCCTACTCCATTCCAGATAATTCTTTTGAGGCGCCTGAAAACAAGATGGTCTAGAGACATTCTAGTGTAGAATTTTTATTGAGGTGCTACTGATGAGTAGCTATTTTCAAGTTTTGATATACATTTAGTTTAGTTACATAATAAACTGAATTTGTACATAGTGTTGAATCGTTACGAAGTTAAAACATCTGTTTATCGAATGGGTAGAACAAAATAGTGTAATATTAAAACTAGCAACTCCTTCTCCATGCATTGTTGATCTTCAAATGTCTCCTCTTCATTATTAACAATTCCGTTTATAATATTTCTAATAATTCTCCATCATTTTGGTGCACACCTCCCCAACAGCATTGATCCAGTCCTGTAATTTCCCATTTTCTGTGGGTTAGCTCTGGGTGTGGTTTTAATGTTGTAATATGTTTTCATATTGATTATTATCTGTGAGAATATTGGTCATAATATTAGGGTTGTCAGAGGATGGCCACACCATTTCCCTCGATGTTTGTTTTTTTCTATCATTTCTTTTGTTTAGTTTAATTCACTGAGGATACGGATTGTCGAGTAGATATATAATTAATCTTTGTCTAATGAAAATCGGTTTAGTTTCAAAACGCGATTGAACTTTATCCCATTTTAATACTTACTTCTGCAACTCCATAAGTTTAAACATTTCCTCTTTTTCCTGTTTTCTATGTATTTATAAAAGTCTAATTTTACTTGTGGCTGTATAGATTTTGAAAACTTTTTTAAGCCGGTTGTCGATTTCTCTTCTAGCTGCGAACCGAGGCGAGGTGTTAAGTCACCTTTGGAGGGGACCAGCTCTCTCCAGGATGGGGCAACGCCGCCCACGCGGTGACAGCCTTTTACCTTTAACCGTTCCTCCTCTGTCACAGGTTATTTAGATCTGTTATTATCTTACGTAGCCGTTTGCCATATTTTCCCTGATATTCCCTTATTTTTAATTTAATGTAGAATTATTCTCGCTATAATCCACAAAGAATGGGAAAGACATTATGGTGCCCTAAGGGGAGTGTGCTAAAGTGATCAATGCTCTGGTTTGACCTCAGGTATAGTCCACGTAATCAATATTTTAAACCTATCGATGAACGATTTTCTACTAACTAGGGGACGTCTTGGCTTGTAACTCACAGATTTGAATGCAGATTTTTGTATAGGTTGTAGGGACCTATTGTAGTGCCAAACTAGAGTTATAGCCGCCAATGAGCATTGGGCGCCGAGACAAAAAAAAATGTGAATATCACGTTTTATTTTTTTTCTCAGCTCTCAGTCAAGATAGAGAAATAATACAATACGTATCGAAGGTTAAAAAGGAATTCGATGAGGGATCTCCTCAATCTCAAGAACAAAGTAAGCTAAAATAAAGTTAGGAGTAGACGTCAATCGGTACTGGTCTCCCTTATGTTTTGCCTGTCTTATTTATTGTGCATTCAGCACATTCACTGATTGTATTTAGCTCAAAGCCAGGTGTGAATTAGAAAACAAAGTTAAAATAAAAATAAATGTTTACTTAAACCATATCTATACTATTATTATATAAAATGACAAGCCATTTTTCATTTGTGACCAATCTCTACCAAATTTTTAACACATCATCTTCATAGTTCAAGGAAGGTTTAGCAATAATAAAATTTAAAGATTTTCCCCTCACAACCATTGCTGATGACACCAGCGTGTTATCAGTCAATGATGATCCATTTTCTGCATCCCAGACACTCCACTCACATATTACTTCCCTTGAAGAATGGTGTCATAACTGGAGAGTTAAGATAAATCCTAGCAAATCCCAGCAAATAACCTTTACCCTACGTCGAAAACCTACCTCATCCTGTCCTCCAGTATCCTTTAATGGTGTACCTCTAATTAATGTGGAACAAATACGATACCTTGGATTTCATCTGGACAAGAGACTTACCTGGAACCCTCTTACAAGATTGAAAAGACAAGAAGCTGCACGAATATTTCGACTGTTATAACACTTACTTGACAAACATTCAAATCTCCCGATTCACTATAAGAAACTTGCTATATGACGATTATCAGACCTATTTGGACTTACGGTATAGAATTGTGGGGATCCACTAAACCATCGAATTCTTCCCGCATCCAATCACTCCAATCCAAAATCCTTCGAAAAATCCTTAATGCTCCTTACTTTGTCACAAATGAATTAATCCATAATGACCTTAATATCCCATATGTCGCCGACTTGGCACGGACCAGATACCTCTTCTTTCATAATAAACTTAACACTCATCCAAATCCACTTGTTGCACAGCTAGCTTCCCATTCCATCCCTGGCAATCCTCCGAGGCGTCTGAATAGAAGATGGCTTCGTGATCTTTTGTAAATATTCATTAGAGTACTACCAATGGGTAGTTTCTCTACAAGTTTTATTCATGTCATTATATCTCATATATACCGCATATTTACTAGATGTGTTTTCTAATACAGTTGTAAATTTCAATTAATAAAAGAATAAGATTTTCTTTTATATTACCATAAAAAAGGGACAAATATGTGCTTCGCAGTGAAGTTTAATAATCGTCCGATAGGGGGCGAGTACCATTTCAGAGAGGTTACAAAGGTGAGGTGTTATATAGAGCTAGAAATTTATGATAAAATTTACCTATTTTCAATTCAATTGCTGTTAAAAAGCTATAAATATATGGAACGACATGTGGGTTCAAGTACAGTTTAAAAATCGACCGATAAGTGGCCATTTTGCAACCTAGCTTGCAATGGTAATACTATTAAACCCAACTGTACCAAATTTTAACTACATCTTCATAGTTCTAGGAACGTTTATAATAATAAATTTTACTATAATAATATTTAAAATCTATAGTCTTTATTTCCAGAAATGAGGTTAGCCAAACTGTCATATACTTTTCTGGTTAGAAATTAAAATCCAACCTAATGGATCGATAAAATTATTTCTGCCGAATTGGATGTCTAATTATGCGTTTAACGTACTCTTCAAACGCCTAATCAATGCTATGTTAACCAGACTAAAAATGACTGCCATGCGTGAAAATATCATTGAAGAAATAATACTAAATTTCATAGTTCAAAGAAGATTTTTTATGGTTAAACAAATTAAGTTCAATTATTAGTTAAAATAATCTAACTAAGTTCTTCATTTATGAAGGCGGGGTCTAAGCCGCGACGGGGTATGCTAGTGTCCTATATTTTCCATGTCTCATTTTTCCAGAATAGTTTCAAAACTGAAAAAAAAAAAATTCTGTATTGTACTCAATTCAACTTTTAAAACATACAAATTTTTAATATAAACTGTTCGTATTTAAAAATTAAAACTCAAACATCAGCATTTTTATAAGAAAATATATAAAATACGAGTTAATTAAAATGAAAGATAAGAAGTTGCCATTGGAGTTGAATCATGGACTTGAGGCACGCACGCAATACAAACTTCACTTCTTCCTTTTCATCTTGTTATTTATCATTTATTTTTACTCATCGTTCTAGATTCAATTTGTAATTTTATATTAATTCATTTATATTAAAATGAAAAAAGTAAGACATTATTACATATATAAGTCAAAAAGCTTATGACTTGAAACAAATCACAAATTTTCTTTTGCGTAAGTACCGATATTTTACTGATTAGTCCAGTCAATGAGCGCTGAAATGAGGGACGTAGAGTCCATGGAATATCCGATAATTTTTGACTTCATAGCTTTGTTAGGAATAGTTAGAAGGTAAAAGTACTATACGTCCCCGCCCCTTGGGGTGAGCTAAAGGTAGGGAGGGGGGATTTTTTTTTGGTTTTTCGAATATATCTCGAAAACAGTAGACTTTAGAAAAATATGTCTCAAATAAACATTAAAGCTAATTATATTTCCTATAAAATTGTTTTTTTTACATATTTGTAGAAATTCCAACGGTTTTCGAGATATAAGCTATTAAAAATCGATAATTTTAGAAAAAAAAATGTTAAAAAACCTTCACTATTTGTTTAGCATTTGTTTCAAATGCCAGAAACATATATATGAAATTAAAGTAAATTTAATGCTTTATAATTTTGATTTTGACATTTTTTTTTTTAGAAATGATCGTGGAAAGTAATAGAAGCAAAAGTTTGACAAAAAGTGAAGCAACATTTGTTTTTTTCCCCGAAAATCACTGATTTTCAATAACAAATATCTCGAAAACTGTTAGAATTACGACATAATTATAAATAATAAATTTTATAGGAAATTTAATTAGCTTTAATGTTTATTGAGAAATATTTTTCTAAGGTCAACTGTTTTCGAGATATAATTGAAAAACCAAAAAAAATGAACTTCTCCCCTCCCCCTACCGTTAGCTCACCCCCCAGGGGCGGGGACATTTAGTATGTTTACCTTCTAACTATTCCTAACGATGCTATGAAGTCAAAAATTATCGCATATTTCATGCACTCTACAATGTGTTTATTGACTGGACTAGAAGTAGGGTTGGGCGATTGTCGATAGTTACTATCGATATATCGATAGGTCATGCCTATCGATGGTCACTATCGATAGGGTCGACTATCATTGATCACTATCGATAGATATTTTTTACCCTCAAGTTTTGAAACTCTCGGAATTTTGGTGATCTGTCTCTGTCCAGTGTCGAGTTCTTCTATATAACTTTGAACCGGACGTGTCATTATTTAATTCTCCGAAATTACTAATTACATTATATTGGGTAGGACGCGTAGTCTCACACTTGTGCAAGCAAACCAAATTTGCTGTATTGATCATTGGCTCTTCTAGGTTTTTATAACTAATAGGTTTTTATAATTTTTATTGTTTTTATAACTATAAGAGGAAATTAAGCTCTTTAATTAAGGATCTCTTTCTGCAATTCTTCGAAAATTTGTATAGTTTTTCTCTTCAATAGCGTTTTTAAAATTCAAATAAATTAGTTTTTTTCTTTCATCTTTATGATATAATCTTATGATTTATAATCCTGCTAATTTCAAATAGTAAGTAGATAATTGAATTTAATTAAATTAGTTGAAATTCTTTATTGAATAGCTTTGGAAAAAAAGGAAGCAACTATCGAAAAAATATCGATAGCAATCGATAGTTCTCAACCGATAGTATCGGCCTTCCGATAGTGCTAACTATCGACTATCGCCCAACGCTAACTATAAGCCATACGATCTCTCACCATTGTCTATAAACCATCAAATCAAACGATGTTGCTTCACCTCTGCCTTCTAGATATTGAAATGCCTTATCCAACATAGATTGTTAATGACGATTAGTTTCCAGGTAGATTGTCTTCCGCTAGTAATGCCGGTACAAAGATTGTCTGATGTCTTGTTCGACAGTCGAATGTTTTGTGAAAAAATATAATAATTCAAGATGAAATTAAATAAAAAATAGAAGGCTCAGTTCATCGAAACTCGGTTATTCGAAAATACGAGTGTATTCGTGTGTTTTATACAAATAATATTTTTCCCTTGTTAGCATTGTAACGTATATAATACCACCATTTGAGCATACATAAGCACTAATTAGTGTACAATATACTTGCCTGTTATCTTTGTTATGATCAGAACTGATACACAGTAATAACTTTTACGAATTAGCTTACTCAGTGCCGAGGTCCTGCCTTCTGTTTGTTCAGCAGTAAAAGGAAACCTTTGTTGAACAATCGTTCGCTACTCATTGCTTACTGTTTAGAAATCAACAAAAATATATGTATTTGATTTTATTGGAACGAAATGTCAAAGAAAGCGATTGTTTGCCGGTTGGCTTATTGAAATCGTGACGAATAGTTTGTTGGTTATAATAGAAAAACTTATGAAACAATGCTCAACTATTATCTTTAAAAAAAAAAAAAAAATCATTGTTTTTCTAAAAAATATCATTAAAAAAAATTCATTGAATAAGTAAAAATTCACTAAATGATCAATGAAAAAAAAAAATTAAATAAATGACAGTCATGTATTACATCTTGTTTGTGCATAACGAAAAACAATTCATTTGGTTGAAAACCTTTTCTTTTAATAGTATTTTTAAAACTGATTAAAAGATATATTGCATTAATTTATAACTGGTTATATTTTTTATTAAACTATTAGCGTCATTTCTTTTTAAAGATACTCATTTTTCACTTCAGTTTTCATAGTATCCCTGAAACCTCAAAGATTCAGTATATAAAAAGCATTAAGTCTAAATATATCATTCATATTTTTTTTTTAAATATCTTTTTAACTTAAAGAGAAAATATTTTCATTTTTTCATTTGTTATTGAAAATACTCTACCTGTTTGTATTTTTCTTTCAATTTTAATTTTTTTTTTTTTTTTTTTTTTTTTTTTTTTTTTTTTTTTTTTTTTTTTTTTTTTTTTTTTTAAAGTAATTTACTGAAATTTACAACTGTATATACAAATATAATACATCAAGTAAATATGATGATTGTACTGATAAAAATGACACGTCACTTGTTTTAAAGCAACTACTCATCAGTAGCACTTCGATAAAATTCTACACTATATCTCTAGCTCATCTTCTTTTCAGGCACATCGGAGGGTTATCTGGAATGAAGTAAGAAGCAAGTTGTGATACTAATGGATTTGAATGGTTGTGGAGTTTGCTATGATAGGATAAATATCTGGTTTGAGCTAAGTCAGAAATGTAAGGTATATTAAGATCTTTGTGGATAACTTTGTTTGTGACGAAGTAAGGAGCATTTAGGATTTTTCTAAGGAATTTGGATTGTAAGGATTGGATACGAGATGAATTGGATGGCTTAGGTGGAGCACCAAAGCTCAATTCCGTATGTCCAAATCGGTCTAATTACTGTTATGTAAATGAGTCTTTTGTAATTAAGTGGAAGGTTTGAACGTTTGTCAAGTAAATGTTGAAGAAGTCGAAAACGACGGGCAGTTTCTTGTTTTAGTCTTGTATGTGGATTCCAGATGATGTCTTAGGTAGCGGATCTGTTCAACGGATCCCCGTTGAACAGATCCGCTACTAATCCTAGTGGAACATCATTAAAGGATACTGTAGGACAGGAAGAATTTTAATTTTATAATTCATTTTATATCTACTACCTAGGTAGTGGGATATCTTCTTCAAATGCACATCCAATACTGAAACTGCACGACAAATACTCTAAGTTACATATAAGTTAAAAAAAAACAACACCGCAATGAGAAATATTTGGAAATACGGATTTAAGGTTTCAACTGGACTATTCAATTCATTTCGCAACCAATTTATACATTTTTTTTTTTTTTTTTTTTTTTTTTTTTTAATAACAATTTATTGAAATTTACAACTGTACAAAATTTATACATCAAGTAAATGTGCTGTTAATTATTATAATAACGTGACAAAACATGAAAAGTACTACCCATCAGTAGCACTTTAATAAAAATTCTACACTAGAAGGCCTCTGGGCCATCTTCTTTTCAGACGCCTCGGAGGATTATCAGGAATAGTGCGGGAAGCATGTTGAGAAATTAGGGGATTTGAGTGGTTATGAAGCTTACTATGAAAGGATAGATATCTGGTTTGGGCTAAATCTGCAACATATGGAACATTAAGATCTTTATGGATAAGTTTATTGGTGAAAAATTAAGGTGCATTGAGGATTTTTCGAAGGATTTTGGACTGTAAGGATTGGATACGAGATGAATTGGATGGTTTAGTGGAGCCCCAAAGCTCAACTCCGTACGTCCAGATAGGTCTAATCACAGTCATGTATATAGTCTTTTGTAGTCTTTTGTAATTAAGTAATTTGGAGCTTTGAACGTTTGTCTAATAAATGTTGAAGTAATTTGTAACGACTGTCAATTTCTTGTCTTTTTAGTCTTGTATGTGGACTCCAAGTAAGACGTTTGTCCAAGTGGAGTTCTGTTTCGGAAATAAACTAAAAATAATTATCTTAATGTTGATTTGGCCTGAACCGAATGCCTATGCTTTCATAACAAACTCCAATAACCACTTAACTTGCTTCCCGTTCAAATTTCGATAATCCTTTGGATCCCTAAAAAAGACAGGATCTTCTGAAAAAGAATCTGCTACCGATGCTTTACAAGTCATTGACTTATCATTTAATTAATTAATAGTTATTTGTTGATTTGTAAACATCAATAGATATTTTTAAAAAAATTATATAATATATTTTTATTTTTTTAACAATGTCTTTTCCTTGTTTAGTGTTATTATTCAAATTTGTTTTTTACTCTAGAGATATAGATGCCACATTTATTCTTTCAAGCCTCTGGATATTATTCCTTAAATTTTCTTGGGTATCTGGATTAGTTCACCATCGCGGAAATGATTTAAGGAATGTAGAATCTATTGCGCATCTATACCTATTTAGGAATATTCACATGATCCCGAATTATTCGATTGATGCTGCTAAAACATAAGTTCTATGTTTGGGAACGAACCTCTCTTTCAGCGGAAAGAAAATTTTCCGGAATTTCATCTAGACGAAGCAATTGTCGCTTAAGCAACCACATATCATAAGTCATTTTCCCATACTTTACAGGGGACACATAAAACTAATTTACTCATATTACACAGGCCAACAAAAAAAATGTTTTTGAAAACTTTGTTTACTTTAATAGCTGATTTTTATAGATTTTTGTGCGCTGGATCCAAATCTGGTCTTAGTTTTCTTGCATCGCCCATAGTTTTTGAGAAATTTGCTTTTTTTTTTATAATTTAAAAAAACATATATAACTGTTTCATATAAAGATAAAGCATTATATAACTGTTTCATGAGGCCTAACTTTATATGCAGAGGTGGTAAGAGAATGTTTCTAGGATCTACAAGGTTTTTGCGGAGAATGTTCTCTCGCCGGGTTTTAAAGACTCCCTCACAGGCCAGTTCTTTCTGCACCAATGTTGATCCATTGCTCTACTGTCCCATTCACACAAAAAAACTGTAAAATTGGTAAAACCGCCTTGCTGACCAAGAAGCATGCATGTTCCTTTCAAGTCACCACATATCACACCATGAGCCGAATAGCCAATTTTATTCAACACTATTTCTAGGTTTTCATAGCTCTCCTTCATATGAACAGAATGGCCAACAGGTATAGATTCATGTGTTACTATTGTGTAATAAAACAGCTTTTAAACTAGTTTTGGAAGAATCAATAAACAGCCTCCAGTCTTCTTTTTTGTATTCAACACCAAACTCTTTGATCAGACCTGGAATGTCTGAACAGTACACTAAATCGCCTTCTTGTTCAAAAAAACTTAGAAAACTGCTGCTCTCTCTTCCCATACACATATCTGCTAGTTCCAACTGCCAACAAGTTCTTTTCTTTTAGTCTAGAACCAAGCAATTCAGCTTTTTCTTTTGTTAACCCAAGATCCCTAACTAAGTGGTTAAGCTCAATCTGAGTAAACAGCTTAGACTATATATTTGCTGTAGCACATTGCAACTCTTCATCTTCTTGCTCATCTATATCTATATCTGTTTCAGCAGTGCTGCTAACTCTTCTACATCCAGCACAAATTATTTCACAATTTTATTTGTAGTATATAAAAGTTGTTAAATTCAGTAATAAATCAAAAAAATTAATATATCGATGTGCAAATGTGAAAAAATGGTAGGTGATACGGCTTAATAAGTGTCATATTTGGATTTAGCACCCTAAAAAACAGAATAATAAGGTGTTTTAAGTAAAAATGTTTTTTCATCGTTGGCCTGTGTTATTATTAGTTTTAGCATTTGAAAAAATAGTAACAAATAATACTGTGAGCCAGATGCTAATGTTTTCGTAGGAAGAGCTTTCCAGTATTAACTAGGGTTGGGCGATAGTCGATAGTTAACACTATCGATAGGCCGATACTATCGGTTGAGAATTATCGATTGCTATCGATAGTTTTTCGATAGTTGCTTCCTTTTTTTTCCAAAGCTATTGAATAAAGAATTTCAACTAATTTAATTAAATTCAATTATCTACTTACTATTTAAAATTTGCAGGATTATAAATTATAGCATTATATCATAAAGATAAGAGAAAAAAAACAACTAATTTATTTAAATTTTAAAAAAGTATTTACAATTTACATGGTTACAATAACAAATCAAATCTTCAGAAAATAAAAATAACGAAATAGTTAATTTCAAGAGTCAAGTGTGCTCCTTGAGCCACATATTTCCCGAAAGAAAAACTAGAATTTTTCCCTTCCTTTGGCTTAATCTTTGAGAGAACCCTTGAGCTCTAGGAATTCCGAATTCAATTTCAAAACTCGACACTGGACAGAGACAGACCAGCATAATTCCGAGAGTTTCAAAACTTGAGAGTAAAAAAGATCTATCGATAGTCGACGCAATCGATAGTGACCATCGATAGGCATGACCTATCGATATATCGGTATTAACTATCGACTATAGTTAAGACTAGCCCAACCCTAGTATTAACTGATTCCGATAATTCGTCAACTGCACTCATACTTCCTTTCATCTCTTACTACAATTAATGGTGGGATCGACTCCGTGCTTGTTCTGTTTGTTTTTTTCTATGTAATGATTTACAAAATGTATAAACATAGCCGTATTTTTTAGTGACAAACCAAATGAGGCGGTTTAAAGATTAAATAAGTAGGGGAAAAATGAATTACATAAGTAAACCTGACGACTTACAGAATAAGACGAATTATCGAGTGACGAAATAACGAGTTTCCACTGTATTTATAGTATATTAAGAATTCAGTTTATTTTCTAATTTTCAATTTCATTTTTTTTTTTTTATTAGATTTTTATGAATTTTTGTTGTTTTTCGTTTCCTTAGAGCTTATTCGTTACTTCCCCCACAGCTGATAGTCCCCCCAGAGCTGGATACCCCCCTAGAAGACTAGAAGACGGAGAGAAGAAGAGGCTAGAAGAAAGCTAGATAGAAGAGGATGAGACAGAGGCTGAGAGATAAGAGAGGGAGGGGGGAAGTCCAGTGTCAATGACTGGCCTCGCTACCAGCCGATCTGAAAACATCGCCACTTCCTTCCTCATTCAGTCTTCTACCGTTCTTCGCTCCTTCCTCCGGGGAACAGTTCACGAGTACGTACTTCTCAGGAACAATTCTCTTCCGTGTATAACAGGGAGTCCGTACTGCAATTATGCAGGAGGAAATGAACGATTCGTAACATCCAATATCGATATATTGAAAACAAAACATAAAGAAAGTTCAACGCCGGTAAAAACAAATGAACTGTAACTTCATTACTTAGTCATATGATTATACGAACATAACAAAATACTAGCGATTTAATATTTTACGACCAGACATATCCCACATGGAAAAGGCACAACTCAAAAAGTGATGCTTTTTAGAAATCCCGTTTAAAGTTATATTATACTTTTTACTGCTTTTCTACAGAGCATTTTCGAGTTACAGCTTTTCTCCTTGGTAGGGCAGTATAATAAATCGAAAATCAGTTTAAGAGCCTAAATATTTAATTTTGATTACTTAGGATCCTAGTCATAAACACCCCAACAATACATTCACCCTAATAAACAAACTATCTCATTCTTTTTTTTTTTCATTATAAAAAAATATAATCCACACACAAGACTATAAAGCGACAAGAAACTGCCCGTCGTTACAGACTACTTCAAAATTTACTAAACAAACGATCAAAGCTCCCAATTCATTACAAAAGACTTATTTACATGACTGTTATTAGACCTATTTGGACGTACGGAGATGAGCTTTGGGGCTCCACTAAACCATCCAATTCATCTCGTATCCAATCCTTACAATCCAAAATCCTTCGAAAAATCCTAAATGCCCCTTACTTTGTCACCAATAAGCTTATCCATAAAGACCTTAATGTTGCAATGACAAAATTGCAAATTAAAACTGTACCTTTCGCACAGAGGGGGCATTTTTTATAAACACAGAACGTATTTTTCGAGTAGCTTCCAGAATATTTTAAACCAATTTTGTATTCATGGATTAAACTTGGTCGAATACGAGTTTCTAGTAAAAGTTTTACTAAGTTTTAAGGATATTGGATTGAAATTGATTCCTATTTTCATAAAGTATAAACCTAAGCGTTTAAATTAAATTATAAAAAAACAACAGGAATTTTCAATCTGTTCTGAAATTAATAAGAACATAGTTTCTTTATTCTTATCTAACATTTTCTTTGGTATTTATTTTAAATGTATTATACTTCTCTTTGCCATTTGTATTTATTTACTTTAAATTTATATTTTCATAATGTCTCATATATTATATTTATATTCAAATAGCATATTTCATGTCTAAATATTATTTTTACAATATATATATATATATATATATATATATATATATATATATATATATTTAATTTGAGATCAACTCTCATAACTTTTCTCACTTACTAGTAAATGAAAATCAATATTTTTTTATTTATTTTTTTCTAATAGTATTAATATCTTGACGAAGCTAAATGTATAAGTATAAATATAGAGGCGTATTTTTTTTCCACTGAGACGGTAATATTCGTTCTTATAAATCGAATTTCTTTTGTTTTGACAAGTGAAGAGGGACAGAGAGTGAAGAGAAGTAACACTAGAGAGATTAATTCCGATATCAATCAGTTTCGAGATAAGGTTCTTATGTAATTGTGTTAAAAATACATCAAAACAAGCTTACACTGCCTCTCGAGTGGCTAGGCATCTTGGAACACAGTTATTTAATATAGCTATTTGATGGTTTAACTTCTCGGCCGAGTTTACAAAAAATTTTCCTTAATGTAGATTACAAATAAAATATTCAAATGAGTTCTATTATGAATCAGTTAAGGCCATCTGCAGTTCTAAAACTACATATACATTCGAAACACCAGGAATTTGATTTACAGATTATATCAAAAACTCATATCAAATAACAATAAATTTATATTAATATATGGTTTCAGAAAAAAAATGAGTAAATAATTGAATGGGTCCGCCGAAAAAAGTTCTAAGCGACAAATATAAAATTTTGAGTTATCAGTGAAAGAAAATCGGTTTGTAGGTTAGATTTTACATTTACATATTAATTGTTATATTTACATGTATAATAGCATCATGGAGTACTATATCATACTATGACGTACTATTATACATTTTAAAAACTTGTAAATTTTGTCGCTTAGAACGTTTTTCGGCGAAGCCATTAGCAATTATATTTTTAATTCATACTACTTTAATTTTCATTAAGATCGATAATCCAACATTTTAAGAAAAAATAAAATGTTATATTTAGTTGGGTATCCTCTCATTCTAATGCAACTCTGGCATTGATTCCACTAGTTTTTTTGGTTGTATAACTGCCGGAACATTTTTGAACCGATCAATACCAACTAAGCTAGAGCGCAATGTACAAAATAATGTTGGCAATATGTGACTTTTTTCATTCAAACAAATACAGTATGTCCAACATTCAAACAAATTTTCTATTACATTTCTGACAAGGGAACTGTCATCAAATTTGAGATCTGAACAATAGCTGTAGGAACATTAAAAAACAAAACAAAAAAAACAAACACAATTTTTAAATAATGTAGGCTAATGTGATTATTTTCATTCAATCCAAAATAGCTCCTTAACGGCTGGTCCTAGCGGCAAATCTTACGTAACAAATAATGTTCACCATTAACTTTCTCATCAGGAAACTGTCGTCAAATTTTCGATGATGAATATGTTTCATTTTTGAATGTGAAAAAAACTTACACATTTTGAGTGTGAAAAAAACGTTACACATTTTGGGTGTGAAAAAACGTTACACATTTTGGGTGTGAAAAAAACGTTACACATTTTGAGGGTGAAAAAAACGTTACACATTTTGAGGGTGAAAAAACGTTACACATTTTGGGGTTTACACATTTTGAGGGTGAAAAAAACGTTACACATTTTGAGGGTGAAAAAAAAACCTTTCACATTTTGAGGGTGAACAAAACGTTACACATTTTGAGGGTGAAAAAAACACATATCCATCTCAAAATGAAGAAATTGCATTTTAATTTAAAACTATCAAATCTGAAGCACTAACGAAATAAATACAGACAACAGCCAGCGCGATACTTCTTTTTTTTTTTTAAGAGGAATTTTTCTATCCCAGAATGATAATTTTTTTTAATTTAACTAAGAATATGTAAAATGGTTATTTATTCGTACTTTGTCTGTAACACAATTAAAATATAAGCTGGTAACAAATTGAAGTGGACCACTTGAGGATTTTAAGATATTTTATAATTTAGTTTACTTGATTGAAAATACGAATCCAATTGGACATATTTGGTACAAACTCCACCGCTAATTAAAAATCTGTTGGCCTAGTACAGATAACTTGGATGAACTTGCTGACGCTTTAATTGAGGTCTTAAATGTTATCAACGAATACCATTATCAATGCATAAGTAATTTTGAAGTTTTCCATTTCAATTTGTGAGCAGTTTATATTATACAAATAGTAAAGATAGTAAATGCTAGTTGCTGTTTACTAATTTATTTCTAAAGCCTAATATTACTAGGGTGAATGGCAGAGTGCATGGTCGGCATCGGAAGGTAATAAATTAAAAGCAATCAAACCGAACATTGGTGGCTGGGCCTCATCCTCCAGACAATGTAGAAGGGAGGAAGTGATAATCACGCGGTTAAGAATTGGACACTGTCGTTTAACGCATGACTACCTGATGGCAAGGAGAGATCTCCCTCATTGTCAACTCTGCAGAGTTGCTCTAACAGTGAGGCACATCTTGGAGGAGTGTCCTCAGTACAGGAGAGATATGGATAAATGTGGTGTACCTCCTCAGCTCTGTATGTTCTTGGGGTGATAGTGAACAGTACATTTCTAGCACTATAGAATTTATAAAGAAAATTAGGTTATATAATTATATTTAATGTTCGTTACTTTATTCATTAATTTTTTTTCCCTCTCTTTATTTATCTTTTATTATATAATTATTTTTATTTTTTATTATTTTATTTTTTTATTTTATTATTAATATTATTTTTTTATTTATTTTTAAAAAATCTTATTTATGGTTGAAATTAATATAATTTTATTAGAAATTTATTATTATTATTATCATTGTTGCAATGCAGGTGGTATAGTAAATTTCGGGTATGGGCAATAATAACCATAGCAGTGTTTTGCCCTTAAAAACAAACAACAACAAATTTATTTCTTGAATTGGTGTGCTTTTTTTTTTTTTTTTTTTTTTTTTTTTTTTTTTTTTTTTTTTTTTTTTTTTAGCTCTTTTATGGATTATGTTTTATTACAGTCATTTGTTTTTAATCCGAGGTATTGCTATAGAGAATCGATTTTTAGTTATCGGAATCGTTATCAGGAATCGAACAAAGTTGGTACTGATTCATTACTGATTTAAAAAAATATTAATATTTTAATGTTGAACTTGTGTTTTTATTAAAATAAAAGAAAATTAATAAGTAAACGGCTAGACCGAGAAAGGGAATGATAGACCGCTCTGGTGTTTACTGGCTATTATTAGACTGAGGAGGATGAAAATATGTACAAAGTTTGTTTACACACTTGATCAGTGTCAATGATAAAGGAAAGGCTCTAGTCCTCTGTCTCATTTCTCCCACACTCGGCTAATAAATTCTTATATTATTATTATAAATTAATAAATAATTTTTTTTTTAATTTAATTTTATTCCAATAGATATAAAAAATAATAATTCGGTAGCTAAATATTCATTTTCTCTATTAAACGTGTCACGTAATACATAGACTATTTTCCTTTATTCTTTCCTTGAATGAGATTGTATAAATATTAAGAATGGAATCATGAATCCTATCTTGATTTCAGTGATAAATAAATTGAATGAAATTAATTTTAATTCACAATATCCTCTTGATATGGTTTTAGATAATATTTTTCGAAGAAGGGAATTGAAACCTCTTACGCAATTGGTATTTTCCCAGAGGATTCCCTTTTTATCAAGACTCGTCTTCTTCAAGTGCAGCCATTGATACTTCACAGATTTTTTAAACAATTGATAGCCGATGTTATTAAAACGAGTATTAGTTGTACAGAATTAGTTTAACAGCTTTACTCAGCTAGTTTACACCTTTAGATTTGTTCAGTTTTCATATGTTGATTCCTCTATGGCGTTTTCTGAACAGTTTTAGAATTTTTAACAATTCTTATTTCCCTTTTACTGATCCGTCAAAAAAATCTGAGAGATATTTTCATCCATGGTTAACGAATATATCTCTTCAATTAAAAGCATGTGTAATCTGTTTTCATTTAAAAAATATTATAAACGGGTGGAGAAGATGATCAGGGATGCAGTCAATGAGGAACGACACGTCTAAGAAGAAATCTTTAATACGTGCCAACGTTTCGACCTGCCTTACAGGTCTTATTCAGGGCTATTATAAAAAAAATACTTTTTTGTCACATCTAGTATTTTATAGCCCTGAAGAAGACCTGCAAGGCAGGTCGAAACGTTGGCATGTATTAAAGAATTTCTTCTTAGATGTGGTGTTCCTCTTTGGCTGCATCCCTGATCATGTTCTTCTCCATTCATCATAACAGTCAACTATACTTTTATCATTATAAATATAATAAACATTTGATCAAATACTAACAATAAGTTTAATTAGGAGATAAGAGTGGAGATGAAAACGTATGTTTAAAGGTGTGTTTTCCTAAAGACGTAATTTAAAACGTCGAGTTTGGCTTATGATGCTATAGTAATTATGATATATATTATATTATTACTGCATATAGATTAATATGACGTATTACGTTATTTTCTAGTAGGACATTGTCTTACGTTTGATGTTCAAAGTTATATGTTATATCTTAAGGAAAACGTCTTTTTTTTTCTTGTTTTCGAGAAAAGCTCAGGCTTTTCGAGAGGGCAGTTTTGAAATTTCAAGTCCTAAAAAAAGTTTTTAAAAAATAACAAAAAAAATTATATTTTTGTCCTAGATTTTCCGGTTCAACCACTGTATATATGGATGATTCTCGGATTACGGGCAATTTCGAGTATCAAATTTTTACAAATTTAGACTTCATTAAATTAAAAATTTATAACTACCGACGGCTTCTATTGCCTCTCAGCCTTTGAAAAATACAATTGGTCAAAATCAAAACAGATTTTTATCTCGAGAAATTTAGAATTTTAAAATTAATAAAGTGCGGTAATGACAAACTGGCTCTTGGTAATGACAATTTCAGCTTGGTAATGACAATGACTTGAATTCAGTTTAATCAAAAATATATTTGAGGTGAGGAAATAAGTGCAATTGTACAAAAGACAAACTGAATAAACAAGGCTTAATAAAAGGAATCGGTTTGTACCAGGGTTCTTCTGTCTACAAAACTATTTTATAGCATTTTTTTTTTTTGGTAGCAGTCAATTTCGACTTGGGACGAGTCATTTTGTCGTTGGGTGCCTGGGTTAAAGCAAAAATAACTAAAAATTAATAAAAATGTTCATTAACCTAAGGTTAAGTCATTACCGCGCTAATAATTCGGGTGTGAGAATGACGGGTTTTTAACTTGGTAATGACATTTTGTTCGGTAAAAACCGCTGTTAAAACAATTAAACAATTAAAACAAAAGAAATATTGCTTGTGCCAACTGTTTAGGAACAATTGACAGTCAAAACTAAAACAAAGCCAATGAAATAATTTAAAAAGCAAGAGTGATAATACTAGTCGTGGTAATGACAACAATAATGGTAAGCGACTTCTCAGGCTGTAAACACGTGTGAGAACTACCTAACTGACTATCGCTTCGCCGCTATGGCTGGTCATCAGCAAAAAGTGCACCACTACATTTTGAAAAACGTTCCATAGTCCTAAAGTTGATTCCCCTACAAATTTATTTCTTGCTTGGTAATGACATCATACTGATGGGACCAAGTTTGAGCAAAATAAACATATTATATTATTACCAAAAACACAAAAATAAAGACATTTAGGATCTTTAGGTTATCCTTAATGCGAGGAAATAAATTTCAGTTCCATTCGCCATAGTTGACGAAACCAAAGTGGCGAATGTTTAGTAAAAAACTATGAGTGGGACACTCCGCGGTAATGACATTTTCGTGGTTTATAAGCAATTTTCAAATTAGATTACTCGTTTTCATTTCATGTTTAATATTTTATTATGAAAAAATGTTTCACTACCCTAATATCATTGGGCAAAAATTAAGGTAGGACTTAATTAATTGATTAATAATCTTAAGGGACTAAAAATTGCTCGTAATCTGAGAATCACCCATATATAATTTCAACTTTCTCTAGCGCCTAAATAGTTTGTGTGACGTATAAGGTAATATTTATTAGGAATTAGATGGTACAGTGGAACCTCGATATATCGAACCTTAAGGGGAGCGAGAATTTCGATATATCGAGGGTCGATTGATTGAAGTGATTTCTGACTGACTTCGATATATATAGAGGTTAGCTGTTACGGTACTGCTTCAACTATTTCACAACAGACTCTTCGATATATTTAGCAGGCCATCGATATCGATATTACTCCCTTTTAACCTCTTTGATAATGAAAAAGCTTGATTTTCATAGATTATCCGATTTTTCAAAATTTTGGATAAGGTGTTCGCTGGTATTCCAAACTTTTATTGCAATATCACACTGTCAACCCGGCATTTAAGGCTTGAATAATTTTCAATTTTTCTTCATACGAAAGGGTTGTACGCTTTACCATTTTCGAGAATAAAAAAGATATTGAGGAACAACAGAAAACGAAACTTATCACACAAGTGTTATTTTATCAGAAACTGAAACAAATGTCAGGAATTTTATAAATCGACTTCGATTTATAGAGGTTTTGCGATAAAAACTTCGTTTTGTAGAGGTGCGGTGTAAGCTAAGGAATCTTCGAAAATTCGATATATCGATGTCTTCTTAACCAATCCTTCGATATCTAGAGGTTAAAAAAAACAACATAGGAATGGTAGGCAGATTAAAGGGGAATAGAAAAACTTATCAAGGATCGATATATCAAGGAATTCGCTATATCGAGGTTTGATATATCGAGGTTCCACTGTATTTATTATATTATAAAATTCCGAATTAGCATTCCGAATCGAAAATCGTCATTTATTGTATTTTTTTTTCTGATAGCTCAAATTTTTCTTATGAGCTAAATTCGGATTCAGCATCCAAAAAAATATAAAAATCAATTGAAACAATAACATTTTCCTAATTTAAAATATATTTTTTCCCCTCGCCAAATAACCTGGTTACTATTCTTATGGAGAACTCAAAATTCCTGTTTATATTTACTTAATACCACTCATATGCATTACTCCTCATATTTACTGTGACTTTTAACAAAGAAACATTTAAAAATCATAATCATATATCACTTGAGGTACCAGGTATGCAAGTTTAAAATGTCGTTTATTTCTTAAAATATATACACAGTAATTTAAAAAAAAGTATAATATATTTTATTCAAAGTACTGACCCTCGCTTTCTACACATTTTGTCCATCTCTCGGGCAATATATGGATACCATTCCAAAAGAATGCTTCATCTTTATTTGAAATCCATTCATCGAGCCATTTTCGTACGTTTTCGAAATTGTTGAAGTGTTGCTCCACCAATGAGTGTCCCATCGATGAGAAGAGGTGATAATCAGAAGGCGCCAGGTCAGGTGAATACGGCGGGTGGGGTAGGAGTTCCCAACCAAGCGAAGAAATCGTTTCCTTAGTCAATCTGGCTGAATGTGCAGGAGCGTTATCATGCTGAAGAATGACTTTGGCGTGCCTGTGAGCCCATTCTGGGCGTTTTTTTTCGATCAATGCGTGACTCAAATTGATCATTTGTTGTCGGTAGCGCTCGGTATTGACTGTTTCGCCGGGTTTGAGAAGCTCGTAGTAGACTACTCCCTTCTGATCCCACCACACACACACAGCATTGTCTTCTTCCCAAAACGATCCGGTCTTGCACTCGATGTGGATGGTTGTCCTGGCGTTACCCATGATTTTTTTTTTTCGTTTGGGATTCTGAAAATAAATCCATTTTTCATCGCCAGTTACAACTCGATGCAAAAAAACCCTTTCTTTCCTGGCGTAAAAGCAGCATTTCGCACACAGTTTTTCGTTTTTCCATCTGTCGTTCGTCCAATTCATGTGGAACCCATTTTCCAACCTTTTGAATCTTTCCCATAGCTCTCAGGCGATCGGAAATGGCTTGCCTAGTGACATTCTACTGTTCTGCCATCATTTGTTGGGTTTGGGTATTGTCTTCGTCTAATAAAGATTGCAATTCGAAGACCTCAAACTTTTTTGGTCGATTTTCTCGTTTTTGATCAGTAACATCAAAATCACCACGTTTGAAACTTTGAAACCAACGTTCACATGTCCTGACGGTTGGAGCAACATCGCCATAAGTCTCAACAAGAATTCGATGACATTCAGATGCCTTTTTCTTTTGATTAAATAAGAAAATCATGACATGCCGCAAATGCTCTTTATTTGGCTTAAAATTAGACATTTTTAACACCAAAGAAAGGTATGATACGTCCACGTAAACGACTTAAAAACAACTGACTTTTGTAAACAAATGACTAACAAACAAAATAGCGTTTAGAGATAAGCAAATCCTTCAATAGGCTAAGAGCGCATTCTATTGGAATTAAAACGACATTTTAAACTTGCATAACTGGTACACCACGATGGTATAGAAGGATCAATACAATTAGGAAAGATGAATTAATTGCCATTTCTATTGGGATTATTTTTTTAGAAAACTAGTTTCGAATGCTAAACATTCATCTTCAGTTCTAAAACATACAAATGTTTTCAACACATCAATACTATGTTACATAAATTATATGCACTAATGTTTTCAAAAATGTAAGACACGAAATCAACCATCAGTAAGAGGTATCTGAAAGATATTGTATGTTTTAGTACGGAAGATGAATGTATAACATTCGAAACTAGTTTTCTATTAACATAATCCCAATAGAAGTGGCAATTAATTCATCAATCTTAGTAATTATATATAGCTATCATTTTATTTTAAAAGAAATAAATGCATATATTAGATATAAAGCCATTTAATAATGTAAATAATTTGTAATCAAAAGTTCAATATATTTTGCTGCAAAACCATACTTCTGAATATAATCCTGTTCCTCCTTCGGGATAATGTTTTCGAAAACAGGGCAAACATCGTGGGCAGAACTTATTGGCTTTAAATGAGGATAGGGACATTTGCCTAGATGAGAGGTGACCTCCCCGAAATGTGTCCTGTAACGTGTGTCATCCCTGACCTGGATCGAGCCCACGCCGGCTCGACCAAGTTGAGGGACCCATGTGTGCAGATACAGCGCGGCCAACTTTTTTTCCCTTCCTGCCCCCTCGGGGACACAACACGTGTAGCCACAAATCAACGACTCCCTCCCAAGTTAACACCTACTCTCTCTTAGCAGCTAGTTTGTATCTTCGCTCTGTAGTTTGTCTAATTGGCCTCGGTGTCGGTTTTCGTATCCGCTTCAATAAATCACGGCCATCAAAATTATGTCTATTTAAAACATATCATCGTAATAATGAGCTTCTCTGAAGAAAAAAAAAAGAAGGATTATCAACAACAACAAAAAAAATTGTTATTGTTATGTAGCAAATTACCATTTGCGCCAAAATAAATACTTAAAGGCTATAAATACAAGTACATCAATACGTTAATAGTTAAATCGTTTCCAAGTTAATTTGACTTATCCACTTCCTCACAGCTATTTGACAGATTAGTTTTTGTATAGATATTTATCATTCCTCTCCTAAACAGAAATGATTTGCTACCTTCATAATATTTCATTACTTGGATATAATTCAGCCTTTGCTCATGATCTACATATTAAATATATAATTAAAAAACTGTGATATATCCTGATTTTGTCCCTTATTCTTCTACCATAGTTATAACATTAATAATTAATATTTTATTTTGACTTTATTGATATTTACAACTATATACAATATATATATATAATAATATTATATATATATAATATGTGCGGTAAAATGTCAATAACTTGTGAAGAATCAATCATTAGTAGTTCTTCATCAGAAAGTCACTAGGTCATCTTCTTTCAGACGACTCGGAGGGTCATTGGGAATTGACCAAGAAGCAAGTTGGGAGACTAGTGTATTCGAGTGGGTATGCAGCTTGTCATGGAATGATTGGTATATTGTTTGCGCCATATCTGCTACATATGGGACATCTAAATCGTTATGGATAATTCGGATTGATAAATTAATTGCCACTTCTATTGGGATTATTTTATTAGAATACTAGTTTCGAATGCTAAACATTCATCTTCAGTTCTAAAACATACAAATTTTTAAACACATCAGCACCATGTTACATGGGTTATATACACTAAAGTTTTCAAAAATG
Organism: Euschistus heros; assembly: GCA_003667255.2. Lineage (NCBI taxonomy): Eukaryota > Metazoa > Arthropoda > Insecta > Hemiptera > Pentatomidae > Euschistus > Euschistus heros. The sequence continues at coordinate 1,112,547 of RCWM02000166.1, forward strand.
TGAGACAAGAAATCAAACATTGGTACTCACCTGATAAGATCTAACAGATATCTGAAATATATCCATCGTTCTTTTACTCTGTGATTTACGATCGTCCAGTTTTTCCCGTGTATTTTGTTTCACAGTCATTACATTTTAGTTCGTATACACCGCTTTTTTGAAAAGGGTCTATTTTGTCTTTGGATAAAGGGACGATTGGTAAATCAAAGAGTAAAAGAACATAAAACAGCATACAGTAATAAGGCCCAAAATTCCAATTTCGCTATTCATCTAAATGAAAACAACCATAAATCTAACAAAGACTCGAGAGTAAAAATTATACATCAAGTAGAAAATAGCCAAAAATTAAATATTTATGAATCATTAGAAATAATAAAATCGTTTAATAACCGATCCAGATTTTTGTTTAAATGACCAGATAAACGTTTCCAATAGCCCCATTTTAAATTTGTTTCTAAAAAGAACGGAAATATCCAATGTATCATACGGGAAATCCCATAGTGAATTCCTAAAATTTAACCTATCTGCCCCCTTCCCCTTTCCAAGATGGATAAATTTCATTTATATGTTAAATATCCTCAGGTACCTATGTTTGATTTCTTGTCTTACATTTTTGAAGACTTTATTAAATATAATCCATGTAACATAGTACTGATATGTTGAAAATTTTGTATGTTTTAGAAGTGAAGATGAATGTTTAGCATTCGAAACTAGTATTCTAAGAAAATAATCCAATAGAAGTGGCAATTAATTCATCAATCCTAATTGTATTTATCCTTCTACACCATCATGCTTACCTCAAGTGAAAATCTTAGTTCTGTTCGAAATCTTTCAGAAATAAATAATAACTTAGCAAATTGACGCTGAACACATCAAGGCAATAATTGAAAGAGCTCAAGCATAGAACGGCCAAAAAAAATCATTGTTATGAAAGGTTTTCTCTTCATGAAATTGCTGGCGCTTACTTGTGAGTTTAGGCCTCAATCGTACTTCTCTCCAAACCTCTAGCTTAAGAACTACAATTTTTTTTTTTTTAAGGACCTGCACATTTTAAAGATTAAAATTTGTCAGAAAAAATACTTTATAATAAGGATTCGAAATGCTATTAAGAGGAGTCAAAAATGTTGTGAGAGTAATGAAACGTATTTTGGTCAATACAAATTTTTTCTTACCTGAATATATTTTAAAACACAAACCCAAATTAACTTCTGGAGAACCCAATAGTTTGTGCTTAATGGTATCAGATGAAAAATAGCAATTGATATATCCAGTCAATCTCAACCTAAATCAGTTTGGTTTAATTTTTGAAGTGATCTTGCTAAACTGTAAGTAATTGTTTATACATTATATATATATATATATATATATATATATATATATATATATATATATATATATATATATATATATTTCCGTAGACGTTTATTCTCGGATGTTTACCTAGTATTACTTCAAATATAATAGACTTTTCCTTGGAACGGTTGGTAAACTGTTTAGATTTTTCTCCTGACAGAAAGCGGGCTGAGGGTTTGGGTGCCTGAGGGAGGGTATATTTAGAAGGCCGTGTTTCATGTCCTATAGCCGCTTATTGGATCGTTAAAGCACTAACCTAAAATAGTTCTAACCTTTCTATAACCTTCTTGGAACGTATTTACGAAAATATATTAAGTTAAGTAACTATATAGGCGGCATCTATCTGTTTATATTGAGGAAGCAATCAACCGCGATTCCTTAGGCTAATACAACAGTGTTTCGATTGCCCAGACTATTTGGATTGTTGACTACTTAAAAACGCTTTTAATAATGAAGTTTCTGATAAAGAAGATGGGCTAGAGATCTTCTAATATAGAACATTAATTCAAGTGTTACCTACCGGTTCTTGTTTTACAAGTCATTGACGTGTCAGTTTATGCGTTATCACTAACAATTACTGGGTCTATTTATTCTTACAGTTGTTAATTACTATAGACAAATATTAAAAAAAAAAAAATCTCAGTACTTAAAAATTGAAAATAAAATTTTGACTACAAATTGTTTGCTTTTTCGTTATTGTTTGCTCGAGTTTCGTTTCGTACACCTTCTGTGAAAAATTCTAAATCATAAGCATACATTTTAATGATTTTGGTTTTAATATAAGTATCATTTTTACAAGTATAATATTAGTTAAAATTTGCCTACAATTTTAGGAGGAATCATTTCGAAAACGAACTTATATTGCAGGCGCGTCAGGTATACCATTCCGCATGGCTTACTTATCTAGAATCAAGTTACACCATACCAATGTTCCTTTTTTACCAGTAATATTTCTTAGTTTTTTTCTTTTCTTGTATTGAATAACTATGAATTAAATGAATAAAGGCTTTATGATTTTTCCGAACTAATTTATAACTATTTATGTAACGTAGTATAGGTTATAATTACTTTAATAGTAATAGAAAATGTAATTAAATGTTTTTATATAATCTAAACAAGAATATGGATTTCACAAACAAAGTCGCCGATTAAAGATCACATTTTACATTTATTTGTTTGTTGGGGCATAACGTCCTTTAAAAAAGGAAAGTAATCATTACTCTGACACACCTTATCCCCTAGTAATAACATTAAAGGTCGATAAAAAGTTATTATGGTCTGGCTCCGTGCTATCAGGCTACAGCAGTTGCTGCACCACGTTCGGCCATCGCGGGCCTAAAACTAAAAAATAAGATAAAATTACTCTAAAGAGTTTTCCTGTAAAAATTGTCGAAAACTTTGCTTCTACAACGCCATGCGTTTGAACACATCGCTAATTGGACTTCAGCAGAAATCTCCTAGGCTAAAAGTGGACTTAAAGAAAAGGTAAACGAAACATTGAACAGCTCTTGATTTGTCAGAACATAATTTCTTAAATCAGCACTAGACCTTATATGAATAGTATTGAAAATTTACAACGATTTTAGCTCAACCAGGCCAGAATAGAGCGCGCTATTGTAACGAAAATATTTCTAATCGGCTAAGCTATTCATCAAACAGTAAAGAATGGCTATTTAATACCATAAATAGGTCTTTGTTTTTTTTCAATAGCCTTCATCCAATGAGTTGTAATTCCATCTACTTATCCGTCTACTTTCTTAGCTTATTCTGCATGTCTTCCCCAAGGCAGTATACTTGGTCCCATTATTTCTGCTGTGTATACAGCTGACATCCCATCTCATCCTAACCCTGTTCTCACAATCTGTAGTGATGACACGAGCTATCGGTTGAGGATATATTAACTGCACTCTCTCCAGTCATGCATCGCTTCATATGAAAAATTATGTTTGAGAATTGTATATCAGTTTCCATTAACTTTAATAGTTTATCGCTAAATGTTATATAAAAGATTGGTTATCTTGGAATTCATACAGAACTGGAAAGTCAATAAGATGTTCGTTGTTTCCGCACACTTTATCATTTACTAGATATACGTTTTAATACTCCATTTTCCTCAAAAGATTTTTAAAAAAAAAAAAATAAATAAATAAATAAAAAAAAAATGTAATGTAAAATAAACATACCAGAATTAAAATACAAGAAACTGCTTGTCATTTCCAACTACTCCAACAATTACTAGACAAGCGTTCAAATCTCCCAATAGATAACATGAGAATTATTTACATGACAATAGTAAGACCCATTTGGACATACGGATTTGAGCTTTGGGTCCTTACTAACTAAAATCCCTTACTAATCCTTACTATATAAAATCCTTCGTAAAATCCTCAATGCTCCTTATTATGTCACAAAGAAACTTATTCATAATCATTTAAATGTGTTATTTGTGTCAGAATTGACTCGAACCAGATACCTATCCTTTTATAGTAAACTTCAAACCCACTAGAATCCACTGGTCCCCCAACTTGTCCCACACTCAATTCCCGATAATCCTTCGAGACATCTGAAAAGAAGATGGCAAAGACACCTTGTAAGGAAGAACCTTTATTGAAGTGCTACTAGTGAGTAGTTTACACGTTATTGACATGTCATAGTCACCACTTTGCTCAAACCTACTCGTATATACCGTAAACGGGGGTTACTTTTAGGGTTGGGCGATAGTCGATAGTTACTATCGATATATCGATAGGTCATACCTATCGATGGTCACTAACGATTGTGTCGACTATCGATAGATCTTTTTTACTACCTCAAGTTTTGAAACTCTCGGACTTATGCTGATCTGTCTCTGTCCGGTGTCGAGTTCTTTTGAATTGAATTCGGAATTCCTAGAGCTCAAGGGTTCACTCAAAGATTAAGCCAAAGAAAAGCAAAAATGCTTGTTTTTCTTTCGGAAAATATTGGCTCAAGGAGTACACTTGACTCTTGAAATTAACTATTTTGTTATTTTTCGTTTCTGAAGATTTGATTTGTTCATTATTATTGTATGTTCAAATAAATTAGTTTTCTTTTTTTTCTCATCTTTATGATATAATCTTATAGTTTATAATCCTGCAAATTTCAAATGTTAAGTAGATAGGAAGCAACTATCGAAAAACTATCGATAGCAATCGATAGTTCTCAACCTATCGGCCTATCGATAGTGCTAACTATCGACTATCCCGTAACCCTAGTTACTTTAAACATTTGGGACTGCTTTAGACAAACTTGCTTTGAAAACGAAAATCATTCTGGCGGGCTCAATTTGCCAACTAGCATCTTCTGGTTTGTTCTACGCATTTAAGAATTAAACATAGAATGTGTTGCGATCGCAATAAGAGCACCTGTTGGCCGTCGACTGATGCATGCCTTTTTATGGTATTAATGTTTACAAGTGTTTTTATAAACGTGTCCAAACGTCATCTGGCGTATGTGGCAGCAGGATTGTTTCATACGAGTAACACATTGATCACCAATCTATTGAGCAACCTTTTCTTTTTTGTTCCATGCCTCTATCTCATTTATTTAATTTTATATCATTTATTAGACAAAAAAAGCCAACTTGAAGGGGCTACTTTGAACAAGGTTGTTGACACTTTTTAGAAGACGGTGTTACTTTAAACATTGTGTTATCGTCTGTTTTGTTATTTGGTGAATTTAAACAATCAATTTCATTCATATTTATATTCATATTTAGCTCAAACCAGATATAAATTCTTACATAGCAAACTCCACAACCATTCAAATCCATTAGTATCACAACTTGCTTCTCATTTCATTCCAGATAACCCTCCGAGGCGCCTGAAAAGAAGATGTCCTCGGGACCTTCTAATATGAAACTTCATAATAAAGAACCTTTATAAGTGCTACCAATGGGTAGGTGCTTTAAAAACAAGTGACGTGTCATTTTTATCTATGTCATCACATTTATTGTATTATATTTTATATTGTACATACTGTTATAAATTTCAATAAATATTAAAAAATAAAAAATATCTACAAAAACGATCGCGCTGCCGTGAAAAATGTGCAAAACATGTTCAAAGTAGCTCCCGTTTACGGTTATGTATACAGTTGTAAATATCAATAAATATATATATATTTTTTAAAATGTTGGATAATATTGAATAAGTTAGTTCAACGACATCGTTAATTTAGAAATACCTGAGTTCAGTCATAACAAAGGCCCCTGAATTTATGACTCTTCCCGCCATTTAATCAACTGGCCAAGAGTAAGCAAAACCTCTCTGGCACCGATCCACCGGCTTGTTACCATTCTCAGTTTAAAGCCAGGCATCTTCCAGAACTTTCCGAGATTAATGATTGATATATCTTGCTTTATGAAGCATAATCAAGCATAATCATTGAAAGTTATCTGAAAAACTATTAATTAGAGATGTGTCGATTCTCACAACAGCAATGTATGTAACATTAAGATCTTTACTTGTAAGTTTATTTGTGACAAAAGAAGGAGCATTGAGGATTTTACGGGGGATTTCGGATTGGGTACGAGAAGGCTTAGTGGAACTCCAAAGTTCGACTCGCTATGTCTAAATTAGCCTAATTAGTAGCATGTAAATAAATCTTTTATAATTTATGGAAGCTTTAACGTTTGTCTAGTAAATGTTAGAGAAGTTATTACGATTAGTTTCTTGCCGTTTTATACTTTTATGTGGATCCAAAGTAGACGTTTGTCCAAATGGACTTCTTGGTAGAGGATATGTTGAACAGGGATTAAGTGAACATTATTATAGAATACTGTTGAAAAGTTATTCAGCGAGATTTGTCTGGGTTTATTTTAATTCTCCAATTGGACACCATTATTGCTGGTTTGTGATATACCAGCAAGAATGGTGCCGAGATTGCAGTCTTTGGGATACAATGAAGGGATTATCATTTACTGATAACAAACAAGAATCATCAGCGTACGTGGAGCTAGGATGAGTATTAGAGGAAATAAAATGATTTAAATATGACAAAAAAAATTAATTTAAATTTTTAAAATATGGTTTATATGACTAAATAAATATTTTCAGAAGACCTGTTTTAAATCCGTTTCCAGTAAGAACAGAAAAACCGATCACTCATAGGGGAAATCCTTACTGGTTCTCCATTTACCCCAGATTACTTACTTCCTTGTTGTTATCGGATAATTTTTCATTGATTTTCCGGGGTTCGACAGGTCATTTTATTTGCCTCTTTCCTTCGATACGTACGCTACGATATATCTTTACAAATTTTGGAGCAATTAAAAATGCATTTTTGCTAACCAAAATTATAGATAAGATAAGTATATGGATTATCCATTATATATATAATTCTGATAAATACTTTTGTTATTTATTTATTTTTTTTCGAGATGTATTAAAATAATTTTATTGATAATATTCTTGATACGAGAGCACCTCCATAGTGTTGTCCAAGTTGGCTACTCGATCGAGATTTAGGATGAATCGTGGACTCTTGAGATGCTGCTATTAGATCCTTAGGCGGGATCCAATGCGATATAAATAACCAAAGACCCACCGCCTAAATATATACTCTTATATATAAATATATATACATACAAAATACGGGGCTAATTGGTGTCCCTTTCCGCTCCTCAACATGTTTATATATAGGGCGGAAGTCTGCCTCCACTTCCGCTCCGTCTCCATCTGTCTTGTTTGTTGTCCGTTAGGGTTCACCTGGGCGGGTGAGCTATGGGGGCTCTGGATCTGGGGGTGTGTTCCACTAGAGTTGATGGTATTATAGGTAGCAATAAATCTACCTGGAATTTCGATTACAATAAATGAAATAAAAAATATTTTTAAAAATAAGAAACGTGAATATTTTCATTTATTTCTGAAAAACTATTTAGTTTGAAGCAATCACAGTATTTTATTGTTGAATGAATCATAGGAAGAGATCTGACATGTTTTAAATAACAGAAATGTGCTTTTTGCATCATTGGTTTATTCATGCCAACGTTTCAACCCAACATAATTGAATATATGAAATTATATAAGTAGTAATTTTAAAAAAAAATGGTGCCCGAATTATTCGGTTACTCACCAGGAATGTTGTAATAAAAAAATAAATAAATTTTTTCCCCAATTGAAAGTACCTACTTTATAGACGCTGATGGTGTTGTGTATACACCTAACCATTAATGCGTGTACACTTTCCTAGAGAAATAAGACAAAACTTCGAAATTGAAGTAATACATCGTAATACATACATAATCTTCACTTAAAATAAACTTAATTTCTCCCTGACTTGCAAAAAACAATAGATCATGGATGTTTCTATCTACTGTATCTAATCTACTGCTTCTGATAATACATGATGAATGATGTAAAAATGAAAAAATGATACATTTTTGAGTGTGAAAAAAACGTTAAACGACAAAACTATATAGATCCCAAGCCAAAAGACATATCCATTTCAAAGAGTCAAGTTAATATAAAAAGAAACATAGATAATTATGCCGTAATTCAAATATATAATATAAACAATAATGAAAAAAATATAATGTAATAAATACAAACTGAAATTAAATAGACTGTTTTGAGCCCAGAGAGTGGATGAAGGAAAATAATCACAGTTGTTTTGAATATATTATTTTTAAAAAAAATGTCCTTTGAAGTACATTACATATTGACAATAAATAAATAATTAACTTACTTATTTAGTTACTACAATTCCAAAACCTTAGTATAATCCTTAATGCCTCTTACTTGGTAAGAAATGAACATATTATTATTCACAATGAACATATTATTATTCACAATGAATATATTATTATTCACAATGAACATATTATTATTCACAATGAATATATTATGTTGCTTCTTTGCCCTAAAGGATATACTGATCCTTTCAGAACACACTAAATACCCATTCAACTCCACTTGTACCTCAACTTGCCCCATATGCGATTCCTGATATCCATTCTAGATGTTAGAGGAAAAGAAGATGACCAATTATTGGTTTCTCTGTGTTGTTTTTTTTGTTGTATAATAAGTTTTTTTTTAAGTCGTTGTATTTTTCGGTTAGTTGTATTCTTAACCTAAAGTACTAGATGTGTTTTATATATTTATTTGTAATATAAATCAAGTATAAAAATCGTTTTGATTATACTTATAAATTTTTTTTTTTTTTATTGAAAATTTTTTATCTAAAACGGTTTAGTCAAGAGGTCTATGGTTAGTATACATAATTACAAAAAAAAAATTAAGGATTAAAATACATAATTGTTTTAAATTTTATTATATTTTTTCTTTTTTGGTTGCCTGATACAGCATATCTGTAGAACATTTAATTTAGCCCATAGTATCAATAAATACTATCTCCAGAGATTTATGTTTATATAAAAAAAGGAAAAACAAATTAAAACATATAATTAGATTCCATCATTAGATGTTTCAATCCCTAGGAGATTTTACTATAAAACCCGAAGGCTCGCTAGATCTTTAAAATGTCATTCTTCGACCTTGATGGAAAAATGCGGAAACCGGGTCACTCATCGGACTCCACTTAACCTGTCGAATAGTGTCTCTAATTCCTTCTTTTTTTTTTTTTTTTTTTTGAATATTCAAATTTAATTTTGATAAATTAAATTATTTAAATAGTAGGGAAGAAATAATAAATATTTGGCTTTAATGTCTGTTCTAATAATATTAAGGGTCTGTTGATAAGAAGTTATAGTAGCACCTGACAACATTCATAATCTTCTAAACTTCATATCACTAATAGAATTCGACGTATCAATAATCTGGGAATATAATTCAACCAGCTCTTAATAACGATGAATGCTTCAACTTGAGTACGAATAATTTTGTATCTTTTTTTAGAACAGTCATTTACTAAATAATTGATTATATTATTGCCTTTAGAGACAATATGCCGTAGAATAAAGTTCAAATTAATTTTTAATAGCATTGGTTTTTATTCTGATTTTTTATTTTTATTTTTGGATTTTGTAGATTTAAATGTTTTTGAATATTTTGCTTATTTAATAATTTTTAAAAAAATATTTATTTATTAATAATTACAATTGTATTCAATATATATATCAAGTATATAAAGCTTATAATAAAAGGAAAAGTATTTGGATCGGGCAAATTCTGCAACAAAATGAAAATTTAGATCATAATTAATTAGCTTATTAGTGGCGTAATTGTGACCTAAATTATTTTTCTTACGAATTTCCTTTGCTTTTAGGGTTTCCGATTAACCAATTTTTTGGATATCCAAGCCCATCTCGGTCTTAATCACGTTGATAAATCAAGTCCTAAGTACCTAATAAATAAGTACCTAAGTACCTAAGTAATAAAAAAGTTTGGGCAGTACATTTCATATTACCATTCAGGCACCATCCACCACCAAGCTCTGATCTGTTTACAGGTGGATAAACTGTATCTATTTTGATAGTTAGGGGCTTTAATGTGGGAAGTACGTTCTCAAGCGTACTATAATTTTTGAAGAGGTGTATTTGTGGAATAAATGAATATATAACTTGTAAATTTATTTATGGATAAAAATATGGAAAATAATATGGATAAAATGGAATAAAGTATAATAATTGTTCGAAATAATAACCTAAACTCCCCGTCAAAAGTATTGCAACACCCATAATTCTCGAGATTTTCCTGGTTTTTACCTTAATCCATACTTGGTTTATATTCATATTAATATTATTTATTAAACGTGAGGCCTTAAGAATTAGACACATCAATATCCCTGTTAATAACATACGATAGAATTTTCATTACTTTTTTCAAATTTCCTTCGGTCTATGTTTATCATTCGTTTCGTTATTTACAAGTATGCCAAGACTAGTCATTCAAGCCAGTGGGGGCAATATATCTTATTAAATATTTATTATTTGAATAAAAATTGTTTATATCTAGTTTCGGAATGTTTATTATAGACTTCAGAACCTTTCTTTATTGTAAAAAAAAAAAAAAATACGTTTTTATAAAATTCAAATATTTCCATGTGTTGCGATACTTTTGACAAGAAGTTTATTATTATCATTATTATTATATATATTATATATATTATCATTATTATTATATTATTATTTCATGCTGTGGTCAAAATGTTGGTAAATTTATGTGTTATCTTTAATAATTTTATTTGTTTTATTCCTTTGTCTGATCCCTCTTTAAAAATAAAAAATAATTATAATAAAAGCCTTATAAAAATTAAAATAAAAACCTTTAAAGTAATCTCAAGAATCCTGATTCATGTTTATTACATTATAATATCAATGTAGAGATGAAAAGGTTTCCGCTGTTCTCGTTGATGGTAAGAGATTAAATATTTCACCCTGATAACAATTCCATTCACAAACCGCAGCTGAATGTTTTAATTATTAGATGCAAATGTCCGGATGTTTGCCTTCTCTATTTGCATCCCAACCCATTTCTATTTGATTAAATTAAATTCAAGATGCAAAAATTGATTGAAAGTCATCAAGTGAATGCTTTTTAAATTCTTGACGATCCCCCTAACATATATTTTCGTATTCATTGCCCCTTAATGGTATTCAACTGATTCTTTTAGAGCTTATAAACCACTTTGATACACGGTAAGAACAGAGTATTTTTAACTGTTATTTTTCTTGTATCATTTACGTTACGTTGATCGGTTTAAGTACAATCAATTAGCATTTCTTATTTCTCCCTGACTGGGAAAAACAATTTTTTTCATTTCCTTATTCATTGCATTGATTCTTGTTCTGGTTTTAATTTTAGTTGTAGCATTTTATTGCTTTAATGTTTTTGAATATTTTTTTCTATTTTATCTTGACTATAATTTTTTTTTTTTTTTATTTATTTATTGATAATTACAACTTTATACAATAAATACATCTAGTAAATGTGTGGAAATACGATTACAATAATATGTCAGTGACTTGTGACGAAACTTCCCATTAGTATCTATAGTTTATCTATAATCTACTGCTTTTCCCAATTTACATTTTGGAATTCTAAGGATAAAATTTCTTAAATTGGTGATAAATTAAATTAAGGTTAGGTTTTGAAAGAATAATTTTTTGAAATAAGTTGAGAGAGAATAGGGGGTGTCAAGATGACTTTTTTTATTCAAACGAATGTAGGTCCTAAACAGTTGGTCCTATCGACAAATGTTATATAATAAAAATTATTTTCCATTAGATTTCTGATCAGAAAACTGTCTTCAAATTTTTGATCTGAGCAACACCTACAGAACTAGATCGTGTATAAAGAGCCAGAGCACTAAAAATGTAGGCAAAACGAGAGCTTTTTCATTCAAACCAATATGTCTAAAGGGAAGGTCATAGCGGCACGTGTTATAAAACAAAATATGTTAAATTTTTTGGAGTGAAAAAATGTTACACCAAAAAAGTAAAGACCTCCAGTCAAAAGACTTGTCCATATTGTCGTAGCAGTCACGTGTGGAAAGGTCGCTGTCACATTGTTAGTCCGTTCTTGTAGAAATGTTAGTATGATCCTCCCCCACCCCCACAAAAAATAATTTGTTTGTTATTTGGTATTTATAGTTATGTTTAACCTAATACTTTTCGGAACTGACCTTCACAATTAATGATATTGAAGGACATAACTTCTTATAATGGAGATACAAGGTACACGCTTGCCCTGCATGGCGGTTGCATATTTCATGTGATATATCCTGTCAACTCATCGCTTGGTCGTCGTGATTAATGATTGTCATTTATTTAATGATTTCGTCATTTTTTATTTTGTTTATTTGTATAATTCATGCTTAGATATAACTTCTTTTTTTTAAATCCAGATGTTAACAACTGTACTCCATTTTTACTATTACAAACCACTATAAAATAGGAATTATATAACTGAAAGAATATATGTAAATCTGGCTAGAAAACATTCAAGTGCCGAAGTAAATATGGAGTAAACATTCAGGATATCAGCTAAGAACAATCACAGACCATCTCTAATTTAAAACTGAGATTTTTGAACAATATGACAGATTTTGTTTTCCGCGACACTTATTCGCTCTTATATCGCGTAGTTTCTCCAAATTACTGGAATGAATGATATGAATATTCATGGAGTGTCTTATAGGAAAATAGCTGCTTTCATATCTACATACCATAGTAAAAAAACAAAAAAAAACTCCTCCTTTACCACTTACATGGTATGAAGGGTCTTGGGGTTCAGTACTTAGGTAAGGATGTACTGTTACTGGGCCAACGGTTGTGAAAGGAGGTGATTTGTTCAGAATTCACACTCAATTAAGGGGCACTTTATAAGAGGCTGGGTGTGCTCCAGGATGGTCGACCTCGAATTCGATCCACGGCTGAAATGACAGAATATAAATTTTCTGCCTTCAGTCGGACTCGAACTCGGGCCCGAGCATGGTAGTCAAGCGCCTTACCCACTGAGCTACCGCGCCTCCTTCATACCATAGAAAGCCATTTTTATTTATTTGTTATATTTCTACTTTATATCTGTAAAAATTTTAGACTGCTCTAACAATTACAAGACAAAAACTTTAAATTAATTACAAAAAAAAACAAAAAACATTTAAGTGATATTACTTAAACCTATTAGGACATACGAAGATGAGCTTAGGGCTCCAGTTAACCTTCGAATTCTTATCGGATCCAATCCTTACAAACCAAAATCCTTCCTTAAATCCTCAATGCTCCTTATTATTTCAGAAAGAAACTTATTCATAATCATTTAAATGTGTTAATTGTGGCAGAATTGACTCAAACCAGATACCTATCCTTTTATAGTAAATTTCATACCCACTAGAATCCACTGGTCCCCCAACTTGTCCCACACTCAATTCCCGATAATCCTTCGAGACATCTGAAAAGAAGATAGCCAAGACACCTTGTGATGAAGAACCTTTATTGAAGTGCTACTAGTGAGTAGTTTAGACGTTATTGACATGTCATAGTCACCACTTTGCTCAAGCCTACTCACTAATTCATCTTGGATTCATAATGATTTAATTGTGCAATTTTCTGCAGAATCGGCTTAAACCAGATACCTGACCTGCCATGAGAATCTTGATACCCACTTGTCTCCCAACTTGCTTTCCACTCTATTCCTGACAACCCCAACAGAAGAATGGCCAGGGATTTGGCCAACCTATATAAGTTTTATTGAAGTAAAGCGAGAGTGGGGCAAAATTTAATCATAGCTAAAAAAAAATCAAAATTTAGTCATAGCTATTTGACAACTATTTCCTTGAATCAACCATATAATTTAATCATGATTTAATTAGGTAATTGATATCAGGGAATCAGTTGTCATATAGCTATGATTAAAGTTTGATTATTTTTTTAGCTATGATTGAATTTTGCCCAACCCGGAGTAAAACTGAAAGGTAGTTATTTAAAAGTTATTGTAATAATTTTGATATGGATATCATAATGACGGTGAAGATCATATTCTAGTTTCTACCAGCCAAATAATATGACAATGACCTTTTCACGGCTTGTACGACAATATTGATATGGATATGTCTTTTGGCTGGTGATCGATACTTTTTTGGTGTAACGTTTTTTTCACATTCAAAAAGTGTAACATTTTAGCACGCTGTAGCTCTGTTAGTTTTGCTTGGATCGAAAATTTGAGTATAGTTTCCTAGTCAGAAATTTAATGAAGAATATTTTTTGTTCTATAACATTCCCCACTAGGACCTACCGTTGAGGAGCTATGTTCGTTTCAATGAAATAAGTCACGTTTGAAATCGCTATTTTCTCTCAACTTTGTTTGTTTCTAATAATCATTAATTGTCAATTTAATACTATAATCCTTTTATTATATTTTTTTATATCATTGAATTGAAATTTACAACTATACCAATATATACATTAAGTAAATGAGCTGATAACGATTACAATAACATGTCAAAACTTGAAAAGAACTACCCATCAGTAGCGCTTCAATAAAAATTCTCCACTAGAAGACCTCTAGGCCATCTTCTTTTCAGAAGCCTCGGAGGATTATCAGGAATAGTGCGGGAAGCAAGTTGAGAAATTAGGGGATTTGAGTAGTTATGGAGTTTACTATGAAAGGTATCTGGTTTGGGCTAACTCAGCAACATATAGAACATTAAGATCTTTATAGATAAGTTTATTGGTGACAAAGTAAGGGGCATTTAGGACTTTTTTAAAAAGGATTTTGGACTTTAAGGATTGGATACTAGATGAACTGGATGGTTTAGTAGAGCCCCAAGGCTCAACTCTGTACGTCCAAATAGGTCTAATCACAGTCATGTAAATAAGTCTTTTGTAATGAATTGGGAGATTTGAACGTTTCTCTAGTAAATGTTGAAGTAGTCTGTAACGACGACCAGTTTCTTGTCACTTTAGTCTTGTCCTTTTAATTCTAAAATGTAAATTGGAAACAGCAGTAGATTATAGATAGATATATCCATGATATATAGTTTTCCTAGTGAGGGAGGAATGCGAAACGCATTGCTTTTTTGTTATTTATAGATTCATATCGGTTAAAGTAACGTAAAGGTTACAAGGAAAATAACAGTTAGGAGTACTCCATTCTTCCTGTGTATCAAAGTGGCTTATAAACTCTAAAATAATTACTTTTATACCATTAAGGGATAATGAATACAAAATGATATTGGTTAGCAGACTAGGAGTCGTTAAAACTTTTAAGAAGCATCTTGAATTTTTTCGTGCAAAGTATTTTTCTGTCTGCGCATAAAGGTAATTACTTTATTACTCCATATCCAAATATGTAAGCAGCTGACTTAAATGAAAATACTTGTGGACTATTCATGGACTTGGATAACAGGTGCTAACTATTGCTAGTTATGGGAGGAGTGTAGTTGGCGGATTAGTTGGGATATGAGAGGGTCGGTGGGAAGGGGCGCCCACGCGGGATATGCTCCGGCTTTATTCATAATTGGGCCCCACAAGTGGGCGGCCGCGCGACGTCAGTGGCTATTTTTAGAATTAATGCCCCTAGTGCTCGGGGACAAGTGAAAAATGTATTGAAAATATTTATTCAACTGGATACATAACCCACGCTGTATCCCATTTACGTCTCACGCCCACCTTCCTCAATTAATGTAATACCTTTTGAGGACAGGTACGGCCTACTCTCGGCTAGCTTGTCCCCTGCTCCCCCCCGTCCTAGGGGGGACATCCGCTGTAGAGAGGTCTGGCGAGGAAATGTTACAGAACAGGCATTGAAAACTGTTACAGAGTTGAAAATTAGATTCAACAAAATTACATAAAGCCTACACATCAGGAAAATATTTCAAAATTTACAATCGTCTTTCACTGATTTTCTTGAGGCTATTTAGTAGGGTTGAGCGATAGTCGATAGTTAGCACTATCGACAGGCCGATACTATCGGTTGAGAACTATCGATTGCTATCTATAGTTTTTCGATAGTTGCTTCTTTTTTTTTTCCCAAAGCTATTGAATAAAGAATTTCAACTAATTTAGTTAAATTCAATTATCTACTTACTATTTGAAATTTGCAGGGTTATAAATTATAAGATTATATCTTAAAGATGAGAGAAAAAAACTAATTTATTGGAATTTTAAAAAAGTATTTATAGTTTACATGGTTACAATAATAATAAACAAATCAAATCTTCAGAAAAGAAAAATAACGAAATAGTTAATTCCAAGAGTCAAGTATGCTCCCTGAGCCACTTGTATTTCCCGAAAGAAAAACTAGCATTTCTGCTTACCTTTGGCTTAATCTTTGAGAGAACCCTTGAGCTCTAGGAATTCCTAATTCAATTTCAAAACCCGACACTGGACAGAGACAGATCAGCATAAATCCGAGAGTTTCAAAACTTGAGAGTAAAAAAGATATATCGATAGTAACTATCTACTATCGCCCAACCATACTCTTTAGCCTTTCTTGTTTTCTTTAAATTTTAAGTTACTATTAACTATGTAATAAACTGTTTATATTTATGCGTTAACAACGGATAAATATAACAGCGGAATATCCTTCTGCCATCTCAAAATCGTTAAATATACTAATATTTCAATACAATATCCCTAAGGACAAAAACTATTAGGACAACAATGGCGGAATATCCTTCGGATAACTTAAAAATCGTCAAACTCAAAACTACTATTTTCGTCAAAATAAGTAATTTAAGACCTCGTTAAGAAGCGCAAATTGAAAATCCACCTTTGAAGGATAATATTTAACTTTTCAGGGTAATTTGACCTTTCCACTTCGTCACGACAACCAACAAAATGTATCCCTTTCTGGAGTGGTAGAATTTATTTAATGATTATCCGCTGATAGTGTACTATATGTATAGTAAATATATTTATTATATTGAAATTTAAATATAGTAATTTAAATATATGGGACTCCGAGGGTTCGTGCTCCACCTGGGCGGGTTGAAATTGATTTTGTGGCGGACCCAAAATAATAAAGCTTTACCTTCTCACCCTGGTCAGAATAGATAAGGTAACTTGTAGGATAACCCGGCCTTCCTGCCCTAGTTGGAGTACATAAGGACGTTAAGCCTGAAATAAATAAATATATATAGTAATACTCAACATTTATATGGTCAGAAAAAAAAAAAAAAAACCGTGGGAATAATTCCTTTTCGATGAACTCCATGGGAGAAAAAATATCTTAATTTACTGAACAGTTGTTAGTAATGTATTTATTAATGTTGATCTGATTATTTAAAATCAACATTTAAAAACATTTCTAGGACGTTTTTTCTTTACCAACATTAATTTAATGATTTCACTTTCTCACAACGAAGAAGGAGAAAGCTTGCGAGCCCTGCAATAGAGAACGCTCCATTACCGATCGGTTATGAATTCATTATCATAACGTTTTTCATTGCTAACTTGCTAACAATGTGTTAGTAAATTTAATGCCCCTTTAAAACTAGTGGTAGTTCAGATTTCTCTTTACCTGTGGGAGAGTAGATTGTTAATATTACCTATTATAAGGTTATATTATAACTCTATAAATATTGTATTGAAAAAATAATTGATTGTACACTATTATTAGTGATCAGCTGATATAAAACAGCTGTTGATAAATAGCATGAAATCTGTATAAAATAAAAATTTACAGGGAAGAACTTTTAACGAGCAATCTTCTACAGCCAAGTTAAATTAAAGGTTAATTCTCATTTGATTAATCATTAAATATTTTCTATATAGAGGTTGAGCGTGTTAAAATATTACATTATTGAGGGTGAAAAAAAAAAAAAAGTTACAACTTGACTTTTTTCATTCGAATCAATATAGCTCCTAAACTGTAGGCTCTAGCGACAAATAGTATATGGGACGTTTTCAAATAAAATGGCAATTTGCTGTCCCAGCACTTTGAATGGCTGTAAAAAAAACATACAACCAATATTTTACTATTGTTAATTTTATCTAGTCGAATTCATTTGTTTAAAATAATGTAAGCCTTAGAATTTCAATTTGAAATGTTTGATAAAGGGGAAAAAAAAAATGTATTAAAAATTTTGACATACGTTACTGTCCACAGCTCAAGTTGTCATCTTCTAACCTTCACACAAAGTACAGAATGTTTTTTTATTTCATTCTCTCTGTTATTTCATCTCTAATTAGGTGTAAATTAAATCAAAATAGTACTTCTTTTTTTTTTAAATGAAATTTTAGGGGCTTGAGAAAAGATTTTCTTTGTGTCCGAGAATGTCCGTATTTATTCATATGATGTACTTGACCGGGTGTAGAAGAGTGGGTTCTGGGGTTTGGGGAATCGGGATAGCATCTTGATACCCTCCATACTATGTATTGTAACCATTCGCAACCAAGAGCCCAGGTCGCTGTATTAACCGAAGTAAGACGACTTCGTTTCTCAAAACATAGCGCGTGCCTTAATTCAATTTGACATACGTTACCATTGCTTTCTCACATTGAATTGATCACTTCCAATCTAAGTTTTTACAGTTTGTAGTTTTCAACATGTCGAATGTTTCAATCCCATTATATTTGAAAAAAATTGTAGGTGAATAATCTTTTTCTAATTAAAATCCTTAAATTTTGACATACGTTACCATTGACATACGTTACCATTACGGTAAGGTATGTCAAACTATTTTGTTTTTGGTCCAATTTTGGTAGCGTCAGTTACATTAATGTTAAATTAATGGTCCCATCAGTCAAATCTAGGGTTAAAAAAACAGCAACAGAATTATGTAGTATAAGTCTTCTTTTTTTCTTATACACACACATATATAGATCATTAAAAAAACTAACAAAAAAAAAACTGGAAATTTGTTGTCTCAGTACTTTGAATGGCTGTAAAAAAAAAAATAAATAAAAAAAATAAATAATTACATCCAATATTCAGAGGGTGTAGACATCCTTAACAGATGTCAATTTTTTTTTGGGTGCAATAATAAAATCTATGAACTATTTTATAAAGTGAAAACAAATTATGGCTACGTACGTTAAATATTTGTTAAAAAAAACGCTTTAATTTCTCACATAACATTTATTACTACTCCTTCCCCTAGGAAATCACTTCAAATTAGCCATCTCAAGAATTCTTTACTGCAAACTAAATAAATACCATTATTTTGACAAGTTAAAATCCCGATAACAAACATGAAGATATTAAAGGTTTTTTTCTCTTAAAATTCATTTAAAAATCAAGAAAGTGGAAATTTGACGAACCAACTCAGATATATATTCTCAAGTAGTGTAGTAACATCCTAGTATGCCAAAGAATATGAATAAGTAACTTTTTTTTTTTTAAGGTATCATGGGTTTTTTGGAAAGGTAAATTGCCATTTTATTTGAAAATGGCCCATATAACAAAAATGTTTCTCAATTAAATTTCTGACCGGGAATTGCAGTCAAATTTTCGATTACAGGAACACCAACAGAGCTAGAGAGTGTCAAAAAATGTAAACTTAAACATAGAGCTTTCCAACGTGACTTTTTTCATTGAGAGCAAAATGTGGATGCTAACAAATAGGTTCTTGTGACCAATGGAATAGAACAAAATGGATGCCCCGCTAAATTTATGACAAGCTAACTATCGTCAAATTTTCAAATCAGAGCAACACTAAGAGAGCTTTTTGACTGTGAAAAAAACGTTAGAGCAAAAAAGTATAGGCCCTTATTCAAATGACATATCCATGCCAATACTAATCCTCGAGTTTATTAATAGAACTCTCAACCTTAACTATTACGTGATTTAGGAACATTGAAAATTAAGGTAGTGGATGAATAAATTCCTGCTAAAAAGAATTGAGAGAAGAAGCATTGCGAATTGAAATGGGTAAATGGTTCCAAAATAAGGCTAACAAAGGATTTTTCACTGGAGGCAGTTCGATTAGGAGGGATATACAACTCAATGGGCTGAGATCTGGAATTCAAAAGATGAATGGAAGAACGAAGGGCAAGGATGTCGTAAAAATATGAAGGTTTTTTGGGTTATAATGATTGGAATATAAAGGTACCAAGATATAAAGGTATTGTCGTTGGAAACTTAAAAGCGACCTTAACTAAGAATACTATAAGTGATGTGAGAGCGCCTGGTGATCCCAAAAGTGAATCTTATAAATTAATTCATTAATCTCTTCTGCTTCGATTTCGAGCTCATCAGACCAGGACACCAGGTTTCAGGAGATCTCTCATCCTCGGGCTTTTCAAACGCTTGAATTTCTCAGGGATTCAGGTTGGGGCAAATGTTTTTAAACCATGTAATAGTCCAGTCAATGAGTGCTGAAATTAGGGGCACAGAGTGCATGGAATATCCGATTATTTTCTCCTGGGGGTGAGCTAACAGTAGGGGGAGGGTAGAAGGTCCCATTTTTGGGTTTTTCGATTATTTCTCGGAAATGGTGAAATCTAAATAAATATGTTACAATAAAAATTAAAGCTTATTAAATTTTCTATAAAATTTTTTATATACATATTTGTCGAACTTCCAACCGTTTTGGAGATATTCGTTGTTGAAAATCGATAATTTTCGCAACAAAAAATGTTTACCTAACTTTTTGTCAAACATATGCTTCTAGTGCCTTCCGCGATCGTTTATCAGAAAAAAATGTCAAAATCAAAGTTGCAGAGTATTTACTTTAAACGTATTTACGTTCCAAATTTACTTTAATTCCTGTATACGTTTCTTGCACTTGAAGCAAATGTTTGACAAAAAGTGAGGTAAACATTGCTTGTTTTGCGAAAATTATCGATTTTTAATAACATATATCTCGAACCGTTGAAAGTTCAACAAATATGTATATAAAACAATTTATTGAAAATTCAATTAGCTTTAATTTTGATCTGTAGCATATTTTCCTAGAGTCCACGGTATTCCAGATGTAATAGAAAAACCCCAAAATGGGTATTTCTCCCCTCCCGCACCGAAAGCTCACCTCCCCCCCCCCCCCCAGGGGCGAGGACTTTTAGTATGTTTACCTTCTAACTACTCCTAACGAAGCTGTAAAGTAAAAAATTATCGCATATTCCATGCACTCTACAGTGTGTTTATTGACTGGGCTACCATGTTCCTTCCTATCAATTATATCAAATCCAGTTTATGTAATTTTTGGCATACGTCAATATATATATAGCCATGAAATGAACAAAATAAGCACCCTTATACCCTTATATCTTATATCTTCCAAATAATAATTTATTATATATGAGTTATGTAAAAATATGAAAAATTATTTTTTTTTTTTTGTATCATGATTCAATGATCATTTTTAGCCAATGCTTCTTCTAAACGTCCATTTTCAAGACTATAATACTTAGACTGTAACGTTTCTTTTCAACATCGGTAAAAGAAAAAAAGTCGAGGTACGCATGAAGTTATAGATGGATCAGTACAATTAGAATTCATGGATCATTGGCCACTCTTGCCTGTATTACCAATAGTACTTGCTAAAAATTCATTATTTCCTAAATGAAAAAAACACTTTAGTTGTTGTATATTCAACCAACTTATTTATAAGGAATTATTATATTTAATTACTGTCACTCGTCATCTTTAATGAATAATCGGTTGTTCTTTTTGAATTAAGAGTTATAAATTTGGGGCTGGCTTCGGGAATCCCAAAGCTAAGTGTATATCTACTATATATTTGTCAAATACCACTCACTCATTTAACACGAAATCTCTGAAACCACCGAACGGATTGGAATGAAATTTTAAATATAGCTTCCTCTAGGGCCGTAGGTGCTCGCTAAGAAAGGAATTTTAAAAAATCCGCCTGGGCCGCCCTAATTCGCGAAAAATGCTATTACAATTTTTATTGGGTGAATAATAAAAGATTAATTGTCATATGGTATTTGGAGATAAGCTAAGTTAAAAAATAGGTTAGATGTTTAAGTCGCACACTTTGACCACAAATTAGGTTCCTTATAGTTTTAAACAAACAAAAATACGATCGATGTCGAAACCTTATTATATGGTACCTTCTGTGAACTGTTGGTGAATTAAATTCTTTAAATTTATTTAAAAGGTGGACCCTTACAAGTTTGAGTTGTTTCGTGACGAGAAGATATTAAAAGACTTATGTTAAAGAGGAAGTTAAATGACTTATGTTCTCTGGTGATGTCATGTAAGGCCAGTCCGATGTAGGGACAAAAACTGATAAGAATCAGTGAGTTCTATCAAGTGTATGATTCTCTTTAGTATCGTCTCATGTTTTGCCATGGAGAAGATGGGTACAGTATTAACATCCCTCAGCGTGACCCAAACACCAATACACCACTTGAGAAAACTATCTGCAGCTGATTTTTTGCAGCGAGGAGGTGAAGAGCCTTATTTACTTTAATTTCGTAATCTCCTCAACCAATTTATGCTTGATATGTACGCCAAAATTGAGAAGTAGAGACTATATTCACTTAAAGTATGCCAAAAGAGAAGCTGATGGTCTGGTATCAGAGCTCGGTATAATGGTAGTGCTGCCTCGAAGCTTCACTGGAGAACTATCAAAATAATATAAAATTAACTTTTGCAAATTGTCAAATTTACTTATTAAAATTATTTTAAGAATGGATTTCTTTAGGTTTATTTAAGTAATAATAATTATCAACGCTAAGCTTAACTTTTACTAATTTAAGTTCTCCTGCATCCTAATGATACGAGTATTAAACCGTAGCGGAGCAGGGTACTTTCAGCTAGTATTGTATAAACAGTATGATCGTATTTTCAATTCGTAGTTTTTTTGTATTTTATATCTAGCTAGAGGTTTTTATTTATAGTCTTATTTTTTTTATTGTACATATTGTATGAATGGATTCATAACCATCCATATTACATATGTTCCTTAAGTGGGGCAAATTTTAATTTATACTCAATAAATGCTTAGTAAAATAACTATATAAAATAACAGTACAAACTGAATGGCCTTTGGACTAGCAGAAGGCAGTGCTAGCTAGATAAATGAGAGAAGACAGAGCGGATGGAGGAGGCAGTGGAGGATATGAATGGCAGTGGACTGTCCCCACCCACTGTACCGTTAGCCCTTCACCGCTCTCCGTTCTTTAATTGTGATGACCGTGCTCTATCCGTCTCTCTTCTCTATATTTCGTCAAGGATTGAGAAAATTAGACAAACTATATAATAAAATATCTGAAAAAATACCTAATTTTACCGATTAAGTAGGAATTTTGATTAGAAATTCTTTTCCAAAAAGGTATTGTTTATTTGAACTAACTAGTGTTAATTAAGGAATTACAATCAAATTAATTTAGTATTGGTACAACTTATTTCCATTATATTAGCACAAATGAGCCGCCTAATTGCAAAACGTAGCAAATTACCGAAAATCGAAATTGAGTTTTATATACCGTTCGATCCAGCTCCTTGCCACGCAGAAGACTGACTAGGTTTTAGGTTTAAAAACGAAGGAAAAGCTGTTCAAATTTACAAGAACAAGTCAGGTACTGTTGCACAAGGGATTAAAACCATGCCAACAGGGAGTATCTCACAATATGGCTGCCATATTATGCATATCATTTGTCAGATTTAGAAGACATAAACGAGGTGGAAGAATCACAATTAGCAGATTAGAAAAGTTACCTGTTATTGTGATCGTAATTACTATTGACTAGTCCATTTTTTAAATTATATTTAATTTTTTTTTGTTAAACTAAACTAATAAATGTTTTGAAAGATTATAAAAAAAGTTTCTAGATAGATATTTGTTTTGGATTTTAAAGTTACCTACTAAAAAACAGAGTCAATAATATTTTGATACTACTACGTAATTCAATACTTTATTGTTTTTATTTTGTCCCTCAATACTCTAAAAAATAATCGCATTTATGTATACAAATATTTTTTAATGATAAATTGTTTTTAACCATTTTCAAAGAAGTTTTACTAAATGTTTGTCTAGAAGTAAGATGAGGAAAAATAATAATTTGTTTAGGAAAATGTGTATTGTGATTACATAGACTAGTCCATGTATGCACATATATCGTTTATTACTTTACTATCCGTTTTTATTGTTCACCAAGCTAATAAGAAACTTTTTTAACGTAAAATCATTTTTTTAATCCATCATTTCAATTCTATAAATCAACTCAGCACATGTATTTATTTCATTATCAAAAAGGAGTAACTCTCAAACTGTTGCAAAACGGAGCGAAGTCCCCAAAACTGATGCAAAACGGAGTAAGTACAGAAGATAAACCAATTAAAAAAAAAAACTGGTCAACAGGGGCCCTTATTACGCTTGCCCAACTAAAACCATCTGTTTTTCTGCTAATTATAGAAGAAAAATTACATTCATATCAATAGGGCATCATATTGCAATGGTTTTTGGCTTCTGGTGAAAAATTTAGAAATTTGGTTTTGCTACGATTTGTAACTGGACGCCTCAAATATCAATTATCTCGTTTTACTAACTAGGTAAATGTTTCAAAAAGCATATCTACATTTGTTTTTAAAGGTTATGTTGACTTTTAACGATGCTTCAACTATTTGAATGGAAACGTTCTGTTCAAGAAAAATATTTTAATCAGTATTATTAGTGACGGCTACGCTCATTGAAGAGATGTACAAACACCGCAGGGGTTTGTTCCAGTGAAGAATGGGGTCATAGCAATATCTTCAATGCTATGTAGTAATGAAACTGTATCCTCTGGTAGTAATAAAAGTTCAATGTAAAATGTTCGAGGGGCCATCTTGGTTTTAAATTTAAAAACAGTAAACGAAACTACCTTTTAGTTTTTGAATTGATTTTAGTTTTTCTAGTTAAAAAGTAGGGAGATGTCGATTCTCAAGTCCACAAATCGACTCAAATAGGTATCAAGTATCGATGATCGAAAGTGATCATCGATCCTAGGAACTGATCGGTATTATCTTTTAAAAAACAGCAATTTTTTAGCTACTTGATGTACAGCTCAGTACAGATTCGTAACATTCTTTGTCAAAAACATATGCAACTCCAATCCAAACGTCAAATTGTTGTAAATATGTAAAATGAAGTAATAAGGTAACTATTTACAACTGTCGAAGCTGAAGCACTAAACAAATGAATGCAGCATGTCAATAGCACCATTTTATTATACTTTCTGGTTATTCTTAGTGGGTTTTTTTTTTTTTTTTAAATTCCGAAGTATAGATTAATTTTTATTTCGTTAAATGCCCATACTGGTTTTTGAACACTATGAAATTGTACTTCCAGAGAAATATCAGTGCATCTTCCCATCTGCAGTGTTTAATGGAAGGTTTTAGTTGAACATTTGTTTTTTCTTTAAGTAATAAAAGAAATTTAGAACCTATTGAATATTTATCTTCTTAAATTATTCTTATTTGAAAGGATTTTCCTTTGCTATTCGAAGTTTCCTTCAACCAAACTCCTCCCTCAGCCGTTCCTCCATTCCTCTCTAGCCATCTCTTCTTCTTCCGTTAATCCTCGACCAGCCATACTTTCAGCCACAACACCTCTCCACTTGATGCGAGGCCTACCTCTCCTTCTCCTCCCCTCTGCTTCCCATTTATAAGCTATTTTGGGGATTCTTCTATTCTCCATTCTTTAATATGGCCGAACCATCTCTGTCTCCTTCTTTCCATTTCCTCCAGAATATTCCTCATAACTTCCATTCTTTCTCCTATGATCTCATTCCGGATTCGTTGAATCCTTGAGATTCTTGCTGATCTCCTCCAAAAATCCATCTCCACACCCAGAAATCTTTTGTCTTGCAATTTTTCTAGAGGCCATGTTTCTGAGCTGTATAGTATTTTGCTTTCTACCAGGGCCTTATATATTATTTTTTTGACATTGGTACATATATTGGCACTCCAGAGGACTGAATTTAACATTCCGATAGCTTTCCGTCCATCTGTTATTCTATTTTTCACTTCTTCTGTCGCTCTCCCATTGATTTCGAGAATAGTGCCTAGCTGGCAGAATTAGTTGACCCTACTTAACTTTGTTAAAACTGGGTCATTTACCTCATCGTTTTCTGTTGACATATATTTTGTCATAGTTTATCTTAAGGCCCCACATCTTATACTGTTCTTCTTAAATTATAATTAATAAAATCAATTATTTTTTGAACTAAAATTTACTTATATATTTTATGTTTTGGAGATTAAAATGTTCCGGTTACTAATTTATTTCTTGGGTTATTATTGTTTGTTTAATAAGTTGTGGTTCGCTTTTCAATTAGGCTCTCGATTCAATTATTTAAAATAATTGAATTTATTTTTACCGAGATACTATCACCGATATCGAAAAAATTTGGTACGATCATAACACTGTTAAAAAAAAAATTACCTAATAAAAGTTAGTAGATTTTTTTTCAGTTCTTTCTAATCTTGCATAAGTGAATAGAACGTAAATTATTGTTTATTAGGAATATTATTCAATGACAAGAGGCAGGCTGTGTCATTGTATGATGAAATTATTGTTAAATAAATGCTATATTTTTAATTTTTTACTTTTCGAATTCATAAACACATATTATCTATTAAAAAAAAAATCATTATAATAAACGTGGATAAGATTGGTGTTGGTGAACATTCTGTCTAAAATAGTCCGAGGTTGAATCAGGCTACTACAGCCAAGACCTCCCGCTCCCTCGCTAATATCAATGGACTCCATCCATCCCCTTCAGCTATCTATATATACCTTTTTAAAAATATATATTTTAAAAATAAAATGTAGAACTAAATCAATATAAAGTTATTTGACACAATTAAAAAAAAATATTATAAAAAAAAACAACTATTCCGTCAATTAATGTCATGATTGTTTATTTATAAAAAAAAAAAAAAAAAAAAAAAAAAAAAAAAAAAAAAAAAAAAAAAACCTATTGAAATGTTCCGGTCTTTATGATATTATGAGCCAGAATAGTTATGAATTGTCTCTTAGAAATATTCAATTCGCCGTCCGTAAAAATATTAATGTTATAATATGTTTTTATGAGACCATTTTTTTTATATAGATTTTATTTGCATTTTTTCTCCAATATGCATTTTTCTTATATTGTATTCTTCCAAAGGAATTTTTTTTTTCCGCATAGGCAAAAAGAGGATAAAATAATTTTTATAACTTTAATTTTGTTAAAATCCTTCCGAAGCGAGCCTACAGACGGAGACAGAAATTAATTCAAGGGATTTGGCAGTGAGCGGACGGACCCAAAAGTTCACCCCAGACACTACGTCACCTTCCTTCGTCTGTTTATCACATACTTAAACCATTTACGCAACAACGTCGCGCCCCTAAAATAAATCCCGTGGCGTCAAAAGTTATTTTTATAAATTATAATTTAATTAGGAGTTGGAAATATTTCAGTCCACGTATGTCGGGTATACTTTTGTTTCACATTTTCTCGTTTAAAGGTATTTTACAAAAGAAACAAAAAATTGTTTACCTGATTGTAAAATGAGGACGTGCATTATCATAGACTAGGCGCCTGCAACTTAAACTGAAACACACCAAATTATGATTTCCCATTGAATCGCTTTTTATTAGTTTTGACTCCAGGAGCAGAGGAAAAAATAAAATAAAATAAAACGTGGTGAATCTCTTAATTATATTATAAAAGAAGTGATATTTGATTTTTGAAATCCCTCCTTATGAGAGAGGCTTGTGTCAAATGTTGATGCTAATAAAGCTTATATATATATATATATATATATATATATATATATATATATATATATATATATATATATATATATATATATATATATATATGTGTGTGTGTGTGTGTGTGTGTGTGTGTGTGTGTGTGTGTGTGTGTGTGTATATATATATATATATACAGTAGAAACTCGATAATTCGTCATGAGTGGGGAAGAGGGAGTGACGAAGTGATGGAAAGGACGAATTACTGAATTTAGCTGGTAAAGTAACAAAAAATCATTTTAAACTATATAATTGTAATTTTTTTTTTCAATTTATTGAATGTGAAAACGAACAATTGAATATTATACACATTGGACTTGAGTGACAATGACAAAAAACACAAAAAAAGCTAAACACTTGCCGCATCCCATCAGGTCTGATTATTTGAATATCTGATTCACATTGCTGCTCGAAACCACTCAATGCACTTCCTTTACATTTCCTTTACATTTCCTCTACTTCTTTGAATGGAATAGTGGAAGAATTAGAAACGTCATCGTCATCTTCTTTTTCATCACAAGCTTCATATTGAACACTCAGCACTTGTTCTATAATTCCATTGTCATTTAAAATTTCGTATCCTACATCCGTACTATCCATGTTTAACCAGCTGCTTACCTCTTGCTTATCTTTTCTCATTTTATAACCTGGAGCAGAAGTTGCTGAGCCAGATGCTAATGTTTTTGTAGGAAGAGCTTTCCAGTATTAACTGATTCCGGGAATTCGTCAACTGCACTCATACTTCTTTTCATCTCTTACTACAATCCATGGAGGGATCGACTCCACAATCAAGGGATCAACAAAGTATAAATATAGGCGTATTTTTTAGTTACAAACCAAATGAGGCGATTTAAAGATTAAATAAGTAGCAAGGGGGAAAAATGAATTACGTATGTATTTAATTTTGTTATTTATAGTTGCCAATTTAAAAAAAAATAAATAAATAAACCTGACGAATTACAGAATAAGACGAATTATCGGGTGACGAAATAACGAGTTTCCACTGTATATATATATATATATATATATATATATATATATATATATATATATATATATATATATATACATATGGTAACGGTCGGGTTAAGAGGAGGCACGGAACTGGCCTCACCCGCGCTACACCGACCAGTTCGATCCTTACGCTTCACTTCGAGTTTACATTTATCGATAGCTCTTTCCTATAACCTCACATGTAAACAATCACTTCTACAGTTTCAACTTGGATTGTGTTGTTTAGTGTCTTATATTGATATTCAGTCTTCTTAAATGAAAATAAGTGAAACAGAAGTTAACAAAATGAATTTCATAAAGGATTAAGTGTTTTATCAATTCATGTTTTCTTATTCCCTCCTATCTAATGTGTAAAAGTGTTACAAAACTTAAAAACATTAATTTGTATATGGATTTGGTGTTTTATATATTTTTATTTGTTGTATCAATTTAAGTGATAAAATTTCAGTATGCATATTTTGTGAATGCATTCTTTGTCATCCATAATACTTATTGCCCTAAAGTGAGACAGATTGTATAATTATTTCAATAAAACATATCAATCTAAAAATAAATGTGAGAAAGTATATCATAGGTTTCATATTTTCTTATTTCCCCTTCCCTTGAGAAAATATAACAGAAATTAACACCATAACTTTCAATAAGGATTCTGTCTTATATTATATAATCCCTTATAACATGGAGAATGGACAGTGTGAAAATAGTCACAGATTAAGAGGTAAATGACATTATATAATTGTAAAACTATTGGTGTAATGTTATAGATTAATGTATTTTAAAAAAAATTTAGAAGTCTAATGATGGAGCATTTTCTCCGAAACATATAGCTACAAATGTTAAATAAATAGGAGTTATGTGAAATAAATACTGTGAAATAGATTCTGTCTTTTAAATATTTATAATTTGTTATTTACACTTCCTTCACATCACATAGTTTATCAGGAATTAACATTACTGGTGGTTTAGCATTATATTAATTTTCATTTAATATAAAATTAATTCAAAATTGATTTAGTGTCTTATATTTTGACATTTTTTTATTTCTCATTTTAATATCATGAGAAACAGAGGTTAATATTACTTTGAACAGGGATTTAAAGTTTCTCCGTAAATAAATGAGAATAACCTTTCCCCTCGAAAAGTAGCGACTAAAACACCGAAATAAATCGGAAGAAGGTAAGAATCGATAAAAGGTATTCTCGGCGGGCGTAGGAGCCTCCTCATAGAGTATATTTATTATCATAAATTTTTGTTTTTGATTAGAAGTTGCTTATATATGCTCGATAAAAACGGCGGGCGTAGGAGCCATAGAGTATATATTGAGATATATACTCAAACCAGAGTATATATATATATAGTTTCCACCTCTCTAGCGTGGCGCCTTATCCAACTAGGCCACCGGGGTCGTATCCGAACCAGGCAAATCTTCTCTCTTCAGTGATCCATAACCCCCGGTGATATATATATATATATATATATATATATATATATATATACCGGTGACGGATTGTCAATAGATCCAAGTTAAATGTAATGTTCAATATGAACATTCATCCCCGGAATCACATCGCGATTTGCGAGTGCCCGGGGGTTATGGATCACTGAAGAGAGAAGATTTGCCTGGTTCGGATACGACCCCGGTGGCCTAGTTGGATAAGGCGCCACGCTAGAGAGGTGGAAACTTGGGTTCGAATCCCGACCGGGTCAAATCTTTTCTCTTTAAAAATAAAATAATATATTTAATAATATTGATTTATATCAAGAAAAAATTACATATATATATATATAAATATATATATATATATATAAATAATATATATATATATATATATATATATATATATATATATATATATATATATATATATATATATATATATATATATATATATATATATATATATATATATATATATATATATATATATATATACACTCTGGTTTGAACACAATCGCCAACGAACAGAGTGGTAAAGCTCCAGAAAGCCTACAAATTAACAACAAGAAGTGCATCTCGACAAACGCCAAACTAGAACACTATCAAACAGTGATTATTCTGGTATATATATAAATACTCCCCGTCGAAAGTATCGCAACACTTTAAAATATTTGAATTTTATAAAAACGTATTTTTTTTTTTTTTCATAATAAAGGAAGGTTCTGAAGTCTATAATAAACATTTTAAAACTAGACATTAACAATCTTTATTAAAATAAATTACAATATTTCTTCCAAAAAACAAAAAGTTAGAAAACATACTTTTTAAAATTTTCATTTTTAACAATTTTTACTTTTAACTTTTCAATTTTTATTTAATAAGACATATTGCACCCCTCTAACTTGACTGCTTCCACTAGTCTTGGCATACTTGTAGATAACGAAAAGAATGATAAACATGGACTTACGGAAATTTGAAAATAATAATCTAAAATTCCATCGATATTGTTATTAACAGTAAAAAACATTAATGTGACTAATGCTTAATTTCTCACGTTTAATAAATAATATTAATATGAATATAAACCAAGTATGGATTAAGGTAAAAACCAAGAAAATCTCGATAATTATGGGTGTTGCAATACTTTTGGTAGGGAGTTTATATATATACATATATAAGTAAAATGTTTTCCTGGAGTTTACTTTAAGACTTTTATTAAGACTCAGAAATTTATGAATAAAAAATTTAAAAAATGAAGTTAATGATTATAGAAGATATAACTAATATTATTTACTCTTTAATAAAAGTTTTTAAGTTCCGTAAAAAGTTTTGTTTGACACTGGCAGGCGCGTCAGGTATACCATTCCACAAAACAAACTATCTAATTTAAATTGCATCAAACATGCTATAACAATTAAAACAAACAATTTTTTTTAATTTAAATTTTTTTATTCACACCTGTTATTGAAGTAACAATAAGTTCATTTGCTGTATAGTAGTACAGGATTTATAGGCGTGAGGGAGCACTCAACAGTCCCTCCTCCTAGCATGGATTAAAACAAAAAAAAGAATGTATTTCATTTTATTTAATCTCTCATCCAAACCATTTTACTTACATTGCTAACTATTTAGATTAATTTGATGTAAGTAATTTAATGTAAAATTATAAATGAACTATATATGTTTCAGAGTCAAGAATAATGTGTTCTTCGACCAGTCTTTACAAGAGATAGCGAAGTTTTGCCGTTACGAATTGAGGTGAGTTATTTTAAACAATATCAAATACTAACCATAACGCTAAGAATTAATTTTTTTATTTTTAATTTCGTATTTATTAATATTTGTTGTAAATCGTTAAAAATTACGAAGAAATAGTTATAAGAAAATTTTAGTCTTTCGCGTGAGTAAAAAAAAAAAAAAAGAATTATTCTGAAACAGTTTTCCATACATTAAGTATTCGTGAAATGGCGTTATCGATGGCAACGGTCTTGAATATTGATTGTATCTTATGTTTATATTACAGAAAAAAAATATGAAAATAGGATTTTTAAAAAATATTGAGCCAATAGCTATTTAATTGCTAATATAAGAGGTCCAAGCAGAATAATTATTAGTCAATAGTTTAATATGAATCATATAGAATTTCGTTGCTTTCGGGTTAAAAAACAATTGATATCGATACAAATATCTGAATTATTACTTCTTACTCAAATTTGGCAAACATTTTCATCTACTATTAATTTAACTCATAGAATTTTTTTTCTCTATATTTCCAAACCTCTGGTTTAAAATTTAATATTATAATTTTTACTAAACATTGACTATATAATGACAAACAAATAAGAGAGAGAAAATTCTACTCTCGGCTGACCTTGAAAGCGACCTCTGTGAGTATGAAAGCGAGTTGATGGCTTTCACTCGATGCCAACATTAGGTTTAGAGGTCACCTCACACCATCTACATATATCTCTCTCTCTGGCTATATGTGTGTGTGTGTGTATACGCACATACACATGATATACGCACACACATATATAAATGAGCATACAAACATATACCATTTGAATAGAAATCTGGTTACAGGTTTTTTTTCCGTGGAGTTTCGTTTACTAAGGCTATGTATTAGCTCTAAAATGCCCGAACTTCAAACTTTTTATTTTATTAATTATTTATTGATATCTACAGCTGTATACAATGCATGCTACAAGTAAATTTGTGGTATACAAAAACAATGTCAGTAACTTGTAAAAACAATCATTGAACTTCAATGAAAGTTCTGTATGAGAAGGTCCCAGGGCCATTTTCTTTTCAACAGACTCGGAGACTTGTCTGGAATAGATTAGGAAGCAAGATGAGGTATCAGTGGATTTGAATGGTTATGGAGCTTACGATGAAAGGGCAAATAACTAGTTAGGACTAAATCAACAATATATGGAACATTAAGATCTTTATGGAATAGTTTTGGTTCGTGAAAAAGTATCTTTGATTAGGATTTTTGATGGATTTTAGATTGTGAGGATTAATACGTTCAATTTTTTTGAAGAATACAAGTTTTCATTTTTTACTTTTTTTAGGTAACATAAACGAAAATTCTGTTGGACAAATCCTAAAAATTCCATTAATTTTAAAAATGATGGGATTTGGGTGGCCATGGAATTTGTTTTTTGACATAGTTATGTTTTTGGCGGGAGGTCTAAAGTTTTATTTTGTAACCTTTTGTTCACCATCAAAATGGGGAACTTTTTTCAGACTTAAAAATGTAACATTTTTCTTACATTGCTCAGCGGGTTTTGCTCGGATCTAAAATTTACCGATAGTTTCCTTATCAGAAATCTAATTGAGAATATTTTTTATTATATAAAATTTGTCGCTAAAACCTACCGTTTATGAGCTATTTTAGTTTTAATGAAAAAAAGTCGTTTTTCTTACATTTTTTAATTGTTGGGGCTTTTTTGACACATGATCTAATGTTTTTCCCAATCAGGGAGAAATTGAAATTTTTATTTATAATTTTTCCCCCGCCCGAAATTTCAAGTGTATTTTGAACCGAGGTTTATTACTAATTTTGAACTAAAATTAAAAATAGTAATGTTTAATGGATTTCCGATCAAGAAATATATCTAATTAGTCTTTTTTTAGTTTTAAAAACAAATTATGAATTCGAAACTCCACATTAAATAACATTTTCTAAAAAAGTACCGCCATCTTTATTCTGTATTTACGCCTTCATAAATTACCTAAGCAAACATTTAACGAGGAAGCATTGCCATTATTATCTCGGTCAGATACAGAAGGTCATGAACTTGTTCTAGATAGGTCGCCGCTATCTTCAGTCATTGTTATGGTTAATTAAAAGGTGTCGCTGATGTGGGCATTTATTATGTTAATTCTACGCAGCATCTCCTAACTATTATATGAAAGATAAGGTTGCTTTAATGTTCTTCGATGACCGTTCCATCCGACTCGTACATGGCCAAAACAAAAACTCCTGAAAATATATACGAAAAGGTAAAAATGAGTTGGATGAGGGATCTCCTTAAGTAACGAATAACCTAAAATAAAGTCAAGGGAGGTACCGATGGCTGGTTTCCTCATGTTTTACATATCTTATTTGTTATGATTTTAGCACATTCGCTGGATTTCATTAACTTCGAGACAGACAATAATAAAAAAATAAAGTTAAATTTTTTTTTAGTATTATTTACATAATAATTAAATAAATTAATGATTTTGACTAATGTATAAACCATCTAAATGTTTATTTTTTTTCTGTTTATCTAATTCATATCTTAATTTTTTCCATTTATATATCATACTGACATATTGCAGAGAACACTAGACATACTAAAGATGACAGAATTCATTAATGGAAATCCTTTTCAAACACTAACCCACTATTTAACACATTTACGCCGACTGAAAAGCCAGAGAGGTGGCAAAACTATGTCAAAACACATAGACCTGACTAAGTTGTTTTAACATACCTTCTTTCCCAAACACTTAGTGAGCCCCCATCACTAGATCAAAATTTCGTATAAAATTCTTATTACAAATTGTTATCTTTTACAGAAATCTCTTAAAATGCACTAAGTGCAGGGGTTGGCTCATATTTGTTATTTGTATTTGCATCTTTAATCAATCAAATTATAATTAGACATTTGCCAGAATTATTTACTGTACTCTCAATGTTTCAAAGATATTTATAATTATGGACTGCCTCTTAATAGCCAATATTTTAGATAAAATATTAAAATTTTATTAGTTATTAAGTAAGATTTTATAGTTGATCAAATAGAAGAATTGTATTTTGAAAAAAAAAAATGTACAATAGAAAACAAAAATAGTTTAAAAATGACAAGACTATAGATGTGGCCTTATTGTCGTGAGAGGGAAGTGGGGGAGGTTTTGATATTAAATGAAAATTCAGCTTTTTTGGGTTACCATAGAAACCTGCTGTTGTTAATTTGAATCAGTCTCTTCCAAAAAGGCTTCAATCGATTCTATTTATCGAAAATATGAAAAGGATCGATACATTCAGTGCATTGCTTTAAATGACTTCTTTCATTAACTGAAAGTCTTTCCTGCATCTAGACGTGGGTTTACTTTCAGAAAAAAAATTTTCAGTGCTAATTCATTTTATGGAAACAATGGACTCTTCTTGCTTAGACCGATTCAATTGAGGCATAGAATTCCAAATCTAGCCAAGTCTATTTTTGAAAAATTTTCACAGCTGTTCGATAGAGGTAAAGTTCTGCCTGGATTAGAAAGAGGCCTTATGTTTGTATGGCATTTTTGTATGTGATTAACTTTTTAGGAGATAACCTTTCACTTAAAGATATGGTAGTAGAAAAACTATTTTAAAAAAAAAAATCTGGAAATTGGACTTGGCTGGTTTTGGAATTCTATGTCTCTTGTATTTGATTTTGTTTTTGCAGGTTTTATTCTAAAGAAGCTGTAGAAAAATGTTATGAAAAAATATATAAAAATTACTGATTTAATTGCAAATATAAGAAAGTATTGTAGTTATTGTACATACATTAATATACCTTTATTATGAAAGTATAGTTTTTTTTTTACATTTTGCGCCTATTGTAATTTTTAAAATTATCCTGCTTGGTTGTCCGAACTGTTCTGGTTTTAATTCGTTCGGATTAGCGGGAGCCTACAGTTTACGAATTTTAGAAACTAATTCAATTTAAGAGAAATAGCATTTTAATGCATATAGTATCAATAATCTATATCTGCAAATCTTTTTAACCCGTCAAAATCCGAATTTAATTATTTGACCTATCTTCCTGTCTATATTTCGGTCTTCCGAGCCCCTTAAGTCTTCGATTCGGCCTATTATAACTACAATAACAGAAAAAACAACAACAAAAAAACTGTTAAATAACAAGAGCTTGCGTTAGAATTAAAAACTTCATAACACTTAAGAGTGTTAGTATGTAATATAGTAGAAAAACTATTTAAAAATAAAATAAAAAAAATAAATAAATCTGGAAATTGGACTTGGCTGGTTTTGGAATTCTACGTCTCAATTACAAATGCCAACTTCTTCATTCATGTTGTTCTTGTCGAATGTTTAACTCCATTAAGGCAGTAGATACAAATTTAAATGTTGTTAAGGTTCAAAGCTCCCAATTAATTACAAAAGACTCATTTACATGACTGTGATTAGATCAATATGGACGTACGGAGTTGAGCTTTTGGGGTTCTACTAAGCCATCCAATTCATCCCGTATCCAATCCTTAAAATTCAAAATCCTTCAAAAAATCCTCAATGCTCCTTACTTTGTCACCAATAAACTTATCCATAAAGATCTTAATGTTCCATATGTTGCTGATTTAGCCCAAACTAGATACCAATCCTTTCATAGTAAGCTCCATAACCACTCAAATCCGTTAGTTTCTCAACTTGCTTCCCACTCCATTCCTGATAATTCTCCGAGGCGTCTGAAAAGATGGCCTAGAGATCTTCTATTGTAGAATTTTTATTGAAGTCCTACTGATGAGTAGTCCTTTTCAAGTTTTAGCATGTTATTGCAAGCGTTTTTAACACATTTACTAGATGTATATTTGTACAGTTGTAAATTTCAATAAATTGTTAAAAATTAAAAATGTTTGTTTGTTTATATCGTTAAACGTCACTGTTAGCGGCTATGGCTAATCGGACGATGATACGGTGGGAGTCCTAAATTTTACCTATCCAGGTATAATTAGGATAGGGATCTTTAACGAGTACCTGACATCGCACAGGCTCGGGATCCCCATTTTACGTCCCTTCCGAAGATTAAAAAATTATGTTAGGTGATAATTCAGGTTTGTAAGAAATGTATTGAAATGTTAATTTATTTTTTGTATGTTGTTGGACTTAATATATTAATAATTATTCACATGTGTATATGTATGTGTATGTTTGCGCACGCGTATTAACCGCTACATAATGACGTAACTATAGTAAAGGTCGGGTAGTCCTTGTTCAAGTGGCCTACTGTCCTTGGCAGCAATTGCTCGCTGAATTCTTTTTAATTGATCCTCGACAAGTGTACCCGAAATATTGGTCCAGTCTTCACAGATATCTCACTTTTGTGTCCTGTCAAATTGTCGATTTTATCCACTCATCTACGCCACGGATACATCCTTCGTCAAATATCTACTTATGTTATGTTCCGTCCCCTCTCCTAAGCTTCGATAAGAATATCCCTATCTCCATAATTTGATTTGTATATTTAAAATATCTTCGTTGAAAAGAGAGAAAAAAGGAAAGAGGGTGTGATATATTGTGTCGAGATAGGGTAGAGTCGTATATCAGCGTCGCCTTGACCTAACACACAGAGCGACGTTTGTTGGTCGTTGGGCGACTTTATGCGTACTTCGTGCTCTCTTCTTGAGCCTTTTAGATATTAGTTTTCCTGTTTTTTTTTAAATAATAAATTAACAAGAATTATAACTTCCGATACGTTAAGAAAAAAAAAAAAAAAAAAAAAAAAAAGTTAACAGGTTTCCATCTAACTTATTAAACCTTTTCATACCATGGAATATATATATATATATATATATATATATATATATATATATATATATATATATATATATATATTATATTATATTATACCTAAAACTAGGGACGTGTCGATTCTCGATTGTTAAGAAAAGAATCTGTATCGAGAACCGATGAGCCAAAGTCGACTCCTAGGAACGGATCGAGCGTTTTGCTATACCTAATTATTTAATTACCATACATCGATTATACTCCTTAATGAAAGATAAGAAACTGTTACAAAGACAACTCTTTTTATCTTTCATAACGCACCATTTTTTCATCCTACTGTATCGTTATTCTAAAGCGAATTTTCTAACCCCAGAATTATGATTATGAACTCGGATATGATTTTTTTATTTACATTAATTGAAATTTACTGCTGTACACAATATATATATATATATATATATATATATATATATATATATATATATATATATATATATATATATCAAGTAAATATATTAACTACGATTATAATAACATGTTAAAACTTGAAAAGACCTACCCATCAGACCTACTCATCAGTAGCACTTTATTAAAACTTCTACACTCGTAGGTCTCTAGACCATCTTCCTTTCAGAGGTCTCGGAGGATTATCAGGAAAGGAGTGGGAAGCAAGTTGAGAAACTAACGGATTTGAGTGATTATGGAGCTTACTATGAAAGGATAGGTATCTGTTGTGGGCTAAATCAGCAACATATGGAACATTAAGATCTTTATGGATAAGTTTATTGGTGACAAAGTAAGGAGCATTGAGGATTTTACGAAGGATTTTGGATTGCAAGGATTGAATACGAGATGAATTGGATGGTTTAGTGGAGCCCCAAAGCTCAACTCCGTACGTCCAAATAGGTCTAATCACAGTTATGTATATGAGTCTTTTGTAATTAATTGGGAGCTTTGAACGTTTGCCTAGTAAATGTTGGGATATGATTTAAAACTGAAATAAGAATTTTTAAAATTAATTTTTTTTTTTTGTAAATCGCTTGGACTGTAATTATATATTTTCTGTTTTAAGAAATAAATACTATTTGATGTTAACTGAACTATTTCTTGAAAATTTCTTGTTTATTTATTTTATACAAGATTATCCTTTACTATAATAATATAGTTTTAAACTTAGGTAACGGTACTGAGAATTGAGAATCGACTTTTTGGTACGTATCGGTCGAAACCTTTGTCGCAAACCAACTTATTCTCAAACCATATGTCAATCCTTTCGTAGCAAACTCCACAACCATTCAAATCCATTAGTATCACAACTTGCTTCTCATTCCATTCCAGATAACCCTCCGGGGCGCCTGAAAAGAAGATGGTCTCGGGACCTTCTAATATAATACTTCATTATATAGGACCTTTATAAGTGCTACCGATGGGTAGTTGCTTTAAAAACAAGTGACGTGTCATTTTTAGCATTATCGGCATATTTACTTGATGTATTATTTCTTTATATTGTATAAAGTTGTAAATTTAAATAAATAGATTAAAGAAAAGAAGTTTTAGTTCTTTCTGTTGAAGTTATCTAGATCCTTCACTTAAATAGGGCTCACCCAGTCAGTACTATGTGTTGTAATCAGGTATAATTATATTACGTTTTAACTATAATACCTTAACATATACGGACGATGATATAAAGACAAATGTAATTTTAATGGGTGTACATTTTGTATAATTAATGGGTCCTGTTGTTTACTTGTACATTAGCCACTGGAAACGTAATTCCCTCAACATGAATATTCCAGCCCCTGCTTCATGTTTACCTAGTTACGTATATTGCGTGTACGTTTCGAATCTTGTCTTCTTTTAATAGCATTTGCTCATTCATGTATTATTAATGGACTCTCTCTTTGGAATTTCATTCGGAAACAAACAATTGTACGTTATTAATGAATGAATTCTTTTCACGTAAATATGTTCGAACAAGTTAGAATTAATGTTGTTTTTTAAAACTTAGCAATGTCATGTGAAATTCAACGGATGTAAAGATTTTACTATAGTTAATGATATTCTCACATTTAATGTTTTTTGGTTTTTGTTCAGCGAACACGAATTTGAAGTTTGCGGGCAAAAATTTTAACCGGAACTTAGTTTTTTGGGCACTTTCTGACCGTATGTAAGCACAATTTCTGTTTTTTCGGCTGTCTCTCGAAAAATATGCTTTTTGTTTAAGTTATTTTTTTAAAGCCCCTATTTACACAATTAAAGTAGAAAACATTAACTACTTTTTACATTCGTAAAGTGGTTTTATACAACCAACTTTTTTGCCACTAGAGCGCATCAAAATATGGGTAAATTGCCGGACTACATATACATCATCAGCTATGTATATATATATATATATATATATATATATATATATATATATATATATATATATATATATATATATTATATCTGTACCTCGGAGGTACAGAACACAAGGTCACATTTCCGTAACTTTACAGGAGAGCAATTTAAAACAAAAAATATTTCATTTCCTGAACTGTTTATTATAATTATGTGTTCGAAATAAATCTTGACTTTCCCATCCAGGCTAGAATTGGTTGGTCACTCGTCCTTCCTGCCCTAATTGGAGTACATTATGATGTTATGCCCTCCCACCCTAAAAAATAAATAAATAAAAACATTTTTATGTAACTTACCTTACAATTAATATTTCTAGGATATAGAATTCTATACCTCTTTAAAAAGAAAAAAAAGGAGATCAATAATACGTAATAATGTATTTTTGGTAAAAAAAGCACATAGTGTTGTGTACCTCCGAGGTACAGATATATACATATACATATATACATGGACTATATGTATATGTGAGCTTGATGTGCATAGCTAATTTTCAATTTCTTGCATTTCTTGAATTTATTTCAACTATTTTAACATTATTGATGGCCAAATGTTTCGAAAATAGTGGAATTTCCATTGTCTGGTAACTTTGCCCATATTTTGATGCGTTCTACCGGCAAAACAGTTGGTCTTATAAAGAAAACTTTACGAATTAAAAGTATAGGAAATTTTTTCTACTTTAATTGTGTAAATAATAATTTTTGGAAAAAACAAAAAAAAAAACACTTTTCGGGTAGTCGAAAAAGTATCATAATTCAGTGCCCAAAAAGTTGCTAAATACAAAATTCCAGGCAAATTCTTTGCCCGCTAACTTCAAATACGTGTTCAGCGAACAAAAAAATAAAATAAAAAAATATTAAATGGTGAGAAAATCAATACATATGTTATGACGAATTATTGTAACCGAACAACACTATCCCAAGTGGAAACTTCAGAAATGGATGTAACAATTGAGGTTGTAGGGAAGATCTATCGATAAATGTGAAGCATCAAAATCGATCTGCAAGAGCAATCGAATCATAGATCATATAGGTCAAGGATTAATCAATTTAGTGGAGTGGTTCCATGTTATTAACTTTTTTTTTTTTTTTTTTTTTAATTATTTCTGGTTTTATTAAAATTTGTCTTTTGTCTTTTTAAAGATGAATAAATAACGGAGAAAAAGAAATTAAGATGATAAAAAAACAGTCAGGACGTAATCCCTTTTCAACTTCTTAGAAAATGCATAATTACATTTCGGTTTCTTCTTTTTTCTTTTTACAGGATTATACTCGTATCTAACTCACGAGGTATATTTACGGCCATATTTCCTAACAAATA
The DNA here is from genome assembly GCA_003667255.2 of Euschistus heros. Lineage (NCBI taxonomy): Eukaryota > Metazoa > Arthropoda > Insecta > Hemiptera > Pentatomidae > Euschistus > Euschistus heros. The sequence goes on from RCWM02000166.1 coordinate 1,153,673, forward strand.
ATTTTTGTTTTGTTTATTAATTTGTTTCATGTTAAGCTATACTAGGGTTGGGCGATAGTCGATAGTTAGCACTATCGATAGGCCGATACTATCGGTTGAGAACTGTCGATTGCTATCGATTGTTTTTCGATAATTGCTTCCTTTTTTTCCAAAGCTATTCAATAAAGAATTTCAACTAATTTAATTGAATTAAATTTTATACTTAATATTTAAAATTTGCAGGATTATAAATTATAAGATTATATCATAAAGATGAGAGAAAAAACTAATTTATTTGAATTTTAAAAAAGTGTTTATGATTTATATGGTTACAATAATAATGAACTAATCAAATCTTCAGAAAAGAAAAATAACGAAATAGTTAATTTCAAGAGTCAAGCGTGCTCCTTGAGCCACTTGTATTTTCCGAAAGAAAAACTAGCATTTCTGCTTTCCTTTGGCTTAATCTTAGAGAGAACCCTTGAGCTCTAGGAATTCCGAATTCAATTTTTAAAAAAACTCGACACTGGACAGAGACAGATCAGCATAATTCCGAGAGTTTCAAAACTTGAGGGTTAAAAAGATCTATCGATAGTTTCTATCGACTTCCGCCCAACCCTAAGCTATACTAAAACATTTACATCAAACTTTTGAGAAATATTAACATTACATAATACATGTTTAGTTGTAGGCACGGTGATCATTATTAGAGAGAATATTTTTATATATTTTAGGTAGTTTAAGAAGTTAGGATTTATAATATTTAAACTAAAAAAGAAATTAATTTCCCCCTGACTAGGAAAAACAATAGATCATGGGTATATATATCTATAATCTACTAATTTAAATTTTATAATTTTAAGAATCAAATTAATTAAAATAATAATTAAATTAAATGATCAATCAATGATAATTCGAAACAATGTGGAGAGAAAATATATGTTTCAAACGTGACTTTTTTTTATTCAAACCAATACTTGTCCTAAACCTTGTAGTTATTAGCGACAAATGTTTTAAAACAGAAAATATTCTCTACTAAATTTCTGAAAACGGAACTGTTGGCAAATTTTTGATCCTAGCGACATCTACAGAGCTAGAACGTCTGAAACAAAACCCAAGAACTTATAAAATTTAAGCAAACGTGATTTTTTTTTTCATTCCAACCAATTTATCTCCTAAACTGTAAGTTCTACTGACGAATTCTATATAACAAAAAATATTTTCCATTAACTTTCTGATAGGGAAACTGTCGTAAAACTTTTAATCCGAAAACTTGTAAAAAATATACCATGTAAAATCAAATAGAATCACGTTAAAAAAAACAAAACAGACTACAAGTTTTATGTTTTATTTAATTATTATACATTTTGTTTTTGATTATTTACAAAGTTGCTTGGAATGCCTGGAATTATGCTTGAATTTTTTTTTGCCTGACTTGGTAACCTCTCTGCTTAGTTGGACAAAATTTAAACATAGCTATTCGACTACTAATTTCCTGTAATTCAATTACCTGATTAATTTATGATTAAATCTTTCAGTAATTTTTGAAATGAACTAATGATTATTTGACCGAAGGATTTAATCATAATTTAATCAGGTAATTGAATTACAGGAAATTAGTTGTAAAAAAGCTATAATTAAATTTTGCCCTACTCTGCCTCTTTAAATTAATAATTATTTAAATAATAGATAAATAAGAAAATTACAAGACTTTTAGTGTATTATTACAATCTCATCATTTTTTTTTCTAGTTCTATGACTCACTGATGATTAGCCGTTGAAACAACCTTACGATATAAGTAATGTAAACTAATCTTTACATAACTTCTGTAAACATATCGATAGTTACAATTGCTACAGTTAAAAAAAAACAAAATGTAAACGATCTATATCTGTGACGTCACCTCTGCGGTTGTTACACATAAACAACACTTCCTATTTATTAAACCAAAAACAATGGGATATTGATATCGATTGTTATGTTATCGATTATTATCAATACTCAGATTGTTGTATATTTAGCTTTGTACATTTTAATTAGAATGGATTTAGTATTGTTTCATATTATTATTGTGTGGTAATAATATGAATAGAGGAAGCTAGTAAATAGCTGAGAGACAGGCGAAAGGCCAGGGACATTGCTGCCGCTGGGCTCCAAGCCTTGGCCTCTTTCCATTTTTTCTCAAATAAAAACTAAAGCAAAAATGAGAACTTTCTATTTCCATTTATTTAATATTTTTCTATCCGCCCCGCGGTTAAGATTGTTGTCAAGTTGATTAGCAATGGACGTGTGTATAAGGAATTTTGTTGCCTAATTTGTTTGTTGATTCTAATTTTATATTATAACTGCTCGTCGTTTTCGACTTCTTCAACATTTACTAGACAAACTTTCGGTGAAACAGAAGTTAAAAACTTGAGTTTCATAATGGATTTGGTGTTTTATAAATTGATGTTTTCTTATTGTGTAAACGTGTTACAAAAGTTAAGAAGATTAATTTTTAAATTCAGAAATTAACATTATAACTTTCAACAAGGATTCTATGTTTCATGTATTTATAATTTGTCATTTACACTTCCTTAACATCAGAAAGTTTATCAGTTTAATTGTGATTTAGCATTAAATTAATTCTGATTTAATATAACATTAATTCAACATTGACTTAGTGTCTTATATTTTGATATTTTCTTATTTCCACTTTATTATTTTCTTATTTCTCATTTTATTATCAGAAGATAAACAGAAGTAATATTATTTAGAACAGGGATTTAGATTTTCTCCGTAAATGGAGTATAATCTTTCCCAATGAAACTCCGAAATAAATCGGAAGAAGGTTAAATTCGATGAAAGGTATTCTGGGCGCGTGAAGGGGTTGGAGTCACGCTTCTGTAAGGATACCTAATAACGATCTGATAGTACTTTTGTCCGATTTTAATTCGGCAGTTTCATAATTTAAAAGAAATAATTGAAATATTGTTTTAATGAACTGTTTTTGTTTTTTTGTTCCTAGGGTTTGTTTGTTTATCTGGGCTTAACGTCCTTAGGTACTCATACTAGGTCAAGAAGGACGGGTTATCCTACAGGTTACCAACCTATTCCAGCCATAGTGGGAAGGTCAAGATTCATTAGGTGGGTCTGCCACGAAATAAATTTTAACCCGCCCAGGTTGGATTCGAACCCACGACCTTCAGTACTGAGCTCGCTGAGACCCTAGCCCCAACTCGCTGAGACCCTCGCCCCAACTCGCTGAGACCCTCGCCCCAACTCGCTCGGCCATCGATTTCCTTGGGTTTATTCCAACACCGATTAAGAATGCTTTATTATTAGATATAATGAAACGATTATCCAGCTCCGTACATATACAGTTGTAAAAGTTAAGTATCAAATTCCATAAAAAAAGTACTAAAATACTTTAGATTGAAATGTTTGTAATTTTTGAATGTGAGTTTTTTTTGCTGTCCCAAAAATTTGTGATGCATAGGTCCATAAAGGTTTGAGTAAGTAAGTATAAGTATTTAATCGTTGTCTGATTTTTAGAGTCGATTGTTTGTGAAGAATAGAGTATAGTAGTCTTAGTCTGTTGTTTAGACAGAGGCGTTTCATTTTCACGTGAGGGCCCCAGGTCATCCTTCTGTCGAAAGTAAGTCCTAGGTACTGAACTGTATTTGTTTGTTGAATGGGTTCATTGTTTATATAGACTGCGGGGCAGGGGTCATGTCTAAGAGTGAATGTGATATGCTGAGATTTGTCATAATTGAGTTTAATTTTCCACTGTTTGAACCAGTCCTGTAATTGTTGTAAGTAATGTTGCAGAGTCAGTGAAGCCTGAGTGATGTCTGAATGTCTTGTCAGAATTGCTGTATCATCTGCGTATGTTGCTATTATTGTGTTAGGGATAGTTGGAATGTCATGTGTGTATATTATATAGAGCAAAGGTGCTAGGATTGATCCTTGTGGAACTCCGGCCTTGATCGGATGTATAGAAGAGACATCCTGACCCTGACGAACTGAGAAGTATCTGTCGGAAAGAAATGAAAGAAGGATAAGGTAGTAAGTCGAAGGTAAAAAGGATTTAAGTTTGTAAAGTAGTCCATTGTGCCAGACTCTGTCAAACGCTTGAGCTACATCTAGGAATACGCCAGTAGCATATAGTCCGTCCTCTAGTGCGACTGAGATGTAATCTGTGACTCTGTGTAGTTGGTGTATTGTTGAGTGTTGTGAACGAAATCCAAATTGATGTTCTGGCAGTATTTGTTTGTTAGTTAGTACGTCAAGAATACGTTTGTAAATTAATCTTTCAAAAATTTTGGAGCAAATTGGGAGTAAGCTAATAGGCCTATAGGAGGATGGGTTGTTGTTGTCTTTTTGTTTGGTTTTGGAATCATAAGAATGTGAGAGTATTTCCATTGTAAGGGAAATTTAGTTGTCCTGAGTATTGCGTTGAAGATAGTTGTTAGGAAGACTATAGCTTTTCTGGGTAAATGCTGGAGTAGCTCGGCGGTGATCAAGTCATGTCCAGGAGCTTTCCTCTTAGGTAGGTTTTAATCTCTGTGAGAACTTCAGAAGGCTTAAAGGCTGTAGGTGGCATTGTCAGTGGCAGAGGTGTATTTAGTAAATCTTTTATATAATTTTCATGATCAGAGTCTGAGTAGTCTGTATGTGGTGTGAAAACTGATGATAGGTGAGTAGCAAAAAGTTCAGATTTTTCACAGTCCATCAAGGCCCAAGAGCCATCCTCTTTCCGGAGTGGCCCCGACACATCACGATGCTTAAGTAATCTTTTTGTATGTCTCCATAAACTTCCGTCGTCAGTATTTAGGCTCTCCAAAAATGTATTGTAATTAGTTTGTTTAAATTTTTGTATTTGCCGTTTAAGTTCGTTGTTTATTTTGTTATATATATGTCTGTCCGATGGTAGTCTGTTAGTCTGCCATACCTTACGAGCTCTCCTCTTGGCCCTGATTAGATCCCTTATATATTGTGGATAGTTTGGCTGTAAAGTTCTTTTGCACCTTGGGACTGATGATGACCAAGCAGATTGCTGTATGTTCTTTGTTAAAACTTCAACTGCTTCTTCAATTTCTTCCTCATTTTTTAATGACATAGGAATCGACAGTGTTTGGTTTAAATTGGTTTGGTAGTAATCCCAATTTATTTTCCCACGGATAAGTGAGGGGCGTTCTTCCTGTAGAGTTGGTTCTTCAAAAAGGACCAAATGTACAAGGGAATGATCAGAACATAGATCGGAGCTAGATCTAACTGTGTAAGGTATGGCCTGAAGTCCTTTTGTAACGAAAAAGTCAAGTAAGTCTGGTCTCTTTGATCGTGAATTTGGCCAGTAAGTCGGTGAATTTGGTGAAATAGTGTTTAAAGAAAGTTTATGGAGCGCAGATAGTAGATTGTTTCCTCTTGGACTGCATATTCTGGAGCCCCATACCTGGTGCTTTGCATTATAATCACCTCCAGAAATAAAACGTCTTCCTAGTTTTTCAAAAAAAGTTCCAAAGATGTCAGGTGTTAGCGTATACCGTGGTGGACAATACACTGCTGCTAGTGTTATTGTGTTTTGTGAAGTGTATAATGTTATGGCTGTGGCTTGGATGTGTGGTGTAATAGGCAAATGTATAGGGTGGTGTTTAAGTGATGTTTTGATGATGATGGCTGTTCCTCCGTGTGAAGTGTTGTCTGGATGGTCAGTTCTGTAGATGGAGTAGTCAGGGATATATATCTTATGACGAGAGGTTAGGTGTGTTTCAGTAATTAAGGCAACGTCTGTCCGTTTTTCATGTAGGTACATGTCGAGTTCGGTTTTATGTTGTAGTATTCCCTTAGTATTCCACAGAAGGATGGACAGAGAACCCGCAGTTAAACATTTATGGTCCATATGTGGGGCAAAATGCTTGTGTTACCCGAGAAATTTGTTGGATAAGGCTGTAAAGGGGCTGGATAAGATCATTCAATCCATTTAGCAAATTTAGTATTTGAGGAGCATCAGCTTCAGAAGGAAGCACCAGCTGAGAGATGCCCACCCTCATACCTGGCATGGCTGTTTTCTGTTGTCTTCCTGATGTCTGCCAATGGTGCGGAACACTCTGCTGTTGGTCTACTGAAACTGGTCCTGGAGAAGGTTGAGGAGGCTGCAAAGGCTGTGGAATTGGGGGAAAATCTTGAGGTGCGGATGGCACTGGAACTTGACTAGATGGAGGAATTCTGGGATGAGGCTGATGTCGGAAATTACGGATGGATCTGAGTTCTTTTAAAACTGGCATCCCCTATAATTGGCTGGATGCGCTCCCTGACAATTTGCGCAAGTAGCAGGCGTGTCTCGGGTTTTTTGACATACAGTACTTTCGTGATTTTCGCCACATCTTACGCACTTAGGTGCGTGATTGCAGTAAGTTTTTTGTGTGTAAAAAATCTGAATTCCAAATATGGAAAACTCGATATATACATGGAATGTTTCTGTGCCTGCTTCTAGCCCGACACCAGGTGCTCGGTCATTATCCGAAGAATTTTGGTTCAGTCTGATCGACTCCGTGATCAGGAAACTTCTGGGGGATTCCCAAATTGGAAATAGTGGGAACATCACCCTTATATTAGTTGAAAGGTAACTGACCACATGTATTGGTGACATTCAACTCCTGGTGCAGTTTTGATCTAAAAATTCAAAGATTCATTATACTGGTCATTATATTGGATTTCGTACAAAAAAGAATTAGGTTTTCAAATCGATTGAAGTGAATATATTTAATGTCGATTTCGATTGACTAGTTTTATTAGTACAGGCTTATTTTACTTTTTTCTTTTACTTATATTATTTTCCATAATACACGTGTCAAGATGGTGGTGAAATTACAATCAAGATTATAAAGAGGTTAAAGTTTTTAATTTCTTCGATAGCTCCTAGAAAAAATCCAGAATTATTTAAATGCGATTAGAAATATGCAATTTTTTCCCCATATTTTATAGGGTTTCCCCCTAAGAGATATGTTTCTTTTTTAAGGTTTTTACAGGATCTTCCTCCAGACAGCGTGTCCGGGAAGAATCCATGTCGAGACAGATAGCGACAGGAAAGAGATATTGTTATCTCGAGGGAAGATAGTTCAAGAGGAAATTTTACTGAATTTTAAAAAAGGGGAAAAAATAGAAGTTCGATGACCATGAAAACAAATGATAATAAATGAATGGATAGTTTAAATGGCGTCGAACAAGTTTATTTATACAAGTCTCAACATTGAGGACAAAGAAAATTTCGTGTCTGGATTATTTTATGGTGAAAATTAAAAATCTTGGAAAGGCGAATTTATCATGAATTATCGATGCTTGGGTTTGCATTATGAATTATATAAGTTTTGCGGACGTCTTAACTATTAACTACTAATACTGTTTTAGATTTTGAAAAAAATATTTTTGAGAACAAGTTTGATGAAAAAGTAAAATGAATTGTTAAAATTTAGAAAATAATTATGTTTTTAACTAAATCATTGTTCAAACTAAGGGTCTGTCGATTAATAACGACGATAGTTTTATTACGCCTGATTAAGTAATTATTATACATTGCTTTTCATCCTTGATAATAAAATATATAAAACTTATAAAAGATGTTTTTTTCATCTACACTATTATATAAAAGGATAAGCTGTTTTTAGTTTGTGATTACTAACCACGAAAACTACTGAACCAATCTGTACCAAATTTTTACCACACCATCTTTATAGTTCCAGGAAGGTTTAGCAATAATAAAATCTAACTATTTTCAATTAATTTATTATTAAAAATGCGGTACTATGTGGATAACAGTGAAGTTTGAAAATTGACCGAAAGGTGGCGAGCACCATTCTGCATGAGAGTTTACAAAGGTGCGGTGTTATTTAAAGATTGAAATTGATAATAAAATTTGCTTATATTCAATTAAATTATTAGAAATAATTTAAATATGTGGTGCGAAGTACGGTTAACAGTGAAGTTTTAAAATTTGAGCGATATGAGGTTAGCAACATTTTGCAATATTATTTAGGAACGTAAAACTACTAACCATATCTCCGCCATATTTTAACTACATCATATTCATAGTTCTAGACAGATTTAGCAATAATAAAAATTAATGTCATACAATTTTATTATTATAAATTAAAATCCAACCAAATGAAATAAAAAAAATTATTTCAGCCATATACAAATTACTACCAAATCAAAATGAAAACGTCGATCCTTTGCTTTTTGGTATTGTGTGTAAAATTATAATCCATGGGCCTTTAGTTGTTAGCTCTGATAATGCAGGCATTTATCCGCAGATTTTCAATAGTCTCTGTCCACCTGGATTACCAAATCAATGCAATTTCAGCTATAAACTATGTTAAAAATTACTGGTATGCGTGAAAATATCATTGTAGAAACAATGCTTTATTTTATACTTCAATACAAAATTTTTATCGATAAACAAATAAAATTTAAATTATTAGTTGAAATTATTTACGTTCTTTACTTTGGGGAGAAGCCGCGACGGGGGATGTAGCCAATAATAATAACAAAACAATTTTTCATACATTAGAACAGATTGATACAGAATTATAAATAAAAAATAATAATAAAAATTTAAAAATACTCTTCCAAACATTGCTACCACAAGCCTAATGTCTTAGGGTTTGTTACCTTATTTTTATTGAATATAACAACCATTAATGGTTGTTCGTAGCATGATATCAGGAGAAAGCCATCCACTATGGTATGCAGGACTTATTAACTTAAAAAAAATAAAAGTTAACTATGCTGTGAAATTAATATTTTTTAATTTAATTGAGAAGTGCACAAACTGATCGTTAAGGTCCCTTCATTAGCCAAGTTGAAAGATCCGTGGACCTCGTGGGAACTGGACGATGGGAAGGCGTCAGCGGCTCATTGTTAGCGGCAGAAATTGCACACTAGCGGATAGTTACCAATTATATTAGTCTAATAGGCTATGTCTCGTTATCTATGTGTATTAATTAAAGACTAAATAATTATTCTGTATTTATAAAGCATTGTAATAAATAAATTATTTAGTTAATATTTAGGTAACGAATCTGAACAACTACTACATGAGAAACGTGAAATACGCTTCACTCTTGCATATCGATATATATATATATATATATATATATATATATATATATATATATATATATATATATATATATATAAAGAGGTCCATGTTCATTATTATTATTATTTTAAACCTTACATTAAAAATCTAATGAAATAAACCCTAAATAATAATCACTAAATAAATGTAATAACATAAAATCCTTTGACCTGGTGTCGCTTTATTGAGAGACTTCCTTTATTTTCTATTAAGCAATAGTTTTATTATTTGCTTTTTATTCCAATGCAGAGTTTATTATGTTTAAAATGCATATTTCCATTAAGCGATTAACATAATTTCTTATTTACACAAGTAACTGATTTGTATGCCCAATTAAAACACCATGTTTTTCCGGTTTTAAAAGTAAATTTCTCCATGAACTCGAAACATAGTCATTACTTTTAACATATCATTCGAAACCTGATTAAATTTGCAAGTTTTGTAAAAAAATTTTTATATATATATATATATATATATATATATATATATATATATATATATATATATATATATATATATATATATATATATATATATATATATATATAATGGGTGAAACTAGATAAAAAATAAAGAAAAATGCCGCAGACCTTATCTTTCTATATCGATCCGTTGCAGATACGATAATTTAAAGATTTTTGTTTGAGGAAACCACGTTTTGTTACCATAAAAGCTGTAATATCTCCACTTTGTTTAAATATTTCAAATTTTGACCACATTTTTGAATTAAGCATTAAATTTCCTATCAGAACAGAGTAGATGTAACCTTGAATTTTACAAACTTGGAATCTAAAGAACAGCTTGATCTTCACATTATTTAGGGAAGTTACAATGTCTTATATTACTTCAACGCTCACTGTTTTTCGAAAAAAAATATCCACAAAACTGCAAATTTCACAAAAACTTGACAATTTAACCAGCTTTTCATATGGTTTTATCAAATTAACGATTTAGTATTCATTCTATAGAGACATTTAATTTAAAAACAAGAGAAACATGGTGTTTAAATTTGGCATACTAATCAGTTACTTGTGTAAATAAGACATTATGTTAATCGCTTAATGGAAATATGCATTTTAAATATAATAAACTCTTCATTGAAATAAAAAACAAAGAAAAAAATGATTGTTTAATAGAAAAAAAAGGAAAACTGTCAAAAAAGCGACACCAGATCAGAGGATCTTATGTTATTACATTTATTTATTTATTACTATAATTTAGGATTTATTTTATTAGATTTTCAATGTAAGGTTTAAAACTCAATGATATTGAACATTAACCTCAATTTTGCTAATAGCTTCTGAATGCAGATGATATTAAAGAATACCACTTTTTGCGGTGAATTTATGGCTAGATGGGTCTTTTTTTAGAGGGGAAGGCATTTCTACCGTTACATGTGGAGTATCGTTGGCAAGGATTTTATGTTATAATATTTATTTATTTATTATTATTATTTAGGATTTATTTTATTAGACTTTCAATGTAATGTTTAAAACCCAATCATAATGACCATATATCTAAATTTTCCTGTTGGCTTCTGAATGCAGATGATATTAAAGAATACCACTTTTTGAGGTGAATATAATAGACAGATGAGTCTCTGTTTACAGGGGAAGGCATTTCAACCTATGCATATGGGATTTTGTTAGTTTATTCATTTTTGTATAGCCTTCGAATAATATGGATGAGCGCCATGGTGTTGGAAAATTATATTTTGGCGAACTTCAAAAAATTCAACTTTCTCACTAACCAAAATTTGAAGTATTAGTTAATTTTTTTTATATTGCTGCATTTCATAAAAAAATTATAAAGTCTAATAAGATAATTATAATGTCGCCGAAAGGTTTTTAAATATTTCAGACAGATAATAAGGACTGATTCTGAATAGGATGGAAGGAGGTAATTTAGTTAACTATTACTATAACTATACCTGCACCGTACTAAATATATGTTAATATATGTTATTAAAGTATTCCTTGACAAGGCAATATTTTGTGGTCTTTACTGCCGGGGCCTTACCTGGGGAATGGGACAGCGCATCGCGGCTCCATCTTGTGTTCTTGTCCACACTCCAACAAAAACATTCCTTCTCCAATTCAAGTCAGTTTAGGAACGTTTTCATTTAATATTTTTAGTAAGCAATAATGGCCAAAAAATCGAGTATAATTGTCAGCTATGTTGGTATGTTTTTTTTATGATTAAATATTTGTATATAAAATGATGATAAACCGGATGGGTATTACGTTTTAAAGACCAAGCTTTTGGCCCACTTAGTTAATAAAATAAGAAAAGCGAGATTACAATCTTACAAACTGAACCACTTATTATCAGCTATAAATTTAGCTTTACTTTTAAAATTCATTATATATAAATGTGTAATCCGATTAGCCTTGCTGCATGGGGCACCCTTATTTTCATCTTTTGGGTAAAGTACAAACAACAAACTTAAACCATTCCAAAATGGTATAATGAGAAAAATTGTAAAAGGTACTTCCATCCAAAGAGTCAAAACTACGAAGATATATGAGGAATTAAAAGTTTAAAAAATTAAGAAGTATAAGAAAAAAGCGGATTGAATTCCCTCTAAAATGAAAATACAATAGACTTTGATCACTAAAACACATTGTATATCCGGTTACTTTTAATTTTTTAATATAAATCGATATACAATTAAAAAAATTCAAATAAGTTATTATATTTTGACAGACATAAGACTTTTCGGATCATTTTACAAAGTAATTAAAAACTGTAAGGAAAAAATCATAAAAGTTTTACCACATTCCCCCTTTAACACCGCTGTTCCTTGATCTATCATAGACAACGACTGAACTGTTAGAACCATTCCTAAATCGAATTATTCGAAAAATATTACAGGAAGTGTCAGTGAATCTGATAAAGGCAATGTTAATTAATGAAAAGCTTCAATTTTAAGGACAATATCAAAAAATAAAGCAAAACAAAAAAGCACATTTTGAAAACAACTCAACAAACTTGGAACGAAAGATGAACACATCCGACAAATGTAGACATACTTATGAATTTATTAAAACTTCAGACGATAGAAACGAAATAAAAAAAAAAAACTGAGATACAAACTAACCTAATTTTTGATAGGACATGGCGGAGCAAAAAGTTACGGACACAAATTAAACTTACTGACAACAGCATTTGTAACTGCGACGGAAACAGTGAACAAACTTACGACCATCTGATTTATGATTGCAGAACATTGGAAAGACACAGACACAAACTGATATCCAAAGCCTTGCTGAACGGAGACAAACGGATCTCATAGATAAATACTTTGATGAGTTGGATGCATTTGTGGATCGTGTTGATTATATTGAGCTCAAAAATTGAACAGTTTGTCTACAATTTGTTTATATATTTTTTTTATCTTCATTCTTTTCTCTATTTGTTTCCTTTTCAATATTTTTTATATTTATTGACTAACTTATAATTCCATTGATTAATTATTGTTTATATTTTATATTCACTCAATGTTAATTACTATATTATTTTAAAATATTTCACATTATGTATATAACTAAACATGTTTGTATAAATATTCATGATTTATAAATATTCAAAATCGATATATAAATATAAATATTCACGCGTTATGTCGAGAAATGGGACACGCAGAAATATATGCACCCATTGCAGGGTAACTGCAATGTGGAAAACGAGAAAACAAAAAATAATAACCTAAAAAATTTAAATTTTCATTCCAAAATTACTGTTGTTTGGGAATAACCTATTTAATAAATCATAGTCAGTTCAGTCCTCCAACGTTAGTATAAACATGTAAAAATATGGCATCAAATTTTAGATTTATTTCTTAGATCTTAGGTTAGGCCTATTCAGAGAAAATAAAAACCCCATTATCTATCTTTGAGATGCATTTAGATGGTTATGGATAATTCTATTTGGAACAATATGAGGAGCATTAAGAATTTTGGATTGTTAGGATTGGATACGAGAAGAATTGGAAGGTTTTGTAGGGCCCCAAAACTCAATTCGGTACAATTAGGATCGATGAATTAATTGCCACTTCTATTGGAATTATTTTATTTGAATAATAGTTTCGAAACATTCATTTTCAGTTCTAAAACATACAACATTTTCAACACATCAGCACCATGTTACTTGTATTATGTATACTAAAGTTTTCAAAAATGTAAGACAAGAAATCAAATTGTGGTAATCTAAACCTGAGGAGATCTAACAGATATCTGTTAGAATTTGTTCCTATTGAAAACAAATTTAAAATGGGGCTATTAAAAATGTTTATCTGATCATTTAAACAAAAATCTGGATCGGTTTTTAACGATTTTATTATTTGTAATGATTCATAAATTTATATTTTTAGGCTATTTTCTGCCTGATGTATTATTTTACATAACAACTCCATATGTCTAAATGGTTCTAATTACTGTCATTTAAATAAGCTTTTTTAAATCAAATTGGAGCTTTGAGCGTTTGTCTAGTAAATATTTGGTCAGTCGAAATTTACGAGCAGTTTATTATTTATAAGTCTCGGGACTTATTCTAACTTTTATTTTTTAAAGTCCGTGTTCGATTTGTACCTAAGAGTTCTGAGGTCCATCTCCCCAACGATTTAAAGCCATTCTATTACGTAGTTTAAACTATTTTTCAAAAACTCTCTTCTCTGCCATCTAATTTCCCCGTTACGGCAGCAAAACGACAAGTTGATTGCCCGCAGCCTCCCTTCCTCCTCCCCCTTCTCCTCGGAGGCCGCTATCCTGGTTCGACTATCGCATTAATTCGCAGCGGTTAAGTTAAATACAATAAGGCAGGGGGGAGGGCAAAATTACCGGATCCTAGGAGTCGAAATTGGCCGCCGGCGGATGAACAGGAAATGACTGGGCTAATGGGCCGATCCTGGTTTCCGTTCAAGTTTTTTTTCGGTCCTACCTGGCCTCGGGCAGCCACCCTCAGACCAAAGCCTTATCCAAGTCCGAGTCTACTTCATTGCTTCTCTCAGGAGTAGCTTCTCTTCTCTATCTTAATCGCTCTTGGTTTTTTTTTTTTTTTTTTTTTTATTCCTTTTATTTTCTTATTTTAAGTATAAAAACTAAAACTAACTAAGGCAAACTAAAAACTAGGGATGTGTCGATTCTTGGTTTCATCAGTTCTTGAGACAAGAAAGAATTAAATATCTATCCACAGATCATATAAAAATAATTAGCTCGTTAAGAAATGTATTGAGAGCAATGAAGAGTATTTTGATTAATAAAAAATGTTTTAGATCTTTTATCTATATATATAAAAATGAATGTGTGTATGTCTGTAATCGATAGATTCAAAAACCGTGCATCCAATCGCCGTGAAAATTTGAGAAATTATTAGGTATATCCCCGGGAAAGGTTTTGAAAAAAAAAATTTTAAATCAGAGTTGGGGTTATAGGTTTATGTAAACATCAAAATAGCATTTATCTATTATATATTTGTCAAATACCACTCACTCATTTAACACGAAATCTCAGAAACCACAGAACGGATTGGAATGAAATTCGATATGTAGATTCCTCTAGGGCCGTAGGTGCTCGCTAAGAAAGGAATTTTAAAAAATCGGCCTGGATCGCGGCTAATTTGCAAAAAATGCGATTTCAATTTTTATTGGGTGAATAATATAAGATTAATTGTTATATGGTATTTGGAGATAAGATAAGTTAAGAAATAGGTTAGATCTTTAAGCCACAAACTTTGACCACCGATTAAGTTCCTTATAGTTGTAAACAAACAAAAATACGATCGATGTCAAAACCTTATAATATTTGTACTTTCTGTGAACTCATGGTAGCTGCAGAGGTTGCTTACAACTTACAAGTTTGAGTTGTTTCGTGACGAGAAGCTATTAAAAGTCTTATGTTAAAGAGGAGGTTAAAAGACTTATGTTCTCTGATGATGACATGTAAGGCCAGTTCGATGTAGGGACAAAAAACAGATAAGAATCAATTAGGATTGATCCTTCTATATCATCATGCGTACCTCAAGAGATAAGAATCAATGAGTTCTAACAAGTGTATGATTCTCTTTAGTATCGTATCATGTTCTACTATGGAGAAGAAAGGTACAGTATTAACATCCCTCAGCGTGACCCAAAAACCAATATATCACTTAAGAAATCTGTGTCTGCAGCTGATTTTTACGCCTAAATGTTAGTGGAGCGAGGAGGGGAAGAACCTTATTTACTTTAATTCCGTAATACCCTCAACCAATTTATGATTGATATGTACGCAAAAATAGAAACAGAAAGACTAAACTTTCTTCAAAAATGTTGAGAAGTTAAGACTATATTTACTTAAAGTATGCCATAAGAAAAGCTGATGGTCTGGTATCAGAGTTGGGTAAGATGGTAGTGCTGCCTCGAAGCTTCACTGAAGGACTATCAAAATAATATAAAATTAACTTTTGCAAATTGTCAAATTTACTTATTGAAATTATTCTAAGAATGGAATTCTTCAGGTATATTTAAGTAATAATAATTATCAATGTTAAGCTCAACTTTTACTAATTTAAGTTGTCTTCATCCTAATGATATTAAACCGTAGCGGAGCAGGGTACTTTCAGCTAGTTTTTTATAAATACTACTTTAGTGCAGGTGTTTGTAAACAATTAGAAATAAAACATATGTTTTAAATTAATCTACTTCTATACTAGTATATAAAAGAACAAGCCATTTTTCGTTGGTTATAACGGTACAACGTTATATTGAGCTAGAAATTGATAATAAAATTGGCTTGATTCAAATAAATTGTTATAAAAAAAACAATAAATATTTAGTGTGACGTGTGGATCCTAGGGATATTTAATAATCGAACGATATGTGGTTAGCGGCATTCTACAACAGAGTTCGCAATGGTAAAATTATAAAACCCATCTGTACCAAATTTTAACTACTAAATCTTCATAGTTCTAGGAAAATTTTAAATAATATAGTTTACTATAATAATAATATAAATTCACAGTGTTACGTGACAGAAGTTTGTCACTCTGTCATTAACTTTTATAGTTAGATAGAAATTAAAATCCAACCAAATGAAATCAATAAAATTATTTTTGCTGCACTAAACATTATTGCCTTATCAAAATATCGATTATTTTTTGATATTGTGTTTAAAAAATGGGCGACCTAACCTAGCTTTTGATGAAGGTTTTAAGAAGGCTAATATTATATCAATGATTTCAAATTCATTTTAATGTTTCAGGTTTATTTAATAAATTGTACCATTGGTTGTGTGAAAGAGCAGTAATATTACCAATAAATACTATAGCAGAGAATATTAAAAACATTATTATTGAAAAAGTAAATTGTGACAGAGAATATCTCTATTGATAGGACTGTAAGCACTGATAATGCAGTCCATTATCCGCCAGAGTTTCTTCCTAAAACGTCTCTCTCCATCTAAATTACCAACTCATAGATTAGATTTAAGGATTGAATATCCAATAATGCTTTTGAGTAAATCATTGAAATAATACCCGGTTACAGCTTTGAGTGAAAATATATAGAAATATTGTCAGAAGATAATTATCAACTGCATTATAAGATTTTTATTGTTAAAAAATAAAACTTCTGTTATTAGTTAAACCTATTTAAGTTCGTTACTTATAAGAGCGGGCGAAGCCGTGACTGGGGATGCTAGTTTTATATATTTTAAAACCATACCAGACTTAATAGACAAGAAACTGCTTATCACTTGAGGTACGCTTGATGGGATAGAAGGATCAATACTATTAGGATAGATGAATTAATTGCCAATTCTATTGGAATCATTTTATTAGAATACTAGTTTCGAATGCTAAACATTCATCTTCAGTTCTAAAGCATACAATTTTTTAACTCATCAGCACTATGCTTCATGGATTATAATCCATTCTATATATACTATAAATATACTAAAGTTCTCAAATTTTAATTGAAGTGGCAATTAATTCATCAATCCAAACTGCTTCTCTTTTCTGACTGCTCTAACATGTACTAAACAAGCATTCAAACCACCCAATAAATCACAAAAGAGTTATTTACATGACAGTAATTAAAGCCATTTGGACATACGGAGTTGAGCTTTGGGACACTATTAAACCTTCCAATTCTTCGCTTATACTATCATTATTGTCCAAAATCCTTCATAATATCCTTCATGCTCCTTGTTCACAAAGATCTTAATGTTCTCAATGTTGCTGATGACCTATCCTTTCATAATTAACTCCTATGCCCACTTGAACCCGGTAGTCTCCCAACTTGCCTCATACTCAATTTCGGATAATCTTCCGAGGAGTCTGAAACGTTGATTGCTAAGAGAACTTCTAATGTAGAAGTTTTGACGTGCTACAATAGTTCTTTACCTGCTATTGAAATGAAATGAAAAAATAAACTTTATTCTGGGACTTACTGTCCCCTAGGAATAAAAATAATGCACAGTTAAAAGTACAATAGTCTGGTTGTTATTTACAAATTAAATGCATCAGTAATTACTGCATACACTTTTTATAGGGAAAAAAATTAAATTAAATTAAAAAAAAAAATAAACATATGAAATAATAATTATAGCTTAAAATACCATTGTATATATATACACATACAAACATATATATATATATATATATATATATATATATATATATATATATATATATATATACATACATACAAAAGATGATATATGTATCTATTTTAAAATACAACCATATTATGAATATATACATGAGAAAGATACTAATATACTACTAATATGCTAATATAATAATCACAATGCATTCAGAACGATAAAAAATATAAAAAAGAAATCAACGAAATAAAACAAATATAGTGAATAGAAAGGAAAAGATATATAGAGAAAAAATTAACTATTTGAATGTTAAAAAGACAAAATATTTACAAATACCTGAAAATATATATTTACACATATTGACATATTACACATATATTGACATACCATTGTAATCATTTTCTTCAAATTTACTTCTAGTATATATTGTATACAGTTGTAAATGTCAATAAATAGTTTTAAAAAAATAACCGAAGAAATTTAATCCATAAACCTGCATCAATTTTCCGACAACCCATGTATATTAAATATAATATATAAACTATCTAATTCAATATCTTCTTCTTTTCTGAAAATATTGAAATTAATATGGAGAGTAAAAAAAAATAGAGCCATACACAATCACAAACCAAAAATTAAAATAATATATTAAATACCATCATAATTACCGAGTAAATACACTGAGAGGAAAAAAATTCCAGCCATTTTATAAATTTTCTTGGCTAAATGTTTCATTTTTTAGTGTTTACCATATTCTTTAACCTGACCACATGACCCTTATTTGGATTATTATAAAAAAAAATTAAATGAAAGCAAAGAATAATATAAAAAAAATATCCAATATATCAATTAATAATATAATATCCATAAATTAAGTAATGTAGCCATGTGCAGATAACTTCAGTGGAAGAATAGAATGCTTTCTATACTATAAAATGAAAATAGTATAATATGTGTTGTCCAAAAAAATATTAATCCATGGAATCAGACTTACAGAATGTGGAATTGAAAGACCCAGTTGAATGAAATTGAATTGTTTGTTTGTTTGTTTAGTTTAATGGCGTACAACTGCATCGGTTATTAACGCCATATTTTCTTTCTTATTTTATTCTCCACATCTGTATTGTATTATTTATCTTATTTTTATTGATATCTTTCATATCGAATTATATTTTATTGGTTATTTATCTTTTATGTCAAACTTCTGTCAACAAGCCACTCAATTTCAGAAACTTGAACACTAATTCTATTTTTTCATTGTTGTCTCCCAAGATTGTTGGAAGGTCTGTATTTAGTCCTAAGCTATTTAGGCGCGATGTAAAAAAAGGACATTCCTGAAAAATGTGTATCACCGTTAGTATACCAAACAGTATTTGCACCTGGGCGGAGCCCCCCTTGTGAAAAGATAGGAGTGTGTTAATCTGGTGTGGCCTATCCTGAGTCTCGTCAGTACGACTTCCTCTCTACGACTTTGGCGGCTGGATGTATTCCAGGGTTTGACATTTTTTTAAATCATTTTCAGTTTATTTGGAGGGCTTTCGTCCCACATTGACTGCCATTCAGCATCGATTTCCCTCTCTAGGGCTCTTCGTAGATCAGATGGAGTTAGTGCGATCTTGCCTCGCCCCGGTAGTTCGAGAGCCTCCTTTGCAGCTAGATCGGCCAGCTCGTTGCCCACAATACCCACGTGGCTGGGGATCCATATAAACTATAAAAGTTTATATGAAATTGAATTAATGACTTAATAGTAATTGAAATGGTGGTGTAATGTTATTGGGATGGATTCATTAAAAAGGTCATTCACTGATGAGTAAACATTATAAGTTCCGAAGTATATTGGAGATATATTTTATGTTCTTGTAAGTGTTTATTGTTATTGGATTAACATTGAGGTTAATATGTTGGCAAAGGTAGTTAGTGGTATCCAGAGCATTATTCCAATTACACAGTAATATATAACGAATTAAACAAAAACTGATTGTAAAGGAGCTCGGAAATAAAATATATAAAAAGTAGACACATTCTCAACACTCAGGTACGAGTACATTCCAACACCTAAAAGTAATAATGAAGTCAAATAACCCTGTCCTAACATAAAATATTTTTAAATTACCATAATCAAATGTAAAATAGTTATTAATTCTCTCGGATTAAAAAAACAACAACTTTAGTTGACATTTTTATTAATAATCCGAACGGCGAAGGCCAATGTGATAATCCTTAACAAGCTGCTAACTGCCTTGAGCAATCTGTTAAAAGAATGTTTCTTTGCTAATAACTTAAATATGACTTCAACAGTGTTAGTTTTTTTTTTTTTCAATTCTTCCATATTTGTGTTATTCAAGGTATTTTATTACGTTTTAAGACTGTAATATTAGAATAATATTTATAGTTTAAGGTTAGGTACAATATTGATAGCTAGGGAGGGATTTGTGTCGATAAATATTCAAAGTTTACATCGATATTGTTTTTTCAAATATTGCTCATATTGATACAGTAAAGCGTCGATTATCTGAACTAATGTTGTCAGGGGTGGTTCGGATAATCGAAATTCATTAAAAAAAATTATTATGTGTAAACCGCATCTTCTAACATTTCACTTTTCGCCTTTTTCAAAGTTTTACGACTCAAACTGCCCGTCTCACCGTAAAGATTTTTTTTTTTCTCTTCTCCTTTATTGATATTTACAATTGTACAAAAACATATACATCAAGTAAATCTGTTGATAGTGAATACAATGGCATGTAAATAACTTGTGAAGAACTACTCAGTAGTAGCACTTCAATAAAAATCTACACTAAAAGGTCTCTAGGCCATCTTCTTTTCAGACGCCTCGGAGGATTATCGGGAATGGAGTGGGAAGCAAGTTGGAAGACTAGTGGATTGGAGTGGTTATGGAGCTTTATGGAAGGATAGGATCTGGTCGACAAAGTAAGGAGCTGAGGATTTTTCGAAGGATTTTGGATTGCAAGGATTGGACACGAGATGAATGGATGGTTTAGTGGAGCCCCAAAGCTCAACTCTGTGTCAAATCAAATCGCAGTCATGTAAATGGGGATTGGAAGCTTTGATCGTTTATCTAGTAAATGTTGAAGTAGTCTGTAACGACGAGCAGTTTCTTGTTGTTTTAGTCTTGTATGTGGATCCGTAAAGATTTAGAATTATTTTTGATTCCGTTATTATTGATTTACCAACCTTGAAATCCATAGCTAATTTAAATCTTAAGGTGAAATCTATTACCGACCAAATGATTAGAAAGATATTGAGAGAAACAAATGAAATTGTCTAATTAGGTATATTGTTCTCAGTAAACACAAATGTAGGTATGTATAGAAGTTCATTTTTTGCAGTTTCTGAGAAATAAATAGAGCTACCCTTATAGACATTCATGGAAAAAAATATTTTGTTTTTTACAAAATACTTTTAACAATACAAATAATTAATTTTATAATCAATTTAATTAAAATTATATTCGAAAACAAATAAAAGTTCCGGAGCCAGTGTCCATACTTAGGATATATCGTTTTCTCTATACTATAAAAATATATACTTAAAGCACACTTTCTCACATTGTGGAATTGGAAATAAGATAATGTCAAGCTTCTAATAAACTTTTTTCGCAGAGTTTTATTGAATTAATATTAAAATCTGCAGAAGTGGAAATAACAAAATATAAATATAAAAAATACTACATAAATTTAGAAAGTAATGCTGTCAACTTGTGTTATATTTTTTTTCTCATATAAGGGAAGAGGAAATAAGAAAATATCTATTTGTAAAACGCTAACTAAATCCATTTTGAAACTTCTGTTATTCTTTATGACATTAGGGAAGACGAAATGAGGAAAGATCAATGTAACACATTAAACAGTAGAACCAAATTTAAAACTATTTAAATGGAAGTTTATTGGTAAAGTTATACGAAAGAGTTATTAATAAATGAAAAACTCGAAGTAAAGCATAGAAATTGATATGCATGATTGATGCGGGTTTGACAAATTTGATCGATCAATATTCAGAGCTCATAAAATCTTCGATATGGAATATCGAGTTTTTTTTACGAAACCCATCCTTAGTATAGGCTATTAAGAAGTTGTGAATGAATATTTTACGACATGTATTCCAAAAAAATTAAGACATACCCGTCGGTATATTTACTAAAAGCTTTAGCACTGCAAGTGTAATGCTAATTATTTATAATTGTTGTTTAAGTTGTAAATTGGTTTTAAAAGAGCTTAGATGAAGTCACGTTACCTACGAAACGTCTCATTAATGAAGCCATTGAGAAATTAGTAAACCATTAATTATTTTAATATAAAGGTAATTAAATGTACAGACTATGTTTAAAACACCTAATAAATAAAGTACTTTAGATTGAAATTCATGTTTTAGAAATATTTTTCTCATTTTTTTTTAGAACACCCATCATAAAGAACAAAATGTAATTATCCTGACCATTTATCATTTTTCTCAATTAAATATTTTCTCTCTTCGTTGTAAATCCACGACATCCTGTCTTACAGAATCCTTTCATAATATCCTGGATATTCCTGTTGGACAGACCACTTACGTAGGACTTCATGCGGGCTGGAGTAGGGATGGGCATAGATACACGATATATCAAAAATATCGGTATTTTTCTTTTAAACAGGGATGCAGTCAAAGTGACACCACGTTAAAGAAGGAATTCTTTAATACGTTTTCTTCAGGGCTATAATGAACAAAATACCAGAGGTGACAAAAAAATAATAACAAACCGGTAAACAGATGACAAATGGAATACAGAATTGCATAGATAAAAAACAATATACAGAAACCGCATAGAAAAGATCAGATACATAAATAACTAAGAATACAAAACAGCAAGGTAAGAATAAGGACAAGACAGGGATGAAAAAGGAAAAAAATAAATAAATAAATTTAAAAAAGTAAAATAATAATAATTAAAAAAATAAAATAAAATAAATATATATAAATATATATATAAAATATAAATATAATATATATATATATATATATATATATATATATATATATATATATATATATATATATATATATATTGGTCGAAACGTTGGCACGTATTAAAGAATTCCTTCTTTAACGTGGTGTTTCTTTGACTGCATCCCTGACTATCTTCTTCTCCAACCTTCATCCAGTCAACTATACTTTTATCATTTTTCTTTTAAATGTTTTTCGTATAGATAAGTACGATATATAATTTTCTCCAATATTATAAAAGTGCAACTTACAATTATATACATTAAAAAGAAAAGTAACTAAACTTTAACAGTGTTTTAAGTTTCATTTATGATGTTTCACTAATCTCTGTTGGACTTCATCTGGACAAACGTCTTACTTGGAATCCACATACAAGACCAAAACGACAAGAAACTGCCCGTCGTTTTCGACTACTTCAACATTTATTTGACAAACGTTCAAACCTTCCACTTAATTACAAAAGACTCATTTACATAACAGTAATTAGACCGATTTGGACATGCGGAATTGAGCTTTGGAGCTCCACCAAGCCATTCAATTCATCTCGTATCCAGTCCTTACAATCCAAAATCCTTAGAAAAATCCTAAATGTCCCTTACTTCGTCACAAACAAACTTATCCACAAAGATCTTAATATACCTTACGTTTCTGACAACTCAAACCAGATATCTATCCTTTCATAGCAAACTCCACAACTATTCAAATCCATTAGTATCACAACTTGTTTCTCACTCCATTCCAGATAACCCTCCGAGGTGCATGAAAAGAAGATGGCCTCGAGACCTTCTAATATAGTACTTCTTTATATAGAACTTTTATAAGTGCTACCAATGGGTAGTTGCTTTAAAACAAGTGACGTGTCATTTTTATCAGTATCATCATATTTACTTGATGTATTATATTTGTATTATATTATATTATATTTGTATTATATTTATATTGAGTTTCAGTTATAGTTTTGCAATAATAAAATCAACTTATTTTCAAATAATTTATTAAACCACGACACACTTATACGCATATATACTTCCTTTATATACTTTTAATTCCTTATTTATCTTCATAATATTTAGCTTTATATCCTTAGTTGTAGGGCTTAAACCACTTAGTACCTTTACTTTCGTTTGGTCGACCCCTCACTCACACTATCGATTCATCATGATCTTCTGATCTTTAAGTAGCAATCAGATATTTCTCATTCATCTAATTGGTATCTAGATAATTGCTTTTGAGAAAGAATGTTTACCATGAAGAGCCGAAACCGTCGATATAATAATCCCAATGGAGGCTGGGTGTCTGTCCTCGCTGTAAACATTTTAAAACCAGGTTTAATTCATCTCTTAAAGTTATCCTTCGTCCTTCCTAAAATAAATTCCTTTAGTCATCCTTGGCGCAGAGTCAAGTGTCATTAACTCAATGGCGGCCTTCACAGCTAGCCCTCCTCTAGTTTGCTACATCTTCATTAGGGCCCTTCTTCAATGGGAATCGATATAAACTATCGATACTATAGTGTTTATATCGAGACGGCATGAATCGATTTTAAGTTTATGGGGCCAGAGAATATAGAGTGATACCTCTCTGTAGGGTACGAAGGCTAATTTTATATATATATATTTTTTTTTTATACTTTAACGTGAGACTTGGTGTGAATGAAATTTGGTCTGTTGTAAATATATCGTTGAGTTACAAGAAAAGTGACATATCTTACATTTTATTGGCTTTGCAGTGACTTGAGATGTCCTTCATATAGCATTGATACTTGATTTGGTTTATCCTGAATGTCTTAATCATTACTAACTGAGTATGTATCCTAGTTAAATAGGTATTAAGATCCCCGGAGCAAATAGTAGAACTATTAATATTTTTATATTTTGGTATCTGTTTTCGTAGTCAGTGAAAATTTGTGTTAATCACGAAATGCTGCCAGATCATTCAAAATGGACTAACGATTTTATAATTTGTGTTGTTAATTTTGATTTTGTGTTTAATATTATTATTACACGCGAATTGACCACTTAGGATCACACTACAACATTATTTCCTCTTATTCTTTTCCATTGCCTTTAGTTTCCTCTGTATCCAGTACTGTTTCATGCGTTCACTGGCCTGCTTCTTTTGATCTTCTGTCCACGTTCATCCACCTTCTCTTAGGTCTTCCTTCAGCTTGAAACTCCTCCACTCTACTCCAAAATGTACATCTTTCCAACATTTGGGGCTCTATAATGTTCAACTGTTCCATGTCTTTCCTAACTACTTTTATCCACGCTGTAGTGGTATTCTTCTTCCAGAGTTAGTCGAATATCTGTTATGTTAATCTGTCTTCGTTCATTCTTTACAAATGTCTCAGAAACGTCAATCTCTTCTTCCGCATAGTCTCTGACATTGATTTTGTCTTTATTATTTTATTTAGCTGAAAGCATATATTTAATAATTTTTATTTCCATAATACCTAGTTATAAGGCTATACTCATTGGCCATCAAAGGAGTTACCCTATCTGATTTACTATAAAATTGTACTTGAGAAAATTTGCATAATAAATCAATATAAATTGAGAGGTTATGGAGTTTACTCTGGAAGGATAGGTATCTTGTTTGGGCTATGTCAGCAACATATGGAACATTTGTCTTTATGACTATGTTTATTAGTGAGGAAGTAAGGAGCATTGAGGATTTTTCGAAGGATTTTGGGTTGTAAGTTGTAAGATGAATTGGATGATTTGGTGGAGTCCCAAAACTGATCTGTGGATGTCCAGATAAGTCTAATTACTGTCATGTAAATGAGTCTTTTGTAATTATCCGGAAGGTTTGAACGTTTATCTACTTCAAGATGTCTAAAATGACGATCAGTTTCTTGTCGTTTTATTCTTGTATGTGGATTCCAAGTAAGACGTGAACATTTATGTAATATTCCTGGGATAAAGTTTCAACACGGTAAGCAATTCGAATATCTAGGGTCTATTATATCAAGAAAAAATGAATTTCAAGAGGAAATAAGGACTAGGTTAAAAGCCGGTAATGCTTGTTATTTCTCGGTCGCAAAATTAATCAGTTCGCGCTTACTCTCTAAAAATTAGGATATAAAAAACTATTATACTATCAACAGTTCTCTACGGATGCGAAACATGGTCGCTTCCGTTGAGGAGGAACAACGCCTTAAAGTTTTCGAAAATACTGCGTAGAATATTTGGCCCAAAAAAGGATTAAGAAACAGGAGAATTCATAAGGCTTCACAATGCAGAACTGCGCGAGTTATATTCGGTAAATATAGTTCAGGTAATAGCAGCGCGACGGTTAAAATGGAAATGTAAAGTCGCTGGTTTTAGTAATGATCGAATTCCGAAAAAAAGTAATCAGTTTTGAGGGTAAAAGATCGAGTGGTAGACCGAGACGAAGATGGGAGGACTGCATCATGGCCGACCTGGAGTATTTGGGTTTTGAAGGAGTGGGTTGGAGGGAAGTGTACGGTCAACAATTGGTGGTGTCGGCATCGAACCTTCGGGTTCGCTAAGGCTTTATTTATTTAATTCTCTAATGTTGATACTCTTCTCGAAGGTTTGTGATAGGAGTTTGGAGTGGATGTAATGAAGGGAATATTGTTTACTGATTTGTTAATTTTTAAATTCACCAATACTTATGGTCAAGTACTTTAGTGTCATGTTGTGTTTGCGGGTGTGTGTGTGTGTGTGTGTGTGTGTGTGTGTGTGTGTGTGTGTGTGTGTGTGTGTGTGTGAGAGAGAGAGAGAGAGAGAGAGAGAGAGAGAGAGAGAGAGAGAGAGAGAGAGAGAGAGAGAGAGAGAGAGAGAGAGAGAGAGAGAGAGAGAGAGAGAGAGAGAGAGAGAGAGAGAGAGAGAGATGGTGAGAGAGGGCTATATATAGTGGTGGCCAGGGGCTGCCCTCAATTACAGTTACTACCCATTCAGCCTAACTTGGAACCAAATACTGTCCGTAGTGAAGGCATACGGTTTAATGTCCACGTGGACAGGCCACTCTAGCAACCCGAATTTTTTCGTTATTATTTTTTTTCTCTTTTTTTTACATTTTACGTGTGTACCTGAAGGAATGTGCCCTCTCTGGAAGAGGATTTGTCACTAGAGGTGTGTAACTGGCGAATATATTCTCGTGTGTTTTTGAGAATTTGAGTTCCTGTTGACAAACAAAATATATATATATTTTTTAAATGAATACATTAACATTACTGTCAAATTGAAAAAAAAAACATGGGCGTTACAGAAGTGTGTTTAAACATAGCTACCGATAACTGTGATTGTATTACTTTTTTTAGGTCCATATCTATTTTATTTATTTGCTTATTATATTATTTATTGAAATTTACGACTGTACAAAATATATGCATCAAGTAAATGTGTTGTTATCCATTACAATAACATGACAAAACTTGAAAAGAACTACTCATCCAGTAGCACTTCAATAAAAATTCTACACTGGAAGGTCTCTGGGCAATTTTCTTTTCAGGCGCCTCGGAGGATTATCGGGAATGGTGTTGGAAGCAAGTTGAGAAATTAGGGGATTTGAGTGGTTATGGAACTTACTATGAAAGTATATATATCTGGTTTGGACTAAATCATCAACATATGGAAGATCTTTTTGGATACGTTTATCGGTGACAAAGTAAGGAACATTGAGAATTATGGATTGTAAGGATTGGACATTTAATATATCTAAATTAAAACTGAAAGGAGTTTCAATGTTTATGCCATATTTATCGATTCCCGATACAGGTTCCGATACCTGAGTTTAATAATAAATTTCTATTTCAAAACATCAAGAACAAATCGATAAGAAACTGCCCTTCGTTTTCGAGTGCTTCAACATTTACTTGACTAACGTACAAACCTTCAGATTAATTACAAGACTCATTTACATAAAATTAATTAGACTAATTTGGACATACGAAGTTGAGCTTTTACCTCCACTAAACCATCCAATTCATCTCGTATCCAATCCTTACAATCCAAAATCCTTCGAAAAATCCTAAATGCCCCTTACTTTGTCACCAATAAGCTTATCCATAAAGACCTTAATGTTCCATATGTTGCTGAGTTAGCCCAAACCAGATACCTATCCTTCCATAGTAAGCTCCATAACCACTCCAATCCACTAGTATCCCAACTTCCTCCTGCATCCCTGATAATCCTCCGAGGCGTCTGAAAAGAAGATGGCCTAGAGACCTTTTTGTGTAGATTTTATTGAAGTGATACTAGTGAGTAGTTCTGCACAAGTTATTTACATGCCATTGTATTCACTGTCAACACATTTACTTGCTGTATATTATTCTGTACAGTTGCAAAGTTGCAAATATCAATAAATGAAACAAAAATTGAAAGTCCCCAACTGCATAAGACTATCAGCCTCTTAGAGAGGATAAGATGACGTAAAATTAACGTGGCATATAAAAACAATAGATAAAAGCATTATTCATATAAAACGGAATAATCCGAGCCATATCAACACTACGCTGAATTTTTATATGAAAAATCATGGACAAGTTATCAATAAAATCTACATTCTAAGTGACACAACTCGAAATTTCATATTTAATGCATTTTTTTACTTCTGTTGCGGGGCACCCCTGAACCAATTCTTACAGCCCAAAATCCTGAATACGCCTTACTTTCTCACAAACAAATATGCGTTGAGATATTGAGATAATGATCTTAATGTTAGATAAGTTGCTTTTTGAGCACATCTTTCATATAAAAAAACATCATAACCACTCAAATTCACTAGTCTTTCAACTTGCTTCCTACTCATTTCTGACAGCCTCCGAGATGTTCAATTAAATTAAAATAACTTTTGGAACGTCCTCATCTTAAGCGTTCATTGTAATATTTTCGTAATATTTGTGATCCAATAGAAATCAACTACGAAAGTGTGAAAATATTATTTTTCTCTTCAAAGAACTTGTGAAAAATGTCTATATGTTTAGAGATGGTTTGAGCTATGATTAACTACAAATATTATATGTCGTAAATAAAAATGAAGCAGGTTGTATACTAATTTTTTTCGTAAACACTGCTTTTTTTAATACTTTTATTACACTTTTTTAAATATCAAATGCAATATTTTGACATGGGTATGTGTTTTAGCTGAGGATCTGTACGAGACTTTTTTGGTGTAACGTTTTTCTCACCATCAAAAATGTAACATTTTGACATGCTCCAACTCTGTTGATGTTGCTCAGATCGAAAATTTGAAGGCAGTTTTCTCATTAGAAATTTAATGGAGAACAAATTTTTTGTTATATAGCATTTGTCGCTAGGGCCTTCCGTTTAGGAGCTATATTGGTTCGAATGAAAAAAATATTGCGTTTTCCTAAATTTTTCAAATGTTCGGTTCTTTTGTTACACACTCTTGCTCGGATCGAAAATTTGACGACAGTTTTCTTGTCAGAAATTTAATGGAAAATATTTTTTGTTTCATAGAACCTACCGTTTAGGAGCTATATTCGTATAAATGAAAAAAACCAAGTTTTGTCTACATTTTTTAAGTGTTGGTGCTGTTTTAACAAACTCTAACTTAGTTGGAGTTGCTCGTATCGAAAGTTTGAAGGCATTTTCCCAATCAGAAATTTAATGGAGAATATTTTTTGTTTTATAACATTTTTCCCTAGGACCTACAGTTTAGGAACTATATTGGTTTGAATGAAAAAAGTCCCGTTTGAAGCCACTATTTTCACTCACCTTTGTTTATTTCGAATAATCATTGGCTCTTAATTTTATTTAAGTAATTTGATCCTTTTAATTCTAAAATGTAAATTGGGAAAAGCAGTAGATAACAGATCGAATATTCCATGATCTATTGTCTTTCCTAGTCAGAAAGAAATTGATTTTTTTTTTCATTTATTTTTTTTTTTTAATTGGGAAATATAAAATAAAAAATAAATCAGGGTATAGAGATTTGATTAAATGTTATCAATATCAGGTATCGAAACATCGACACAACACTGATATTATTGCTTAGTACTTCAAATTATTACTTATTGCGCTCTTTGAGACAGGTTGTAATATTTTTCAATAAAAGATTATTAAAAAATAAAATATTTCTTATCACTCCTTGTATTTTCCATGGATTTTAGCATGTATGATTTTACATGACTTTATATATACATCACTTTTATGTTCTATTCGCACGTAATGAAATGAAACAATAACCTTTATTCTTGGGCATATTGCCCGCTAAGAAAAACATTGGCGTGCAATAAGGTAGTACAATTGCCTTGCTCCCTTAATTTTAAACAAAGACAATTATAAATATAAAACATGAGACATGAAGTTCAGGGAAACAGTAAATAATATATTAGTTAGGATAAATTTCCTGTTACAATATCTCACTCTGGTAATATATCTAATTTTTTTTCATCAGAATGAAGTTACATTTGTCTATGCTGGAACAAACCCGTGACAAACCGTGAAAAAAAGTGACCCCTTTATGTGAACATTGTTTGTGAAGGATGAGATGTGACAGGACAGGACACGAGGGGGGGGGGGGGGGGGGGGAGGACAGATCTATGGTACCATTTCCTCGAGGAGATCCATCAGGATCCTTTGACTCCTCCTTAAACAGATATTAATTGGTCTTCTGATCCTCGGCCTTTTTTTTTTATCTGTCCTTTTTGTCCCCCATCGCCATCCATCTCTCCTCTCTATTTGTTACCTTCTCCGGTTAACATCTGATTCAGTCACTGATTTTCTCATTTGTTTTCTTTTTTCTTTTGTTGGTTTTGTTCGTCACAAAATTTTCCTCTTTGCCGATTGCTAAGCTGGTAGTTATTGATGGCTTACAATATTTTAATATCAATTTCGTTTTATTTTCAAATCAAAATTAAAGCTAATTAAATTTCCTATAAAATTTATTCTATATATATTTGTTCAACTTCTAACGGTTTCCGAGATATATATTGAAAATCGATAATTTTCGAGAAAAAAAATTACCTCACTTTTTGTCAAACATTTGTTTCGAGTGCCTTCCACGATCGTTTTTCAGAAAAAATGTCAAAATCAAAGTTGTAAAGCATTAAATTTACTTTAATTTCATATATATTTTTCTGGCACTTGAAGCAAATTTTTGACAAAAAGTGAGGTAAAAATAATTTTTTGCTCAAAGATTATCGATTTCCAATAACGTATATCTGGGAAACTGTTGAAAGTTCGACAAATATGTATAGAATCAATTTTATAGGAAATTTAATTGGCTTTAATTTTTAATTGTAATATTTTTTTTTAGAGTCCACGGCTTTCGAGATATAATAAAAAAATACAAAAATAGGACCTCCTCCTAGGTGTGGACTTTTAGTATGTTTATCTTCTAACTATTCCTAACGAAGGTATGAAGTCAAAAATAATCACATATTTCATGCACTCTACACCCCTCATTTAAGCACTTATTGACTGGACTAAAAGGAGCGTTTGAAGCATGATGATTTGAAGGGAGTTAGATAAAAGTCCAAGGAAAAGAATCTGGTTTTGCGGGAACTCACTGATGACTTTAATGTTAAAGCTTTGAGGATATAGGGAGGTGACTCAGAGGAAAGTGGTTTGTAAAGGAACGAACCAAGGAAGTATTGTCTTCGGAAGGAGGGAAATAACCATTTTATTTTGGTATAGGGGTGATATACATGATCATGGAGTGGTATCTCTAGAATGAATCTCAGGCAACAGCTCATGTTTCTATATGTAATAATAATTTAAATAATTATTAGAATATTATTTTATTATCCTAATTATGATGAATGCCCTCGTGGACTAGAATCTGAATATTTTGAAGGTATTTCGGTCGAGCGGAAATAGACTTACACAATATACTACTTTCCCTCAGTCCCTCAGTCCCTCAGTCCCTCATTAGTTGGGAAAAGTTAAATATTGAGAGCGCCATTAGTCACGCTATTCATTCAGTTTTTTTTACTCATGATTAATTAATTTAATCAGGATCCAATATTAAATTATATATCAACTTAAATGCAAATATTTGCTATTATAAAATATAATAAACTAGGGATATCTCGATTCTAGATTCCATCGATTCTTGGGAAAAATCGATGGTGCAAAGTCGTAAATACAAAAGACGTTACATAAATAAATTTGTTTATTATATTAGTCTCCATAATCATAAAAAAAAAAAAACCAAAACAATTTTCTTCATAATTAATAAAAGGGAAATGTAATGTATATTAGAGACAATCCTTTGAAAAAAATTTAAAACAACTACTATGTGACAAATGCCAGTTTGTTGAAGATATTTATTCCATATTGTAAAAATAATATTACAATTTCAAAAGTACTGTATTACAATACATCAGAATAAAGTTTATTTTTCATGTCCATAATGGTTTGTGAACCATAAATTTTAATTAAAACAAATCTACAGTAGATACCAATAGCATATCCACCAGTAACATTGGCATGAATATGAGAATAATATAGTCTCGAAACGTTGCCAAAATGGTTGCTTTTATTTATTGACTAAACCTCAAGAATCTTATTAAACACATAATATTTAGTTTCTATCCTTTTCTACGTTCTGTCCATATTCTTCATCACCGCATTGCTTTCGAGCTCTCATTTTTTTTTTTTATTTTTTTTTTATTTTAGGTTTAAAGAAAAAAAAATTAATTTTTGTTAACTACGAGACTAAAACGACAAGAAACTGCCTGTCGTTACAGACTACTCAAGTATTTACTAGACAAACGTTCAAAGCTTCCAATTTCTTGCTTAAGACTCATATACATGACTGTGATTAGACCTATTTGGATGTACAGAGTTGAGCTTTGGGGCTCCACTACACCATCCAGTTCATCTCGCTTCCAATCCTTACAATCCGAAATCCTTCGAAAAATACTCACTGCTCCTTACTTTGTCACCAATAAACTAATCTATAAAGATCTTAATGTTCCATATGTTGCTGATTTAGCACAAATCAAATACCTATACTTTCATAGTAAGTGCCATAAACACTCAAATCCGTTAGTTTCTCAACTTCGTCTAAAACGAAGATGGTCTAGAGACCTTCTAGTGTAGAATTTTTAATAAAGTGCTACTGATGAGCAGTTCTTTTTATGTTTTAACATGTTATTATAGTCGTTGTCAATACATTTACTTGATGTATATATTTTGTACAGTTGTAAATTTGATAAATGTTTATTAAAAAAAAAGAAAAAGCCTTTTATGGGTGAGTCTTACTATATTACGGATAGTAATAGAAAAATAGAAAATAGAAATGTTAGATCATTTTATAAAATATTAATTTTAGAAGAATGATATAGTTGAAGTTATTTTTCTCTTTAAGTTATAATTCACAAATTCCTCAAAATAGTGATAATAAGTGATTTTATTGAGTATTATTTGGACTTTTAGGTTATTGTGAGAACAGTGTCCACAACAGTACCTCCTCCTGGAATTATATGTACTATTCTGGCACGAAATGAATAAATAATTTTTCGATCAGGTATTTCATTCAGCTTCTTCTTCCAGTATTTCCAGAGATATCAGTCTTGACCATTTATTTTAAAAATATTATGTCAATTAACTGGATGAAATTTAAAACGCAAAGTTAAGAACTGAAATTTAAAAATTCCAAAATTAGCGATGATTAATTGAAGATATATTTCTGTGTTACAAATGAAATTCTCTTTATTTCTTTTGTCTTCCTGTGAAATGCTATTGCACATCCGCGCATTGCCAACTGTGGTCGTTTGCGGTTAATTGCCTATAGCAGATTGCAATAGCGTAAAATCAATTATTTTTGTAATCATTCCATGTTTCTTAACTTTTCTATTATTTCTTGCCTAAGCAGTTAGTTTCGGATCGGTGTTGGAAAGTTTTGTTATATCGATCCGACTAAAATTGAAATTTATTCTGGAAACTTCAGACTCTGGATTTGGAAAATAATAAAAAAAATTTATTACTCATTTTCTCATATTGGTTCGATTAAATACACTCCGTTCTACGCTGCAGCTCCAAATGGGGTCTAGAGGAAGACTGAAAATAAAAAAAACTAGCGGAAAGGAGATTACGCAAGAGAAGTCCTTGAGAAACCATTCATAGTATGTTGCCTCTGTCATTGGGCAACTGGGTTCTTGGACCGGCTGCCTACCGTCTGCCACCTTCACGACCCAAGTATAAAAAAATACTAAATTTAAATAACGACTAGTTATAACGGAAATATTATTATAAAAGTGTGTCAGTAATATAATAAATGAAGAAATATTCTTTCACATACACGCGCTTCGTGTAATAATTCCGAACTGTAATCGATTAAAAAAAAAATATAGTTTTGTTTCTTTTTAATACGCTTTTATTGACTTCACTTGTATGTAACGGAATCCTTCATCGTAATTTTCACTAATAAACCGATAAACTTGAAAATTTGCACACGTTTCAAGGATCATAATGTTCTCACTTTGTTTAGTTAAATTACTAAGTCTGCCTTGCAAAAGGTAGAGTAGTAGGTTTTATGTTTTTATTTGGTCCATTTGGATCCTGAGAATAAAATATCAAAAATTAAACTAAATTTGATAAGGGGAAAATGTTTGGGGCGAGGGCAAAAAAACCCAAACGTTTTGAACTTTTTTCAGATTTTGGAAAAAAAAAAACATATAAAAAAATGCTTTCGATCCAAAAATGTTATATTTACAAAACTAAAGTTTATTAAATTGTGCGTATAGTGAAATCCCTTAAGCTGAATTTGATATAGGCGTTTAGCCATATTGTCAAACATCGACTTATTTTGCTCACTTAAAATTAAAAAAAGTTAATTTTGGTCATGTTGAAGAGTCTATATAACACAGAAATGGCTTATCCAATCAAAAAAAAGTTATATACTAAAAGTTGTAGACCATTACATTTTGTGCAAGATAGGATTTTTTTTTTTTTTTTTTTTTTTTTTAAATAACAATTTATTGAAATTTACAACTGTACAATATTTATACATCAATTAAATGTGCTGTTACCTATTACAATAACGTGACAAAACTTGTAAAGAACTACTCATGAGTAGCACTTTAATAAAAATTGTACACTAGAAGGTCTCTGGGCCATCTTCTTTTCAGACGCCTCGGAGGATTATCAGGAATGGTGTGGGAAGCATGTTGAGAAATTAGGGGATTTGATTGGTTATGGAGCTTTCTATGAAAGGATTGATATCTAGTTTGGGCTAAATCTGTAACGTATGGAACATTAAGATCTTTATGGATAAGTTTATTGGTGACTAAGTAAGGTGCATTGAGGATTTTGGATTGTAAGGATTGGATACGAGATGAATTGGATGGTTTAGTCGAGCCCCAAAGCTCAACTCCGTACGTCCAGATAGGTCTAATCACAGTCATGCATATGAGTCTTTAGTAATTAATTGGGAGCTTTGAACGTTTGTCTAGTAAATGTTAAAGTAGTCTGAAACGACGGGCAGTTTCTTGTCGTTTTAGTCTTTATAGGATTTTTAAAGTAAAAATTTTCCTATTCCTATTCTGAGATAGTCAACAAATCAAAAATTGTTGGTCGATTTTAGATAAACTGTGTTAAAATTTCAACCAAAACACGAATAGTGCAGGGAAATTAGCTTCGAACCTTGAACTCTAAAAAGTATAAGGTCTGACTGCTTCAAATTATTCACCATACTTAGCTTTTTAGTTGGGTTTGCTATAAAAACGTTTTTTTCTAGTTCTCTTTTAAATATAATTTTTAAAAAAATTAAATTCGTTAATACTGCTAAGTTCGGATTTTTTGATATTTATTTTGACGTTACTTCAAAAGTTGAAAATTAATTTAATTATTCTGTAACTAAATGGTGAAACCCATCACACACGTACGGGAGAGAACTTCAAAGATCAGTGAAACACGTACAATTAAATAAATTACAAATTATTTAACGTCTAAACTGCAAAAATTATTTACGCGCAATGGTTCATTTCAAATCGTAATATTTGATTTGAAAATTACTATAGTGACATGTAGATAACTTTGATTAAGAGATTCATTTTTAAATATTATAAAATAGTTAAGGTACGCTTGTTAGTTAAGGATAAATTCTGAATGAAAACATTCATCTTCGGCTCGAGAGAAATGAGAGGCAAAATTTTTTTTTTAAAATTCTTTGTAATAAGTATTATTTGTGGGTACTGGAGCCGTATTTCTAGCTACCTTGTGAAAAGCCGCCTTAAAAATAAAAATTGGTAATTATTTTAAGAAGTACAAAAGATATATTTTTAGCTCGCTCAATCAGGTTCTTTTTGTATCATATTATGACTAAATCAACTTAAAGCCACCCTATATTTCGAATAGATATTTTAGATTTAAGCAAAAAATGTGGTAAAATGTTGAGACTTTTTTTCGTTTTTCGTTTTAAGGCCGACTTCCTACAAGAACAGCGAACTTGAAATAAGGATTCAGCATCTCATAAATCATACGGAACATGCGTACATTACTGCTTCTAAACCTGATATTTATTTTATTCAGTGTAATTTCACCATTCTGGATCATAAAATGTGTACTGTCTATTCTATTTTTAGATACATTTTGTATAAAACCATAACATTTAGTATGTATAGCTTTGAATGTATACCTAATTAAAATAAAAATTGACTGAGCAACACCAACAGAGATTGGGCGTGTCAACATTTTTGATGGTGAAAAAACGTTACCGAAAAAACGTATAGACCCGCAACCAAAAAACACATCCATGTAAAAAAATAAATTAAATAAAATAAATAATGAACCATGGAACAAATAAAACTTACTTTACGAAAGTCAGTTCAAAGCATGCATGGATGACTGGACTATATTGGAGGCTAGCCTCACCACCCAATCTTCAGCATTCCATAAGCTCAAGAATATATTTTACTTATTATATTATAATTTAATTCAGTTAGTAAATTAATTATTCATATGCTAATCAAATAGTTTTTTCCTTATGTATTAAAAGTTCCATCGCTATTCGATTGTCTCTATTAGGCAGAAATATTTCTGGGAGTCGCGAGATCAATATTAATATATATATGTTTTCCTAGAACTATACGGATGAATAAATATAATTTAGATTTAGTATACAATGGAGCTGATCCTTTTGCAAAGCGATCCGCAACACTTTATAAATAATTTAAAATTTCCGTGAATGTTTCAGTTGAACGACCGTCGGAGAATTCTTAAAATCGTAAAAGGCCTTCCGTATTGTAGGGGATAACGGTGCTATCCGTTGGCTGGGTTCGTAATGTTCTCGATTATTCTTAAATATTAATTAACAGACTCAATATGCTGATAAGAGTGGTATTTAAGATGGACAGAAGAGGCCTATGAATTGTAAGTTTGTAGCTGAAAATAATGAGTATGATTTTGTTTTTTATTTTATTTGTAATGGGTTTGAGGTCCTTATGTACTCTAACTATGGGAGAATGGATGGGTTATCCTAAATGTTACCAGCTTATTCTAGCCAAGATGTGAAGGTTCATTACACGAAATAAATTTCTACCCACCATGGTGGAATTCGATCCCACACTCCCTCGGCTGCTGAGCTCCTAACAATATGATTACTCTAACATTGTGACAATCTTAGGTGATTGTTTTTTTCGTTGTTTTAATATAAGATGTCATAACTATATTGAAGGGCAATGAATAATTTAAAAATATGCCCATAGCC
Organism: Euschistus heros; assembly: GCA_003667255.2. NCBI lineage: Eukaryota > Metazoa > Arthropoda > Insecta > Hemiptera > Pentatomidae > Euschistus > Euschistus heros. Next base: position 1,190,994 of record RCWM02000166.1, read on the forward strand.
ACACCATGTATAAAGGAAAAAAAAACAAGTAGCTAGAAATTTGTAGTGGTATATATATAATTTGTGAATTGTCCAACATGAAATATCTGATTTTTTGAATCTTAAAGTTTCGGGAGAATCTAAGCGTTGTCTATAGATTCCTGGAAAAATATTTAACTTATTTGAATAAGATCTACTAATCATCTGTTTACTGATTGTCTGTTTTTTTTTTCCAAGTAGGTATACAGGTTTCAGTTTGATTTTAAAGGTGAAAAATAAAACACGTGATTTCCGAGTAATTTTATCTTATGATTTTAAACTTGGTAATTCCGTTGCTGATGCAGCAAGGAATATCAATCAAGATTTTGGCTTGGTATTCCAGTCAATGAGTCCTGGAATGAGGTTGTAGAGTGCATGAAATATGCGATAATTTTTGACTTCATAGCTTCTTTAGGAGTAGTTAAAAGGTAAACATACTAAGCCCCTGGGGGGTGAGCTGACGGTGGAGGGGAGGGGAGAAGTTCAATTTTTTTTTTTGTTTTTCGATTATATCTCGAAAATGGTTAACTCTAAAAAAATATGTTTCATATCAAAATTAAAGTTGATTAAATTTCATATAAAATTAATTCTTATGGGAAATGATAATATCAACACACAATGACTTTTTTTCGAAAGTTGGAAAAAATTGCACTTTTATGAAAAAAAGTGACTTTTACCTCCAAGCAGATAACATACTCAAGGTTCTTAGTATCTTTTAATAATATTTGTTTATGTTTTTGATGATGGGCTAATTTAAAAAAAATATAATATGGATGCACCTTGTACATTGGTTTATTTTTTGCAGAGTTTTTAAATATGATTTGTAAATAAGTGAGAGACTATAGAAGAGAGCAAAGCCTTGAAGGGACTGGACATTGAATGATAAACTGCGTCCGGCCATCGCTGGCTCATTTCAATAAAGCCATTCCGCTCAGAATCCTAATGCCCACCGAGTCCAATCTGCTCATCTTCTTCTGTTCTTGTTCTGTTCGAGTCCGAACTGCGTACGAGTAGAGTTATAGTATAACACTGGAAGGAAAATTTTTGTTAAAAAAAAGTTGAAACACAGACCAAATAAAACTACTTGTTATGCCACAAACCACTGTAAAAATAATGGTGAATTTACTACTACTTACAAGGGACACTTTAAAACGCCACAAGGAAACGGTCGTTTTTAATTAATATTTAACATTGTAAACAGCTGATATCCCAACTCCTCCTAATACTATCCTCACAACCTTTGCTGATGACACCAGCGTGTTATCACTCAATGAGTTTTCAATGATGATTGGGTTTCAAACGTTATTCATTCTTTTCATATAAAATAATAAAGCTACCAAACGGTAGGTCCAAGTGACAAAAAATATCCTACCTTAAATATCTGATAAAGAAACCGCTAATTTTCTACCCAAGCTACATCAACTGAGCATGTAAATATGTTACATTTTTCAGGGTGAAAAAAACACTTTAGACCCCCTACCAAAAGACACCCCTGTCAAAATATTTTATCCTTGTAAAAACCATCGGTACTTATTTTAAATGTATTTAGTTTTGCCTATAATCGTCTATTTTCTTTTTCATAGAAGTTTATTGTTTGTTAATCCTTAACATCCTTATGTACTCCAGATATGGCATGATAATATGTTATCGTTGAGCTTTGGGGCTCCTCTAAACCTTCCAACTCTTCTAGTATCCAATCCTTCCAGGACTAAATCCTTCAAAAATGCTCGATGCTCCTAAGGTTACAAAGAACCTTATCCATAAAGATCTTAATGTACCAAATATTGCTGATCTAGCCCAAACTCCTCTTCTTCCCTTGTGAATTCCATAACCACTCAAATACACTAGTATCTCAACTTGCTCCCCATTTTATTATAGATAACCCTCTAATGCGTCTGAATAGAAGATGATGTAGGAGTGCTACTAATTGGTAGTTTCTTCTTAAGTTATTGACACTTCATACTTGATGTATTTTTATTTTATTATGTACATTTTTAAATTTCAATATATAGCTTAAAAATAAAATTAATTATAATTTACAATTTTCTCCAACAAAAAAAAAAATTCATTTTTATTTATTTTGAAAATTAAATATGTTGAATTTTAATAATATCCTTTGAAGGATGTGGGTTTTGAGATAACTTGTTGGCCTTATTATGATTTTGTGTTCCGTCTGAATGACATGTGAATTGGTGAAAATAACAGATTTTATCACTACCTGTCGTAAAGAAGTGGATTTGTCATAATTTTGCAGCTTGCCACTTTTGATGATTTTCCAAAATCATGTAATTAGATACTCTAAAAATATCATTAGAAGTAGATACTTTAAGACCTACTAAGAACAACCAAAATAAAATAACCAATTTTTCATTGTATAAAATAATAATAAATAAACACACAGAAATTAAAGCATTGAAGGTTAATGGTTGACTCTTCCTGATTATATGAACTGGAATTAAAGGGACTAATCGATTGAAATGGTAAATTTTACATCTTTTCTAAAGGTTTTTCTCTCATTATTATTTTTTTTTTTAACTTCGAAAAAAAAAATGAATGACTACTCGGCCCTGTTTTATAGCCCCGTTGCATACAGTGCCTTCGAGATTGCGAGTGCATACTAGATCGCATGTCTTGCACCGAGGCTCAGTGATGCAATGTTTACCGGTCGTAAAGTACAGGAAGGGGGGGGGGCACTAAAAAGAAGAATGCGGCGACCTTCTGCGTCCTCACGCCTGCGTGTCCCCAAGGATGTCGAGGGTCGCTCTGTTCTTGGGTCGTCTACGGCTCTGTATACTGTCCTCTGTGGAGGAAGATAATAAAGAAAGTGAAGTAAGGCAAATATTGAATCAGTTTAAAGTTTTTAAAACTACTTATTTTATGTATGAAAAGTTAATCTTTCCTTAAAACATTTTTTTTTTTTAATTTAAAAATATGCTTATTTTTCAGTCTGTTCCTCCCGCATAGGGTTGCCATCTCCTAAAATACAAAAGCCGGACTTGGCGCTGTATTTTTTTTTTTTTTTTATTGAAATATATGTACAATCTGCCTCAATTAAGGTCAATAGGTAACAGTGCTAAAGATGTATTCATTCATACAATATATACAAGTACTCATACACACAAAATAATTATAATAAAAGATAAAAATAAAAACAAGTAATAATTATAAAAATAAAACTAATTATCAAGAATAAAATGAAATAATAAGAATCAAGTAACAAAAAATATAATATATATATATATATATATATATATATATATATATATATATATATATATATATATACCAGGCCAGACCCGAGAGATCCCAGCGCTGCTCTCTCAGCTGCATCACTGGTAATATCCAGTGGAGGCTGAGTGGGAGCGCTATAGCCACATATGCCTGGTCAGTACCAGGACTCCAGCATAACATTATATTACAAAAGGTCTCGGGGCCATTGCCGTTTCAACCTTCTGGGAGGGTTATAGGGATGGTTAAGACTGGATAGGGATTGGGCTAGAGGATTGGGATGATGGGATAGATGGCGCTGTATTAAGCCGGACATTTGCCACAAAAGCCGGACATTATCTTTAAAAGCCAAACATGCCTTATATAAAGCCAGATGTACGTTTTTAAAGTTGGAAGTAACTACAATAATAATAAATTCTGTCAAGATAAGTTACATATAATTTTTAATTAATCAAAGCTATGCTACATAATTTTTATTACAGGTTTAAGTTTTTAGTTATAACATGTATCACTTATTTATAGTCCTATCCTTAATCTTTTGATCTTTATGTATGACATTAAAATTAATAACTACCTGAAACATTTTCAGTCTTCTATAGACTTCACTAATATAAAACAAAAACAAACATAAGTAAATTACAGCTCCATTTTGGCATTAAACTAATAGTTTTGATTATGCAAATATAAAAATTATATGCACTATTCTAGGGAGAAAGCAAAAAGATTAAAATTAAAAAGCCAATTATAAAGAAAATTCAAATGTTCCTAAAAATAATAAAAATCCATAAATTCTTAGTTGTATTTTGCTTTTTCCCCTACTTTATCCAAAACGTCGTTTTCCTTAATAAGGAAAACATATCATAGAAATCATATCATAAAATTCTGCGCATGTTAATTTTAAATTGCATAATATGAACATCATTTGTTCAATGTTTCTGTTTACAATAAATTGCGTTCCTTTGTACACTGGGTATTAATAAAATAGAAAACTCTTTCAACGTTGACGTTATGGCATAGAATCGCAAAATAGTATTCTTCCAATTTTAGTTGTTCAGAATTAAATTCTTCATTATGAAATGATCTAAAATAAGCAGTCCACTTTTTATGTGCCGAAAGTTTTTTAAAATCTTTTATGAAATTCTGCCATTGGTCAAAAAGTTTACTAAATTAATCAAAAAGGTAAGAGAAGTAGGAGTTTCGAAGATCTGAACACAGTCGCATTTCCACCACGTTATAAGACTTTGGCTACTTTCAACGAGAAGAGCCGGACAAATGGCTACCCTACTCCCGCATTGAAAAAGTACTGAAACAAATTCCGGACAGATTTTTTTTCTGGATTTTCACCTTTCAACCGCCAAGTTGCAGTCTTTTGTTTTTCATTCATTTATGATTGCGAAAAGTAGCAGATTATATCGTCGGCACAATGTAAAACTAACGAATATGAAAAATCGTTTTTTTTTTTTTTTTTTTTTTTTTTTTTTTTTTTTTTTTTTTTTTTTTTTTTTTTTTTTTTTTTTTTTTTTTTTCGTTAATTTGACATTGTGGCTGCGAAATATAGATAGGCATATCCATGATCTATTGTTTTCCCCAGTCATAGAGAAATTTAGTTTTATTGTTGAAATACTGCACCCTATATTTATATTTGCTCCCTTGTGAGATGTAGGCTTCACTAAGAATAATCGCAAAATTTCCGAACTTTTATTTTCTTATACAAGCGTTTAAAGCTCTCAAATGGATTTAAAAAACTTTATATCCCTGACAGTATTTAGACCCTGTTGAACATACGGTGTTGAGCTTTGGGGCTCCACTAAACCTTCCAATTCTTCTCATATACAATCGAACATCCTTCGAAGAATACTTAATGCTTCTTATTATTCTACATACGAACTTATCCAGTTTGATCTTAATGTTCAATATGCTGCTGATTTGTCCCAAACCAGATACCTATCCTTTTATAGTAAACTCCATACTCACTATTAGTGTCCATTTGTGTCCTAACTTGCCTCACGCTCCATTCCCGAAAATCCTCCGAGGCAGCAGAAAAGAAGATGGCCAAGAGATCTTCTAGAGTAGAATTATTATTATTGACGTGCTGCTGATGAGTAGCTCTTTTTAAGTTTTTATATTTCATGCAATCATTATCAACACATTTAGTAGATGTATATATTTTGTACAGTTGTAAATTTTTATAAATGAAAAAAAAAATAGAAGTAACTTCAAAATAGATGTCAAAAATCCGAACTTCGTAGTATTGTATTATAAGTGCTACTTGTGAGTAGTTCTTTATATGTTATTGGAATGTCATTGTAATCATTTTCCTTAAAGTTACTTTTCTATGCCCTATGAATAGGAGAGAGAGTGTTTGGTGTTAACCGTTTTCAGGGTACAGTGTACTACAGTACACCATAATGCGATAGAATGTTTGGTGGGGCCGATCATTAAGAAAAAATTGTAATAAGGAAGTTGTTTGTATTTATTTTTCTTTCTTTTTTTTTTTTTTTTTTTTTTTTTTTTTACAGAATTATTCAATACTATACCAATAAAAAAGAAAAACAGTGAATTTAAATGTTGTTAAATATGTATGCATGACCTGAAAAGGGTTAACAAAATCGTGTTCTTCAAACACTCAACTCTACAACTTAAACAAAAAATGAAGACTAACTTTCTGAAATGCGCTTCGTAGATTTATGGTACAGCTAAAAAGACACACAGGACTATCACAAAAGAAAGAAACTCTTAAAATCGAAAATCTTACATGAAATCTCTTATGTCAGAAATATAATTATGTATACCTAATGTAATAAGATTTTTTGTGTAGCACCTACCTGTACTAGTATCTAAACTTCCTTCGCAATATAAACACAAGAACACTCTGATGTCAGATATATATGGCGTGTTGATCTTTCAACATATAACTGCCATGTTACTTGTCAATTGGAATGGTTCTATTTATCTATGCTATCAAAACTTTCACACTAATTTAATATTTAGAGAAATCCAGTTTCTTTTTTTTTTTTCTTCTTCATCTTCCTTGACGCTTCAGCTACTACTTCAAATTAATCCCACCCAACGCCAGTGAGGCCGGAATCTGGGCTCTTTCATCTGCCAATGTTGCTAGGGTAACACACTTTTTTGCGCGTTACATCTCAGCCAATACCCGCCGCTGGAAAAATCCATAATCTGCGTTATGGAATCAGAGAAAAATATTTGTTTAGAACTGTCTCAGGGTTGCGTATTCCGTCTCATTCGTCCCAGAGCGAAAAAAAAATGCGAAATTCGGAAGGGTACACACGGAATTCCTCTCAGATAACACCTAGCACTGTGTATTTTTAGGTTATGTATATAGGTTAGGAGGCGGAGATAATCCGAGGCCCGGAAATTGATGGTACGTTGTGCCAACTTGAGATAAGATAGCCAGCCAGCCATATGTTAGCCGCATTCTCTGATAGTATGTTTACTTCTCGTCTCAGTTTATTTCGCACAGCCTTCAATATCAGATCAACGTAAATTTAAAAAAAATTCGACTTAAGTAATTATTGTAGAGTTCAAAAAAATTCAAACATAACTTTATTTATGTTTTAAGAAATCGTTATTTCTAAGGTAATGTTTAAGGTACTTGTGTTTTTGATCCTCGAGATAAAGAGTTGCAACTGTAGTTTACTTTGCAAAAGTAGTAGGCTCTCCTAGATAAGCGATGATACGCCACCCTCTCACGTGTTAACATCTCCTCAGTCCTATCTGAGAAGTCTAAATCGAATGACTAAAAATGAATTCCAACTTACCGAAAACATTCCTAGGTTCATTCCTTAACCATTTATAACCACCGCCCATCCTACATTTATAATATTTTTAAGTTTAAGTCTTTCAACCATTCCCAATTCACAACGAGATGACGTTCCTCTGACCTATACTTGCCTTTCCATCAAACAACATTATACCAACATTCCTTCTTATCCCGATCCGCTACCCTCAGGAACACTCTCCCTCCTGAAATTAGACATACTCCCTGATAAATGAATAAAATAAATCATTCCTTAAGCTCATTTATAATACTCCTTTTTCAACATCTTACATCCCAGTCAGATGCCTGCCATTATGAGTAATAATTAATATTTAATTTGGTCAAATTCAATAAATCCGATAACGATGAATTACTTAATAACTTTCTTTATATAAATTCAAATTTTTTCTTACTTTAAACAGTTATTTTTCCTAAACAAAGAAATAATTTCTTTGGGTGTATAGAATGGTACGAATATTATTTGTGAGTGAATGTGTGTGTATGTAATGTATATGCATGTTGATGAATATATACAGTGTGTATAAATATATATCGTGGTATCTGTAAATTAATTTATTTCATTTCTTCTTTATGCAATTTTATCTACTGTATTAACATTTTATATCACTCTCCCATATTCAACTTGAGTAATTGACGGTATACTTTCAAATTATTTTCGCTACCAATAAAAATCAATGAAAATTGCAACAATGCACATGATTGCTACTATTTACATAATAACAAACCGCTTACGAACCAGTTCATCTCATTCATCGAATCCTCTCAGGAAGTGAATTGTTAACTAGTTTTATAATGATTAATTAATTTACTAGCTTAAGACTAGTTTATTCCGAAAGCGGCGGAAAAGTTAGATTAGGTTTGGTTTGGAACTAATCCTGCCTCCTGATTTAGTTACAGTTACTAAATGTTACGATTATTTTTAACTGTTATTGGTTATAACTGATACCTAGAGAGCTCTCTCTTGGTTATAACACGGATAATATACAAAAGGACACCCAAGCCCTTGCAAGGACGTTGTTACTACTAGACCTATCTGAAACCTGATGATGGCCGGAGTATAGTGTTACTATTAAGTGAAACCACTCGGCTCTGCATCATGATGCTCCGTATCGTGTATAAATAACGGCCGTTGGGCCAATACTCCCATTGTTTATGAACCGAGATTCCTCAGCGGATAAAGATTTGATAAAGGATAGCCGATAAGATATCCTGGAATGGAATTCGGGTCGTGGAGGATGTAACCCAGGCCGGGTCGTTCATTTCTCGAGAAAGTGTAGCCGCAGATTTCGACAACCCACTCACACCTTCCATTCTCACGGCTCTGCTCTGCCCCGCAATGTTATAATCGTCTTGATGGAAATATTTCAAAAGTTTTAGCAAGGATAATAAGAACAAGTAATAAAATATTATAGTTTTCATTAAGGGTAATCACAATTGTTTGAAACGTTGATTAAATCTACTAACTATGGCTACGCTGCCCTGCCAAAGAAAAAATCATTAACTGAAAAATTGTGAGATAATTAGTCTTATTTCACATGTATTGATTTTGACGTATTTAAGAAATTAAGGAATTTGACGTACAGTGGAAACTCGTGATTTCGTCACTCAATAATTCGTCTTATTCTGTAATGCCTCAGGTTTTATTTTATTTTATTTTTTTTTTATTCGCAATAAAAATTATAAGTAACAAAATTAAAAACGTATGTAATTCATTTTTTCCTCTTGCTACTTATTTAATCTTTAAACCGCCTCATTTGGTTTGTCACTAAAAAATATGCCTATATATCTTTTATTATTTTTCTTTTCCATTTATTGATATTTACAACTGTACAAAATAATATACAACAAGTAAATGTGTTGGCAGTGAATACAATGGCATGTAAATAATTTGTGAAGAACTACTCACTAGTAGCACTTCAATAAAATCCACACTAAAAGGTCTCTAGGCCATCTTCTTTT